>JASFAT010001873.1:0-705906 GCA_031353405.1 Baronia brevicornis
ACATGCGAGTTAATATAGTATAAGTTTTATTATACGTCTACGTTTGTTGACATATCTAATACGATTAAGTTCTTTTATTTTTATTACCATCCACAATTTTATGCGAATCCCACCAACTTGTGTGTGAATCCCGCCATTTTGAAAAAGTTCAAATGTTAATATAGGATTAAACTACAAAAATAATATTATTTATTTATCAAGTAAAATCCATAACTTGCATAATTCAAGATTATATATGTACATATTTCATGACAAAATTTTATGTGTTGGCATTGATTTTAATTTCATTAAAAGAAATTTAATTTATATGCAGCACAGATACTTAACTGTATAATGTGTAATTGAATTAATGAATTATCTCTGTGCAATCATGTGGTGCAACTTGCAATTTTAATTTTTTTTTCCAGCCGTGGATTCAAACAACAGAGGCAGACTATATACAGGAATGGCGGACTGTTTTGTCAAGATGTTGAGGTCGGAGGGAGCGCGTGCATTCTACAAGGGGGTCGGAGCTAACTATCTACGTCTTGGTCCTCACACGGTGCTTCTGTTGGTCTGTTGGGATCAACTCAAGATTTTAGAGGAATATATGAGAAACTAACAAAAAATATTACTTCTTAATACCTTATTATGGTTATAATCTATTGACGATCTTAATGGCGCATCGGCAAATAATTTTTTGCTTTTTAAGTCTAAGGACATTTTTGTGTTCGATTTCCTGACCAGAATAAACATTCGTATGGCCTATAGGATATACATATATTTTTTTACAATAATTATAACATAAATGAATTAAACATTAGTCTTAAGGAATTATTGATTTTTCTGAAGCTATATGTATCACGATTGTCTCCCTTAATATTGACAGACATCACACTTGAATTCAATGAAAACAAAGTATACTTCATACTAAGGTTTTATAACAATTAATTGAGCTTGATGACTTTTCGCGCCAATTTTTTGTGTTGTTTTGTGTTTATTTTCATTTTTTAATTTTATTATCAGTTACATTGTTTAAATCTGATGACATATTATTGTACAGTATAATAGTTCGATTAAGGCTTAAAACAGAAATAAATGCGTATATTGTGACATTTTAAGTTGACTGCATAGGTTTTGGTAGAGTAGCCACCAATTTTTAAGACGTAATGTGACAAGTTGACTAGTACATTTGAAAATATTTATTGTTAATATATTTAACTTGACACTGGCATAATAATTATACTTGATTGCCATCAACAAAGAAGAACCGAATTTTATATCAACAAATTTCAATATTCTATTCCATTGTTACCCCAACCGTTCAATCTCATAAGTGTCCTATGCATTCTATTCCTTCCTTATCTCAACCGCACTGATTAATCTCCTTCGTGTCTTTTCCCTTCTACGTGATATTGGCAAAAACATCCGTGCTATTTTGACACTATTGAAAGCCATTAATTCAAATGAATGTATACGGGTTTGTTTATTATGATATATTTATTTAGTAAATATCAAAGAGTGATAAAATAGATATTACATATGTTTGATATTTTATATAGGGTTTAATTTTTATAATTCTAATTATTTGAACGCATGACAGATAGAATCAGTCTCCATTATGAAAATGTTTTGCTTAATATGTTTTAAGTTTAATGAAATTACAATATATTAGATAATTTGTCTTTTGAACTTATGATCTGTGTCAACTAGTGTATAATATTATTATCAAGTAATATTAAATTTCAACTATTTATTGATATTATAATTTAAATTTTGTTACTCAATTTTTTAAAACTGGTTTCACGGCCAAACGTTTACCGTGAAAATGTAATCATTTTCGTTCATATTTTTTAACGTAGTATATTTTATTAAAATATACTGTTAAAAAAATATTAGTAATATATTTTAATGATTAATAATGTTATATTAAATAAAAAATTATATATGTTTACAAGAAAATAAATATTGTTTTAATTCCATCGTTTATGAAGTAACAAACAAGTCGGCGGATGTCAACGCCGCAGTGATCACGTACCACCACATGACCCGCATGCTCGTTTGCCTGGTCTGCTATAAAAAAAAGAAAACTCGAATAGGTTTAAAAACATTGCACATTGCTACGATAGATGGCGGTGAATTTCGTATAGAAATATATGCTACTCTAAAAATCCAATAGATGTCGCTTATCCTTTGCTAATTTTATTTACGTCACGATGATAATATCTTCACTATATCACTATTCAAGTTCTGGAAGTGTCGTTTTTAAGTTAACTCTGGTTTCCCTTCAAAACGTATAAATCTTTCGCCTTTTACTAAAGATTTCCGTGGAGGGGAACACTCAAATGAGTCTTCATTATTTTTGAAAGCTCTGCTATGCAGAGTTATGTAAACCTCTATATATATATATATTAGTTTAGTTTTTTATTCTATTGCATGAAGAATATTTACCACTATAATCAGACGAAGCAATGTTTAGAGTTTCCTACATTTTTCCAGCGATCTACATGCTTTCACCACTGCCGGTATTTATTTCTAAACTTATATATATTCTACTAAATATCCAATATAAAAGAATTTTTTCTCTCTCCCATATAAAACTAAAATTATATAAATGAATTAATATTTGAAAAAACTCTATTAAGATCAAGTGTCATCCACTACAAGTTGAAAAAAATGTATTTGAGTAGATATAATAAATAAAAAGTATTTTATTAACGATTGAAAATTTGTACATGATATATAAATATATATAGGGAGAGTGTGGTACTAGTTGAATAAAAAGATCTCAATCTAGAATGTAATTAATAGTAGATAATATGCCTACGAACTTACATTATACAAAACAACAGGGATGTTATGGACAATGCAATTACTACTGAAGGGTTATTAAATTCTATGGGTTTCACGCGAGTGTTTGAATGCATTTTTTTTTGAGTAAAGTGAATTTATTATACTTCAAATATATTTGCACATTGGACCATGGTCACTATTGATTGTATTTTCGTATTGGTAGCGTACAGAAAACAAGTTACCACTTTGGACACTTTGCCATATGTACCACCGTAATATATTCTTTATTCATTCTATGATATCCGGAAAATATTGTTTATTACATTTTCTCGCAAATCTTGATATTTTGTAAATAAAAATTATTTTATATGTATTAAGACCGTCTTCTTAATAATAATATTATTTCTACCTTTTTTTTTCATATTATAATATTGTTATTGAGTAAAATAACAGCACAGGGGATGGTGAGATTTTGGCCTTTCCTTGGATGTCTAAATTCTTCGTTAACTTGTCTATCCCACCACGAAGTATTATTAATTTAATTATAGTATTTTTATATATTAATAATTTTATTATTAAGAGAGAACTATGTATATATAAAGGAGAAGAAAATAAAAATGTATAAGCGGGAACTAAACAAAATTCAACATTCAAAACAATCTGGCAGCCTCCACTGTCTCTAAAACTAAAATTGATAATAAATAAGTAATGGCGACATCTCGTGTCAAAGAAGGGAAGCATATGTTCTATAAGGTTTCATGTCTGTATTTTTTAAACACTGCGTTTACTAGTACAATCACAACGGAATAAATATAATGTTGTGTTATAGTGTAAAAAAGAATGATATATTATTAAGTAAAGATTTTTTTTACTTAATATATAATTTTTGTCTCATTCTAAATTAATGCGAAACTAAAGTTTTTGTTTAATTGAAATTATACAACCAGGTACGGAGGCATAAATTGATTTATTTTTTAAAGGTACTTATGATTTTAAAATTCGTAAAGGCGTTATTTTATTTATTAAAAATCACTTCTTCAAATCTTAAATATAATAAATATGTATGTATAATTTTTTTATTAACCACATAGTAGGCCAAAGCTACAATAGATGTCGTTGTACTTTTAATAAGTCCCGCTATTAAGATTTACCGGAATTAAATGATGTTCACAAAACGGTACGTTGAAATCATACTTACCTGGCGTAGGGGACACCGTGATCAAGAAGGCGGTTCCCCCAGGGCGAGGCCTCTCCATTGCACTGCGGTTGGGTTGACCCTTGCGATTATCCCTAATGCGGATAACTCGGACGCGTAATTTTTGGTAGTGGGGACTGCGTACGCGCCGTCCCCTTCAAAATTAAATCTTGATAACTTAGATATAGTAAATATGAATCATTGAGAATTATGTTATTAATAAGTGGGGGGAACATATTAAACATGTTATAATTTTGAATGCAAACCGTTATATAACCAATTTTAAGACTATGGTTTGGAAGAGACAGACGTCAAACAAAGACCATTGATAAGTTCTGGAGGAGACCTATACCCTAAGAAAAATAATTCTTCAAATTTATTAAAATAATGTTAAAAAATAGATCAAGGAAATAAAGTTTTACTAGTAATTTTATTACATTTTTTGATTTCGATATATAACGATTATTTTTTATTTCAACATTTATTCAATATCATTTTATTTCAATGTCATGCTTATGGTTCATAAAGTAAATAATGACGCACCCAAGTTCAAACATAATATATACGGTTTATGGCCGCAAGGAGTTTGAAAAAAAGCATTTGATGTTATTTTTAATTATGTCACCAAGCTTAAATATAAAATGAAATACGATAATAGAAAAAGGTGGTAACCGAATGCAACAGCGATAAGCTTGAATATATGTAAACTTGATCAGTAAAAATAAATGAAATGAAAAAAGCAAATAAAAATAATCTTATTCCTGAAAATAATCAGCAAGAGAAAAAATATACATATTTCTTGACACGAAATTATGCAGAAATTTAACCCGCTAACGCCACAAATAATTAATAAATAAATCAATATCAATCGGGGACGTCCACACCACGAGGTGTGGGATCGAGCCTCGTCGTCGAGATATGGCTGAACCTATTCCTACGTTGGGTCCGTCGCTGGCCCTCTTCCCTCGCGGGAGCCAGGAGGCGACAGGAGGATTTCGCGTGGGAGTGGACGTCCCTCAGGTGGGCGAGCGTGAAGGGGAGCAAAATTATTAAGGTGTGGGTGTGGTCCATTGTCGGCTCGGTCGAACATCTTCCGAGCCAACCGGACCACAAACTCATGGATGCTCTCCACCCTGAGGTCCATCGCTATAACGTCGTTACGCACATAGCGAGCCGCCCCCACGATGGCGCGCAGAGACAGATTCTGCTGGATCTGAAAGCGTTTGCGCTGGGTTGCTAATATCAAAGACCACCAGGCCGGCGCAGCATAGGTCAGTCGGGAGCGAACGTAGGCCTTATAGACCAACAGCTTCGTACGCACGGGTATGCGGGTTGATGTTAATATAGGTCAAAGGACCGTACGCGCGGCTTTCGCGCTATTCACCACGTGTGTTACCTGTGTGGTGAGCCGCAGCGTGCGGTCGATGCGGACTCCGAGGTACGTTACTGTGGTCTCCCAACGTACATTCTGCCCCCGAAGCTTAAGTGGTCTTGGTAGTTTACCGTGGCCGGTCACAATGGCGCATGTCTTCCCAACGTTGACAGACATTCGCCATGTGTCCAGCCACTCGGGTAGCAAAATAAATCATGTAAACAATATTTACATTGAGTTAATGATAGCGCCATCTCGTGCCACAAGACGGAAATACATATGTGCCACAAGGTATCATGATTTTTACCGTGAAACCTAAACGCCGTTGTAACATAAATTTGAAATAGATTTTTTTGAATACAAAGCCGAAACATAGCCGAAGCATACGAAAAACATGAATATGTGTTATATTATACACATATTCATGTTTTTCGTATGCTTTTATGAAATTCCACTAGATGTCGCTTATTCCTTACTGCTTCGTTACACATTACAATAACAAGAGTTTTCCTTCAGTTACCAAGTTTTCTAAGTGTAATCACTTCTGTTAACTCTGGTTTCCCTTCATAACGTATAAATCTTTCGCCTTTTACTAAAGATTTCCGTGGAGGGGAACACTCAAATGAGTCTTCATTATTTTTGCTGGCTCTGCTATGCAGAGCTTTATAATAAATATTAAAACTTGAATGTGTAAAACTTTTGCATCCCTCAAATGTACAATGCGGCAGACTAATAACGTACTCCAGGAAAAGTCGACCAAAACATCGAGAATACTCTACTTACTCTCGCCACCTACACGAGGTACATTTACGTACCTGGTCGGTTCTACCCCCTAGATTTTAAGGCCTAATGGGACTATAAGGGACACTAGAGGATGTAGGTCTATACCCCCATACGTTTTACATAGCGTCACAACGACTTTAGAATAAACAAATAATCATGTGTCCTTCTGACACGGAATTGTGCTAATGGAATCAGCGCCTTATGGATTTCCTTAGGGTATTATTTTTGCCTGCGCGCCCAGAAACCCAAAAAAACTTTAAAAGCCAATAGGCTACCAACACTTATATCAACTATAGTTCAATTTTATAAAGGTCTAAAGTACAAAAATAGAAATAGTATGTACATAGTATAAATCTTCTGATTCTCTCTAAATTAAATTTTATGGATAGACTTTGTTAAAATTTAAACGCGAATCTGTGCAAATATATTATTTCTTAATTGACAATAAAATATTTTATAATAAAAAAACTACAAAAGAATCTTATTATCAACAATAAAATCACATAACAATTTTACAAAAGGAGGGAAAACAAGACCCATTCAGAATTTTAGATTAGTTGGAATGGGCAAAAAAAGCTTGAAGGGATTACGTAATATAAAGAATAAAAAAGTTTAGGAGAATTAACAAAAAATATGATCAACATTACCACCTTCCATTCCAACACTATTATTTACAATTAATTAATTAATGATAGCGGCATCTCGTGTCACGAGACATAAACATATGTTTCATAACAATTTCGTATTTAACATTAATTTGAAGTTGACAAAATGTCATTCTTTCATGAATTGATCTTAATTTTTTATTAACATTAGCAGCTTAAACTTTTTTATTTTCTCAGGTCTCTTCACAATACTTCAGAATTATCTAGTACACGGCAACAAATCAAATTGCAACTGACGGTCTTCAGTTTGAACTTAAAATTCGAGTCAGATTTTCATAACAAACATTCTTTAAACCTTGTCGATCAAATGATTTGGTTACACCGCGCCGCCTAGGTCTAAATATAATTTAATGTGATATTATTATATATTAAAATAATATTTAATAGTATTAATAAAATAATATTATTATATATCTAAAAAAGCATCTATGAATACGATAAAAATTAAAAATAATGATTTAACAAGAATTTTTTTTACAAAAACCTTTGATTTAATTTACTTACTTTTATCATTTTATTAACGAGTGCCGTAAAAAGTTATTATTGAAAAACATACAGACGAGTGTGCTTAGAAACGATAGGAATTTTAAGTCACAAACTTATGATCTTTTAATTTTAAAAGGCAGAATTTGATTATAAAGAAATTCTAAATGTGTTTTGTCAAGCAACTGGTACGCCAGAAGCACAATAGATGTCGCTGTAACGTCTAGTATTTTAATAATTACACGCTGCCAATATATTTCCGAATTGAATCAGGTTTACAAAACAATTATATGAAATCATACTTACCTGGCGTAGGGGACACCGTGATCAAGAAGGCGGTTCCCCCAGGGCGAGGCCCCTCCATTGCACTGCGGTTGGGTTGACCCTTGCGATTATCCCTAATGCGGATAACTCGGACGCGTAATTTTTGGTAGTGGGGACTGCGTACGCGCCGTCCCCTTCTGAATCCATTTATTTTAACTTTTATACTTAGGCTCTCTCAGTTTATAGGCATTGATCAATATCTAAAAGATAACATTTATCATGGCTGTACAATCTGGTACATGAATAGTACACCTAACTGTAGGTCCGACGGGAGACTGGCAGAGCCGCCTTAGCGCCCTTTCGGTCTCTTATCCGCGAGTCACAATCCAAGTCCGTTCCTCCAACAAACGTTTGCGCCAACCCGTCTTAAAAAACAGGTATATTAATAATTACTTCATTAACACTAGATAGCTCAGAAAGAAACTGCTTTTTAAATGTATTTAAAAAAAGCTATATTTGTAATGATGTAATTTCTTAGTATTTTGAGACAGCATACTGTAGCGTGCCTGCTGTTCTGCTTACGGCGACACCCGGGATCTTTAGATAAAAACCTTCTTCAAATAAAAATCTTCAAAATGAAATATATTTATTCTTGCGTTTAATTGTACATTTATATAATATATTATACTTAATTCATACTTTGTTAACACTTCACATTATATATATATATATATATATATATATATATATATATATATATATATATATATATATATATATTATTTCAATGTTTTGTGCCGGACGGGTGACATGTCTATACCAAAGACGTCAGTCGAACTTACTTTTTGTTTTATAACAATTTATTTCTTTTTCATTTTACATTTGAATATTACGAATGTCAAAAAAATGTAAATTTTTTATGGCATAGGAAGGCAAACGAGCAGGCGTGTCACCTGATGGAAAGCAACCAACCGGAACCGGAACTCAGACCGCTCACCGTACGAAGCGCGGTAGCTAAGCTACCACTCAGACGCCGGTTTTCTGCGGGAGAGTGGTACTTCCCCGGGCGAGCCGGCCCATTCATGCTACAGACAAATAATATGCCATTCTTGACAAAGTATTGGATAATATAAAAGGTAAATTCGAAAATATAATATAAAAGGTTTTAATGCACTGTTTTCTTTTAATAAAAAAACATTCAAAATGATTTTTTCTCGGCAATCTAATGTTAATGTATCGATTGTTATACGACATACGTGGGTCCTCTTGAATTTGTTATATGATCGCACGGTTAAATTATCCCGAAAAAATTCCCTTCCACTTCTCCATACAATTTCTGATATAGATTTTCGTTGATGGCAATTATACGTTTATGCCAGTACGATGTAAAATAATTATTTACTATCTGTAATCGTAATATCTGTTTTAATGGTATAGGAAGGAAAATGAGTAACCTTCTCGTCGGATAGAAAGTAATTTATACCTCTTTTTACAATCAATGGACGTAAGGAAAGTAAATAAAGAGACAACTTGTTTAAAAAGAATTTAATATATAAAAGTTATAAAATTAACTAAATGCAGTCAGTAAAACTATAATAAACTACTTAAGTACTTCATTTAGCTACTTTTAATAAAAACTAGGGACCACAACACCTTTATATAAAATTAAAATTATATACATTAAAAAAAATTGTATTATTGTATAAAAAAAACTTAATTTTTGATTATTAATTTCTGAAAACTTTTTATGATTTCAGAACGACATTTTTTTCATAAGTCTTGTGTATGAAAATTAAGAGTATTTGGTACTTCAAATACTTTTTAACAGCCCATACATGTGTCCCAATGCTGGACAAGAGGTCTCCCGATTTTTGTAACCAGACATTAACCCACCATGCTCCAACTGAACGAGTGAAAACATCTTAGACGAAATAAAATCATAATAATAATAAAAAAATATATTTGATTTCCCTTGAAATGGTAATTTTTTTTATTTCATAGAAAGGTAAACGAGTAAGCGTGTCACCTGACGAAAAGCAGACTATGTCGCACGTAAATATCTAATTATATAATAGAATTGCCGACCTTTGAGAAATGTGAAGGCTTGTTTTTTGAAGCTTTCAATGTGGTATCAGTTCAAAAATACGCAACGCACTGGCCTTGCATCTAAACCAGGGGTCGTCAAACTTTTTCGATCATCGACCCCTATTATAATTTTTCATAATCTCCATCGACCCCAAAAAAGTCAATTAAAATAAAACAATCTGTTAGGTACTGTGTTTATGCATTCACGTTTTGATTTTAAACATTTATTAAAGTAATTTTACATTGTTACACAATAGTTTTATGAAAAATATTTTAATAATAATTAAATAATAAGTAACTAAAGATTTATTGCTTCTTAATCAATGAGATGGGTGCGCCTGGTGTTTCTTGTTTCGCTCGAATAAATATGCGTTTATTAATTTATTTTCTATAAACTGATATAAAGTCAATTATAAAAACCTTCACAAATATTACATACGCAGTTCAGTGTGTGTGATTCACGTATTAAGAATTGTTTTTGCTTTGACCCCTGGCACAGATCGACCCCTGATTTTGTTAAATAGACTCTTGGGGTCTATATAAACCACTTTGGGGACCTCTAATCTAGACGGGGTGATGGTGCACTTTTACATCCAAATAACCTATAATTCACATACTAGCTATTTAATTGAAAATTTGATATTAAGGCAGTTATATTATTTCACCTATTAATATAAATATCGATACTGAATAATATTTTAGTAAACTTATGAATAACAACTATTCCTCGATTGCTTCATTTATACGCAAGAAAACAATTGTATTATATATTAGGAGGTCGACACAAATAAATAAGGCAATAAAAGAGACTCAGCTTTTACTAACAGAGAATGAGGTTACATACATATATCACAAATATATTTCTGGCAGAAAAAATAACAAAATTAAATAATTAACGGCCATTATTATAAATAAAATAAAAGCACCATGTTTAATAAATATAACTAAATATTGCAAATAAATAACAAAGTATGACCGTTTTTAACCATTTTCTTTATTTTTCCCGCCTAAAAACTGTGAATATTTCGTTAACAAAGTATGATTGTTTTTGGCCGCTTTCTTCATTTATCTCCGCTTAAAAACGCCTCAAGTTTATTCTCACGTCTCCCCCCCCCCCCGCCTTTTACGAGCGTAGCGTACGCGCGTGTCGAACGGGCCGCGACGACAGCCCGTTCGCACAGAGCGCGCTCACTTGCGTCGGAGTGCTACCGCGTGTCTCCGGGAAGTATTGTCTGAAAATACATTGAAATTATTAACGGTGCGCAAACACTACGGTGGTGGGATGCTTAGATGGACGAAGGACGATTGGCAAAAGAAATTTACGTTGCGAATGTGGACGGCAGGGTCGGTGAGGAAGACCGGGGAAAACCTACCTTGACCAAATTGCCCAAGTTTTTAGGAAAGGCCAGGTCTAGAGTACCCTTAACCGCGCGGGATTGCTTGCGGAGATTAATGAGTGTGGAGGAAGCAAGAAAAGTGTGCCGAGATCGTAGCAAATGGAGATCTGTGGTATCTGCCTCCCCTACGGGAAACAGGCGTGACGATATGTATTTATGTTTATTATTGGTTAAATTACATCAAAAATACAAGTAGTCATAATCATCAAAGGCGCTACAGCCACAGTAGGCCTTTGACTTGATCCACAATATCCTTCTAATGTGATCTATTCTTCGCTTTCTCCCTCCAATTTGTTACGCCGAGAGTTTTAAGGTCTCGGTCGACTCCGTCTTGTCACCTGAGTTGCCAGCCTGTCTCGGTTTATTTTTCTTTGCAATAAAACAATTATTGTTAGGGTATATTAAAAAACTGGTCACCTTAAGATGTATTTTTGAACGAAGAAAGTTTGAGACATAGGTAAGGAAAACACGGCAGAAAGCTTGATATATTTTCATTTATATAGTAGTTTCACTATAAAGTAATTTTCTCTACGAATTTTTAAATAAATTATATATTACGCATCCTACGCACAATCAGTTCACAATATACTGCAATCCACATTATCCAGCGGTGGAAAGTAACATTCCACTGCTGGATATTGTGGATTATGATCATCTCAATTTTATGTAAGTATGCGTACGTGTGCTTACGTATGCGTACGTTTGCGTACGTGTGCGTACGTTTGCGTACGTGTACGTACGTACCCATGCTTAGCATGCTGAAGGGTGCAGAATTTTATTCTCATGTAGACACTGGTACGTATTTACGGATATTTGTTTCCATAGAACGACTTTCATGGGAAGAGCAAGTAACCTTAACCTTTTTGTTACGAGTGCCGACTATAGACGACCTTTGTACGGGTGTCAAGTGTAATCGGCGTCCGCGCACCGATGTATTTTAAAATATACAAGACAATCACAAAGTGACGCTGAAAGACGTACTAAGTCCCAACATCGAAAACTACCGACGTGCAAAAGTTCAGTGGCGTCCTGTGAAACGGGGTGCCGTAACGAAACAGTTATATAAATAAAAATTTGTTTAAAATCATAAAAACATATGCATCCTAAAAATGTATATACCTGATAAAGATGAACAGAAGGCCGGTGATTGCTGAGAAGACTAGGAAGGAGTAAGGGCCAATTGCGGTCCGCATGGACGGAAAGCACATGCCCACGAGGAAGTTCCCGCCCCAGTTGGCTAGAGAACCCCACGCCATGCCCGCTGACCGAGGGCCAACTTCGAACATTTCTGTAAAAAGACAATTATTCGTTGGTTCTGTAGCTCTATCAAACCTCATCAATATTACCTGGTACATAAAATGATAACATGGAAGATTATATAAGAAAAGATTTATATACACATTGTAACGTTTTTGGTACAGTACAAATGGACGACTTGACCGGCGATAAAAATATTATTATATTTAATAAAAGATTTCGGCGAAAAATCACTCTTCAGTATTGGTTACAATTCTACTCGTAATATTACCTAATTTATAAGTCAAGTTCAAGTCTCGTTTGGTCGTCAAATTGATTGTTTTACATAAGACAAATATATTTCGAGTTTCTCGACGTAAGTTGTGCTTCATTCAATTGAGTAAAGGAAGATTCGGATAAGATTGTCTTCTGTAATGTATATAGACATTGGCTTTCTCCAACATTGGTTGGTGCCGCCATAATCCCCACACACATCAGGCAAATTGGAGGTCATATCTTTATTTTTATTCTCAAGTAGACGCTCATACATCTTCTTTGTGTAACTCCAATGGTTTAGGCAGCGTACGCCAAGATAGCAGCTCTCAGAGGCCAATTTTTTTTCCGACTTAATTGACATGTATCGTTATATTACGACCAAAATTAGATAAAATCATAACAAATTGTAGCCTATATGTTATTCCGATGTATAAGCTATATAACTGTAAAGTTTCATCCAAGTCCGTCCAGTAGTTTTCGTGAAAGAGTAACAAACATACATCCATACTCACAAATTTCGCATTTATAATATTAGTAGGAAGTAAGATTAATAAATTATAGAAACCTGAAGCGATGAAGTACGGAATGGGCCCGAGGCCCAACCCGTAAACTAGAACGTACAAAAAAACCGCCACCATGCACACGTACGGCATCCAAGAGACTGCTTTCTGAAAACATGGAAGGATTTATATCAATATTTATCTTTCATTGATATTTTTGTATAAGATCTTGAATGACCACATAGACAGTCATGAAATTTTTGGCTGCATTAACTTTGCAGTGCCCAGAGTGATTTAGACTGCCTTTTGGCTTTTATACAATAAATCGAGTAAGCGAACAAAGACGGTAAATAACGAGCAAAGAGGTTTAGACATCACTATCTTTGGCAGATCTTTAAATAACGCCTGCAGCAAACTCTCCCTTAGACACAAGCTGCTTCTTTACAAAACATACGTCTGGCCGATTTTTTCCTACGCCAGTGTCGCCTTCGCGCTCGTGCATAAAAGAAAAATAGATAAACTTCAAGTGACACAATATCGACCTCACTTAAACAACACTTTAAAACACTCTAGAAGAAACAGTTCGAGAGATCCGAATCCACAGGTGGTACAATCGCTCAATTATTCGCCCCATTTAAACGTGTAGTCAGTTTTTTTCTTAGCCGCGCGGACGCATATAATTAGGCTCTTAATGTTTTCCCATAAGTGAGGTCACTCACAATGAAAATCATAGCGACAGCGAGACCGGCTAGCAACACGGTGGCGCCGAGCACAGAGCGGAGTAGCAGCATGCGGCGACCGCGGCGCGGGAGCAGCCTCAGCATCAGCACCGCCGTGCACACGTTAATGAAACCGCACCCGATGGTCGCGTACTGCGCGCTCGCCTCCGACAGGCCCGCCGCGCGGAATATCGTCTGCGAGTAGTAGAACACCTGCAAACGCAAACCACGCCGTGTGAATATCTAGAAGAAACTGCATCTTACATACATGTATACAAATCCTCACGACTATTTTCCGTAGGGGTAGGCATAGACAGAGACCACAGACCTCCATCTGCTACAACCTCGGCACACTTTCTTTGCTTCGATCGTCGTCGTCTGAAAGTATGCTGTTAGTAGTCTGCTAAAGTAACATCTCGATTAGTTAAAATAAAAAATTACAAAAAAAAATTCGTCTTCACTCAACAAGCCTCAGTACTGTAGTGATACATTGATAAATGTATCACTAATCTATTAAAACTTTTAATTTTAATGCCTTTACGGATAAATAAAGCTTTATCGTTCGTTTGTTTCGCGGTTTCTTCTGCGTGCGCTGTGAATCGGAAATCCAATCTTACTTCTATCCACATTTCTCCATATATCTACATAAACTTACGGCATTTATGCCGCTGGTCTGCTGGCCCGCCTGCATGCTGCAAACAAGCAAAAGAGGCAGTAGCAACGTGGGCTCTGAAACCACTCGCGCCATACTCCACTGCCGTTGGCCGCTATGCTCTTCCGCCGCACGCCTTTCCTCACGTAATAGCTCCAAATCCTCAGACAACACGCTGGCGGACACGCCGCGGAGACGACTTAGCTCTGGAGGAACAAATCACACATATACACGTCATATAATGAGCAGGGAAGGACTTTCCCTAAAAAGAGTATAAGTGAAGTGATATAAAATAAATGCGTGTATCGTGACTTTTTAAGTTTACTGCAAAAGTCCATAGAAGGTTTTGGTAGAATAGCCACCATTTTATCAAAATGTAACATGACAAGCTGACTTCAAGATACTTGATATTATTTTATTTTACTTGACACTGGCATAATAGACAAAATAACTAATTGCCATCAAAGAGAAAAAGTATGGGTGCATGCATACGGACTTTTGCCTGATACGACATCGATACTATCTTATATCGATACTAGATATTTCGAAAAAATTATCGTCGATAATTTTTGCCGATTTTTTATCGATTTAATTGTCGATGCGGTAAATTAAGAATTAAAAAGATGTAAAATATTGTAACTTTATAATAGGGATACACAAAGTTACTTATACTGGTACATGATTATTCAGAATTGTGACATATTCAAAAAATTGTGATTTAACAGAATGGATGTTTTATTCTTTTTTTTTTTTATATATATATTCACGCCTATCCCCCGCAGGGGTTGGCAGAGAACACAGAGCTCTATCCATGCGATGAATCGCAGCGAAACGGCTCGTCATTGGTCGCTTTTCGCCCTCGTGAGAATCAGGACGTGACGGGTGGCGAACCACGTCGCCGTCATTTTTCGACAAATTAGGTATATTAAATTCGTCTTTAGTGAATCCCACAAGACGCATGGGAGGATGGAGGTCAGCCCCAGCAGAGCCCTGCATGCTGAGGTAAGGCACCATAGTACCCGGAGGAGCCCGACCCCGAGACGATCGGCACGCTTACGACTAGGGTCGCCCCTAGCCACGCATCCATTGGCACGGCAGACCGTGGATTGGCGGAGAAGAAGGGAAAGGATAGAGAAGAAAGGAAGGGGCAGGAAAGGAAAATGTGGATTGGGGGGGTTACCAAACTCGGAATAAACATTTAAAAATCCATATAAATATTTATTCCAATGCGGGAATCGAACCCGCGACCATTGACTCCGCGGGCGGATTCAACTAAGCTTGTGTTATGATTGTTAACATCAATAGTACACAAGTTAGTACATAATTAGGTATAAAACGGCCGCTTGAGTCAATAATTAGAGAATCTCAATTCTGAGCAATGGATTCTGAGGTTCGAATTCAGGTCAAAAGTAAAATTTTTCTTAAAAATAAAAATAGATTTTGAATATTAATTTACAGTAATATATGATTTAGAAGGGAGAGTCTTTTATGTATTTGCTCATATACTTAAGGTATTTGAATATACAGCGTGTTCTTTTTCTAGCGTTTTTTTTACCCATTTGTAGTTTATTCCGAAAAACAATGACTATCTTTTTAACAAATATCGTTTTTAACATATCTTTTGCTATACAAAATTATAAATATCATTAAATTAAATTAAAACAACTGTGAACAATCTGTCAATTTCAATTTGGATGAATTCGTAACAATGGATGTCATCAAGTCAATTCGTTCGTTGCGCTTGCGGTGACACACTTTTGTATGTGTGGATTATATTTAAAAAGAAAACTCAAACAAAACTTTTTAAATAACAAGTTGTAGAACAAACGTTGTTGCTTTTAAATTAAACTTTATCTATATATTGTTTTTTATACGAAAAACTAACACCCGGTATATTCTCGTCAGAAGTTTCTCAAATAGCTTAAGAGGTTTTTGTTCTCGGTGTAATCGGTAAGGATAACATCATTCAATTACCTTTTATAGAAGTGTGTTCATTTCCCTTAACAACAAACAGGTACTTAGGACTCTCTGGTAATATAAGTAAAAGAGGTAAACATATAATGACTAGCAACGCATAGACGGAGAGGAGGTAGGGCCAGTTGTCCACACCGCCTGAAACAATATTATATATTATATTAAAATCCCTAACACTCGTTGACCGAGACTAGACTACCGCATGTTGTGGATACCATTATAAAAATAAATGACAGCAACAAAGTGGGTATTCCACCCGAACGAGGCGTTTTTACTGGGGGAGGGTTTTTACAAAAATCAATCCCGCGGGATTGAATGAGCTGCGGGATTGCATGGGGGATTACTCAATCACGCGGGATCCCATATCTTTGAAATTATGTTATAAAATCAAATTGAAACTACAGATTTTTGTGTAAAAATCAACTTTTATTAAACATTTCTTACATTAAGCAACAGAAATTATTTCTTTTATATTAATTAAGTATACGTAATTAGTAATCTGTTTTCTTAGATTCGTCTTTAAATATTTGGCATAGTTTAATAGTTTTTTTTTTAAATTTACCCTTACTCTTAACAACAGTTTTATATTTTTAATTCAGTCTTATTCATATAATGGCTTATAATCAAATCACAAATTTCTCTTAGAACTACTCGCGATTTACGCGAAAGTTTTAGTGCCAAATTTTTAATTTGCGGGATCCGCGGATCCCCGCTTTAAAGTTGAGGGATCCAGCAGATTAAAAAAAGCAGCAGGATCCTGAAGGAATGCGTGATCCTATTTTCCGGGATTGCAATTCCTAGTAGGATCGCGCCCCATGTTGAACCCCTTACTACGCGAACATCTACTCACTTATCTTTTCATGAAAGTCTCATCATTATTGGTTCAGCAGTTATTGATATATGTTTGTTTTCTTTTATCTTAATTTTTCTGGCTTAGTTTTATTGAGGAACAAAAACTAAACTCTTTATAAACGTATATAATATCATTAAAATTAATTTTACTTAGATTTATTTTCTTTACGAGATCTTATATATATTAAACACACATATATATACTCACCTAACAAAAAGTTCAAGCCCATAACTTGAGCGATCAGCACGCCAACGTTGACCCCCATGGGGCACGCGGCCCCCATCGCCCCGGTGAGACTCAGGGGTGACAGTTCCGTGAGGTACATGGGCACTATACTTGTCGTTAGGCCTGGAAAACGTCGCATAGAGAACTAAGTCGTCTAACTTTTGGATGAGAAAGCATGGAAGGTGTGCCAGGATCGTAGCGGATGAAGATCCTTCCACTCACATTCACCATAGCTAAACGGCTCTCCGTTAGTCGCTTTTCGCCCTCGTGGGAATCAGGACGTGACGGGTGACGAACCACGTCGCCGTAATTTTTTAACAAATTAAGTATATTAAAATTCGTCATAGTGAATCTCACGAGCTGCAAGGGAGAATGGACGTCAGCTTCAGCAGAGCCCCGCATGATGAGATAAGGTATTATAGTACCCGGTGGAGACCAATCTCGAGGCGGTCGGCACGCTTGAGACTAAGCTCGCCCCTAGCCACGTATCCATTGGCACGGCAGACCCTGGATTAGCAGAGAGGAAGGTCAAAGGATAGTTAAGAATGGAAAGGGCAGAGAAAAGGAAAGGTAGATTTAGACAGGATGATAGGTATATGACACCACCGCAATGGAAAACAAAGAGTGATACGGTAATAGCTCGGGAGGTCGGGGACGCGTACCCGTGTACCAATACCATAACTACCGAACAGACGGCTAAACAAAGACACTTGAAAATAAAATTATAGTAGAAAATAGTATACAGGTGTCCTAACAGTGTAAAAAACTTATCCTCTCTACTCGTAGTTTGTCGTAAAAGCAAGATCGGCATTAAGTGGTGGCATCTCTCAATGAAACTACATACCTCCGGACAGGCCGACTAGTAATCTTCCTATCATAAGCATTTCAACCGAGTTGGCGGCGCGGCATAGCAGGAATAGCAGAGCACCGACCATAGACAATGCGTTCGTGACTATCGTGGCCTTTTTCCTGGAATCAGTAATGACTGAATTTTTAATCAGCAGTAAAGTAAATCTCTAAATTAGTATGCTAGTCATCGATTTATTCGAAGTGTAACGAATCTAATTTCTGTGAGAGCTAAGCGAAGTTACGCGAGCTAAACAAAGTGCGTTCGTAACGGAATGAAATAACAAACTGAGTTCGTTTAGCTTCGCTATTGTCGCCCAACTATGAGAACTAAGCGAAATTACGCGAGCTAAACAAAGTGCATTCGTAACGGAAAGAAATAACAAACTAAGTTCGTTTAGCTTCGCTATTTCGCCCAACTATGAAAACTAAGCGAAGCTACGCGAGCTAAACAAAGTGCGTTCGTAACGGAAAGAAATAACAAACTAAGTTCGTTTAGCTTCGCTATTGTCGCCCAACTATGAGAACTAAGCGAAGCTACGCGAGCTAAACAAAGTGTGTTCGTAACGGAAAGAAATAACAAACTAAGTTCGTTTAGCTTCGCTATTGTCGCCCAACTATGAGAACTAAGCGAAATTACGCGAGCTAAACAAAGTGCGTTCGTAACGGAAAGAAATAACAAACTAAGTTCGATTAGCTTCGCTATTGTCGCCCAACTATGAGAAGTAAGCGAAGCTACGCGAGCTAAACAAAGTGCATCCGTAACGGAAAGAAATAACAAACTAAGTTCGTTTAGCTTCGCTATTGTCGCCCAACTATGAGAACTAAGCGAAGCTACGCGAGCTAAACAAAGTGCGTTCGTAACGGAAAGAAATAACAAACTAAGTTTGTTTAGCTTCGCTATTGTCGCTCAGCTATGAGAACGAGCTTCAAAAGTGCGGAACAAGGGAACCAAAGACCGAACTAAGAATAACAACAAAACTAGCTAGATTATTACGTGAGGAGGCCTCTCTGCACCTCCGCGCGAGGGGCGGGACCTAACTTCACCGGAATCGTCGGAATCCACAGTTATAGTTATAGTACGTATCGCTAGCGTAGTTAAGCGATGTTCGTGGTGTGAACCGGATTACGTTAAATATCTGTTGGCCATATATAATATATCGACGAAAGAAGCGAAAACGCTGTAAATGACACATGTCAAAAAAAATTATTGCATATTCGGCTCAGAAAAAAATACTGCGCCGAATGGTCTGAGTCTCACAGCTCTATGACCAATAGAAAATTTTCTACAGCGTTGAAACTTTACTGTTGATCTGATGATACTGAATGATCGATCAGATACAATTTTTTCAGATCTTAAGTGTTTTTGGCTCTGGTGGTCGTTTTTTTTTTTTTTGCGCCCATATATTTAGCTCAATGTGTCAATCTAACCTGTGAAGGCATAAGCATCGCCACTGAGTCAATTGGATGACGTACGTAAAACTAAATTTGAACAATACCTGCCGAGTCTGTCAGCTAACACCGATCCGAGCACGGAGCCAGTGCATCCTCCAACAATGAAAATTGACACCACGGAAGCCCATAGAACGTTCAGCCATGTCTCGTCCAGAGGTAGATCGTAACGACTTACAAAGCTTTCGTTGCAAAACTTTTTTATCACCTGGAAATCGAGAGTTATTATTGTGAGAGCAAATAAGATAGTACTATGCGATTTAGCCTGTGCAAAGTCGGAACAATTTACCACCTGATGTGTTCCCACGAGCATACGACATAGGGGCGTTCAAGATAAGAGATTGTTTGTTAAATATATAATAAGAGTTTGATATTTATTAAAGCTTGTTTGCCTGCTCTGGTATAAAAAAGGTATTCGATTCATGTGAAGAATATGAATACAGCATAATTAAGCTAACATAACTGCTATGACTTTTTCAAGAATATAATATGACCAGTCCATTTCTTCCCGTGAGTGTTGTACAAGGGTACTGCAGTGATACATTGATAAATGTATCACTAATGTAATAAAACTTTTTATTTGAATATATTAAAACCTTTTATATTGTATTATTTCTTTTTAAAAACGTTATTTTAAAGTTTAAAATTAAAAAGAAATGCATTGTTTAATATGAAAACAAAAAATTTAGTTTGACTTACGTCTTTCAATAGACATGTCACTTGTCCGGCTTAAGAAATTGAAATTATATATAATATCAATATCAGCCCGCGACAGTCCACTGCTGGACATAGGCCTCACCCAAGGCACGCCACTTAGCCCGATTTTCGGCTACACGCATCCAGTCTCTGCCAGCCGCCTTGCGCAAATCTTCTTCATTTCGAATTCTGTCCACCAGAGAAACCCCGAGCATAGCTCTCTCCATAGCCCTCTGAGCGACTTTGAGCTTGGCGAGGAGACGGACTGTCAGTGTCCACGTTTCGGCACCGTAAGAGAGTACGGGCAGGACGCACTGGTTGAAGACTTTTGTCTTCAGACTTTGTAGTGTGGGCGACGAGAAGACTTGACGAAATTTCCTGAACGCTGCCCAGACCATATAATATATTGTGATATAAAATGTAAATTGAAAAGTGTGAATAAAATATGAATAAGATATAAATGAACAATAAATAGATAAATAAATTAATTTGACTTGGCAGAATTTCAATTATATCGAAGATAAAACACCCTAAAGATCCTGTGTGTCACCGTAAGTAGAACGGCAAGCATGCTACAGTACTATGGGGGACATTCCTAGTAGACAAGTAGCAGCGTGTACTTGAGCATTAAAAACCAATTTGCGATCCCCAATACGATTAGCAAGCGTTGGGATTGTGGCATCAACCCCTTGTTTGTGTGAGAGGTTCATGATCAGCAGCCGATTGTTACTAGACTAGCAATGTTTTTAATTTTTACTCAAGTTTTCAACTGGGTAATATATTTATAGCATATTTTTGAACGGGGTTCCTACACTTACTTTTCTCTTAAATAGGCCACGACTCTGAAATGATATCTATGGGCGACGTTGATTGCTTTCCATCAGGTAACACGCCTGCTCGTTTGCCTTTCTATACCATAAAAAAAGGAAAGGACAGCGGAAGAAAAAAGTTTAGGTTTGCAGTTCGAAATGCTAATAGTTAATTAGGCTCTACATTATCAATAAAGTATATCAGTACTGTAGTAAGATATGAAGGCAAACGAGCAAGCGTGTCACCGGATAGAAAGCAATCAACGCCGCCCATAGACATCTGCAACACCATAAGCATCACAATTGCGTGCCGGCCTTTAAGATATTAGTAGTAGGCTTATTTTTCGAAGGTTTCATTGTCGCATCGGTTCGGATTTACCGCCGAAGGCAGCCAGTTTCATAGATTGATGACGCGTCTTAACGGTAGTTTGATAAAGTTTTACCAGCGCCACTGAGAAAAAGCCAAATTAATCTTTGGAAACAATTTAAATTGAGGTGAAAACCGGACTTCCCATTTTTTGATGACTTAATAGAGAAATTAGTATGTATACTATGTCAAAGTTAGTGAAGTTTCGAGAAAAACGCACCACACTGGATCGCCACTCATCCAGATGGTGGGGATGAAACTTTTCAATTCGGCGAGATGTGCGACAGTAAAATGCATCGCAAGGAATTATTCCGAACAATTCCTCGGAGCACTGACTATGGTAAAAGCGATAAAACATGCTGAGAAATGAGACATGCTACAATGCCAAAAAATCAAGCCGTTCCAGACTTATTTGTGTACTAAAATATTACCTCGGCAGGTGTATTCACTACGCCAATGTTGTAGCCGACGGGCACAGAGGAGCCGAGAGTTGTTATGACACCGGCTAGCACCAAGTAGAACGACCATCCTGCCTTGAATTCATGCGATTGAGTCAAATGCTGATGTTCATTGGTTATCTGCAATAACAGACAGTATATCATAAACAAAAATATTTCATAACAGACTTTAGCTATAATAAGCGTTGCCGGCCTTTACGGAAAGTGTCATTATGGGAGAAGGACGGGGGAGAGGATGGGAGTTGGGACTTCGAAACAACCGCTCACCGGACGCGTATACAGCGCGGTAGTTTAGCTACCACTCAGACGCCGGTTTTCAGCGGGAGTGTGGTACTTCCCCAGGCGGCCCATTCATGATACAAACAAATAATTATCCCATTTTTGACAATTTATTCGTCTGCAGCGTGGCTCTACCACTACAAAAATCTTTGTTCGTGATGGCGTCGTATGAAGGAAAGTCTACTTCCTTCTGTGTGTGTGGCCGAGGAGGACGAGGGCTGCCACATGCCTTAGCTTGTATACATATGCGTCAGCTTGTGTAACATATGCGTCAGCTTGTGAACATTTGCGTCAGCTTGTGAACATATGCATCAGCTTGTGAACATATGCGTCAGCTTGTGATCATATGCATCAGCTTGTGAACATATGCGTCAGCTTGTGAACATATGCATCAGCTTGTGAACATATGTAGCTCGTGAAATCGGTCTGCTCAGATTTACTTTGCATTTTGTATTTTTTCTTATCCTTTTAATGCCATTACTCTATATTTAATTGTACATAAGAGAACATTTTTAATGGGTGTCTACGAAACTATCAATAAAATAATGTAAGTGAATGTAGTGTATTGTAACAAGACAAAAAGAGTATAATTGCGTAGTTTCTTTTCGCAATTTCTTCGCTCAGAGGATCCCCATTAATAAATATTAAAAGAAGTTTGTTGGTAACAGCTTAACATAAGACAAATAAAATAAAAACTTACTTTGAAGAAATAAAGAAATTTGATGTGATAATATTCGTTTTTTTAGAAGTGAAGAATAAAATACAGCCAGAAATGTAAATGAAACTAATTAAAATATTTTTACAAAATTTATTTCTCTCTTAAAAAATACATATTGACTAACAATTTTAGTCATTACATCAATTATAACTTCTCCTATAATTATCAATATTTAATTTTATATTCTCAATTATCTTCACCATTTGTAAGCAAAGAGTGTACAGACAGCGGTAGTTATATCCACAAATGAGGGCAACGCTGAACAGAGGATAAAGATGGGCCAAAACCAGTCGCAGATCCACCCGTCTAGGATAAAATATGTGAAGGCGATAAACGCGAATCCATGACTGCTGATCGCTGATATATTTATTTTAAGGATTTTTTAAAAAACACATACAAACGTACATACAATCACGCCTGTTTCCCGCAGGGATAGGCAGAGATAAAAGATCTACATCTGCTACGAACCCAGCACACGATTTTTGTTTCATCCACACTCATCACTCTCTACATACAAGCTTTTCGGTTAAGGGCACTTTCGACCTAGCATTTCTTCAGTACTAGGATTTTGTCAAGATATATTCTCTTTAGTCTTCCCCACCAACCCTTACACATCCACAAAATAAATTTCGTTTATCGTTCGTCTTTCATCCATCATTTCTATAAAAGATTTAGTATACATCGCCTTATAAATAACATACAATCAATTATTTAACTTCCTAAATCACAAATGAATATTCAAAAACATCGCGTGACTCGTCCATTATTTACTCTGTTTTCTTATCTATTTAGTGTCGAAAAGGCCAAAACATAAAAATAACGTACAAATAACGACCTGCGTAAATTATTTATCATTCATTGTTTTATGTGAAAATAAATTTATAATAATCACGTGCGATGTATACAAGGTAAAATTTAAAGGACATTGGAACTCACGGCGAAGTAATTACGTTATATATATATATATATATATATATATATATATATATATATATATATATATATATATATATATATATATATATATATATATATATATATATATATATATATATATATATATTTCTTTTTTTATATATTTTTTGTTTCCTTGATAGCAATCTTACTAATATTATAAATGCGAAAGTTTGTGAGTATGGATGTATGTTTGTTACTTTTTCACGAAAATACTACTGGACGGATTTGGATGAAACTTTACAGTAATATAATTTTACTATTAAGTAAATAATTATATATTTATTTAAAATGATCTGTCACGAAACATAATGTGGCAGGCCAAATTCCACGCGAGCAAAGCCGCGGGCAAAAGCTAGTTACATATAAATAACCATTATGCCAGTATCAAGTAAAATTTAATAAGGAGAAGTATATTGAAATTAGTAAATTTCTTGTTGTGTGTAGTCACTTTACTTCTTGATAAAATGGACCACTGTTTTATCAAGAAGTAACGAATTACGCCAAAACCGTCGATGGACTTTTGCATTCAACTTAAAAATCACGATACACTTTTTTTTTATTCCACTCCGCTTTTAAACCTTAATCGAAATATATTGTAAAAAATAGGTTCCATCCACGTTACCTGGATGGCTGAACATCCACCACCGTCCGATTTAGTCGCAGTTTCCTACCACGAACTGTCCAAATGTAGAACGATTAACACTTGCGGTGTTTCCACGTAAGTGTAACGAAGTGGCATTCAAGGGACGAGCGTGTGGGTTCGCAAAAGGTCGGTAACTCATTTATAGACGCCTCCGGTGTTGCGGATGTCTATAGGCGGTGGTGATTACTTACCACCAGATAACGCGCATGTTTGTTTTTCTGCTCTGCTATAAAGAAAACGTCACCAGATTTAGCATCTAGCTGATAGTAAAATCCAATCTGCGATCCCAATGTGCCCGCTAACCGTAGGGATTAATCCCGACGGTTTGCGGGCACGTTGGTTAAGGCAGTTCCTTAGATTTTTGAGGCAAACTTATTTCCAGGTGTGGATTAACAGTTCATCCATAACGAACAGAGACATGATCTTACCTTTCTTCTTCTTAAACGTTTCTGCAAGTTAGGCAACGCATTTGCCATTTTCCTGGACCGTTTACCTCTTTAAAAACAAAAGCCCATCCTAGTCCTTCTTGGAATGATAAGCAGTAAATCATCGCCAGTGCTTAAAACCGTGTGTGATAATTAAAAAAAAACCAGTGAAAAAGAGCCAAAAGTGGTTTAGTGTAAGCTATAGACAAAAATCGACATTAAAGGATACAAATTAGCGAGACGGAAGGAGAAAACATGGTTAGTCCCAGTATGAAGGTAATAAATTCAACCACAATCAGAGCGATCGACGCAGCCAAACCAGCTACCAACCTGAAAACATATCGTTCTTTGATGAGACGTACCCAACTATAGAAAAACGCCTATCTTTAGAATGAGAATACGTTCATCCTAAAGATAGGCGTACGTCAAGCCCGCTTCTGCCCAACGAGATCAGGGATGGCCAACCGGTTAATCGCTATTAATTGAGCCGTTCGTAGCAAGGCAAAGAAAAATATAATCATAATATACTAAGAATAATAAACAACTTTGTTGTGTTTGTCCTCTTAATAATAAAATAATATTACTGTTTCATTAATTCAGCTAAAATTTCATGAAAAACAATCCCATCGTTTCGAAAAAAGTTTTACTATAGCTCTTATGCCAGGATCAAGAAAAATAATATCAAGTATGCAGAAATAAATACAACTTGTTACGATACGTCTTAAGAAAATGGTGGCTGTTCTTACAAAACTTGCATGGAATTTTGCAGTCAAATTAAAAACACGATAAACGTTTTTATATTTCATTGTACTTCACTTTTACGAATTAATCAAACTACAATATATTGAATAATACCATAATTAAACAATATATTATAACTGATAATAAAATGAAATATAAACTAAACGTCATTGGTGTAAGTTGGCGGGAAAATTCCGATTAGATCTTGGGTCTAATCAAATTGGCCATGACGATCGGATAAACGCATTATACGAAACAGAGCGTCTAAATGACTACAATTAACATAGACAAAACGGATTGGAATATATCCGAAAGGATTTCAGCAGTTCATGTTGGATTGAAGAAACAGCTACCGATGTAATTATTTGACATAAAATATTATTGCCGGCTTTTTCCAACTATATATAGTCATATTATATAGACGACCAATTGGCTCAGTGGCGGAGCCCTTCGCCCGCGGAGTCAATGGTCTCGGGTTTGCATAATTATATGTATTCGAACCCGCGACCATTACCCGCATCGGAATAAATATATGTATGGATTACAAATATTTATTCCGAGTCTGGTAACCCTGCCAATCCGCGTTGGACAAGCGTGTTGGGTTAACGTCCGTTCCTCCAGAAATGGAGAGGCCCGTGCTCAGTAGTGGGCCAAATATGGGCTGTTAAATAAAAAATAAAAAAACAGTTACATCGCACGGTCTTAAGGAAATTATTATCGCAACTGTAAATACTCAATCACTAGTTATTACAAATCTTAACAGTATTTATCAGATAATTATTAGATAAATAAGATAATATATTATCTAAGGATTAAAAATCTATAAGCCAACACGTTATCTCCATGTAATATAATAAGTTCAAGCATTCAGATTATCATTTTATTGAACATATGACGTAATTTGTCTTAACCATATATGATGCAATTTTCATCATCACCATCATCGTGTATATTAATCATCATTTGAAAGTTTGGTGTTAGCAAAAAAAATTAGGTTCAAACGTTATTTTTTTTTAATGGGATAGTAAGGCAAACGAGCAGGCGTGTCACCTGACGGAAAGCAATCAACGCTGCCTATAGACATCCGCAGCGCAATAGACAGTGCGGAAGCGTTGCCGTCCTTTTAGGAAAGTGTCATTGTGGGAGAGGTAGGAGGAGGGTGTTGGGCCTCCGGAACTCAGTCGCTCACCTTACGAAGCGCGGTAGCTAAGCTACCACTTAGACGCCGGTTTTCTGCGGAAGTGTACTTCCCCGGGCGAGCCGGCCCATTCTAGCTACAGACAAATATTATGCCACTCTTGACAAAGCATTCGTCTGCAGTGCAAAAAATATGACATTTCAAACTAAATATGGATCTTCGAAATTTATTTTTATATATTTATAATACTGGCAAGGAAACGGTAATAAAACATTCGGGTAAATTAAAATGCTACTAAAATCTTTTTTTTGTCATCATATAGTGTGAAGTTTTCTTTATGACTACAAATAACGAGAATTTCAGTATAACAATTGTGCAGTACTGTAGACAATAGTTTCGTAGTGAGTATAACGGTAGTCTTTATTTAGAATATAGGTTGTGCGGGAGTAAGCGAGATGCAGATATCGTACAGAAGGTTATTCACACCATTAGTTGCCCTGTCCGCCATGCGGAAATTTACAAGAAGCTATCAAAATTATATTATTAAAATTGAACCCTTCTGCAATGTACATATATGGCACTGCGAATGTCTATACCGGGGGGGGGGGGCGTTGATTGCTTTCCATCAGGTGACACACCTGCTCGTTTGCCTTCGTATCCCATAAAACAAATTAGTGTCACTGCCAAGTTGAGTGCTGTTCATCGGTGACCGCCGTGGCATTCAATTTGTTAATACTCACAGCTTCTTAAAAATTTTAGCTTTCCATATATGACGTAATAACGTATTCATATATGACGTATAATGCAAATACGTCATATATGGAAAGCTATAATTTTCGTTATAATTAACGTTCGTCTAATTGACCTAGTCGAGTAGTACACACACGTTCATGAGTTTATCCTGGAGGATAAACTCATGAACGTGTGTGAAGGCATTTAGGCAGGGACAACATTACGCTTTCAACTCATCTTGTTTACAATAACCCACGTCGTCTGTAAGACGTAGTGTATATGGACCCTAAGGCTTTATAAACATTTTTTTAATAAGGTCATTTTAACTTATCTTTTAAACTTATCGGAGATTCGTGTCAAAAGAGCAATAAATATTTATATTTTAATAAAATATTCCACGACAAGTCTTAGTGCTTGAACTAAGGTTGAGCCTGTATCTCGGGTACACGGTGGTGATTACTTGGCCCATGGAAATCCGCAATATCAAAGTCACGGTACATACATTAGCTACTGTTAGGATGTATATAATTATTGGGTTGAAGGATTTAACAGGTTCGCGACGGAATGAGCCACCGGTGGTACACGCCGGTTTCAATCTAATAAGGTAATTATAAATAAATAATATATATATATATATATATATATATATATATATATATATATATATATATATATATATATATATATATATATATATATATATATATATATATATATATATATATATATATATATATATATATATGTAGTCTTGCTAAGAGGACTTTTGATAAGTACTCTTCTCTTAGTGTTGTACCCAACGAGGTCCTTCCTTGTCGATAAAATTTGAATTATGACCTTATAAATGTTCCATATATATAGCTACATAATCAAAGGTCAACAAATAATAATTTTAAAATCAAATTATTATCCGAATACATTTTCGACCTATAAACAGAAATATCAACTATGAACAATCTATTTCTGAGCATATAAACGTCGCCAAGTGGTGAGTTACCATGCTGGTGGGCGGTCGGATCTGTAACTGCGCCCTTAACTACGTTGGGTGTTATTATGTCTATCGTATATATTATTGAAAATAAATATACGATTACTTTAATTTACAAAAATATGCACATGATATATACTCGTATAGTTATATTATTATCTTTTATTTCCCTATGCCTATTCGACCAATTTTGGCTTCGACTGATAGCATATCTATTAATACGTAAAGACCTTTGTAAACCCATTTCTCACGTGGAATAATGTGAAATTTAGAATATTTAAGTTTATATGGAATAATACTATTAATAAAAAAAAATAATGAATTACGACGTTTTTTTAAAACACATTGACAAATGTCAATGTGTTTTAAAAAATATCTCAAGTAGTTAACACATACAAAAAAAACAATATTACAAAAAAAAACTAACTCTTTTCTCTTTCTCCTCGTGCACCATCTTAAAACTCACTCACAAACACACACACTCGAGCACAAATGAAACTTGTCACAGAACACACCAAGTCCGCGGACACTGACACAGTTCGCGGACCCACCGGTTGAGTGACGCTAAAACGTGTTCGACTCCATTAATATACAAAATCGTTTGAGTTGTACTTACATAGAGCAGGGAAACAAATTATATATAAAGATTTGTAATATTCGCGCGGGCGAAATCGCGAGGAACAGCCCATGGGTACATATAATTGCAAATATAAACAACAATAGCTCAATCGATAAACCTCGGCCTTACGATCTGAACGTCGTAAGTTCATATCTTCCACTGAACTATTGATGTGAACCATATCTTAGGACAAGCTTAGCAACGGTTGACAAGGAGAATTCTAGTAATATTAAAAACATTGCTAGTTTTCTTGCAAAATATTTTTGAAGTGAAAACTTCTTCAGCACCATTGTGATTTGAGAACTTTTCGCGCCAACTTACATTAGTGAGGTTATGTTTTGATTTTCATAATCTTATATTATTATCAGTTATATTTTTTAATTGTGGTGGCACATTGTATAATATACAATAATTCGGTTAAGTCGGGTGATATGAAATAATAATATCGTAACTTTTTAAGTTGACTGCAAAAGTCAAAAAGTAAAGTGGAAGATTTTGGTGGAAAAACCATTCAAAACAATAACAACGTTGTAATTTGAAAATTGATGAAACCAAAAAGAGACAAACACACAAACGTCTATTGAATTTAACGTACGAGAGAATAAGATAGAATACTGAAGGTTTCACATCGGCCGCGTATGAACTGCCCACGTTTTTTTTTTACCTTATATCAACCAACCTTTCCCTGGGGTACCATTATCTATAATTTGTTATGATAACAACCAACACATCATTTTGTGAAAATTTCTGATTGCTCTTGTAATTTTGTCCCCATTTTTTTTAAAACTTGTATAGGATCATAACAAACAAAACAAAATTAAAATATTTATACAAAAACCCTATACAAATATTACTTTGTTTTTTTTCCTATTTTACATTTTGCACGTAGCCTTTTCAATTTTTCCTTCCTTAAAGCGTTATTTACCACATTAAGATCACAAAATGTAAATATATAATAAGTACTCGATTGATGACCTTTATACAAAATTCACATCCTTTTTTAAACATTTATGAAACCGAATTCAAAATTTTTAAAGGATAATAAACGTTTTTCAGTTTAAAATTAATAATAAAATCATATATAAATTTTTAATTTGCGTAGCGCTATATAGTTATATACTCTGTGGTAATTACAATCGTGTTTGTGCTTGAACATTTTTTTGCTATTTATAATCTATATTACGATGTTTAGATACCGTGGTATCTAAATATTGTTCCAATTGACGTGGGGGCAATTATTTATACGATTAAAAAAATCTGACTTATCATATTGTATAAATATCAGTTTTTTTTTCTGATGATAGCGTATAATCAGTGAGTTGACCCGTTATCTAACTACTATTAACAAAAGCAATATTTTTTTATACGAACAAACTACTGAGGACAGATAATACTTAATAATACCTATTGAATAATTTAAAAAGCAGCTTGCTATTGGTAAACTTGGCTCTTACACTCTGATGTCGTAGGTTAAATTCTACCCATATTTGATCCCAGTGAACCATATTTTTCTAGCATAGGCATTATTCAGCTAAGTTGATGGTTAACAATGCTTTTAATTTGAAGAATACTATAAGGAAAGCATAAATACATATTCGCACTTAATTGCCAAACCACTTGAATGTAATACATCCTAAAATTAACGGAATAGGCTCTCGCATTGCAATAATAATTTAAACACGCACCACTCTATGGAACCAGCTAGCGCCAGCGGTGCGAACCGATAGGACATTGGAACCTTCAAAAACAAGCCTACACATTTCTCAAAGGCCGAGAACGCTTCTGTAATGCCTATGGCACTGTGGATGTTTGTGGGCGGCGTTGATTGCTTTCCATCATGTGACAAGTCCTGCTCGTTTGCCTGCCCTGCTATAAAAAAAAGAAAAAGAGACATTTACTTTAATATTTTTTTGTTTATTTTCCCTCTCTTTGTATGTTTCAAATTTAAAACTCCATATCTAATAGGTATCAACTTTAATATAATAATCTATTTTAATTTTAGCCAATGCTGTTCTGTTTCTGTAAAAATGTGTCACAAATAAACAATTCTATTTCTAAAATGGGACACTCCATGATAAAAAAAATTAAAATTATAGCTAATATTAATTTTTTCAATAATAACTACACCTAAACTACACTATGACGCAATTTTTTCTTATTGGATTAGCGTTTTGAAATCTTTTGACGGGATTCCGAATTCTAAATAGCGGACTTACTATAAAAATTCCGTGTGGAAAAATTCTAACGTATAAATCTCTTATTTAATTTCGGATCGGAATTCCGAGCGTATAAGACCGGGTGAGTGTTTTCGAACGTGCATTAAACAAAAGACATGAACTATGAACCTTATATCTCGTTATAGTTGTAATAATAAGCACAATAAACCTTTATTTAACACAAAATTACTAGTTATTTATATACTATAACCGTTCGATGTCACGCCGCAGTTCACCTTGAACTCTTGAGTTTGTGACGCAATAACTGAACGAAGTATGTATTCTTTTATTTATTTATATGTTAAAACTTTTTGCACAGATATATAGTATATGATAGGGACTTAGTGCCATTAGAAATTCCTTTCCACTCAATTACGGGTGAAATTGTGAAAATTGTTTGAGAGGTGGTGCGACAATAAGGAAAAGCATTCGTAGACTATAGACTACTTTAAATTGTATGTAGTATTTAAAGTAAATTTAAATACATACTAAAATTAATTTAACTTTTAAAAGGAATTTGTTTGAGGCCCTCTTAAATTCAAGAAGAATATCGTTCTAGCGTACCTATTATAGCCGTTAAGGCGAAGTTCTAACATTAAAGAAAAATCGGTTCACTATTAGAGTACACGGTCTTCCCAGACGGTCCCCGCCAATCCGCCTTGGATAAGCGTGGTGGGTAGAGCAACAGATATTAGTTGCTCTATGAAGAGATATGGAGGACCGTGCCAAGCAGTAGGGTTTATGTGGGCCGTGAGAAAAAGAATTAGTATATACGACTGGCTGTCTAACTGGCTTCGATTTCCGCGTCGGAATAAATATATGTAGGGCCTACCGGTATTTGTTCCAGGACTAGGTACCCCGCTGAGTACGCCTTGAACAAACTCTAATGTCCATCGATTGATTCGCCTACCTCTTACTTAAATAATATGGAAAAAAACTACATACTTCACTCGAGGCCGATGACCCCATAAATGTGCTTGAATATCGAACGTAAAGTCGAGATTGTTCGCGCTTTTTAAAGTTGTTTTTTTTAATTTATTTTTTATTTAATGACAGCCAGGAACAAATTCTCAAAAGATGTCAACGCACGTGAAAAAAATACACGTGATTATACAAGTGTCGGCTGACCAACCGATCGAGAACGGCGGACACACGACTCTAAACCCGCATGATATTCGTACATAACACCTCGTGTTATGGAAACAACGCATCGGCTGATTCCAGTTATAACTGGTTAAAACCGGTGACAATCATGAGAAAGGGGTGTGCACTCTTCAATTATTTATAATTTAATAATCATGATAACAATGTATGTGTGTGTGTGTGTACATGAGATACATTGATGGTACAAGAAAAGGAATTTATAAAATAAAACCCTTGAAATAAATATTTTTTTCATTCATAGTTCTATCAATCACACTATAGTTATACTATTTTGGAACATTAATTAAAATAAAAGAAAGAAACGGAAATTTCTTGCCTTTGGCATTACTGAATTTCTTAATAATTGTATCATAATTCACCTCAGAATACCATATTAGCTTCAATAGATAAAACTGCCTAAGGCGAGAGTCTTTCCTGACCCATCTGTATTTCCTTAATAATTTTTTATTAGTTTTAATTTTGAAAAATGAGATGATGCGATCAACTGTGCTTCAGTTAGTAGAACAAGTTCTCCAGGTTCGTGTAAGTGATCCGATTGGCTACCGAACGCAACAAATGGAAGACCCTAACGTAATCTGGTGATTGCGATCTTCGACCGATTTGGAGGATCGACCGGAGAGAGAATTTTGAAAGGCTCCTTTCAGCGCCGATCTCGTTAACATAAGTCTTGGTTTCCGATGACCACCAATATAACCAAATAATAAGTTTTTTGTCGCGTTCACGGTTCTTGCGGTGGGCTTGGGAGTACTACCCTTAGTACCGCTAGGCCGTAGTGCGTAGCTTTTTTTTACCTATGTCGAACTTACGTTTACGTATAGCATCTTTTGAGTATGTATAATCATCGTAGTAAAGAACCACGGTAGCACGAATGGACAACCCGATAGAAGTATCACATCCCACAAAATATCGACATAAAGGCATTTTACTATGTAAACGTGTTTTGTACGGTGAGTGTAGGATCTAGAGGCCAAATTCCTTTTCCTTCCTTCCACTTCCCTTCTCTTTATTCATATTCTTTCCTAAGGTAGGCAACACATTTTCACTTGTCACATGTCCTTAGATTTGATCATATGAATAGGCAGCGTTGACTGCTTACCGTCAGCTGACCTGCTCGCTTTTTTGACTATAATTTTAATAAAAAATAAAAAACATCAGCTTGCGGTAATTACTTGCCAGAAAAGGGTTTCCAATGCGCATCACCTAGCCCGATCTCCGACTTATACCGACCGTATGTATTTCCATTAAATTCTTTCAATATTTACCACAATTCGTGTATATATCATCACGCCTGTTTCCCGCAAGGGTAGGCAGAGACCACAGATCTCCATCTACTACGTTCGCGGCATACTTTCCTTGCTTAATCCACACTCATCACTCTCCTCATGCAAGGTCGCCGGATAAGGGTATTTTTGACCTGGCCTTTCTTAAGAATTCTGCAATTTCGTCAAGATGTGTTCTCCTTGGTCTTCTCCTACCAACCCTTTCATGACATTATCGAATGAAGTGCATCATGACGAGCCTATGATAATATGTCAATGTGACGAAAAAAGGATAATAATATCCTTCAATAGAGAAACACACTGAAGGTAATGCATAGAAAAAGATCTTTAATAAGAATTTGCGTTAATAAAACTGTTACAGATCTATTAATGCAAATTAGTGCAAATATAATGATAAATAAATCTAAAACCTATTTGTTTATAACAAACAGAACAATCTAACACCGTTAATGGCGTTAAATAATAGCCCTAGCTATTGTTACCGAGGTTTATAGTTTATATTGCTATTTGAACTTGCTCGTACAATCTTACCATGTATTATATAAGATGACAATGGAATAGGTATATATATTCTTTATCTTGCTTAATCTCAACATTTGTAGGAGGAAGAAAAGGAACATTTAACAGCGGTAGAGTTATGCACTCACAGGCTGGCTTGACCAGGATAATACCACACCGACACAGAATATTGGCGTTAAGTGGTGGCCTTTTTTCTGTTGCAACCTCTGACGTACTACCCAACCCTATTGAACAGAGAAAACTCATGAAGTGCGTTTACCTACCACTCACGTGATATACAATGGCCTATATATATATATTACATATCTCAAACACACCTGCCTTACAATCATTCGAGCATGACCTATCAAATACGAACCAGTTAAAATTACCGGTGAAAATTATACACTAGTCAACTCTTTTGTACTATTAATCTAAAGTTATTCCTAGACAAAAATTGATAACATATTTTACGCTAATAAAAACAACTACAAGGATTTTTCCGACCTCTTCAACTTATATCAGTGACATTTTTACATTATCTTAGTAACAATTATATTGTATAATTGTGGTAGAGTATTATATTATACAATATAGTTTGATTAGATATAGTTGAAATAGGGCGGACTAATTGGCTCAGTGGCGGGGCCCTCCGCCCGCTGAGTCAATGGTCGCGAGTTCGATTCCCGCATCGGAATAAATATTTATATGTATTTATAAATGTTTATTCCAAGTCTGCTAACCCCCCAATCCGTATTTCCTTTCCTGCCCCTTCCTTTCTTCTCTATCCTTTCCCTTCCTCTCCGCCAATACACGCATCAATTGGGTCTGCCGTCCCAATGGATGCGTGGCTAGGAGCGAGCCTAATCGCAAGCGTGCCGATCGTCCCGGGATCGGGCTCCCCCGGGTACTATGGTGCCTTACCTCAGCACGCAGGGCTCTGCTGGGGCTGACCTCCATCCTCCCTTGCGGCTCGTGGGATTCACTAAGACGAATTTAATATACCTAATTTGTCGAAAATGACGGCGACGTGGTTCGCCACCCGATTCTCGCGAGGGCGAAAAGCGACCAATGACGAGCCGATTCGCTGCGATGAATGGTAGCGGATGGAGCTCTGTGGTCTCTGCCAACCCCTGCGGGGGATACGCGTGAATATATATAAAAAAAATAGTTTGATTAAGGCGTATAAGTGGACAGATACGAAATCGTATTGTCGTGACTTCTTAAGTAGACTGCAAAAATCCATAGGTTCTGGTAGAATAGCCACCATTTTATCGCGATGTAACATGATAAGCTGACTAGAACATTTCAAGATACTTGATATTAATATATTTTACTTGACACTATAGTTATACTTAATTACCTACTATCAAAGAAAAGAAAAGGGCGATTGGCAGAAACTGGATGCGTGTAGCCGAATATCGGGCTAGGTAACGCTCCATGAGGGAGGCCTATATCCAGCAGTGGACTGCTGCAAGCTGTTGATGATGATGATGAAAGAAAAGAAAAGAAACAACGATAAACACAAGTTAAACAAAAAGTTTTATTTTTTTACTTCCATATATTCAGTGGTAATTAAAAAAATGAACTTTGCATTTGTGGAACGATCTACCAACAATCTACCAACAGCGGTGTTCCTGATTAATTACGACATTGGGCATTCAGCGAAGAGTGTTTGCATTCACGAAAGGTCAGAAAAAAGTTGTGATGCCTCCGTTGTTGCAGAAGTCTATGGGCAGAGGTGTTCATTTACTACCAAGTACTATAAAAAAAACTACTGGTACTACTGGACATAGGCCTTCCCGTATCTGGGGAAATGAAGAATAACCTCTAAAACTCGTCTAAGCCATATTGGCGAAACAGATTCGGCATAAATACCTATAGGCTATATTTGTCCCAATTTGATTCCAACCTATACCAATTAACTTGACCATAGTTTTCCTGCTAACCCAATTTGGTCTTTGTTTCTTATGTATTCATGTATCCCCTACGTATTAACCTTGATTAGGTAGTGTAAAAAGTTATAAAACTAAATATGGAAAAAATGAAAGAATCAAGGTACAAAATGGGCTTATAGAAGTGGCATCTTTGACACATTTTTAGAGCACAAATTATAAAATTTATAGACTTTTAGTAGAAATCTATAGAATATTTACTACTATGGAAAATGCAAGTTCTAGGGGTATGAAATCCACCTATGTAACACAATTTGTACAAAAAGAATAAATAAATATTTATCATCATTGGTCTTTACATCTACTGTAGATGTTTCATGGAATAATATCTGAAAGGCAACATTACCTGCTGCCAAACACACTTAAGTTTGTTACTCACCTTGTGCCACCTACCCCAATATTTGACTTCACAAATCTAACTTCAGGTTACCCAATGCAAATTGTGCTCCTACCAGCTAAGGGTAGTATCATGCTTCATTTGGCCACATGATGTATGTATCCTAACAATTATAAATTCTCTACAATGTATGACCTAACCCATTGAAACATAAATTTGTAAACCTAATATGCTATGTTTGTTACTTCAGATATGTGTATATTTTTCATCCTATTTTTATTTAACTTTTCTAGTAAATTTTTCTTTAGCTGGTTTCATTGGGTAAATTACAAGCCACAGAACTCTTACAAATATTACCAGACAGAAAATGCTTGTTATACTTGGGATGACATAGATTTTCATCTCTGTCAAATATAGCACAAGAGGACAAACATTAACACTTTTAAATAAAATAAATTGGAACAAAATGCCCATATAAGAATTGAGAACCATTTTAATTTTATTAAATGAATAATAAGTGAACTTAGAACCTGTGTATACACAAAAATGGCAGATCTTCACTCACCGGCTGTGATATATCTGGAAGTGACTGTCGTGGTGTCGTTTGGGCAAACAATGATGTACACTCAGCTTGCTCTCCCATAGCAAAGTTATTACCACACACAAGTGGCCAAGGAGAGTTAAAAACCGGGTTGGTATTAGAGTCTCGGCCCCTCTCATGCCTTTGCTACTCATAAAATATTTTACATACACAACTGACTTAGCTTGAGATGCTAGGGACTAATGTGAGGTATTTGTGAAAATTAACTGCAAATAAAAAAGATCGATTTGTATTGATTCTTCTGCACCACTTATACGTTTTCCTATATGAATGAATGAATGAAATAGATATATACATACATACGTGCATGCTAAGTAAAATTACGATTCCATCGCACGTGTACAATACATTTTCATATACATTATAGTCACAAAGCGAATAGGTCACTTTCGCTTTGCTTTGCTGTTGCCATGACAACCTTTGTTTAGTCAATGTTGCCAACAATTTATAAATAAGTGCAAGCTTGTAAGAAACATTTATCGAAGGGCTTCCACATTATATTGGATATTATAATGCAAATGTATCACTGTCGAAGTGAAATAGAAGAAAAATTTATAGGTGCATAACATGCATGCCCCTCCCAAAACGTGCCTTCTAACCCCATCTTCAGCTTCAGGTATCTAATATCTACCAGCTGCCTTACAAAGAGCAATAATAACAAATGTATGGACACTTCTCATAATCTTCTTTATTTTTCTTTATCGTCGTTCACGAAATATTTTTTTCTATAACCTATAATAAGGTTTTGCTACAGATATATATCCTAAAATAAATTATGAAGCAAATTGAAAAATTAAAAATGAAAAATATACCACTATATCTACTTTGGATATTAATATTGAAAGTCACTATGTATGTAATTTTTGATCTATTAAATAAAAGTATTGCCTATTTTCGAACAGTATATGCAAATTAGCTAAACACGTTCAGAAACAATAAAGATGTAGAAGAAAATACATCTTCAAATTATTCATTTTTAAGTAAACATTACATTTTAAACTCTTTCTACATATATCATAATTTAGTTCATTACACTTATAAACATTCATAAAGTACATATGGTTATTAATATTAAATATTTCGTTTTGACTTAAATTTGATTCTAAACTATCTTTAAATTTGCCGGGCGGTAATGCATCTGTCATTATTTTTATTAAAATAAATAAAGCGATTTAATCACAAAATTTTTAACAGAATCCAATAAAAAAACAAATATAAATGAAGCTTTTAAAACCCAGTTGGGTAAATCATGATGGTATGTTTTGTTATAAAGTGGATAATTGTAACGATTTCGTGCTAAGAACGCTTATTTGAGAAATGTTTATATTTTAGACAAACCTATCTTTTCTGTGGATATTCATCCGACGGGAAAGCGGTTCGCCACCGGTGGACAAGGTGGAGATTCTGGCAGAGTGGTTGTTTGGAATTTGAACTCTGTTTTATTTGAGGCTGTTGAAGTAGACCCAAATGTCCCAAAAATGCTATGTCAAATGGACAACCACTTGGGTTAGTTAGTAGCATTTTTATTATTTATTTATTTTTTGAATATACATATAAATAATCAAATAGGGCAGGAAATGCCTTTTTCATGGAAATCTTTTAGAAATTTTATCAAATACTTACATATATATGCATTTTGCCCTAAATGTATATATAAACAGAAGTCTGTTTTATGTATAAATAAACAAAAAAAAATGAATTTCAAAGTACACATTGTCAGTCTACTGTGTAATTTTTTCATTATTTATAAAAAATAATCAAATAATTAAATTATTTGGCACATTTTTAATATTGTAAAAAGTGAACTTCTTTTTACAATATTTAAAATGTGCCAATTAATTTAAATATTTGATTATTTTTTATGAGAAAAGTTTGTATATTTATTATTAGCACTAACCTTGCATGAGTGTGTTTGATGTAGTATCATCTAGGTTGAAACCTCAAATAGAGCATGCTGTGGACTTTGTGACTCCACCGCAGGCAGGAGACTAAGATCTAAGACTAAGATCATAAGGCCGAGGCTCACTGACTAAGCTATTGCTGCTTGAAGTTCATTAGCAGTATATAAAATTACCACAACTATTTTTTATTTTTATTCAACTTTTATCTTTGCAGCCTGTGTAAATTGTGTGAGATGGAGTAATGGAGGTCGCTACTTGGCATCTGGTGGTGATGATCGGCTTGTAATGGTATGGGGTTTGAGTGTAGCTGCAACCGCTCCTGGGAAACATAAAGCTGAGACATGGAGGTGCTTGTCTACACTTAGGGGACATGCAGGTGCTGTATATTATTTATTTGGTGTAATTTCTAAAATTAAATATTTAAAGTTTTTTGATTGAGTATGTAATATGATTATCATCCATTCAAAAGAGGGATTTTCATGATAGGAAAAGAGTACATAGGCTCCAAAGCCTTCTCAAGGTAAAATAAGAATACTTGTTTGCTATGTCCTATATAGTAAGAGGCCGTAATACAATAATTACCGATGTTCAGTATAATTAGTACTAAAAAAATATGTCATTTTCTCTGATGGTATAAACATTTATTATATAATTAGTAAAAGCATATATCCGAGTAACAAATATATTATTATGTCTCTGTATTTAATTAATGAATTAATATGATGTGTTTTATTTTTTTTGAAAGTTTCTCAGTATCTTAATCTCCTTAAATTATGTCAGTATTTTGAATTCAATATTTTGTTCTTGTTGTTTTTCTTATTCCATTTTTTGTTGTTCCATTCCTAATTTCTTACAATATAACATTTATTGGCATTACTTATTTTAATTGATTGTGAAAATGATTTACTAATGTTTTCAAATTTGAATTAGGTGATGTCCTAGATCTCGCATGGTCACCATTGGACAAGTGGTTAGCCAGTTGCAGTGTGGACAATACCATTATAATCTGGAATGCAGAGAAGTTCCCTGAGATGGTGTGTGTTTTGAATGGCCACACAGGGTTAGTCAAGGGAGTTGCTTGGGATCCGGTGAGTTTATGTAAATTAAAAAAAATATATATGCATGTAATATCTATAATTCACTGCCCTTATTAAAAAAGGATTTGCCCTAGTAGCTATTCTGGCTTAGTACTCCCACAAAACACAAGCAGTTCTCCACCAGAATTGGGGATTGCAGATTGATTTTGATGAAGTTGTAATTATTAACATGACAATAACTTTAGGGTCTATATAACCTTATATGATATAACCTTTTTAGTTAGCATAAATTATTTCAATATTTTCAGGTAGGCAAATACTTAGCATCACAATCAGATGACAAGTCTTTGAGGGTTTGGAAAACTGCAGATTGGGCACAGGAGACTGTTATTACGGAACCTTTTGAAGAATGTGGTGGTATGCACAGTTTATGTATTTAAATGGATGTATTTTAATGGAGAGAACTAATTTGGAGTATTTGTAGTAGAGTAAAGAGTTTGGGGTTGTTTGTCAGAGAATTTAAGTCACGCTTATATAAAATGCATGGTCTACCTAAGGAGAGATTATTATATAGATACGTATATAGAGTAATAACACACACAACACGACAGGACACAATTTACTCTATATACATATGATATAGCCAAAAACAATATTTTATTTTTGTGACCAAACTGTCATCAGACACTATTAATATATTATTAGGTAAGCAAATTGATTATAAATTTGTTTAGTTACGAGGTGTAGGCATATTAGGGGCAATTCATAGACTCTTTATCACAGTTAAGAGTTGGAGTATAGAGTTAAATTCAATTTGCACATGCAGTGCCATAAAGTTTAAGACTCATGCCTCTTTTGTCACTCGATATCATAATTTGTTGACACTCTCTCCTTAACGTGTAACGTAATTTATGGATGGCCCCTGCCGACGTTGCGACGATAAATCATCAAGCGGAACTTTCATATTGTGACGATTACATTTTAACACCAGCATCAGATCACGCAATTGCCATCAAATGTTTAGTATTAATTTTTACCCAAATAATATATCACATTATAATCCCATGGTACGCAATTGTCGCTATACAATATTATAAATTGAACACAAAAAAATTCGATATTTTAGATATTAAAATACATCAACTAAAGTGATCGCTCTGCAATTTCTTTGGCAGCCGATAGATCACACGTGAGATTATTCTAATCTTATTTTTATCCGTTACATTTTATTGTAATATAAGTATGATTAAGTAACCCTTATTGTTATTATAATGTGGCTATGCTGTGCGCAAATCTTAAGAGTTATAGCTCGGGTGTTATTATGTTTATATTATATAATAATCTTTCAAGATTGTAACTTGTTTTGGTACCGAATAAATAAATAAATTACAACAGGCACGACGCACGTACTGCGTCTGTCGTGGTCTCCCGACGGGCAGTACGTGCTATCGGCGCACGCGATGAACGGGGGCGGGCCCACGGCGCAGGTGGTAGAGCGAGACGGTTGGCGGTGTGACAAGGACTTCGTGGGCCACCGCAAGGCTGTGACGTGTGCGGTCAGTCATTTAATTTCTCCTATTCAGTTATTACTGTGTGAAGGAGCTCACACTCTGTTTTTATTTAATTTCAGTGTGTGTGTGTGTGTATATTTGTGTGTCTGTGGTTTCGAGGTATCGATACTTGATCATCTTGATAATTCAAGACCTGTGCTTGGATCGTCCATCGTGATTGTATACAGATTTACAACTTCAAATTTGCATTTGTAATATTCAGAGAACTGACAATCGTTGGAGTAGAATAGTGTTGGAATGAAGATGCGTGCTCTTTCGACAAGAGGAACCTCTGCTCGTTTGGGTTTGGGTTAGTCGCTCATGTTGGTTCGAGATTTTGTGCGAACCGGACAAAATATACACGTATTTCGTGTACGTATATTTAAATGTTAAATTAAATAAAAGGTTAAAGCCGAATGGGATTTTTTTCATATAAGATAATTTGTTCATCTCTTTAATATCTATCAGTTGGCGCAAGTTTGAAGAATAAATAAAAAAAAGTAGAATTTGAGAAGATGAGAAATACATTTTTTTGTAGAAATAGTGGGACTATATTGTACTTTTTGTTTAATTACCAGTTTCCTATTAAAAATCATTTTTATTTTTACAGCGCTTCAATAACAATATTTTCGTGAAAGAGGGCAAGAAATGTTGTTGTGCGGCGGTGGGGTCTCGCGACCGCGCGCTCTCCATCTGGCTGACATCCCTCAAGAGGCCTTTAGTTGTTGTGCATGACCTCTTTAACGACAGCGTTTTGGATTTGTCTTGGAGTTCTGATGGTAAAAATTTAATTAGTAGCGCCAATCGCTTTGAATCCCTTGTACCAAACTATGTGAAATCAGTTCTAATTAAGGTTAAACTGTATCTCAGGGTCAGTGTCTTTTACCAAAATAAAACTATATATTAAAATACATTAAACGTATTCACACAATATTCAAACTGATAAACCATTTCAAAATTATTTCAATTTCAAATAGACTTATGACTTGAGGTTTGAAAAGTTGATACTGTGAAAGTAAACAACTTTCACAGTATCAACTTTTCAAACCTCAAGTCATAAGTCTATTTGAAATTGAAATAATTTTTATTAGCATTTATTTTATATTAACATTAAGTATGTTTACTAACTGCTGACCTAAATGGCTCAGCAGCGTACCAGGTAGTAGAATATTTCGGCGACGACGGCTTAAACTAGAGCGTGTCTCGCCCCGACTGAATTTCGGCTTTTATACACAAAATCGAGAAGACGAAAAAAAAGTACCGAACAAAGACTCTCGAAAGGCAATAAATATTAAAATAGATTTGCTCCATTTACATCGGTATGTTTATATCGCCCATTTACATCTGTATGTTTACATCGCCCATTTACATCCGTATGTTTACATCGCCTATTTACATCTGTATGCTTACATCGCCCATTTACATCCGTATGTTTACATCGCCTATATACATCTATACGTTTACAACGCCCATTTACATCCGTATGTTTACATCGCCTTTTTACATCTGTATGTTTATATCGCCCATTTACATCCGTGTGTTCAAATCGCCCATTTACATCTGTATGTTTATATCGCCCATTTTCATCTGTATGTTTACATCGCCTCTTTACATCTGTATGTCTGTGGATCATCTAAAATTTCAATGTTTTCATGATTGTTGCTGCAGAGGGAAATAATTAATCCTACTGTCCATCTAATTTCAGGGCTGAATTTATTAGCTTGCAGCTCAGACGGCACAGTCGCGTGCATACAATTTACAAATAAAGAAATAGGCACCCCACTAACCCTTGAAGAAAAGGTAAGCTATTATTTAAAATACAGTCGAACCTTGATAATTCAAAGTTCTTTATAATTCGAAGTAATTGTTGGGTCCCTAGCAGAACTCGTTAAATCAAATAAATTCAATGGTTTTTGGTACACTCGTTATCAAAAATACGCGGTAATTCGAAATTCTTTCACGCAAACACTCGACAAATCGAAATATGTAAATGTTGTAACTTGTATACAATTGGAATTTTTTTGTTCTCATCTTGGTATTCAACTCGACTCGAGTACATTTCGAACTCATCGTGACTGTAATGACATCGTAATGTAAGCGAATTGCATTTCGCGCAGATTTCACGTTCTTTATAAGATGTTTATAACGCGTTTGTTTTGTAATATTATTATTACTGGAACATAGCTGATAATCTCAAGCTATTTATATCATAGATTATGAAGAACAGTTACACGTTGCAGTTAAATGGTACGGAGCTGAAGCGAGACAGATACTTGCTTTGGTTGTGCGTTAGAAAGAGATGCAATATTCCGACCGATGTTTATAGTCTCCTCACGTTGCAGGTGTATTATACGGTTATTTTTTTCTGTTTTCAGAACTCATTTTATGAGAAAATCTATGGAAAATGTCTAGTCAACGAAGGAGGTGGCGATTTATCTTCCAACTTGTTAGTGGAGTGTCCGGAGATTTTACTTGCGAGAGAAAAACAGGAGGCAAAGAAAGAAACCGCCAAGGAGGATGTTACGCCTAAGAGTGAAAAATCACAAGTGAGTCACGGCGGAGATAGATTGTTTATAAAATCTATTGGATAAATACTATGACTGACATAGATGAGATCCGTCTTTCTCTTAATGGTTATAGGTAGGCATATTATATATTACTTTCAGAGTCAATGTTTTGGTACCGTGAATAACCAAAAATAAAGATAGATAAATTTATTTTCCTATTATGTATTACATATTAATTTATAGTATATACTCGTAGTATAATTTACAATAGGAAATGGGCGTTGGCTCAGTCAAAAAGTCCCACATACTAACCTAAAATCTATAATCAAGCAAGTAATACACATAACAATAAAAACGATACGCGAAAATATCAATACTGCTACAATCAGACTGTTATGACTTGTTACGTATTTGTTAATTAAGTAAATATGTGTACAGTAAATCCTCCTATAACGCGGCAGATTGTTTCCGCATTATGCGAGTAATCTCTGGATGTATAACCAATGTTCTTAAAACTCAACAAGTAGGAACAAAAACTTAGTAATTTTGTAAAAGTAATATGTGCAAACGTAAGGAAAGTTGATTATGAAATGTCAAATCGTTATAAATTTCACAGTACAAATATAATATAACTCGGGAAATCCCCGCGTTATGCGAGGGAAAACACGTTATACGAAGGACAATCGCAATGCAATCGCATTATACGATGTCGCATTACACGAAATCGTCTTATAAGAGTAGGAGGTTAGGAGGATTTACTGTATTATTATTGTTATTTTGCAGACATATTCTGGAACGTCGCCTGTGACATCGGGCGCTGCGATGTCGGTGAGCGGGGTGATCGTGGTGGGCGGGGTCACTACGCCCGTCCGCCCCATGGACCGTCAGATAGAGACGCGCACTTCCGACGGGAAACGACGCATCACACCCGTATTTATACCGCTAACGCATGCGGATGCAAAGTTAGTACCGTTCATATAGCTTTTTACCTCCAGCCTGTACTCTCTTACAGACGCCGTAGCGTGGACACTGACGGTCCGCCTGCTTCACAGGTTCATAGTCGTTCATAGGGCTATAGCATATATATTTGGTAGAGCTATGCTGCAGACGAATACTTTGTCAAGAATGGCATAATATTTGTCTGTAGCATGAATGGGCCGGCTCGACCGAGAAAGTACCGCACTCCCGCAGAAAACCGGCGTCTGAGTGGTAGCGTACCTACTACACTTCGTATGGTGAGCGGCCGAGGTCCGGAAGCCCAACACCCTTCCTCTTCCCTCTCCTCCCTCCGCCCCTCCCTCTCCCATTTCCACTCCCATACTCACACTTTCCTTGAAGGTCGGCAACGCTTCCGCACTGCCTATGGCGCTGCGGATGTCTACGGGTGGCGTTGATTGATCCATAAAAAAAATGCTCGGGGTTCCTCTGGTTGATAGAATTCGGAACGGTAAATACAAAATTTTATTTGTAATAATAATATATATTTTTACATACAACAATAGACATATTGTAGACCGTGGTGGTGCTGTTTTAAAGGAGTTAACGAACCCTTTCCCGCGAGCTTGATACACCATACTTTTTATGGGTGATTTTTAATTTGAACAATACATTATAAATAGTTTTATAGTTGAAAAATTTAAAACGAACGTTGTTTTAACTTAAATTTTATCCATGTATTGTTTCTTATACGAGAAAAGAGATACACCATATTATGTGTATGGTGTTCTTTTTTCACATATAATCACACACACACACAGGACAGGTAAATACGGAACTAGTCATCTTGAAAAAATTAAATTGCTGTCCTTCACCAGCGTGTGTCTATTTACGCTATCCTTGTATTCAACTAGGTCATAACGCCATCACACAGTCAGTCAAGGGATACAAGTTTCATCCCCACCATTCGGATAAATGCAGTAAGGTGCGTTTTTCCCTCCACGCGCCACTACTCTGTGGAATCAACTTCCTTCAGCAATATTTCTGAACCTTCATTGGATCCTTCATAAAACAAGCCTTCTAATCTATGTCGCCTGTATGTAATCCATCTTTTTGATTATGGTATTTGGCTTCGTCATATCAAAAAGATGGGTTGCATACATGGTGGCACCATGTAAAAAAAAATTGCTCATCTTCTCATATAGTTTTATTGCTAGTACTTTTACTTAACTAAGAAAAAAAAATCACATCATTTCTTTAGATATACCTGGATTAATTTAGTATTTTTAACAACAACACGTTACAGGTGTTGGCAGAATGACCAGCGCTGTAGTTAACAAACTACGGCATGAAAGCTGAGCCAAGGCCTATTCTTTGGCACGTTAATGTTAATTTTATATTATTCTGACATTTGTGTTGTACTTTACTCTAATTTCTTAGCTTAGTTTTTATTTTGATTGTTAATTTTGATGTTGTTTGTATTGTGCCTTGAATAAACAAGTTATCTATCTGTCTATTTCATTATGTTTTCCAGCGAATCACTGGGCTCGCAGCCGGGCGGCGCGGAGAATTGCTTCAGTACGTCGTCTCAAAGCAAGTCACGGATCCGCGTCGAGAGGCGTGACGACATCATAATACACCCAAACGTCAGCAACCACGCGAATACATCTCAGAGCAGCAAAAATAATGACAAGTTAGTCTTCCCTTTATTTGTTTAATTTTAAGCCAGTTCATGTAGAGGGCTATTGAGAGCTGTCATCATCTGATCGGTCCACCGCATTGGAAATCTGCCGCGCGCTCGGGTCCCTCCCACTTTTCCCTGCACTATCAGGCGCCCGATACAGGATATAACGCCGAGACACATGCCCCAAGAACGAAAGAATTCGACCTTGTACGGTAACAGATAGGTGCTGCTTAATATTGAGTTCTTGGAAAATGGAAACGTTTGGTCTGAACTCGGTGCATGAGATACTAAGCATTCTACGCCAACACCACATTTTAGTCGTGAGGGATGAATGGCTACACAAGTCACCACTATATATATAACGACTACGACTGCTCTGCCAGGAGCATGACGACCTAGAAGAAGAAGAAGCCAGTTCAAACCAATTTGTCTCAGGGGCGAAGCTAACATGGAGTCAGTGGTAGTGGGTTTAACGTCGTTCAGTGATGGGGAAGATCTTATCCAGCCATAAGATATTTATGGGCTAAAAAAAATTCCGTCTTCCTATATTTTGAATTGGGAAATATAAAAGTTATGGCTGTTATGTTATTTATGGTTAATAATTGCTAGAGATAGAAATAAAAAGAGAGTCAGAAGAGGCCTATCCCAAGATAACAGAGTATTAATGAATTTGAAAGATGAAAAAGAGTATTTTCATGTCAATTCTCTTACTTTAACCAGTTTATGTTTCAATTATAATCAAATATTAAGTTGATTAATAGAGTCAGGCGTTACTTTTCGGAAATGCATTATTATGTGGACAGTCAGAACTTTTACTTAGCTAAGATCCGCGACGAGCAAACAAAACGGTTGTTTTCCGTAGAGTCTACTACACGTAATGATGGCTCGTATACATAGTGGAAGAGTGGTGGTGTGTATTCGCTATTGGTGACAGTAGTTTGGGAGTGGAGAGTTACGGACGGCCGTTTTTCGGTGTGATTTAACTTAAGTTTTATGTAAATCTAACTACCTCCAGTAAAAAACACTTTATACACTACACATATACGTTTTATTTTTCTGCTTTTGTTTGCTTGTCGCGGATCTTTCTCAAGTCAGTTGTGTGGACAGTCAGAATTATTAGTTCTGTCTGTCCACACAAAGAAACCGCAAAATTATGATAAGTTATAGGTAAGTAGTGTGGCGTGCCGTTCTTCCTCACGGCGACACCCAGGATCTTTAGTGGGTTTTTATCTTCTAAATAAAATTCTTGAAAATTATATTATTTTAATCTTCTTATTTCTTTTTACATTTATATTATATTCATTATTATTACTTTTTAATTTACATTTAATATGTATGCCGGGTGACATGTCTATTTTGATAAAAACATCAATTGAACCAATCATTTTGTTTTAATAGAATATAATTTCTTTTTAATTTTAAAAACAGAATTTAAAAAGAAATAGAGAGTTTTATTGCATTAGTGATACATTTATTAATGTACCACTACAGTAGGTTAAATTCATAATTCAAAAAGCAGCATATTGTGCACGGCTAGGATCGTGAGAAAGTTGCTTTCCTTGGATGCCTAAGTCCCTCTTTAGCTTGGTTTATCCCGCCAAGAAAGATTATTATCTCAAATAATCATTTTATTTTATAGTATTTGTTCTTTTATTAACAATATTACTTGATAATGACACTTAATATTTGTGTGGACGGTCAGAATTATTAATTCTGACTGTCCACACAAATATCAGGTGTTAATCGATAGAATACGTTTTGTTTTTTCACGTCATTGGAGTATTCAAGAGACGTGCGTATGAGAAGACGGCTTCGAAGGACCGGCAATGCATTTGTGACGCCTTCGGCAATGCGGATACGAGGGTTCCCTGTGTATAGACAAGAATATAATGTGTAATATATAGTTTGTACATTTAAATAAGAAATATACACGTACACAGTGCATTGGACCAGCGGTTAAGGAAGCGTGGGGGTGGAGCCCTACCGGGGCCGCGCGCTGAGGAGGTGCAGGCGCGCGCCTCCGCCCCCGCGCCCGCGCCGCTGCCGTCGTTGGCGCCGCCCCCGCTCGGCACCGCAGGCCCGGTGGTGAGAGCTGCCGGCGCTCTACGACTACAGGTGAACACTTACAACTCTATCAGACACGGACAATCAGAAATATGATACATAGATAGATAACTTGTTATTTCGAGGCACAATACAAACAACATCAAAAGTGACAATCAAAATAACAAATTAAGCTAAGTAATTAAAATGAACTACACAAATTTTCAGAATTACTTAAAATTATATGCTTAATTAAAGTCTCTATATTCTTTTTTTTGATACTAAGACTTCGTGTCTTTGGCCTTATTATAAATGTACAAATTAAAAGGGCAAACACTTGAGTTCATTGTCAGAATAAATACCTGTACGCCATGTTTATGTGTACATGAGTATGAGTAGTATATATACTAATATCACAACAAGAGACAGAGACGGACAAGAGATCTTCATCTGCTACGATCTCGGCATACTTTCCTTTCTTCCTTCACACTCATCACTCCCCTCATGCAAGCTCGTCGGTTAAGGGTACTCTCGATCTGGCCTTTCCTAAAAACTTCGGCAATTTGCTTGCAAATCTTTTCCTTGGACTTCCCTTACCGACCCTTCCATCCACACATCCACATCCGCAACGTTGTGTGTGTGTGTGTGTGTATCAATTTCGTCACTGTGGTGTGTTGCTCTAATAGAACCTTTGGCATACGCTGAGCAAGAATCATTTCGTTACACTTTTTTAGATTTAAATTATTTTCTTGTTGTTTATTTGTACAATGTAATATTATTTAGGTTTTAATTTTAAAATTAAATTAGTGTAAAAAAGTGTCATGAATAGAGAGACCTAGAAGTCATGAGTTTGTCATGACTTCTAGGTCTTAAACACTTCGCCACCGCGCGGTTAGAAGACCCAATTGGCATTTTGGGTCTTCAAAAGCCGCAGTGGTTGTATAGTGTAGAAGAAAAAGCTTGGACCGCAATACTCGTGACATAAAAAAATTGATATAACTTTAATGTCACACTTCTCACTAGATAAAGCGTCGTAATAGAAAGTTCTAATTAGTCAAAGGTGGTCTTTAGAATATGATATTTCTCGAATCATATTGATTTATTAACAAATAACAGTGATCGTTCCATAAAAAGTTGTTACCAAGAACAATCACAATAAAAACACTTGGTTTTAGTCCCTCGTTATTATTTAGTCATTTGTTCCTTTTTTATGGGATAGGAAGGCAAACGAGCAGGCGTGTCACCCGATGGTAAAGCAATCAACGCCGCCCATAGACATCCGCAGCGTCATAGACAGTGCGCAGCGTTACCGTCTATTAAGGAACGTGTCATTATGGGAAAGTGAGTGGGAGGGGGAGGGGGAGAATGTTGGGCTTTCAGAACTCAGCCGTGCACCGTACGAAGCGCGGTAGCTAAGCTACCACTCAGACGCCGGTTTTCTGCGCGAATGTGGTACTTCCCCGGGTGAGCCGACCCATTCATGCTACATACAAATATTATGCAATTCTTGACGAAGCATTCGTCTGCAGCGTGGCTCTAACACTAGAAATATTATCTCTAAGTGATTGTAATATAGATTACTCTATTCTATGTTACAATGACTTAGACATAATAGATCTAAGAAGAACTTCAAGATAAATTTTTCAATTCTAGGTTGTCAACAAAGCGTGTAACACCCACTATGGGACTCTGTCGCGGCTTCAATTGATCCCCAACAATTCTGCATCCAATGATCCTGTTTGGGAAACATATTTAGGTAAGTTATTGTCTCTAACTAAGGGAATACTCATATTTGGAGTCATCCAGAAATTACATTACACAAATTTTATGAGTTTTGGATCGCCTATCCATCTTTATCAGACATGGTCACATTTTGCAATTTTACATTCAGAAATTATAATATTAAAATTACAACAACACTTTTAAAATTATTTATATATTTTCTTAAATAATGATAAAATTGACATAATTTAATATTTTTCATTAAAGTTGAGTTTAGGGGTTTTAGCGCTTTAGATTTAAATATGTGACGTCATAAAGCTTATGACATGTTCCCGCCCTGATCACACAAAATCACACTTTGTCTACCTCTTCTTTCTTCAACGTGTGACATAATTTATGGAAGTGTCCATAAATTACATACTTATATTATTTTTCGTATGTTTTTTAAAAAAATAATATTCATATTTATAAAACAATATAATGACGAACTTCCCTACAAATATTAAAGTAAACAATATTAATTTTTGATCACACACCTTCAGAACTACACTCCTAGAACAGTCTGCCACTAGTATCATCCTTAATGCGCAGTGTAGACACTTAGTAAAGTCATATTAAGGAGAATGTCTTTAAAGATGGGCAGTCGAACTTACTTTGCTAAGATCCTCGAACACAAATAAGAAAAATAATATTGTGTATAGAGAATTACTCACTGCGAAACGGACATTTACGGTTGTCTCTCGCAGAGTCTACTAAACGACAAGTCCAACCAGTACCAAGGGATATCATTAATCAACATGTCCGAGTTGTATCGCTTTCCACAGGTTCCCCGGTGACGTGCATAGCGTGCGACGCTCGCTGGGCGTGCGTGTCGTGCGCAGACGGCTGTCTGCACGTGTGGCGGCTGGGCAGGGCGCACGCCTCTCGCGCGCTACCTCCGCTGGGTGAGTGGATCCACTTGGATCGCTATTACTCTTGGAGACTCATCAGTCGTACACTCAAAGCCATACTGTAATAATAACGAAACCAGTCGTGCTATCGTGCTACATTATCTTCGGATCGATCGGTTGTCATCATTTTTTAACGAATTAGGTATATTAAGATTCGTCGAAGTGACATCCCACGAGCCGTGAGGGGGGATGGTGGTCAGCCCCAGCAGAGTCCCGCATGCCGAGATAGGCATGCGGGGCTGAGCATGATTTCATTGTTATTGCACCCATAGTAGTCTATGTGAATGCAATTGGTAAAAAAGTAGGTTAATTTAAAATTCAAAAAGCAGCATATTGTGCACGACTAGGATCGTGAGAAAGTTGCTTTCATTGGATGCCTAAGTCCTTTTTTGGCTTGGTTTGTCCCGCCAAGAAGGATTAATAACTCAAATAATCATTTTATTTTATAGTGTTTGTTTTTTTATTAATAATATTATTTCAAGAGAATTGATTGTAAAGAAAAAAATAGGATCAGGTACATGCATATTTCAGATTCATTGCACTGGCAATACGTTCGATTTCAGCTTTGATGTCGCAGGCCGCTAAAATGACGCTGTCGGGCGACACCCTGCTGGTGGTGACCACGGCGGCGGAACTCACCATATGGGACCTCTCTACCGCCTCGTGTGTCATAAAGCCGCTATGCTTTCGGAATTTACTGTCGCTTGGAGGTAGGTTTTTTGAAGATACGTATCATCCGAGAGAACCTTACTTATGCTGACACGGATCATACAGTAGACATTGTAAATATAGTTTTGGAAGACAAATTACTACTCCTTAAATAAAAACAACAGCAAACTTAACCGAATCACTGCCACTTTTGTTAACTCAAAGAGCTACATGTGATGTCGATTTGTGCTAATTTTTTTATTTTGTATCAGAGAAGCTGAGAGCTTAGCCCTCTCCAAAACTCTCAGATTGACTTTGTAATTATGAAGCAAACAGACTTCGACGACTTTTGAGATCTTTCCGAACTATAAGAGAGTGGAGACAATGCACTGGCTTTTGTCTTGGTGGTTGTTGGTGTTGATGGTTCTGGGGTATGGGCAGCAGAAGGGTTTCATGAAGAAACTTCATCAAACCCTTCCGCAATTGGCTCGATTCTTGAAATTATTTTAAATTGCATCGAGCTGATATAACTATACTTACGTTCTAGCTATACATAAAACATCTCAGCCCGAGGGTTGGTTACAATAAACCAGTCTGAGATCCTTGGTTTTGGTGACATCAGGATCTGTTCAGTTAGACGACTATGTGAAAATTCTCAGCTTTGGAAGAGCGTACGACTATCATTGTTCTACTTTATGCTGTCATTGAATGAAGGTAGACAAACATCTCCCTAATAATAAAGTAAATAAATACACTTTTCAGCGTCTGTAACGAGTTGTTCACTATTGGAGGATGGAAACCCAATGATCTCACTGAGTAATGGAAAGAGTTATATCTACAGCAAGAAACTGTGCGCTTGGTAAGTGTCGTGTTGCATGTCCAGACTAATAATTTGGAATTTTCAATGTACTAAGACATCATGGCAATGATGACCCGAATGGCGCAATAGAGAATCGTCGAAATGTATGTTCGTGTATAACTTCAGAACGACTGCACCAAATTAGATAATTCTTTTTTAATGTGTTTGTTATTATCAGGATAAGGTTTATATAAAAGGTAATTTTCAAAAAGTTATACGGAAAGACGTAAAAAAAACATTTTTCTCTTTTTCGTAATTTTTAATTGATTTTCACGAGGGCCATTTTCACCAATGGAGAGCTGTTTCGTTGCGATGAATGCTAGCGGATGGAGCTCTGTGGTCTCTGCCAACCCCTGCGGGGAATAGGCGTGAATATATAAAAAAGAAATAATAGTATATTGTGTTACCTATACTGCAGGCCGATTTCGTACATTTAATATTTTTATGAATAATTCGTACATGCAGGGTGGTGTGGTCGGACGCCACGGACCCCGTGCGCCGCGCCGGCGGCGGGGCGTGCTCCACGCGCAAACCGCGCGCCCCCACCCGCGCGCCACTCACCCCCCACACACCCACCGCGCCTGCGCTGCGCCCCCACACCAACGCCAGGTAACGACACCACAAACACACGCAATGGAGACGAGCTTCTTTAACATTAGACTTAAACACAAACAAAAGTGCAAAAATATCCGAAAACAAACTAATCTATATATAGTGGCGATCTACTACGCGTAATATGCGTTTGTCTTGTTACTTCTTTCCACGCACCACCAGTTTGTGGAACCAGCTACCCTCGGCGGTCTTTGCGAATACCACATGGAACCTTCAAAAAGCAAGCCTATATATACCTAAAAGGCCGGCAACGCTTCCGTGACTCCTGCGGTGTCGCGGTCGTCTATGGGCGGCGTTGATTGCTTTCCATCAGGCGACACGCTTGCTCGTTTGCCCTCTTATCCCATAAAAAAAAACTAATGTTCTGGGTGCCATCTCGGCCTTTTTGTCCAGATGGCTGCGAAAATGGCGTCATGTGACCGGTCGACGCCAAGGATTCTGATACCACAAGCTTTTTACGTACTTATTATGTAGCAGTAGGCGTATCTCCACTCTAATTTCAGTATAATAAGTCGAGTGTCACGTTATTTTCCAGCAGTTACAGCGCGGGCGCGGCTCGCAGCTGGCTGGAGGCGCAGGTGGCGGCGTGTCTACACCTGCGGCTGGCGAACGACTACCGCCACTGGCTCGGGGCGTTATTCACCCACCTAGTGAGCCACGGTACGTACCAGCTTGTTAACACTATCCCCTACGGAGCGCTTGCCGCAAACTGTTTACACTGAAGTACGGAATGCTACCATATAATTACAAGTCGTTTCTTGCTCTCTTAATTTTACTATGATATTTATTATATTTAATAATATCATCTTACTTTCTAAAATATAAAAATGTATGATCATAATTTATTTAATATCTTATCATAATGTTCGTATAATTTTCCGAACCGATACGAAATTGGCACCTTAAAAAAACACATACCTAAAAGGCCGTTAACGCTTCCGCGACTCCTGCGGTGTCGCGGTTGTCCATGGGCGGCGTTGATTGCTTTCCATCAGGCGACACGCTTGCTCGTTTGCCCTCCTATCCCAAAAATAAACAAACATGTTAAAAAAAAATTTTCGAGAACGTATATATACGTCCGTCGTAGCGAAAGGGTTAATTGTACCGGTTTTGTGTCAGTCTCTGTTAACAATCAAACTTTTATCACCCTTTTTCAATGAAGTTTCTTAAATGGAGAAATCGGCGAAAACATGACGAAACTGCAGAAATTCTCTTCTTTTTTATTTTTTATTTATATATTTTTTATACACGACGACGCTGTAAGTAGAAAATGAAAAAAAGAAGAAAAATCTGCGTCGAATTGTGTTGTTTTATAAATAATTTGAAAAAAAATAAATAAACGACCGAGACCATTGGACGCAGGTTTTTCCTGATTCAAATGGTCTATAAAACCAAAACACGTCGTGTCTACTTACAGCAAATACATTTTGCGACATGCGGTCGATATTTATCAACTTGAACAATAGTAATAGTTAAAATATTGAAACCGATTGGCTTAGTGGCGGGGCCCTCCGCCTGCGGAGTCAATGGTCGCGGGTTCGATTCCCACATCGGAATAAATATTTATATGGATTTATAAATGTTTACTCCGAGTCTGGTAACCCCCCCCTCCAATCCGCATTCCCTTTCCTGCCCCTTCCTTTCTTCTCTATCCTTTCCCTTCCTCTCCGCCAATCCACGGTCTGCCGTGCCAATGGATGCGTGGCTAGGAGCGAGCTTAATCGCAAGCGTGCCGATCGTCCCGCGGTCGGGTTCCCCCGGGGACTATGGTGCCTTACCTCAGCATGCAGGTCCTGCTGGGACTGACCTCCATCCTCCCTTACGGCTCGTGGGATTCACTAAGACGAATTTAATATACCCTAATTTGTCGAAAAATGACGGCGACGTGGTTCGCCACCCGTCACGTCCTGATTCTCACGAGGGCGAAAAGCGACCAATGGAGAGCCGTTTCGCTGCGATGAAAGCGTGAATATATATATATATATATATATATATATATATACATATATATACATATATATATATATATATATATACATATATATACATATATATATATATATATATATATATATTGAAAAGGGAAAGTCGGCACTGTAAAAAATCTTAACACCGATTTCAGGCACAGAAGATCAGTTGCGGACAATATTAGACGACATGCTTGGACCAAGTCACTGTACGTCTACGCCCAAAAAATGGCAACCCACGTTACTGGTGAGTGCTTTTTGTCAAATTGTTTTTAATTATACTCTTAAGGGTATATAGTACGCAACAGTGGTAAGGGAATGTGATGGAGTATGCCGCGTTCGTATGAACCACGTGACTCCTTGCCTGATAGGCAATGGATTCGATTTCGCAAGGCGCAAAGGCTTAGTACACCCACCCCAGTAGAAAGGATCACGTGGTAGACCAAGGAAGCGTTGGATGCGCGTTGCCTCAAAATAGTGATGGCTGGAAAGAAATTGTGGAGGAGGACAAGAGCCACATCTGGGTGTAGCGCCAAAGAAAGTAAGAAGTAGAAGTACCCAACAGTTCGTAGCATCATTTTTAATGTTGCCGCCGGCGCAGATTCTTATAGTTTGTGGCGACAAAGTATTAATACAGTATTTGCCTTCTTTATGACATCATCAAGTGTAAGGGAACTTAAATCTGTTTGAAATATCCTAAGAACAATAGACAAGTAGTTCCGCGGGCTTATTTCCATTATACATTTTAATATTTACAATTTTTATTTATTGGGTATGGGGCATTCTCATTTTTGGTGGAATGGATTTTATATCTCGATTGTCCAAGACAAACACAAGTTTATAATATCTATAGGTCATGACATATATTTGCCCCGATACCGAGACTTAAGCCGCCCGCCACCATTGGCTTTGTTGGTTGGTTTGTTGTTGAGACTATATAAGATTCGGATGTCAGAAATTTTGCAAATTTGATAGCGTTAAAGAATAATCGACATTATAATTGAGTTAACTGTAAGGCTACACGGTTGGCAATTAGAGTTCCAAATTATCTTATCGGGACGTCGGATGCTAACCGCTATCGGATATATGAAGTTTGATGATAAAACATTGTAAACAAGGTTGGAAAATCAAATTCTAAAAACTGGCTATATTTATTGTAGGGCGTCAAAAAACATGAGATTCTCGAGGAGCTGCTGGCGTTGCTGGTGCGACAGCTGCGCTGGCAGAGACTTTATACCGAGTACTCCGACCAACTTCATGACGTACGCGACGTTGAGATGAACGGGCATTGACCCGCGGGGACATCGGATCAAGAAGTATGCCTCGCGTGCACACACTCATGTACGGCACTTGTGTGCGTCATACGTGACCTTGAATTTAAAATTTCGGTTGTGTTCGTCATATATGACCTAAATGGAGATAAATGTATATGTTTGCTAAGCTGTGTGTGATGGTTTTGAAAATGTTTTTGATATTTGAACTTAAATGTGATTGAAGTATTGGTTGTACATGCGATAATTTTGTTATTCTTCTTATGGATAACTATCAAGATCGTTTGTTGTGGTGTGCGTCACACTGGTGCGCTGCATGTGTACGTCGTTTGTGACCTTGAATTTAAAAGTCCGATTGTGTTCGTCATATATTTGACTTAAATGGAGATGCATGTATAAGTTTACAAAGCTGTGTATGACAATTCTGAAAATGTTTTTGATATTTGAACATAAATGTGACTGAAGTATTGGTTGTACTTACAATAATTTTGTTATCCTTCTTATGGACAAGTATCAAGATCGTTTCTTGTTGTGTGTCGCACTGGTGCGGTGCATGTGTGCGTCATACGTGACTTTGAACTAAATACGGTTGTGAGCGTGTGTGGCAACACTGTGTAATGGTTTTTACGATCTTGATATTTGAAATGTCACTGAACTTATTGGTTGTACTTACAATTTTCTTGTATGCTTCCAACTGGTTAAAACAACATTACCTTAAGTTATCCTTACTTGGGAGAGTCCATTTAGCAGTAGACTTTTTATAGACTATTAATATGTTAATATAATAGTGATCTTTTAATCATATAAAGATGTCTTTATTTTAGGCTTTTTAAATCAATATAGTAAGATTTGACAAAAAATTATCAAAAATTGTGTATGAATGTATTGATTTATATTTTTGTGACTAACCATTTGGCTTTTTGGTTAGAGTACTAGAGTTAAAAGCTAAGCATAGACGATACTAAAATTTGTTTTAAAGATTTAAAATAGTTTTTCTTTATCTTTGAATGTAATATTGTATGTTCTATTGTTTGCCAAAGACATTGCGTCCAAATTCTCCTTCAACCATATTGAAATAAGAAGTTGTTCCATTCGATAAAGAAGGATTTAGTGGAGAGAATGTTTTCTGTTCTATGAACACAAAACACTAAAATATATATATCCTGAGTATTTGACTTTGGACTTTGTCAGAAAACGTCACCCTAGCCAATCTAACCCAAGGTCTACTGTTTATTTACTAGACTGTGAAATTTACCAATCACATAATCAGTAACATCCATATGAAACTTTACCTGAGTAAATGGAACAGTATATAAATAATATTTTTTATTTTAAGATTATCTGTTGAGGTTAAGATATGCTTTAAGATTCTAACAGATATTAGATGAGATCTGTGCATCAAAAATGAGAAGTGGGGAAAGTGTTTTTGTTTTTTGGAGACGCTTATTCTGATAATTAGGCCAACAATAATATTAAGGACCCGTGGGTGATACATATTTCAAATCAGGTTGTAAAAGCTGTAAAAAAGTCAAATTAATAGTTTTGTTTAGTGAATAATCTTTATACAGGTGATTGTACTAAATGGCATCGTAGCGTTTAAGACTTAATTGTTGCATGAGTGATCAACATAGTGTGGATAATATATTGTGAGTTCTATATATATTTTAATGTATTATAATAGTGTGTTCTATTTTTTTATTTTAGGCTGTTTAGTTCAGTCAAATTATTGTATTTGATGTTTTATTTCATGAGGATTTCAGATTGTCCAAATTTGAAGCTGTAGAAAGTATATAATCTTTGTCTCTCTCTCTCTCTTCTCACCCCTTCTGCCTCTCTCGCCCCTTCTCACTTTTTCTGTTTTCCCTCTCTCAATGTTTGTGTGTAAACACAAACGATGATAATTATTATTTTCTTAACCGATTTATCTCCTTTGCGTCTTTTCCATCATATTTCTTCTGTATCTCAACCGCACCGATTAATCTCCTGCGTTTCTTCTCCATTCTACGTGACATTGGCGAAATCGTCCGTGATATTTTGGCAATATTGAAAGCCATTAATTCCAATGAATAAATATTATTAGCTTTGGAGATTTTTAAAAGACCTTGACAAATGTTCATTATACTCCTATCTAAATCTTATGTAAAAAGTTGCGTAGTCTTCCATGTTTTATTAACAATAAATATATTTATTTCGTCCATTGTTCCTGTGCAGTGTAATTGAGAAACTAAGCTTACTTTACAATTGATACAAACCTATGTTAAATATTCACAAGGTAACATCACAATTTTTGAATATACTGTGTATTTTTTAGTCGATAAGAGAAATCTAGCACACGAATGTATTGTTAACTGCCTGATAAATAGAAATATAAGGGATGCAACAACATTGTTTGACTGTCAGGGCGTCCATAAATAATGTCTCACGTTAAAGGGGAAACAAAAAATGATGTAGAGTGACAAAACGCTCGTAAGTGAGGCGACTTGGATAAATCTCACATTGGTAGAGGTCCTCGTACAATGGTTTGCCAAAGACTTTCATGGTAATTGTTTCAAGGACACATAACACCCTATATATCCGGCTCGTGTTACTACATACGTGGACCGCCCCACCTAAGACGCCATTTTTACTAGATTTTCGCATAAAATTTCTGCTAGCCCTATGTAGATCATTCCATCAAACTCCCTCGTCACCCAGCGGTGGACTTTAAAAGGCTCTTGATAATCAATGTGTCAACATTGTTGTTGCCTCAACTTTGTCAGGCGAGTTTGGTGTACGTATGGGAAGACTTGAAAGAATTCGATGAATAGCTATCAACTGCCACAATCCAATCATAAGTGTTCACTAGGAATTATTGTATAGATTGAATGACATGAGAACAAAGCCATGATGAATATTAGAAAGTTTATCATTTTCTTTAATGGAACCATTGTTTTTCCATAGATTCGTTTGTGTTCGGTGTGAGAATGATTAGAAATATGTATGTAATAGGAAAACGTCGCAGTTTAGTGATAGCGTTACATTTATTATAAAGTGATCCTGTGTATTATTTTAAAAATCTAAATCGCAAATGCAAAAAAATGTAGCGAAGAATTCAAAATATTATTCATTATTAATCAATTTAATAATTAAAATGATATGTTATATATAATAATTATTGTTTGATTTAATGAAATTTGAAATGTGTAAATATAATAAACTGTAGTATGCTCAAAAAAGTGTATGTTTGAGAATTTGTATGTAAAACTATAATACTATGCCGATTGTAATTCAATTTTGATATATTGCCTGTTCACATTGTTTATTAATACGAAATATACAAACAGCAAAGTGCTAAATTGTAAATAACTAACTAACCCCGCTGGCTCACTGACCCCAAGTGGATCTTGTCCTCCGGAACGAAAGTCTCCGACTCGAAAGATGGCGATCTTTCCCTGTTCTGCGCTAATTCTTGCCAATTGCTGGCTTGAAGTTCGCGCAGGTGAGAATCCACCTGATCTCTCCAGCGATAACTAGGTCTACCAATTAGCCTTCGACCACTTGGTTGACACAAATACGCCCTCTTCACACTCCGATCCTCCCCCATTCGCTCAAGGTGACCGAGCCAACGAAGTCGATGTGCCTTAATCTCGCCCATAATTTGGCTGGTGCAACAGGTTTTCTATGCGAGAGTTGTTTTCAGATCCTCCATCCGACTCTCCTCCGACCCATCCCCCTCTGGTTCTGAATTCTTGAAATTGTAAATATTATTCGATATAAAAATAAATAACAGTGTATAACAATTTGCAATGTTTTTTATTTATTAGCCCTTATAAAATAATAACGTATAGAAGTTTGACTTTTGGACAATTTCGTGGCATGCTTGATAGACCTGGGCAGTTAATATACTCTAGGATGTATTTCAGACAATTGTTGGTTTTACTAACCAAATCTAGCACAGACAGTACAGTATCGTCCAGACAAATCCCTGGGTTTCCCAAAAAGCTCACTAGCGTAGATAGTGAACGGAGGCAGTGGTATCTACAAAGGATCCGTGTAGAAGTTTGAAGAATTTTTCTCTTTTCACACGTCACTGTTAGACTGGCGGCATAGCGAAAATCACGTGTAGACTATTTATATTTATATATTACTTATTATTAGACATTTATATTTATGTATTACTTATTATTAGACATTTATATTTATGTATTACTTATTATTAGACATTTATATTTATGTATTACTTATTATTAGACATTTATATTTATGTATTAATATTTTCAATTACTACACATACATTACTCAGGGTATATTTAGACTAGATAATTTAAGGTACACACACACACACACACACACACACTCCTTTCTCACCCTTCTTTTCGTCGTGTCGAGTATTAAACCGTGAGTAGTTATTTATCAATTTATACACGGTTATATCGTGTAATAATATTATTAGAATTTCTGTGTTCCAGCATACCGACATTATTTAATAATTTGATTTTTCGCGTTAACATCGGGATGAGTACCTCTTACTTGCGCGGTGCTGAAACATGTATGTCTTTCTTTTTTCACACAAAAGAGCCAGTTTATTTCTTCCTTTCCTTTGTTGCATTTACCTGAGCAATAAAAAGCGATCTTCAATGCGCCCGCTAAACACGGGAATTTCGGCAACATTCATTAGTGAGGTTAATGTCTAAGCAGTGGATTGTAATGTTTGTGTAGATCGTCACCTATTCTAAGGTTTTTTTTTTATAATAGGGTTCGGTCAATTCAAACAAATATTTTATATCACAATAATTTATTTTTACAAAGGAATTATAAATCACAACATCTTTCACAAGGTAATAAATCATTACATTCTTCTGTAATCGAACAATATTATTTATTTATGTAACATATTCCTGTTGGTATGGAGTGAAACTAACAGCAATGCGAGAGCACACAATTCCTTTAAACTAAAGAGGCCACAATAGAACCAACTCGCAAGATTTGAGCTCGACACCCTCGTTCGCTTCTCTTAACAATTTCCTAACTATAGTAACAAACGAAGCGCTCACTTACAGTGATAAAATTTAATATTGTACATAAACCACGACAACAGTACGCCGTATGGAATCATCGACGAGTACACAAATTTTGGTCCCAATGTTGGGCAAACGGGTCGCCGCGTCAACACTCCGTTGACCTAACTAACATACGATACTCTGTTAACATGTAAACACTTAGACACTAGCGCGCGCAACATGGCCGGCGCCTTAACAATTGTAAGTATTTATTAACTAGGCAGGCCGGTGCCTCGGGGCCTCTATCAATAAATAAACAACGCGGAACCATCTTGGATTATTTACAACTGTCACCACTTCATTACGCGTCGGGCTCGGTTCGCCCGGCCCGGCTTAGCTTAAGCTACATTTACAAGCTCCGTTCCGCTTATAATTAGCGTTTTGTACCGTCGTTGTAGGTGCGCGATTACCCCGCGAACTACTTACCGATGGTACCTTGGCCCAGCGGCTGCGCATCCCCACTTTAAACTACACATGTTCGGCTTTTTAAAACGATCACCGTCAAATATTCAATCGCTAATATAATTATTTACTGTAACATCCAAATATTTGATAATACATTTTCTCAACAACTATTTTAACTTCCTCCCTTTCCTCGAACAACAGGAAACAAAAGTAATTATTAACATTTGTGATGCGTAATAAAAATATTTGGACCACCGTACAGTTCCATCGATAAATAAATTAAGTTTACTAATAACAACACATTTATTAATTACACACAACGTACAACAAGCTCCGTAGTGGCGCGCTGCGCGGCGCTGCGTTAGATCACCTAATCGGGCGCCTACGTTCATAAAATGTTCACGTAAGCTCGAAATATGATGCGAAAGTTTGCCATAAGCACTAGTCCGAAGTCCGAAACATGTCCACACTGCCTGCACTCGGCACTTGAAGAGTCGATTAAATAATCACTCTCGATTGATACGCGACAACTATCCGATCGACATTGCTAGACCACCGTGAACGAACGTGAAGCCAGCAATACATGTTGGTCGAACGTTGCCAAGCGAAAGCCAATAAAAACGTATACGTTACGATAGCATATTTGGCTTGCCTTGCCATCGCTCGGTGTCGATTGCCTAGTTGGCCGAACGAAGGCAAGCGGCTACTTATATAGAACTCATTTGACTTAGCTTGCCATAACTGGCGGTCGATCACTTATTTCACTTCGGCGCGGTGTCGGTTTTTCAACACAAATCAAAGGCGCTCGCGTGCATTCGGACAACAGAGTTCACACGTTCGTCCGCCCGCTATTATGCAAACTTGCCGAATGTCTAGATTGTAGTAACTGCCTTATATCAATTTTTAAACTGTTTTTTTAAGTTATAAATTTATAAATATGGCCCTCATTTTCTTTCTCCATCCTAAGGAGTAGTAATGGCTGAAACCCAGCGCTCTTTTGCTGGAAATTTGTAATTTTTGATTGTTCGCTGCTGACTTCAATTTGTTAAACTTTTGGCAAAAAATAGTTTTTATTATTATTTGGCTACGCTCGCGTTGGCCTAAGCTTTTCCAATATGTATTGCCGGCTTATCACACTACGACCACAGGTGTCAAATTGCACTGGCACACGCGAGTACGAATGTCGTCAAACTGCGTCACGCTGCTCTCATACGGAACACGGACGAGACAGCTTGCGAATGTTTCACGGTCACAGGCAGCAGAGCGGCAGCGGGCCGCAGCGCCGCGACCGCTAGCAGAGCACGGCGCGGTCGGGCGGGGGGCGGGCGCGCACGCGCAGACACCCGCAGTCGGGATGGGGGGCGTGCGCGTGCGCGTGCGGCGTGTGTGGTGTGTGCGCGTGCGCGTGCGCCAACGTAGCGGGCTTCTCATAGTCGGGCTGGAACTTCTTGCACAGCGCCAGCACTGATGGCGGTTGCGGCCGAGATTTGCGTGATACCTGCAAAAGCAACGTCAGAGTCTCTCATCAGCCATTCATCGTACTCGGATAACCTAAAATGATTTGTAATTACTAGTTCAATCGATTTTGTAATGATTTCTAAGCTCGTTCAAGACAACTTTCGATTTTTAATTATAATAATTATAATTTGTGTAAAATAAATTATTCACAATTATCTAAAATACATATAAATATGTAATTTGAATATTTGCAGTAATTTCATTTATTTATAAAAAAAGATTGATAGCAACAATATCTTTTGAAGCTGAAGCAAATCTATATTTAGATTCTTTGTTCATTATTTATTGTCTAAAAGCCGAAATTCAGTCGGGGGGATCCAGTTTAAATCCAAACGCCGCCGAAACATACCTTGGGCGTGGAGGGTGCGTCGGGGAAGGGCGGAGAGTCGTCCCGCGCATGCGCGTGCTTTGCGCGCTTGTCTCGCTCTGAACACTCTTCGCGCGAACACCATTCAGACCAATCTGTAATTACACAACGTGGGGGTTATAGTGACTGTGAAGATATATTAGGCTAAAAAGATTTTTTATGGGATTCGCCCTCTACTACACGTTCGGGAGCATCGCAACGCTTAGCAATGAGCAAATGACATAATAAGAAATTGTCCCGTGCGACACTCGTAGGAAGAAATGTGGTAACCCAATTCCATGCCGAGAACCTCACAGCAAGATTAATAATAATATTGGGTTGTCCGGAAAGTTCGTGCCGATTTTCGGTAGGTAGCGCCAGAGACCTGACTCAGATATATCACAATTCTTGACAACAAATAACATGTGTACATATTCTAAAAAGGTACTTCTTCTTCTTCTTCTCACTGAAGCTATTTGGAAAAAAGTTTGGTTACGATTCGTTAATTTTTATCAGTTTTATACGCCTTAGGTATAGTAAGTGCAAAGGCATTTAACGCTTTTCTTTTTCCGAAAGGGTAAAAATGCCACACAAGCGGCAAATAAGATATGTGCTGTTTATGGCGAGAATACTTACTGTAGAAAAACTGTGCCAAAGTGGTTTTGCTCGGTTTAAAGCTGGAAATTCAAGACCTAGAGGACCGAGAACGCCCAGGTAGGCCGTCCACCACAGACGAAGATATGTTTAGAACAGAAATCAAGAACAACCCACGCTCGACATTACGTCAATTAGCAGAATGGTATCTATATAATTTAATAAATGTATATCAACATTTAAATGAGCTGCGTTTTAATTGTCCTAAAATATCGGCACGAACTTTCCGGACAACCCAGTATTAAAATCATAGTGTTTACGTAAACCACTACTAAACTAACCTTTATCGTCGTGAACGCCGTTCGATCCGTTGCATGAGTTGTGACCGCTGTGCCCGTTGGTTCCGTTAACACCGTCGGTCCCGTTGATTCCTTTGCTTTCATGCGCTTCGTTCGCTTCATCGACTCCATTGCTTTCGTGTGTTTCGTGCGCCCCGTTTTCTTCGTGAACCCCGTTTACTTCGCACGCTGCTTCGGTTTCGTGCGCTGTGTTCGCTTTGTGCGATGTGTTGTCTTCGTGCACTCCGTTGATTCCATGCGCTCCATTGACTCCGTTACAATGGCCTGCTTTAACACCGTTCAGACCTCTAACACCGTTGATGCCGTTCACTCCGTTAACACCGTTGACGCTCCCGGCGTCGTCTGAATCGGCGTCAGTCTCACCGTCGAGCGCGGGCGCGGCAAACCCGACGCCCACTATGGCCCGCGGTACATCCATCTCGTCTTTCAACCAGGGGTGCTCCAGGCACTCTTCCACTGTAAGACGACCCCTGCAAAGATAATACAAATAAATACACCCAACCCTCGAGACGGGCTTAGTAAGCCAGGTGCCGGAGAAACCCCGGCAGAAGCAGTTCTGTTAGAGAACTCGGGACTCCTTGCGGCGGCCATTGTGGAGTTTTAGTCGATAGATGCGCAAACGCCAGAGCCCGACATAACCCAGCTGTCCCCCAGGGACAACAGGGTATGCGTAACGGATTTCCCCACGTAAAATAAAAAAAAATTGAAGCATTTAGTGTTTGTGCTAACACAGAGCAAAGAAACAAATCTCGTGCTGTATTAAAGTCGTAAATGTTTTTTTTGTAACTGCAAGTATTGAGTACCCTTGATATCATTTTCACATTCTCGAGGAATGTTAATGAAATAATGTTATGACAAAATTTTTATTGCCATGTTTTATTGCTAATTAAAGTCTGGTTAATTAGAGTTTATAATTTCTTAGGGACCGAATTGTTAATCCTTAAATAATTTTGGTAAAGGTTTTGTTTTTTGTTCCTCATTTTGTACACGTGCAAAATATATAGGGTGCACAATACTTTTGGCCAAGGCTGTATATGTACACATATGTATATCCGACTGCTGGAACTATATCAGTTGCGGAGTGGTTAAACCAGGTTAGGTTTTCAACAAGGGCGGTACGGCCCCCGTAGTGGGCACTAGAGCTTTTTATGGTATCGGGTTATCTTATTATGATGGCATAAATAATGTTTTTTCTTGTAAAGGGGGCGGTAGTCCATAAAAGGTTAGGAGCCTATGGGTTAAACCTTTTGGTTGGTAAAGTTAACCACACCGAATGATCTTCTATCAAATCAATTGACTAAATATTTATTGTTATGTATTTGTCTATCAATACTCACTTTGGATCAACGACAAGAGTTTCTCTAATAAAGTGTATGGCGCGCTGTGACACGCCGCGGAATAGTTCCCGTGGGAAGGATAGCTGGCACTGGGCGATGTTGAGGTACGTCTCCTGCTTAGTGTCGCCGGCGAATGGGGAATACCCGCTAACCAGCACATATGCCAAAACACCCACCGACCAGATGTCAGCAGCCAGCGACAGCGGCTCGTACGACAGGATCTCCGGCGCTGTGAATAAATTAATGTCATCATCATAAACAGACTCCTATAGGTCACTGATAGTCATACATAGATAGATAGATAAATTTTTATCCTTCGTAGTAGCACACATTTCAGTCAAGTTAAAAAGTCACGATACATGCATTTTATTTCACTCCACGTACATATGGCGTATATGTACGTGGAGTGAAATAAAATTAAACAATATAATTAATAACTTAAGGTTGTAAAACACAACGTCACTGATGTAAATTGGAGGGAAAAGTCTTCAAACTTCTTATAAATAAAAATATTCTAAGGAAAAAGATCACGTCTCCTTTAATAGGTGTTATGTATTTCTTTTAAATGAAGGCTTTAATTTTTACTATTAATGATAAAAGTAATTATTAATACTAATCATAAAAAGGCATGTGTTTGACGAACTTCAATCGAAAATGAAATATAGAAATATCGAAAAATGATTATAATATATTGGTATGTTACGTGCATATTCCACAAGATTATCGATGTTGTGTTGCATAGTTCTGGATAGAATGTCGTTTGTTTATTTTTAGTAGCCAACTGACACCGGTCATATGGCTTTCTTGAACAAAAAGTAAGCATAAGAAACTATCACTTATTCGAGTATTTCTTGCGTCTCCTTTCTCTTTTGACTGGACGCGTGTGATTGTATTGCGTATTTAAGCTCAATCACCCAAAGACTAGGGTTGGATTTGGCTTAGAATATAATTTTCATTGCCTATTGCTTGAATATTCATATCCAATAACTGCTCTCCTAATAGTAAGTGTGATGCATAAAACATTGAACGTGATTGGGCAATAACTGTGGAATTCGATAAGAAGCGAATTGAAATTTTATTTTCGTATCGAAGGGTCACCATTTTTTTACATTTATTAGTCAATTAGCTGCTACACTCACTTACGGAGAGTATCGAATGAATTCGAATCAGTCTAATTAAATATTAACAAGTCCTACTCTGTACTTTATGACGTTTTACGAAGAAAACGAAGTTGAAGGAACAGCTTTGTGTGTTCGAAAACAAAGTCAAGGAACGTCCGGCCTCGCCAGTTGGTGGATGGGTGGCCGCTTGTAGCAGATTTGTTAATAGCCGTGCAGGTAAACGAGAATGCGGGTAACATGGTGGTAAGTGAAATAATCAGATCAGTCTAAGTATGATGAAACTTAACCCTAGCTATTGTTGCAAACAATGATCGTTAAGTCCTAAACCTTTAAAGAGGCCATCGATCCCTTTACGTCGTATGTCAGTTCAACGTTGTTCAAAAAATTTCTTTTTCTGGACTAACTTTTAATTTACGTAAAATATTTAAAAAAGTTATCAAAATGAAAAGTTGCTTCTTTTAACTTGAACTTTATGTGTTTGATACAAAGGTCAAAACTTATGTGAAAATATGCATTCGCTCTCAACTGCTGCAAAGCAGTAATGCATCTCTGTGTTCACTTTCAAGCTTCTATTAATAAAATCGTGAAATTATCGATAAACCTTGTTTTTATCGATCGCTAGCTTTTATTATATGACTCTCGCTAGGTTGTAGCTACAGATACAGTTTTCATTGACTTTATTCATTTTTGGGCTCAATATATTAAAAAATAATTGTAAAAGGCAATGATATATAACCGGAGATGTCAATTGTTCTGTTACGGATATTTAACTAATAAGGTAATTTCTTGCATTTCACACAGAGCGAATTTCAACAAGGTCTCGTCTTGTCACCTCCCACGTGACTTACGACCGCAGCAACAAAGCATTTTTGTCGCGTGTGAAGTGACTTACGACTGATAAGGGTTTAATAGTAAGCACTGTATTGTTGGTTACTTATGTATTGTTTTTATGATATATTCTAATTCCTTTAATTAGTCAATATATTTATGTGTTTTTATGCATTAACTCACCGACATAATCTCTCGTGCCCAATATCTCTCTGACGTGTGCGCCGGGCTGTATGGCGCGGCTGATGCCGAAGTCGCAGATCAGCACCTCCTCGTTGTGCACGGTCAGCAACAGGTTCTGCGGTTTGAGGTCCAGGTGTGCGACCCGGCGCGCGTGCAGGTGGGCCAGCCCCTCCAGCACGTGGCGCAAGGCGCGACGGGCCGAGCTCTCGGAGAGACGCTCCTCCGAGTCGAGCAAGTGTTGCAGCTCTCCCCCAGCGCACAGTTCCAGGACTATCGCCACTTCCGAGCGGGTTTCGTACACCTGGAACGTTTGGAGACTTCCTTTATTATTTTGACATATTTCAAATTAATACTGTGAATTTAATATTGATATTAAAATACTTTTTTTTTTAGAAACCTAGAAATGTTTTTAGTATATTTAGAGTGAAGTATTCTCGAAAAATCTTTCTTTAATACGCTTCTGAATATAAAGATACAGTTCTTTAAAGAAGATATAGGCAAACGAGCAAGCGTTTCACATTATAGTAAATAACCACTACCACCCATGACAAACGTAGTGTGGGACGCCCTCCTGCTAGATGGAGCGACGATTTGCGCAAGGCGGCTGGCAGAGACTGGATGCGTGTAGCCGAAGATCGGGCTAGGTGGCGTGCCTTGGGTGAGGCCTATGTCCAGCAGTGGACTGCCGCGGGCTGATATTGATATTGACCACCCATGAGTATCTATCTGCATTATTCACGGCACTGTAAATGCGTCGAGTAGGTTAAGGATGTTAACAATACGAGGGGAAGAAGGAAGTAATGGAGCGTGATAAGGGCTGAAGGGCTGAAGGGTTGAACGCAGTAACACAGTAATATGCTATCACTTATCGCCGATTTTCTGTGAGGGTGTGCTACTTACTGCCCAAATCAAATCGATCCATTCGAAATGTCATTCAAAAATTCCACCGCAAATACGGTTAAGACAATATATCTACGAAAAAACTATGATATGCGATGAAAAACTATGAAAAAACTATGAATATGATACTGCGTCTAATGGTCTGAGTCTCACAGCTCTACGACCAATAGAACATTTATTTATAGCGCATTTGTATAGCGTTGAAACTGACTGTTTTTGAGTGATCAGATACAATTTTTTCATAAATCTTAAGTTTTTTTGGCTCTGGTGGTAAGTTTCCATTTTGCGGTTTACTACGTTTTCGCCATTTTTTGTCGATATCTATATAATTATAACATAAAAAATAATCATATCGAAATGCCAATCGAGAACCGAAGACCGTTGGAGTATGTATAGGAGTAATGGAGTGGTACGAACTAAGTGACGCTTTTTGGAGGAGTGTTATGCCCAGCAGTAGACTGCTGCTGCGGGCTGATGATAATAATGAGAATTAGAACATGTAGGATGTGGATGGAAAGGTCGGTAGGGGAAGACCAAGGAAAACAAACCTTGACCAAATTGCCGAAGTTTTTAAGAAAGGCCAGGTTAAAAGTACCCACTCTTTAACGACGGACTTGCATGAGGAGAGTGATGAGTGTGGAGGAAGCAAGGAAAGTATGCCGTGATCGTAGCAGATGGAGATCTGTGTGTCTGCCTGCCCCTACGGGAAACAGGCGTGATGATATGTATGTATATAGAACATATCATTTACAATAATTAAAAAATTCTTAAAATCGATACAAGTAAATTTTTCGACGTATGCCACTATTGGACGCCGATATTCTGTAAGCGTGTGTCACTTTCCCCAGTCGACTACCATGGCCCCACCACTAGTAAACTTCTACAATCGAGACTTGCCTCGTGCAGCCGCACGACTCTCCTGCAGCCACCGCACAACGCGAGCACTGCTACCTCGTGCAGTATCTCGCGCGTGGTGTCTGCGGCGCGCCTCCGCTTCCTGATGAACTTCGCCGCGTACTCCTCGCCCGACACCAAGTGCCGGATCTTGCGCACCGATGCGAATTTACCCCTGCAATAGAATGATACAGATAATTAAGGAAACCTTATTATAAAGAAGAATACTTCTGTAAGATTACTATACAGCTATCCACGTTTCAGTGTAAAAAATCACCCATTTGTGGTTAGTTTAGTTCATAAGCATATTTCTTTGACAAAATATATATATTTTCATAAAAAGATCAAAAATATTGTTCCATATAATTATAAATGTGCGGGCAACGTGTCACAACACGAGGACATTGATCCTTTTACTACTATTGAAAGCCATTAATTCAAATGAATGAATGAATGAATGATCCTTTTACTTCACGTCACATGTTTGAGTTGTTGAGTTCAACAATAACACACCTAGTGTTCTCTATTTCGTTATTTTTATGGATTAAAATAACGTTTAAACTAAATATTTTGAAAATAATACTTTCAAATAAAAAGTTGCAGAACAAACGTTGTATCTTTTTTCTTTTATCTATTTATTAATTTTTTATTGGGAGAATAAGTATTAAAGATGAAGCTGGAAGTTTAGAAAGTCTATGTGAAGCTGGCAGTTATGAAAAATGTTTTCTTTTTGACAGAGAGATTGCTTTGATTGATTTGATAGAATTTATTTGACAACTTCAAATAAATTATACAATTAGCTAATCTACAATAACGCAACTTTTATTTTTAAATAAAACATATAAAATAATGATTAGCTAAAACACTCGTAGGAGGTTACAAATCACCTTTACAATAAAAAGCAACAGCACAACCTATTTAAGGGTCACTTAGCCAACTAGGCGTGTGACATACCATGTGCTATATAAGACTTATAAATGATAACGTGTTGAGATGCAAGGGTTCACAATTGTATTTTAGTCTTTCAAATTTCAATATGACGGGCTCTAATGATCAGTTGAATGCGTTAAAATCATCATTATCATTACCAGCTTTTATGCGGTTTGCTTGTGTGAGGATTGAAGAAAATTGAGGGGCAGAGAATACCTCCACGTTATTATTTTTTTTTCTAATTCTGCTTAAACAGTGTCATATACATCCACGTCAGAACATCCGGTCGTACAGTTTGAGTGTGAATAAGAGACTACAAATGTAGCGTAATTGGTCAATCTCATTAAGTTGTCGCGCTGCGCGTAACAGAATACGAACTATAAACACTTCAGTGAGCGCCGTTACGAGCACATTATTCACAATAATTAGTCGCTACCATGAAATATGTCACAGGAAGGCACAGGGCGCGCGGCGCGCGATGTAAGGCGTCTCGTGGTCTCCCAACAGGGTTGCCATGCGTCAAGTGAACATCCGGACAGATTATTATTGGCGAACTACTTTCCGTTTTTATAATTCTATCTAGTGCCTATAATTATTCGTATATCTTATACGAACGTCACTTTAACACAAAAGTTACAAAACTGAACTATTTGATAGCACAGAGAAATTTAGTTTAATTCAATTCATGTATTTCCTGTTCTGTGTACAATAAAGTACTAAATAAAATAACATCATAATAGTGCATTCGCCATAAATATTACTAAGTATTACTCTTTAATTATATATTTAGTGTTATTAAGGAAATACTAGACTGCTGTTAATAAAATAGTGAACTATTATATATTAAGTAAAACGAGGCGGTAAGCCTAGTGCACTCGATGTAAACCAAACGTGACAGCCCTGTGCGCTACGCGAGGATAACTCACGGCGCGCATTAATAGACAACAGTAAAACCCCGCTTTATCACCGGCGCCACATAACCCTGTTACGGCTTCATCGACCTTCGGCGTTAATCTCGCATCTTGCTATTTATTTAACGGGGAACTCATTTCCATTGCAAAGAGTATTATTCATTTGAGCAGTAAACGTCCACCGCGCTTTCCACATTGAAGTGATATATCATGGCGAACAATGGGCCATTTGCATGTTCCACGTGCGAATAATCCGGATACGGTGCTGAGCGCAGTGTGAAACGGCTTAAAAATAAGGGCCTGATTGTAGTACATCCTGCCGTCCTTTAAGCATATGCCAGTTTGCGTCTGTACAGGACGTTGACACTTTTGTTATAATACAAAAAAGAAAATTATAAAGTTTCTTATTGTGATAAAGCCACTGAGGTTAATTTTTGTTTGTAATATGAATGCTTTATTAAAGAAATAGGCTTGTGAATTCCTTAAGTTACCGCATAAGGTAAGACGGAGGACCACAGTTAGACGTTAATCACCAGTAAAGCCGCTGCTTACTAAAGGCCTGTGTGACAATTTTTAGTTATAACGCCATCTGCCAGAACTTCGTTTATTTTATATACTTAGTATCGCGGATAGATGGAGTAACCAAATTAGTCACCGAGATGTTAAAGTGCCTTGTCATACTAATGAACAACTAAACCAATCCACAACTATTTATCCCCGAGTCTCCCCGAGTCTCCCCGAGCCCAGTATTCGATAAAGCTGTAAAAGCCAAACTGGCTAACAGCATTAACATCTTCGAATCAATCAATCAACTATTTAATCATATAATGTTAATAAACTAACAAAATTAGCATCATAATATACATTTTAAAATGCCACACACTAAAAATTACCGTTTATGAATGTATTTCAAGTCTGTAATAGTACTGTTACAATTTCAGCCTAGATTTCTTTTAAGAATGATTCTACAGCAATAAGTCTCGTCAAGTCGTCAAGGTCTTTATTATTGCCTTGTATGCAGATACGCTATCTCATTCCATCAAGATAGATAGATTTTTTATTCTTTATAAGGGTGCGTCATCGCTGTGATTTACAGAGTGCACTTAAATTGTACCAGCCTGACATAGGTCCTGTGCAATATCGAGAAATAGAACATAAACACAAATCCCTGACAGACTAGTACCAAATAAATCTTGATGCCGGCGCCCTATGTAGGGTAACCATAATTTTCCAGATTTTAAAGTACTGAATTAAAAAAGGTAGATAGATATATTCTTTGTTTTACACCAAAAACAAAGTCGTAAAATTCGAAAAGAAATTGAAAAAGGTAAACCAACGTAAAAATATTAATTTGGTGAAAACAGGGTTGGATTTCGCAGGGGGCTTATACAACTTGTAATTTTACCTTATCTGTGTTTGCAACTTTTTTATATCCTAATCGTAACAAAAGAATCTTTCCCAGACGTGAGCTTAAGGATCAATATCGTAATACATAGTGGTATAATAATTGATAAGGTTGTGATGTGTGGTAAACATCTCATGTCTTGTGTCTTAAAGGAACAGTTTGAAACTATCCATTGCCGACCATTATAAATCTATTCATCAGAGAGTGCTTGTTCCGACTCTGATGTACGGTAGTGAAAGCTGGGTTTGGCAGAAGAGTCATCAAAGCGTATTGAATGCGGTGGAAATGAGAGGGGTAAGGAGTATGTGTGGTGTACTTTGAATGATAGAATAAGGAATGACGATATAAGAGAGCAATGTAGAGTAAAAAAAGAAGTTGAGAAAGGGATGCTTAGATGGTTTAGGCACATAGAGAGGATGGATAAAAATGACTGGCATAAGAAATTTACGTTGCGGATGTGGATGGAAGGGTCGATAGGGGAAGACCAAAGAAAACATACCTTGACCAAATTGCCGAAGTTTTTAAAAAGGCCAGGACAAGAGTACCCATAACCGGCGGGCTTGCATGAGGAGAGTAATGAGTGTGGAGGAAGCAAGGAAAGTATGTATGCCGAGATCGTATCAGATGGAGATCTGTGGTCTCTGCCTACCCCTACGGGAAACAGGCGTGACGATATGTATGTAAATATTATTCTTGATCAAAAGTAATAATGGTTTAGTCCTAAAAAAGTGTGAAAAATTACTCAACCTATTTCGTCTGTACATGGTGTGTAAATGGACTGTCACCGCTAGACTCAATGCAAGTGATGTACGGCTACGTACGGCTCATCTTAGAGAAGGGAACTTTAGATATAATTTTTCTAAATTTAGCTGAAAAGCCGGCTGTGAGACTAGAATTCTGAGATCATTATTTACTACTGACGTTTGCCTGGGTTATGTCTAGGTTTAAACCGAATTTATAAGACATGTATTTCAAAGAATATAATAGTGAAAATTTGGGGGACAATTGACACTTTTGAGATCCTCACAAGATATGCATTATCATCATTCTTCCCGGTAAACGGCTCCAAGTCTTATTAGTTTTATTTATCTATGTCAGCGGCAGGTGTCAGATTTCGCATTTCATATATAAGCTATAAAAAATAAACTTTAAGTAAACAAAGCTAATGATTTCTAATAAACTATGAGCTGCGAACGGGGACAAGGGCGTCAATAGGACACAAGAAAAGGGCGCGTAAAGATCAATACGAGGCACCGCGACCCACTAAACAAAGGTAAATGGGTCAGCACATTGCAGATGTTTTACTATCGAGTATATTATTTGTACGCTAACGTTTTTAGTTAATAATCTTGTTGTCTCGCTCGAACATTCACACTTCCACGAGGCAGTGAAACGTAATTGTGATAATTATGAAATGACCTGTTTCCCCATTGTATTTTTCGAGGTTATAATATAACCTAAATCATAGTAACCGAAATTCTTTTATTTTCATACGAAACTCACTTCACCTTATTTATTTAACTGCAAATTTCAGCTGATAGTAGACCTGTGAGACTCATACAATTCACCGCAGTATTTTTTTCTGATCCGAATATGCAATAAACAATTTATAACATGTGTAATTTACAGCATTTTCGCTTTATTGCGTCGATATGTACCCGTGGTATCAGAGTCCAAAATTTCAATTAAAAGGATACATCCGCCACACTAGTCCGGATGCAAATTGGCTCCAAAGTGGTGTGCGATCGCAAACTGCGTTCACGCCACGTTTCGGGACCGAAAATATATACACCTGCCTGCCCCTGGCGCGGACGGTTTTGAATGGAATTCGTCCACCTGCCCGACAGCTGTTGAGTCGAGCGGTACAGTCTAACACGCGTCCACAGGAACCGATTTGTCCTTCGCATAGATAGATTTATTTTACTTAAAGTGATGTATCATTTTATAACAGTTCTTTTCGTGAATTATGACCAGCGGAGTGTAATATAGTGATATAAGTTATATCAAGTAAAAAATGATGATGATAAACCATTTCATCGGTCTATTTAGCGATGATTTTAATCATTTGCATGCATTTGAATAAATTATGTTCTACTATTGTCTCTACTAGACGACCAATTGGCTCAGTGGCGTAGCCCTCCGCCCGCGGAGTCAATGGTCGCGGGTTCAAACCCCGCATCCGAATAAATATATGTATGGATTACAAATATTTATTCCGAGTCCGGTAACCCCACCAATCCACACTGGACAAGCGTTAATTAGACAAGTTAGCGTAAGTTAACGTCCGTTCCTCCAGAAATGGAGAGGGCCGTGCTCAACAGTGGGACATATATGGGCTGTTAAAAAAACTCAATATAGGACCCAGATGACAATTTCAAGAAGGATACAAAAAAATTACTCAACTTCCAATTAGATTATGTATAGCTTGTCTAGTAAAGGTACTTTCAGTTCATATATGCAGTTCTGGTCATATTATTATCCTCATTAACTGACTGTCACGAGAGTTTATAAGAAAATTAGCAATATAGGTGTTGATTTTAAACTAAACATCCATACATTTACAATGTAATAAGACACGCATCTACCGTGGCACGTCAGTATACAAAAACACCGACAACATCCTCCCTTCATTTCAATTGATTGGCATATTCATAAGACATCCGCGCAACTAATTCGCATTAATGTTCACAGGATCTGATGGCCATATGTGTACAGGACAGGAAATAACAAGATATCAAGCCCTGCATATGAGGGTGCCTGATTTAATTGTACATTAGCGTTCGCCGGCCGGTTTCGCGACGCGTTTGACGTCGACGCAAAAAAGCGAAAACGTAGTAAGCCTTAAAATGAAAACTTACCATCAGAGCCAAAAAACAAATCCATCAGAGAACTAAAGTCACCGACATAGCCTTTCAAATTAGCAAACTAAGCAAACTAAAGTGGCAATGGGCTGGTCACGTTGGTCGGAGATCCGACAATCGTTGGAGCAGACGAGTGCTGGAGGAGTAGTATGCTTCCCAGCTAGATGGTGCGAAGGTTTCTATAAAACTTGCGTTTGATCGTTCTAAAATAGTCGGTTTCAACGCCGTACAAAATTTTCTATTGGTCGTCTGGCTGTGACACTCAGATCATTCGACGCAGTATTTTTTCGGATCCGAATATGCAGCAATAAAAGCGTTTATACACCCGTGTCATTTACATCGTTTTCGCTTTTCTGTGTCGATATGTACACAGCCGTACATGTAAATAACACGAGACAGGAAATAACAAGATATCGGGCACTGCACGTGTGTGTGTGTGTGTGGGGGGGGGGGGGGTACCTGCCTTAATTGCGTATACATTAGCGTTCGCCGGCCGTTTTCGCGAGACGTTTGATATGGTAATGCACGCAAATTCGTTGCCTCTTGCCTGTGAACCAATGAACCTCGCTCACAATTACGCCAGCAATTCATACTTAAGACGCTCCTAGAGTAATGTTCTTTTATACATGTAATGCCGTCACTAATTACAATTATTATACACTAAACATCACACCTATACATCTATAAACACAGGTATAATTTTTATGGGATAGGTAGGCAAACGAGCAAGCGTGTCGCCTGATGGAAAGCAGTCAACGCCGCCCAAAGACAACCGCGACACCACAGGGGTCACGGAAGCGTTGCCGGCCTTTTAGGTATGTGTAGGCTCGTTTTTGAAGCCAATGTCGTATCCGCCAAAACCACCGAAGGTAACTAGCTGGTTTCATAAAGTGGTGGTGCGTGGAAAGAAGTTTCGAGAGAAGCGCACCGTGGTGGATCGCCACTCATCCAGATAGTGGGGATGAAACATTTATGCCTAGCAGACAACGGTCTCTCACAAATAAGTCTATTATATTGCCAATTCTTATGGGACAGAATGGCAGAAGAGCAGACGTATCACCTGATGGTAAGCAAACTAATCCCCTTTTTTTCTATGTACTTTACTTTCTTTATTGTTACGTACACGGTTTTATCTGGACTGTATCTACCATGTAAAAACAGAATAAGGTGTATATAAATATTTTGTGTAAACTGTACCTCAAATACATGAAAAGAAACAAAGCTTTAGACATTCTCTATAACAGTGTGGTACAATTCACGGACCGTATTAAATCTAACATTTAAGTCTGTATAATTATTTGATTTGTCTGCTTTTACTTTATGTTAATGTTGTGTCCATCTATAATTAGGAGTATATTTTTAGAACCATTTAGAATAATATATAATGAATGTAACTCCTGTTGATGGTCTATAAATAAATAAAAAAAATATAGAAAGAAAAGCATTTCAAGTAAAGTTTTGCTTTTGCTAAATCCGTTACATACTGAAATCTTCCTTGAACCGTATGGGTAATATAAATTCCTTTCTTGGAGTCCTTTAAACAATAATATTTCGTGTACATTTGATAAATTAGGCATTCCCCAGCGACAATCGCTTGTTGTATTGTACTGTAACGAGTATTTATGGGCGGTAGTCAAGTTAATGAATTTGCGAGCGGCGGGGGTGCGGCGGAGTGACATTCATTTTTACAAATGAGCCCGCAGACCGTTGTTATGGACATGACCGATGACTGTGTTACGCCTGAGTCTTGGCGCTTTTAAACAGGAAGATGTATGTATTGACTTCTTTAAACTTTCCAGTTATAATTTCCAGTTATATATTATTTGAGTTATTTCTCGTACAAATCTACATCTATTATATATTCTATTTTATTAAATATTTGTAACAAGAAATCGGACTTTCTTATAACTAATTTATACCAACAAAATGACACAAGTCTTTTATTCACATTAAAAGAGGGCTTATGCAATTCTAGTGAAACGTGAGCAATGTCTTTTATTAATTGGAATATCGTAAGGTAACAAGTGATGGTTTCTTTGTAAAAAAATAAAGCCAAATGAGCGAACCGCTGGTGGTATTAGTTACCATTATAAATGATAGTAGAAAATTGGGAGAGACTGAAGAGAGTAAGAGAAGTTAGTGGAGAAGATGAGAGTTCAGAAGAGGGGTTGACTCTGAAAGCTTACCGAGCGAAGCGTTGTAATTACATATTTATTTAATTTAGTTTTTTTTTTGTTAATTTTCCATAATCGTATATTTATGCATAAGATACAGCCAATGGTTGTTATAACCTAGCGTACACACCAATTATTAAGTAATCAACTTAGAGCTTTCTTCCCGGACGTAGAGTGCTTGGCTTGTGGGCCATTTGCCCCGAGATACAAGTCAAGTTTTAATAGGGCGATGCTTGGGGATTGCGCAACAAGCGATTACCGGCGGAATAACCGGAGTACGAACGTCCTTGACAGTGGACCGGATCGTGCGCGATCGCTCCGATTCCGCTGTATCTTTCACCACGCCCATTTCACTGTCACGTAGTGCACTTATCAAGTTATGATTGCCTGGTACTCGAGGCACGAAAAGCGTATAATGTAATAAATAAAAGTGGATGTTATTTTGTTGTATTAATTATCCTTTGTGCATTTCTAAACCATTTATCTGATTGTGATTAAACTTTGGTGAGTTGATCTGCGTATGTCCGCAAAGGACTTAAAAAATTTGTTTATTTGTCCTCTATGCCTTCTCTACAAAACTAAACACGTTTTTCTTTAGATAGCTTTGCACGCATGCCGGGCTATTTTTATAATTGTGTCACTATAGTAATCAATAATGAATAAAATAAATCAAGTAGTAAATAACAACGGTATCTAGTTGCACACCTTAGGTATCTTAGCGTCATGATTTTCATTATAACACATAAATAATATGGACAAACAGCTAGACTCTCATGACCTTTATGGTTTTATAAACATTTTATTGCACAGCACATATATATGCTGGGCACGTGTCCTATCCTTTTCTGAAAAGTCGCGCGGATTGGCGGGGGTAACCGAACTCAGAATAAATATCTGTAGGCCATAGATATATTTATCCTAAAACGGCAATCCTGCGACGAATGGCTTCATAGGCCGCAGCGCGACCACTGAACCAAATAGTCATTACAATAATTCGAAGGCGGACATTTTGCCAATACGTAATGACGTAGTAATAGTAGACCCAATGGGGTGTCATCATAAAAAAATTCGAAATCATTTTATAAAATAGTATAAATCGTGCCAAAGAAAATGTTTGATCAATTCTTGTAGTACCCTAAGCGTCTTTTCTTTAATTACGGATCATGATCTCTTTAAGAAAAATGAAAATTGGTTGGCGAGATTAATACACGTTTTCATAGTCTCTCTCAAACTAAAAAATCAATAAATTACTTGTAGTTATTAAATGATTAAGTTATTATTCACGTCAGCTCTCAGACCAATAAATAAGTATTTATGTAAACTATGAAGCAATAACTAAATAACTAGCACCTTCCAGACAAGTTAAATTTAAACCCAATGAGTGTCGCTCAAACTTTTGCCCTGACTGATTACAGATCGATATCTCGCTATCGGGACGAGTCATCAGCGACCAATTGCCCAACCAAGCAAGGGCGATTAATCGATAACTCTCCTCAAGTAAATATCGATAATATTGATCGGTGCTCGGTGACGGGACGCGTTCTTTTCTGTTCATCCATCAAGCACACTCAAATATATTTCTTAATCGCACCTCGGATGTATAGAGGTTTGTACGGACAGCAAAAAAGTAACTTGAAATGTTTGTAACAGGTGTAAATTTTAGACCCTCTTTATGCAAAAAGTGTTTCTTTCAAAGTGAAAAAGTAACTATACTGGTTTAAGTCGAAATTGAAGGTGTCATGTAAAATAAATTACGCAAATAACCCTTTTGGAACAAATTTTTCATGCAACAAATAAATTCGAACTTAATTTTTTATTTTTAAACCCAGGGGAAATCGTTTATGGTAATTCTTTAGCTTGGTGGTAGCTGAAGGACTATGTCGGACTCCTCACGCCCACTAAAATCACTTGGGTGTTCCTTCGCGTAATGTACTTCGGGCTCACGGGAACGCTTGACGATGACTCATATGTGTAACCCCGATGGTGTTGCTTTTATAGACCTTTCTCCAGGTAGGAGGCTTTTCCTTAACCTTTCGCTAAAGACACGGCGGGACACTTAAGGAGCTCTTGAGTTCGGGACCTAAAAGGGTATTTGAACCCAGAATACTTGGCTTTGAATCGTTTGTCTGATCAAATATAATGTTTAATAAGTATACAAAAGCGCAAAAGATTTTTTTCAAAAATAAATAATACGCAATAGTACATGGATACATATCGCCGCAAAAAAGAGTCCCAGAGCTATAAAAGCTTTTAAGATTTCTGAAGAAAAATTGCATTTTATCACTCAAAGATGGTCAGTTATAGCATTGTAAAAAATTCTCTATTGGTCGTAGAGCTGTGAGACTCAGACCAATAGACGAATTATTTTTTTTCTGAACTGTGTCATTTACAGCGTTTTCGATATTATGCTTGTAGAATTCCCACCGTGGGTTTACTTCTATTTTTTCCAGATTTCAAGCTTACTAAGAAATATTGTAACAAACGCTCAATGAGTATCGTGCGTTTAGTACATAAACAAGGTGCAGGTGCCCGGCCTTGCTGCGCGGCGCCGGCGTCAGGCCGTACAAAAAAACCTACATCTAATACGGCAAGAGAATTCGATGTACGTGTAATGGGACCATACGGCATACTAAACAAGAGACAATCCTCTCTGACCATTGTGATATATAAGTGGATATTTATATTTCATTGTACATCACAAAGAAAAATATATGATTATTAATATATTATGTGTTAACAGCGATATTATCGCTAATAGCAGCCAGACTGGGGATCGAAGTGGAGTGTTTATGGGAGGTGGAAGGGGGAGGGGAGAGGGGAGAGGTTAGTCCTCCGGAACTCAGCCGCTCACCGTACGAAGCGCGGTAGCTAAGCTACCACTCAGACGCCGGTTTTCTGCGAGAGTGTGGTACTTCCCCGGGCGAGCCGGCCTACAGACAAATATTATGCCATTCTTGACATAGAATTCGTATGCAACGTGGCTCTACCATTACTTGTGGTACCACTGTTAATGTGGTTTTGAAATAATATATATTATAAATAAAATACTTTCTAATTATCTCCATACTAGGATTGTCCGTAATAAAATAGGGAAAATTATCAAACATTTTATAAAATAAAACAATTATCTCCTAAGTCTCAAGCGTTTATCTCGATATTCCCAATTGTGAATCAATAAATTGTAGTAAACCTATTTACATATGTGGAACCCAGCTTGACGGGCGCCGCGCCAGTTCCACTCCCGTTTTGGTCTTATAAACGACTAGCTAACATAGATTATGTCAACATGTCGATGGAGTGAATGCGACTGATGCATTGGCGAACCCATTGTATAATATAGAAAGCTAGGTCGAACTTATTTATTTTTGCAAACTGCAAAACGAAAACTTACCCACCCACCAGAATCGAAAAATTTTTTAAGAATTCTGAAAAAATTGTACCTGATTCCACAAAAATAGTCAGTATCAACGCTGTACAAAATTTTCTATTGGTTGTAAAGCTGAGAAATTTTTTTTAACATCTGGTAATTAAATTGTTATATTTTAAACGAACTATTGTTCCAATCGTGGCCAATTTCGTAAGATAAGCATGGCAAAGTGGGTTTCTTACAAACCCTTCGTGCGATTTTTGGAGAGCCACAGAAACAATGGCACGCCTGACATCCTCCTCTCTGTGCCCGGTCACCTGCCTAGTCGATGAGCTTATGATGGCAACAGATGATGAGGTGTCAGCGGCCAAGTTCTTGGCTGGCAGCGTTTGATACCTGCTGACTCGAAGTATTTTAATCGGGATTTGAACCCAGTATTCTTGGCGCGAAAATCAGCGCTCTAACCATTGAGCTATGAGGTCATTATGACGGTAATCAGCGATAACAAAAGAAACTGTCAAGGTTACGTAACGTTAACGTGCATACATAATACGCAAATTACAATTGTAATCAAATTATCATATTAGTTAACATATTCTTGTAATTAATCGTTTGATGCCGCGTATCATTTGCATAATTTGAAACTGACTTGCCGTATTCGTAATTAAGATGGTCGTTTATAATAATATTAATATCATAGCAATTATAGACGACCTGAACGGCAAAATGCCGATGCTTTCGGAGTAACGCATCACGGACTCGATTACCACATCAGGATATGTACTTATATGGCCTACAGGTATTAATTCCAAGTTTTGATGTCATACCAATCTGCCTTGCAGAATTGTCGTGGATAAATCTCCATCACCCCAGAAATAGGAAGGCTCGCACTCAGCAGTGGGACATATCTACGCAAAAAGCGAGAACGCCCTAAACGACACAGATGACAAATTTTTGTTACTGCATATTCGAATCAGAAAAAATACTGCGTCGAAGTCTCACAGGTCTACGACCAATAGAAATTTTGTACAGTGTTGAAAGTGACAGTTTTTGATTTCAAGGATACATTTTTTTAAGAAATCTTAAAGGTTTTTTGGCTCTGGTAGTACGTTTTCATTTTGCGGTTTAATACGTTTTCGCTTTTTGCGTCGATATGTATACAGGTTTTATAAAAAATAGGCAATGATTCATTAGATTATTTAGTTACGGGTCTAAAGTTTAGACTATAAGCGTAAACCATTTTTCTTAACACAAGCATAAAATGTGGGCTTTGCTCGGAGTTTATGTGGTAGGTATGATTGGGAATAAAGAAATATGCCGTAGAAACAGTCATTATTCGAGTTAGCAAAATGAAGTGGCAATGGCGTGGACAATCAACAGCTATTAGAGTAGACTAGTACTCCAGTACTATATATATAGACCGCGTCTCGACAATAATGGTGTGGAAAGACCCACGGCTAGATGGCGCGTTGATCTGCTGCGGTGGCTTGCAGAGATTGGATGCATGTAACTGAAGACTGGGTACCGTGTCTCGAGAGAAACTTGTCTCGAGCACTAGACTGCCTTAAACTGATAAAGCATAAAGTTCTTAAAGTTAAAACATTTATAGTAAAAACTATAAATAACCATAATACTCTATTATAAATATTGTCATAATGATTAAAGAGTACGAAAATTTATTTCACCCTCTTAAACTGTTTAAATCCTGCGCTGAACAAGACCAAATGAATAATGTAGGAACATTAAACACTTCAGAGGGCCGGTTGAGCGAGAAGTTTCTTTTTTGTGAGGCGCAAATCGACGGAAGTTGTAAAATCAAAGCGGGGCAGTCGAGATGGACCCCTTTCTCTCAGTACGTTTGAAGAGTTATTGTTTCCAGTCAATTAATACGTGCAGACGAGTGGGCAATCTAACAAATTACAGAGTAATTGTGCGTACAGAGTGAATATTGTAACAGCATTAAAGTCAGTAGTTATATTTGTAAAATAATTTAAATATAAATGGGTATGTTTATGAATACATAGTTTAATAAATTAATGCAATTAGGCAAACGACTGAGCCGATCGCTTGATGGTAAGTAATTACCATCGTTCATAGACTTCTGTAATACCAAGGGTACTTACTGCAAATGCATTGCCTATATTAGGGCAAGATGTTAATAATAGTAGGGAGAGAGGGACGTGCGGAACATCTGTGTCTAGATAAAAAGATGAACTATGCAGGACAGTTGTCAGAAACCGAATGGGAGTAGCAGAAGACCTAATTTAGAAGTCACCTGATGGAAAGCAATCTGCAGTGCCATAGGCAGAGTAGCCGGCCTTTAAGGAAAGTGTGGGCTTACTTTTTGAAGATTCCAATGTCGTATCGGTTTGGAAACTATAGGTAGCTGTTAGCAGTTTAAGCGAGACTTATAAAATATGAAATATTATTTTATATATGAAACGTTATTTTATTTCAATAGTTCACAATCTATTTGTATCTAATCTATTTCTATCTAGACTGTGGAAGAGTCAAACAATAGCACTGACAAGGGGTGCCACAGGCACGCATTGTAATCAACTTTTGAATTAGAAACTCAGACAATCGCATTGTGTGGACGTCAATCGAATCGAGTTACAACCCCCAGCTTTTAATACTGGAGAGTTAATTAGTTTTTTTTACTATAATTTTATATTTTTAATAAATAGCGCCCCAAAGAGCTCAGTGGTGTATAGTTTATATTTGGATTTATATGATCTACATATCCTTTTTCTGAATCTGGATATTGATCCCTGAAATTTTGCATGTTAATACACAATAGACACAGATAATCGTAGAGTATGGCGCGATAAAGCATTTGTTTTATACCAAATATTGTTTTTATTTTGATATTTATTTTATAAATCTATAAAATGTTACATTGAATATTTTTTTTTATTTTATATATTCACGCCTATCCCCCGCAGGGGTTAGCAGAGACCACAGAGCTCCATCCGCTGCCATTCATCGCAGCGAAACGGCTCGTCATTGGTCGCTTTTCGCCCTTCGTGAGAATCAGGACGTGACGGGTGGCGAACCACGTCGCCGTCATTTTCGACAAATTAGGTATATTAAATTCGTCTTTAGTGAATCCCACGAGCCGCAAGGGGGATGGAGGTCAGCCCCAGCAGAGCCCTGCATGCTGAGGTAAGGCACCATAGTCCCCGGGGGAGCCCGACCCCGGGACAATCGGCACGCTTACGACTAGGCTCGTCCCTAGCCACGCATCCATTGGCACGGCAGACCGTGGATTGGCGGAGAGGAAGGGAAAGGATAGAGAAGAATGGAAGGGGCAGGAAAGGAAATGTGGATTGGGGGGTTACCAGACTCGGAATAAACATCCATATAAATATTTATTCCGATGCGGGAATCGAACCCGCGACCATTGACTCCGCGGGCGGAGGGCCCCGCCACTGAGCCAATCGGTCGTCGTACATTGAATATGACGTGCTAATACGCTTTTTATGCAAGTAATACATCAAGATATTTTTCGTAGTCCCTTGCATATCTGTTGATAATAGATATATTTTCGGCCATTTCCACATTGCTAAGGATTGTAACAGTAATAAAGCCTTCCTTTGTTTGTCTTAGAACTATATACATAAAAGATATTATATATTGTTTTCACTATTCAGTCCGCCATCCAATTGATCTATATTGCAAAAGAACAGTCTTTTCTTCTATACTGCACACCTCTTATGAGATTTGTCTAAATACAACGATTGTCCAAAACCTGACTACTTGATTATATGTATGCTTAAATTTTTTAATGATTATCATCACATGTGATTACGGTACATCAGTACGCACACTCACAAGCCCGTCACAGGCAGAAGCGTCTAAAGAGGCAGCTATGACTAACTTATTATTTAAATATGGGCGTTCCCGACCAACCAATTTAGAATATGTTTTATTTTGCATGGTCAGTATCTTTTCTTTTATATTTTCCTTTGTCTTAAAATCCTTAGGTATTTATGTGATATTTTTTTAAATAACACTAATTACAATAGGTTGTGGAGAACAGAAAATTACTACTATCGTTTACTTCAAAAGATTTTTTTTAAGTTGTAAAGCAGAAGATATTAATTTAAAACAAAGCGTACGTACTTAGACACTGTCATATTTTAAGCAATCAGACCCTGCAGCAATATTAACATCATTTTTATTACTCTGGCAATCCATTCAATTTATTTCAAATAAAGGAGTCAAGCCTTTCCTGGCAACTAAGGGTCAATTTTGTACCATTAATTTACCAAAGTCGTATTCTGAAGAATACGCTCCGTAGCGGCCGAGACGAAATCGATCGGGTTGATGTGGCCTGAAGTGAAGGGCGTCGCTCAAGACTGATTGAAATGGAGAAACACTGTGGGGGATATAGGACCATAAGTCAAAGTCAAGTATTCTGAAGAATCAAGAGATCGAAAACTAGTGGTTTAACCCTTATTAGCCATATTAGCTGAATATCATAGGCGAGATCAAAAGGATGATTGAGCCGTAAAACGCGCCTCCCTGGGGCAGCCCGAGGGCCATCGTCCGGTCGGTCGTACTACGGTACCGTTGGAGTGAGGTCGTGGAGAAAGACTCAAAGAAACTCCTAGTGGAGAACTGACATACGGTGGTGCAAGATCGGTTCAAGTGGCGACTCTTGTGGGTGGAGGCCGAGACTCATTTTGGGTCATCGCGCCCGCCTACTTAAGTAAGTAAATTTTTCAAAACTGATAAAGTCTGTACACTGACAAAGTATATCAGCCGTTAGAAAAACGCATCTATTTGTTGAACTAATCTTATGGGATGGGAAGGCAAACGAACAAGCATGTAGTCAGATGGAAAACAATCATCGCTGGCCATGGACTTCTACAACATCATAAGCTAGACATCATACGTAGATAATAAGATGGTTGGCTCGACCAGGGAACTACACAGACACCCGCACAGAATATTGACATTAACCTAGATCCAGAGGCTCAATTCCTTCCTTCTTCTTTTATTTCATCACCCATTGCTTCAAAAGAACAACATTATTTCAAATTAAAACAACTATAGTGGGTAGTCACGGCGCAGGAACGCCCCCACAAACACATGGTATTACCATAACAATCGCGGAAACAAGACGCTAAGTGCTCTAAATGATCGCCTCCACTCGTCGATAAGGGGACAATGGAATATTATACAACACCGCTATGTTACTCATCTAATGGAACAGAGTATAGCAAGTGCAATTATGGTTCAGAACATATTTGTCTTTAACAGAAACGGTTGTTTTTAGTATAGGATACGTATAAATAAGAAATCATTTATGACAATCTTGTAAACGTCTGCGCAAGGGGGCTGGTAGACTGGATGTGTGTAGCCGAAATTCAGGCTTGGTGGCGCGCATTGCTTGAGACCTATTTTCCACCATTTTTTATATTCCACCATTCAATTATTAATGTAAATTATGATTTCCTAGCACAAACACTATTAGCTTACGTGAAATAATTAACCAGAATTCTCATTATAATAATAATAATAATAATAAAACATTTTTTGCTTTATGCCGTTTAAGGAATAAAATACATGCTTGTAGACACGATAAACGTTGTCTGAGTGTAATAAATTCTGTCCGACTAACAATACTGGTTAATTATAGCTTACATTAATTATGTACGGAAAAAAAAAAAGTAAATTCAATGCTCGAAACTAAAAGCATTCGTCATTGTTGAATAAAAAAAAGCATTATTTTAGTCGTAGAGTCATCGTAACACGTGGTACGAGCAACCAAATGCTCCATAAATTGTAGGGTTAACACTTTCTGCTTATGTTGCAACTATTTATTGAAATATAAAATAATTTTAATGGATCATCGTTTTCTGAATAAAATACAGTTAGATTTATGAACGCCAACTAAGAAAACGTTATTAATTATTATTAAATATATTATATTAATATTTTGCTGCTCAAAAAAATAGGTATACCAAGATTTCTTTTAAGGGATAGGCGCACTGCCTATGCGCTACCGAATTCTATGGGCGGCGTTGATTGCTTTCCATCAGGTGAGATGCTTGCTCGTTTTCCTTCCTATCCCATAAAAAAAACTAAATACCATCTATTGAAATCTTACTTAGTAGTTGTGTGTAGTCGATGGCTGTACTATATAGAGCACCCACGTAGAAGTTTCAACTTACGATGAACAGCGACTGTTTGTTTTCGTTCCATAATTATTTTTAGTACATCACCACAAGAGGGATTTTATAGGAACGACATCAATCCTTACAAAAGCGTGGCTAGTTAAGGTCCATTCGTCCACAAATGAAGCAGCGCCGTGCTCTAATATGGGCGGTATAAAAACTATCAAGACACGTTTGCCAAAAAAACAGTTTGGGAATCACTGACCTGGCATGTTTTTTGTATGTCCATCACGCAGAACAAGTCACATACAACAGTTAATGTACTAATACCAAGGTGTTAATTGGTTAGAGAGAAAGTCTCGCCGTGAAGCAAATTATACGTACTGACTTAGCAGAGTTGCGACACTTAGAATGTCAGTAGGTCAGTAAGGATTTTTGGTTATCGCGATCGCTTCCCAGAAATGTGAACGGAATCTCATTAACGTTGTGCACCTTTGTTTGTTTTGCAGCTCGTCGTTATACAAAGCTTGCAATTTATTTACCACGAAATCCAAATATAGTAGTGACACACAAAATGTCAACCTTAAAAGTAATTATGGGCCTATCTTTATAAAGTTCATCAAATCGGATTGTGATTTTATTTTTTATATCTCTGTATATTTTAATGCTTCCGCAATTCGCACGCCTCCTTCCAGCCAGTTCTTGCAACGAAGTTGTGAAGGGGTCAAGGCCTACAAGGATCTACAACACAGAAGAAAAATAAAATTCCATACTTTCAAACTTCAGCACTTTTTCCTCCTGACCTTACTGGATCACAGGAACACTGACACACATCGATATCATCAATAGCGTTTACCTGTATGTATGTATCTGTATGTGTGTATATGTCATAATTTGTATAATACTTGGGTATTCTTCAACCAATTGGCTTAGTGATGCGTATCCCCGCCCACGGAGTCGACGGTCGCAGGTTCAATCGCCCCGCATCGAAATAAATATATGTATAAAAATATAAAAATATATAAATATAAAAATATATAAATATATGTATGTAAATAATAAATATATTTATTTCGAGTCTGGTAATCCCACCAATCCGCATTGAACAAGCGTGGTGGGTTAATGTCCGTTCCTCCAGAAATGGGGAAGCGCGTGTTTAGTAGAGGGACATATATGGGCTGAGAAAAATAAAAAAAATAAGTATTTTAGTATTAAGTCTGAGACTTCAAAGGTTCTTCAAGTAAAATACTACGGACGCTGGTAACCCTGAACGCGCAGAACAGGCGCTATAGCGCGCGGGTGCCGTGGCGGAAGCGAACCATAATTAATAGAGTCGCCTACGCATCGCCGCCGCTTGTGGATTCGACGCCGATTACCGTTTACTGTTAATGTTAATGTTCAAGCATTCATTTGCATATCTTTTAAGGTCGGGCAAAAACCAACTATTTGTTTAAACGAGTATTTTTTTCTCGTACACACAACAGATCACCACGATTAACGTGCTGTGTGGGATTGGAGTAAACAATACTTTGATACGTATACAAATAAAAATAAGCATTTTTTGTTATGGGATAGTAGGGCAAACGAGCAATCAACTTCGCCCATAGACATCCGTGACACCACAGGAAGTGCGGAAGCATTGCCAGCCTTTAAGATATGAGTAAGCATATTTTTGAAGGTGCCAATGTCGTATCGGTTCGGATATACCGATAAGGCAGCTGGTTCTTCAGGGTGGTGGTGCGTGGAAAGAAGTTTCGGGAGAAGCATACCGTACCGGATCACCACTACTCCAGATGTTGGGGATAAATCTTTTCTTTGAGACTGATTAATCAAATATATAGTATACGTTTAAGATTAAATAAATAAATATAGACGAGAGACAATAGTAAGAACGCGTGACCTGATTATAAGTATTCCCCGCTGCCCAGTGACTCTTCGAATACCAGGGAAATGCAGATGAGTTGACTGCCTTTTTAAAAGATCATATAGAAGAGAGTTGATAAAAGGAAAGAATTGACCTCCAGCTCTCAGTATTAATTAAACGAACCAGTATGGCAACACTTGTTCTTAATTTGATAGAGCCACGTTCCGAGTTTTGATTTTTATCGAGAATTGGCTCTATCGGGGAAGGGAGACCATATAATACCAGCTTCGAGCGCGAAGTTGCGAGCGTTGAAAGAAGGAAAATCAATATGTCTTCACTTTTATATCTCCCGTTATTCAGTTTTTTTTAAAGAGAGGAAACGAATCTGAAGTGCTCTTTTGCTTTAGATGTTCAGGTAAGGACCTGGACATCTAAAGCAAAGAACTTATCATAGAGGTCACAAATATCTTAAACAAAAACTATGTGAACCATACCAGGAAGTGAATTAACTGAAGACATAACACACACGAAGACATAAGTCCAAACAATCCAAAGGCATTTAGCAATTTAGTGCGGAAAAATGCGGGTATTGTAATAAATACAATTAGGCCATAAAGGAATCGGTTTGAATTGTTTAACGGTGACCCAGTTGCCAGTGTTTTAATTTGCAGGAAGACAAAGGAGCAGGAGACAAAGAGACGGGTTTCCCGCTGCTCGGGTTCCAGTTTCATCCGCACCAGTTGATACTCCAATCTTTTGTCTTTGAAAAATTAAACATTTTTTTATCTAACATTGCTGATTTTCATGTTGCAATATTATATACTTTTACGCAAACCTACTTGTCCGAATTCTTTTTAAGCAAATAGAATTAACTTTCTATCAAAATTTTTTTTATTGATAATATTTGAAAAATATTTATTTAAAAATACTAGACGTTTATCGATATGATTTAAGTTAACTTCGCTTTGATTCCAAGGCTCTTAAGAAAGACAAAAACCGCCACCGATTGGATAAAAAAAAAAGATTAAAAGAGAAGAATTATGGAAATTCAGAATTTGATGTTTTTTCAATTTGATCATCATGAAATATATTATATATATAAGCAGTTCGTTACAAAATATAAAATTACATACACTACGTGCAATATAATAACTGAATTAAATATATATTGATAATAATTAACAAAATATTTATCTATAATTAGTGTTATAATAAAAACAAGTATTTTGAAAGTAAACTTATAGTCAATTCCTACAATCGAAATATAAAAAGAAACTTTTTATTTATTTTTTTTTAAACGGTATTAACATCAAGTGTCACAACAAGTTTAAAGAAAGGCAATAAAAAGTATTTTATTAACAATTGAAAATTTGAACAAGATATACATATATACAGGGAGAGTGTGAACTAATAGTAGGAATTGGATAAAACCCAATTTATTATACGAATAACAGTAGATTATCATGGAATCTATTGGAAGTGACATTAGCCATCGCATTCCATTGTATCCTTAATTGTATTATGCGTTCCTTGTAACTCAATCGCTTTATTACGGTATAAGTTATTGCTTCGTAACCTCCATAGGAGGAATCCTAATGGCGGACTGGACAGTAGGCAGTCTTCCGGGTGTGCCGCGGGTGGTCTCTCTCCATGGGCTACGGACTACGGATGGACGTGAGGCTGACGATTGTTATCGACATCGGATATACAGTAACGGTTTATACATTGTCAGTATGGTTAGTTGCTATACTTGTCTCCTGTGGGTAGACCTGTCACTAAATATGTTACCTTTTAACAATTTTTTCAATTTTAAATAAATTTTTGACAGTTGTTCTGTTGTTCACATAGAAAGATGATAAAAACGATTTTTTTTTGTAGAACATGTTTCTTCTATAGAAAATTTTAAATGATATACTAATCAATTACTATTTTATTTATATAAGATTAGAAGACACTTTTTTGCTTCATTCACATTCATCACCCTCTTCATATAAAAAAAGTGTGCCGGGATCGTAGCAGCTCTGCTGCTGCTGTGCATTCCACTGCTGGGCAAGGTTCTCCTCATTTTTGGAGAAATGAACATTAACCTACCACTCCTGTCCAAGACGGTCTGGCGGGGCGTCTAGCCTCGGAATAAATACTTGTATGCCATACATATATATCCCGATAGCATCGAACCCGCGAACATTGACTCCGAAAGTGGCAGCATTCGCGGTAGCCGTCACTACTACTAACTAAGACGTCATACTTTTATTTCATGCATTTTTTCTCATAGCCCATGTATATGATACCAGTACCCAGGCCACCGTACCCAGACCTCCCCATCTCTTGAGGAACGGACATTAACCCACCATGCTTGTCCAACTCCGGATTGGCGGAGTTACCAGACTCGGTAGAGGGATCCGTATACCATACATATTTTTATTTTCATGCGGGGATCCCAACGACCATCCGAAGTAACCAACTGGGATATCATACTGATATATTATGCATATGTTTTATTTAAATAACACTATTATTTTAATTAAATAACAGTATTTATATTTCTAGGCCGAGTATTTATATTATTATGTCGAAAGACAAACTGTAGATTCTACAAATTAAATTTAACTAATAAATCAATGATAATTAATGATAGACAATAATAAAGGATTTATTTATTTATTATTTATATTTTATTATATATAAAGCTGTTTACTATAATAATTGTACTATTTAACTGTTAAAGTGTATGTTTACGCTGTCTACTATGCGTTTAAATGTAGTAAAGAGCATTTAACAGCCAGTTACACGATTGCCCATCATGTTTGCGGTTGGCAACGGAGCGGCCAACCGGTTCGGACTAACAGATAGGCTCATTGTCACTGCCCATTTAGATCCCGGCTGCCGATAGCTAACGATCAAGCCGTCTTCCGAGTGGCGAGCTGGAGAGACTGGCGGAAGCGCTCCACAATAGTGGCAGCGTTCGACCGCGCTAATTACAAAGACTAGAAATTGCTATGTACAGTCGGCATCAAAAGTGTATTGAGAGAATTGAATAAATTTCCTATTTTATACTACACCAACATTTCTTCATATCGCTGGTTCAGCGCGGCATTGCAACATATAGACCAATTATACGCATAGTTTTGATAACATACATAAATATAATCACGCCTGTATCCCGTAAGGGTAGGCCAGGACCACAGATCTCCATTAGCCTTTGTGCCTTGGTTGCATGTAATAAATATATTGAGTAATATACGTATAGAACTATTTTTTCTAACCTGAACGCTCTTTTGAGGCAATACCACATTTGTTTTTTATAAATTGAATAATTGCATGTGGCATTATTAGAGTAATGATTTTTCTTCTTCTATTTAGTTGTAATTCCCTTTAAAGTCAATTCAATAGTTACGTAATATCAACTTTAAATTACCACATTGTCATTATATTATTATTGACACAGATAGAGATACAGGCTCACCTCTAGTTCAGGAACTAGCCCGCCACATAAGTGTTATTCTCTCTATATCTCTTCTCTCTATTCTCTCTCTCTACCTATACATGTATCTTTGTGGTGTCGAAATAAACGGTTATTATTGCATAAAAAATTATCTCGATACTTAATAAGTGACATTTTTCTATCGATACTAATGGCATTTACTTTCATTATTATATTATTTCATTATTAAACATAATACATAGATATGCCATTAGTATGTATAACACATATATAAATATATATAGTATAGTATGTATAAATATATATACTACATTTCATTATTATACATACTAATGGCATTTACTTTACTATATTGATCTAATCTACTAATACTATATTTATATCCAATGCAAACTGAATGTTAATACATGTTAAAACAAATAATCAAAAGGCTAACGCAACATCTCGTGGACCGTTCGTATAATCAACGTGAGATCGGCTGTAGGCAAATAGGAGAGATGAATAGAACGATTCGCGGTATTGCAACAATTGATTCGTCCGGGCTTTTTACCATATCCATTTAATCAAATACGTGGACGGAGGTCTGAAGCAACTCGATGCGGAACGTTTCTACAATAATACTTTACAATTGCAATAGATAGATAGATACAATTAAAAAATCATTTGCGATCCGAGCTTTATAATTACCTATGATGCTATAGCTATATATGGCTATAGTTAGGTTATAGCTATATAAGCCTAAGGTAGTTCACTGACATAGCGCGCCATCTAGCCCATTCTTGGAAAAACCAGTTCTAGCAGCTCAGCGTATATCGTCGCTATAGATATAGGCTAGATAACCAAGGGGTATCTTACTCTAGTGTATTGTCAAGAGCGGTCTTCATTCCAGTAACAGTCAATTCTCCGACAAATGTTACCAATCCATTGCCACTTCAGTTTGCAAAGTTAAATGTTTTTTTGTGAATGAAGAGCAAGGCAAAGGAGCAACCATGTAGTCTGGTGGTAAACATATGGAGATATATATATACTACATAATTATAATATTAGTTATAACTGTTGTCTATAAACATTATACATATTTATCATAGTGAGATCAAGGCTTTGGTTGTAATACATAGGTAAGAGCGGCCTTTCTTGCCCGCCACTTTCTCTCGGTAACCTTTCCAGGGACGGAGCGTCGGAACTCTGTCGACCCCGACGCACGCCACCCATATGCAGACGCGTCACACGCTTTCTCACTCAAAGTCACCTCCAAATCGAGGCAAAGCCAAACGATAGCGTGACGGAGTCAATCTGATTTTGGTTTTTGATTCTCGTTAAATTTTATCTGATTGACCCATGCTTGTTTGGGCCGTATTCTCAAATCAAACCATCGGATAGTTTGAAATGAAAATAATTTCACATAAATATTGCCGTAGGCTTTGCTTGGACCGCATGTTTATCACCACATTGGAACAAAAATTGAAAATGCTACAAGTACTTTTATAAACCAGATTCGCATACGAAGGTAAATGAGGAATCTTATCGTATGTATTAATACAATTAGATCTATGAACGCCAACTAAGCAGTAGGTATACTGAGATATCTTTATGGGATAGAGAGACAAAGCAAGACAAAGCATGTCATCTGAGGAAAGCAATCAACGCCGCCAATAGAAATCAACAACAAAGGCTTTGCAGAAGCGGCACCTCTTGAGAATTGTGTAGGCTTGTTTTTTGATGGGTTCAATGTCGTATCGGTTTCGAAATAGCGCTGAAGGCTGGTTCCACAAACTGGTTGTTCTTGGAAGAAGATTCTTTCTTATTATTATTTCTGGTTTTCGATCGCTGGTAATTAAGATACAGAGAGAACTCCTAGTCACAAGAAGCATAACTATTTTTTTATTTAATTTTAATTAAAAAAATACCTTATTTCTAAAGATTTAGAAAGATTGGTATATCGGTCTTAAGTAACGATACTGAATATATCCTTGCAATGGGGATGCGTGCAAAAACAAAGAATCGAGCGTTTAGTATCGAAATGTCGTCGATACATTAGACGATGACGGCTTGTCAAGGAGCGCAAGGTCGCACACACTATTGTGCGCGTGGCGTGCGCAGGCGCAGCTATTGTCGATAACACAGTCGTCGATTTTTTTTGCCACAGATTATTGAATTAATGCAAAACTATGTCTATGTGGGTCATTGTGTTTCTCGCGTCTTTATACAAAAGACTTTTTTTATCACTAGGTGATCGCAATCTGCATGTCGTGGGTGTTGAAACGTAAGTTAATACATTTCAACATGATGTTATCATCATCTTAAGTGGAACACGTTTGACGTTCTGCTCGAAAGTATATGCAATATTGTAAGATAGTAACGGTATTAGACAGGAATTACAGAACGCATTGGCAAAAATAATATCGACGCAAAAAATAGAAAACATAGTAAATCGCAAAACTTTTTTAACATAATAATAGAATAAACCGGTACTTATTATATCTTTGGAAATACACATAGGAAAAATGTGGATAAAATTCACAAGATGTATTTTGACCTGTAGATGCCGAAAATGACAACATTAATAGTATACCGTAATAGTATATTACGAGTTTGTCTGCGGGGATGTCGATTTATGGATGAACCCTAATGGGAAATGCCATTATAAAAGACTAAAGAGAGATTTAGACTTTACTGAAACCAAAGGCGTTATTACATATCCATTGAGAAAGCTGCGTTATGGAGTTACGGTTTGAAATCGCATTCAAAATGATCGGGTCGTCTAAACGAAGGGCAAATTGAAACACATCTATTGCGTCCGCCATACGTTTATCACTGTCAGAGCAGGGGAGATTGCAATCGAGCGATCGCGGGCAATTAGCGTTTTGTCAACAGACAATCGTCCGCGGGCGGTCGTTCGTACCTCGACCGCACTAAATGGCAGCTTCTACATTTAACACGTTCCGATTAAAATGTCCCTTACGGTCAAGGTGACCGAATGGAATTAAGAGGTTTTTCACTCGATACTGAGTCAGAAGAAAATCAATACTATAAACAATTGGGGTACAAAAATTGGGGTTTTGTAACTTCGAAATATTATAATTGTCTTTCCTTATATTCATAATTGTCTTTCCCTAAATTTACGTTTATTTGCACAATATAAATCCTCGAAATATTATTTAAAAATCAATATATTTGTATCAGGCTCTTCAGTTTAATGCCTCGAATGAAACAACGTTAACGGGACTTTAAAAATATCGAGAACTTAGGAATGATTAATTTTTTACCCCGAAGAAACAATCTGTAATCTATGTTTAAGTTGGCAATGTTTATGATGTGATATTTGTTAGGCCAATGTATTATATTTGTTTTATTATATTTATATTGTATTTTAGAACAAAGAAAATAAATTGCCTTATCTTTTGTTTTTTATTATTAATATGTAGTAATTTATTTTATTTTACTTTTTACTCTTCTTTCGTGGCAGCTTATTATATATATATCTATATATATATGTATATATATATATATATATATATATATATATATATATATATATATATATATATATATATATATATATATAGCTTATTATATATAGTCTTTCTTTATTTCTATTGTGATATTAAGATTACGTAGATACAGTATTAATAGTTACAGTAAATGCGAACACTAAGTTTGTTTCAAGCTTCGACGTAACATCAAACCGTGAAAGCGGGTAGGTGCTCGTGTGAAATGGTCACAAGCCGCGCCGTGATTGATGCATCCAGTTAATTGGTTATCGCGGCAATTGAGCTTCGTGCAGATCGCGATAACGGCTGGTTTATCTAGTGTCGTCGGTTAATGAGATGCGATATATCATCCGCGGGGCTGAGCCCGGCGGGAGACAAATCAGCGAACGATATTGACGGAAAACGATACAGTGATAGAGGCGGAGCTCGTCGGGATAACGTTACCAACAGCTTGCAACCAGGCGAGGTTTGCTCACGTCCCCCTTAAATAGATTGATTATTTTATAACGATATTAAATAGCGCAGGTGACACGTATGTGATTAATTATGCGGAAGGACATATTTTGTTGAGAATGAAATATATTTGCGCATTGATCGATTTGTGTAAAATGTACATGAATGAGCTTAGAAATTCTTAATAAATTATGCGCATACTTCCATATATATAATTATGCTTGTTTCCCGTGGGGGTAGGCAGGGATCACATACTTCCATGTGCTACGAGTGCTTCCGACTCTCTTGTATGAGTCTGAAAGTTGCATTGCGTGAAACTTAAAATTGGCAGACGAGTCATAATAGCAGAGTGAATACGGTGGAAATGAGAGTGATAGGAAGTATGTGTGGATCCCCCCCCTCACTTTGAGTGATAGAATAAGGAATGAATTTGTAAGGGAGCAATGTAGTTTGGGCCCATAGAAAGGATGGATGAAATACGCCTGGTGAAAGTAATTTACATTACGGATGTGGACACATTGAATAAGTGCAAATTTTATACTGATGTGTATGGATATCATTCCACATTAAAATATTTACAATTCTATGAAAGAGATGAGCAAAGAAGCAAGAGTGTTACCTGATAGTAAGTTACCACCCCTGTCCGTGGATTCCCGAGATACGACTGGCGTTGCAGATGTAATCTATGTTTAGGATTTATGAATAAAAGGAGGTGGAGAAGAGAATAAAGGATGGAAAAGGAATTGGACCTTCATATCCCCGTATTCACTTTATAAAACGTAGTAACACAATAAATTTTTTTTTTTTTTTATTAACGCCGATATTATATGAGGGTGTGAAACTTACCTAGTCTGGTCGCCCTATTTGAAAATCTCAACTAGATGGAAATTAAACAGTGATAAGAACGAATATTATAAACTATCTCATACAAACATACAAAATAAAGTTATATTGAAAGTTTCATGTTAAAAATTTAACATATAAATTTCAAGAGAACTGTTATCACCTCACTAAGTGTAAGGTAGCAAACGACACCAAATTTTACAACGTACAATTCAGAATACCGTTAGAATGCTTACGGTAGCCATAAAGAGGAAGATGTGCGAGATTTGACGGGAGCGGTCGAAACGGCCCACATCGCCTTACGACGGTCAACTTCACGTTTCCGCATTGTCCTTCTATGGAGACACGAAACACGCATTACCCACCCTTTGTCTGTGTTGCCCCACCATCTCTAACTGTAAAGTCGAGACGGCCATACCTCAGAGGCATTTCGTATTCCGTTCACGCGGTCACAGCGTCAAAGACGTGCAGTAAATTACGCTTATCTTGGCCTACGAGATACGCACGCGGACTCGCCATGCCGTTGAACTGTATCAGCGCAGTCTATTAGTAGTCAATCCCGCCCGTGACCTGCCCCAATGTAGGTCACTGTCAGCCATTACCGGATTTTACGATTATCGCGCTTGCGAAACGTCTATTGGCAAAATTTCAAAATATTCAACGCAGCGGTGTCTGTAGTAAGTCTCAAACTTCAAGATCAGTGACTCATACGCGATTCTGGAATCGCGTCCATTGTAATGACAATCCCGTCTTATTCTTTCCAGCGTCATCGTCGTTTTCAGTTCAAACTCTAACACGACCGCGGAGCGTTGCATTTAGATTGAAATGACGATAAGAGCGGGAGCTTCTGTAGTTTATGATATGTGATTTTAATTTTAGAAGAACGGAAACAGTAGCTGCGGTGGCGGCGTCTCGCCATTTGTTTATTTTTTCCTCGGCCTTCACATGAATGGGATTCCGGGCGGTCAACGCTCAGACACTGGCGGCCACTTCAATTCGAGCCGCGGACGGGTAATATCGAATGGATTTATGGTCCATTAATATCACTCGGAGCATTCCAGTGGAATTCTCGGCTCGATAAACAATGTCGAACGAGAGCTAAATTGAAAGTGAAAGTAGTGGCGCAGCGACAAATCCCCAGGCGTCCGCGCGTCCGCGTCCGTCCGGCGTGCGACACGAGTAAAGGACGGGCGGGAACGAGCGCGTCGGCAGCCATTCCGGCCGTCAAGAGGCAGCCATTCCGGCCGTCAAGACACCGTCCGGGAATAATCGATTAACATCGGCTTTTAATCTACAGCTCGTTTAATACCATTAAGCGAGCGTCCGACGTTGCAAATGCGCGCGACCTTATCATAATGGTCAACAGATTAGATTTCAAATCGATGGCTCTGTAAAAGGCGCCCCGATAGCGAGGCACAAAGGGATTTTAACGCCACCGTCCTCTGCGGAATTTATTCAAATGTTGCGCCGTTGGACACTAAAATAATGTATTTATTGAACAGTTGTTACATTAGTAACTCTACTAGAATAGGCCATTAGGGATTCGAGTTTATCTTAATGTCGTCTTCCAGTGACGGTTAAGATTTTATCTGAAGAGTAATTATCCGCGGCAGATCTAGTCATACAGATGGTATCCATATATCCTTGGCTCAAGTCATCTCATTTATTTTTTTTAAAATTAAATATTGACATTTTTAACTTTGATTATTAACCGATAAAGGATGTAGATTAAGACTAAATTAGACAGTAACGAAATAATACAGTGGTTCCGCGGTAATCCGACAAATGTTTTGCAGGGCGATGTCAGATTATCGAATTGGTCGAATTTTATGTAGTCCGAATTTTTTTAATGAGAGTACTTTGTAATTCGCAATGTTAATAAAGAATCTATTTAAACTGCGGATCATAGTACATAATTATGAACATATATAATAATATCAATGTGGAATTTAGTAAATTAAACATCACAATGAAGTTGACAATATACGTTATATTAGTTAAAATTAAAACTCAAACTAAATATACTCAAAAATATTATTATACACATTGTATGTTTGTAGGAAGGTTAGAGCAAAACAAACGCTTTTTTATTTTATTTACATGCTGTAGTATTAAAATGTAAACGTAATATAATACATGCTGTAATATTCATTTTATTAAATATTAAACACTCTTCTGTAATATTAAATTTTGTTGGCTAAAATCCAACTAGTGTGGAATCGAATAAGTTGATATTTTCACGCTGTGTACGATGTAAATTATGTAGACGTAATACTTAACATTAATATATGCAACGGCTTAACCCTTTGTTCTTTGCCGTGTTCTGTGCGTAGGTAATGTGGTTGAGAAAAACACAAATTAGATACGCGGAAGAGACACGAAACTCGTGCTTTCTGTACTTAATTCGAATTGTGTTCTCTTGAGATTGTACTGGAACTTGTATATGCAAATAATATACATAACTATTGGTTTATTGTGGTAACTGATATGTGTCACAAAAGTTGTGGATTAACGTTCCAAAATGCTGTACTAGACACGCACAATTATCCAATGTGCCTTTGAAGAACACGAATTATTGTATAGCCAAGCAATATAATAAAAATAAATACTTTTAGAATTTCGACACTTTTATTAAAAACAATTTTACGAAAAACAGCTCTGATATTTCCAGGAAACATAATACAAACACACACACACACACACACACACACGTTCACATTCTTTAAGAGCATGTAAAGCTTCTGCAATGCTGTGGCACTGCGGATGTCAATGGGCGACGTTGATTGCTTTCTGAAGTGATTTTTATTTAATTTTGGGTTTCGGATCGAAATAATCGAACCAACTAAATCGAATCGAATAAACTCTTTGTCTTGTCAAATTTCTCCATATTGGTTAAAAAAAAATTTGAAAGAGATACGTAACTTGCAAACGATAACAGCCTATTGCCACTTCAGTTTGCCTACTTGAAGAGCTATTGTGTGACTTTGGTACTCGGTAGGATTTTTCGATTCCGAATCATATCCATTAGAGAGGTTCCGGGCATGAACATGGCTACCCATGTTCATAGCTTAGTCGACAATTCTCGGAGTAGCGTGTTGGAGTGGGGAATGGGGTCTTGGTAAACGCAGTGTGGTCCCCTCCCTCCGGCTGTATACTGAATGTATGTAAATCGGGGTAAATGGTGCATTTGAGGAGGGGGACTGCCGTAGGTCAAGGAGGAAGATAATGATGATATATCCAGTACGATTTACGCCACTGCGGTTTCTATGTCCGCAGTAGATTAAAGTAGTATGTTTATATCTTAGTTGTCTTAAATACAAATGCTGTTTTTTTTTATCAAAATGTTATTCATTTTAACAGTTTAAAGGTTATCAAATACATAGCGTAACTGCAGAGCCATATCGCTAAAAATTGACTTTCTAGAAGAGTGCAAAGATAACTTCGAACAAGATAAGGTGTCATTTAGCATTAAACTTACTAAAATTATAATACTTCGCTAAGATCTGTAGAACAAAGAGCAAATATCATATTGAAAAGATGTAAATAAATCTGATAATCGATATATAAGTCTAGTGGCATACCCTACATTCTACTAAATTAAAAGCTATGAGGAATGAATAACGGAATGATACAACAATGGTATTAAAGTGTCTTTGTTAAGAGGAGCAAGCACACACATACACACACACACATACTCATTTGATGCAATTAGCGGCGTATTGTGCGAACAATGGCTTCATTTCGTCACTCACCAGCACTAGAGGCTGATGAGGGAGGAGTGAATGCATTCATGTATAATATAAATGTAACTTTAATTGAGTTATCTGATTGTGAAATTATGTATAACAAAGAAGAGTTTCATTTCTATTGGTATAGAATAACTCGGTATATATAGATTTATTCCAAGTATTACTGATGATAAGCCTCGAAGTAGTGCAGAAGGTGGTCCCTGAGACACTACGCGACGAAAGTGTGAAGAACAACTCCACTCCATCAACGAAAAAGGATCAACATAAGAGCAACGCCATAAGGACTGCTGGAGGGTGTAAGAAAGATTCTTGAAGTTTCGACAAATGGAATAAATACCCAATGGAAAATCTCTACTCCATTTGAAGAATTGTTTAAGAGAATTACTTAACAAAAAAAAATTGCATATAGGACTAATTCACCTATAGTCACAATGGTAAATCCCCAATTTAATTACAATATAGTATAATAAATGCTTTTTATTTCGAGTCGTATTGTTGTTTTTTATGGAAAATAGAATATGCTTACCATCAGCTTGCTTAGTATTTCTACTGGTACATAAAAAATATGTCAATTGTACGTTTGAAGCGTCGTTACACTTACCTGTAACAAAAAATAAGAATAAATTAGAACAGAGTCATTACAAAAAATACACATTAAATTAGTTTAAACGTAATACATTAATCAGTACCGTCAGTGGGCGGCCGTGGACAATTTAATGACTCCGTGCGACTAATTTTGGACTTCCAACATATTAAAGATACTTTTAATAGTTAAAACAAAAGGCGAGTATAAATTATTATAGCACTCACAAAATTACACCTTTGTAACAATGATACTGCGTCTCTGACATTTCGTATTAGTTTTTACTGAAAAAGTTTTGCCATAGAATATTACTTCTATACTTTATTTGTTGTAAATAGACGTAGGTTCTGCTGATAGACAAACGAGATTCTCGATCACTAGAGGTGTGACATTCTAGAATTAACGTATGAATTATTAGAATCAGGAGGCGGCAGCATTCGTGGTGTGAGTACAACTGGCCATGTCACCATTACTTTTATGCTTTATTTCTTGAAAATACAGGTAAATCCTGCTGATAGACAAACGAGATAATGATGGTCGATCAATAGCGGTATAGCTCTCTAGAATCAAGAGATAAATTATCAAAAGCAGAATACGGACACCAGCGTTCTAGAGATGAGTCCAATTCTAAAGTAAGAGTGAGACCTGGAGGCTGTGGTACCACCACTCCTTTTACATCTGCGCGCGTTATGCCATTCCACGCACCACCACCCTATGGAACAAGCTGTCTTTGGCGGTATTTCCGAACCGATACGACATTGAAATCATCAAAAAACCAGCCTACTTATTCATATCTTAAAGGCCCTATATGCACTAAAGGCAACACATTTGCTATGCCTATATTGTTGCAGATACCTATATGTGCGGCGTTGATTGTTTTCCATCAGGTGACACACTAGCTTATTTGTCTCACTATCCTATAAAAAGTCAAATTTATATCCTGACGCAAAAGTCTATTTAAATGTTACGATAACACAAATACTTAATGTAAATTAAGAAAATAAGTTTGTTTTGCTGCATGTCCGCATCGGTGTGTAAGTAAGCCGGATAGAAGCCATTTGCGTGGGCAACGGTCAGTACACGACTCCCACGCCCACTGCCATCTTCACTACTGATAACACTTAACATTGAGTTTAGTGGTAGAATAATATGTGCATACCGCAAATACGTGATTACAAGGCTTATATATACATAAGTACACATGTGTACTCATAGTTAAATGTATCTAACTATGAGTGGCGATCTACTAAGGTGTGTTTCTCTCGAAACTTCTTTCCACGCACCACCACTCTGTGAAACGAGCTACCTTCGGCGGTCTTTTCGAACCGATGCGACATTGGCACCTTCAAAAAACAAGCCTACGCATATCTAAAAGGTCGGCAACGCTTCCGCGACTCCTGCGGTGTCGCGGAAGCGTTGCCGACGGGCGGCGTTGATTGCTTTCCATCACACGACACGCTTGCTCGTTTGCCCTCCTATCCCAAAAACAAAACTCTTCCTATCTATTAATACTAAGATTGATTTTGTTTGCAAAATAAATAGTTCTTTTATAGCACAGCAAGCAAATAAGCATGCGGGTCAACTGATAAGTGATAAAGGCCGTCCGTAGACATTCGCAACGTCAGAGGCGTCACATAAATGTGTCGCCGGCCTTTATTGGACACACGCTTATCTATGGAATCGCCGTTTCTTTTGAATAGTTATTGTTCGGAATCGTTTATTCATATTATTTTCTGTGTTGGACTTAAGATGAATTCACAACAGTATTATTAATGGATTCAGGCGTTACTTTGCGGAAATCCATCACTATATGGACAGTCAAAAGTTTTACTTAGCTAAGATCCGCGACAAGCAAAACAATAACAGAAAATTAATAATGTGTGTTTTTCTGTTGAATTAAGTGGATGTATTCGAAACTTAAACCAAAACCTTACCGAAAATCGGCCATCAATTCTCCACCCACCAACCACTATACACAACACCAAACACACACTACCACTTTTCCATCTTGCAAAACGACACGTGTTTCGCCCCAATACGAGACATCTTTTCAGTTGGCTGTGGTGTTGTGTATAGTGGTTGGTGGGTGGAGAATTGATGGCCGATTTTCGGTAAGGTTTTGGTTAAAGTTCCGAATAAATCCACTTAATCCAACAGACAACACACATTATTAATTTTCTGTTATTGTTTTGCTTGTCGCTGATCTTAGCTAAGTAAAACTTTTGACTGTCCACACAAAATTATTGTTTTTTTTTTTACAATTATTTCATACGACACGACTAGAATGTCAATATTACTACAAAGAAGTCTCATGTAATCTATTGTCGAGCTTGCGATCAACAAAAGCAACAACAACTTATCAAAGATTCATCGTAATCAGATGATGATGAAAACGAAAAAATCAAAAATATATTTTTGAATGAAAAACGGTTCATAAATACAGATCGCCATCAGTTATAATTTGAAGTTTGGAGGCATTTATTTCAGTGTATTGGATTAGTGGTATTTCAATTCAAAAGATGTGGTAAAGCATACAAAATAGCAAAATTTGTATTTCCATTATGAGATATAAATTTTCAAAGCCGATTCATTATTTACCCGATAACAATCAATGGATACACGCAACGAATACATAGATGTGCAAGATACGCGTACGTATTTCGTACGCGTACGCATTTAAATATAAATACCTATATCGAATAACCCACACCGTACAGTTAGTAAGATTAATTGTTTCGATCTGTGAAGAAACTAATGGTTTATACTGCGAAGTAAATATTCCTTGGGAAACAGTGATTGTATACTATTATTTTATTGTAATGAAATGATGTTATTGGCTCTGAGAGCTTTGTAACTTCGTTAGAAATGCACGCGAACAAAACCACGTAAGTATATACCTCGGTCGGTATAACTCGGTTAGGCCATTCCTCAGTTCTATTACTACTCACTACTTCTTTAAAACAAAGGACCGATACACACGAAGATAAGCCTATACATTTCTTAAAGGCTGGAAACGCTTCTGCAATGCCTATGGCACTGAAGATGTCTATGGATGGCGTTGTTTGCATTCCATCAGGTGACACACCTGCTCGTTTGACTTCATATCCTATAAAATAAAAGAACGGGGAGGGGATCGACTAGTAACTATTAAAGGGCCTCTAGTTAACTATATTACTTAGCATTAGCATGAAAGATAAATTACTAGCAACGAAAAAGAGTGCATGGCTCAAAGTACCATTACTCCAGAGATGATGGAGAATGTAATGACGAGATAGGCCAGATTTTTTTTATAGCAGACCAGGCAATGGAGCATGCGGGTCACCTGGTCGTAACTGATCACCGCCGCCCATAGACATCTGCAACACCGGAGGCGTCACGGATGTGTTGCCGGCCTTTTGCGAACACATATGCTCGTCTCTTTTTTTTCTCAGCCCATATATATGTCCCACTGTTGAGCACGGACCTCCCCATTTTTGGAGAAACGAACTTTAACCCACCACGCTTGTCCAATGCGGATTGGCGGGGTATACTCATCTCTTGATTGTCCTTATTTCTTATCTATAAGGGAACATCGCAGGTGGTAAGTCGTTCCACATTTGCAGATTTTCGTGGCAGAAAATCACGACCAAATCGTACTGTATACACGGCCACCCATCCAGGTGATAGGGTTCGAAACTATTTTGGCACACGGGACTAATATGAGCCGTTTAACTAAAGAACTAAAAAGAAAGACAAAAAGTTAGATGTGGTAAATGTTATCGTATTTTATTATACCAGAATACTAGGTAATAATCTAGTCATTAAATAAGCAATCAACATATTGTGAGTTGAACACAAACAGACACGCAGACCGTAATCGTATTGCAATATTTCACAGCATACGAACATAAATCTCGGCTTCAACTCAATTACGAAACGCAGCAATCCAACGCATTATATTATATTTATTAGTTCCACGCATTAATTGAGTCTTCGTGATTGATTACTCATTTAGTGCATTGCTTGAATTATCACTCACATTATTGTGATTTATGCTTCAAATTAAACAAAATTTACTCAAATATTATAATAAATAGAGTGTGCACTCCAATAGATGTTGATTCTAATGGGCGGTGATCACATAGCACCAGGTGAACCGCACACTCAGATTTGAACTGCTAAAAAAATCAAAATAAAAAAAGTGTAGTAGTGTAATTATAACATGAGGACAAGACAAAATGCGATTATAAAAAGCAATATATATTCTATCTGGAAAAAATCTGGATAATCTTCATTTTAATGAATGATTAATATAATTATGTGACGACCTTAACGCTCAGCTATCACCTTCAGAGACAATGATCGCGGATTAACCGCATATGGAAACTGTATATATTACATACAGATATTTATTTAGTCTGGCGGATAAGCCACCTTTGAAAAGTGTGGTACGTTATTGTCCATTCCTTCAGAAATTGGAAGGCACATACCCTGCATTGGAATGTATATGAGTAGTGAAATATGTATATATATTTGCCTTACATGTATATTTTTTTAAAAACATTTTATGTACACGTTTTTTTCCAAAGCCCATATGTGTCACGTCGCACTGCTGAGCACGGGCTTTTCATTTCTGAAGGAACGGATGTTAACCCACCACACTTGTCCACTGTGGATCTGTAGACCATACATATATTTATTCCGATGCGGGAATCGAACCCGCGACCGTTAACTCCGTGGTCGAGGGGCCCCGCCACTGAGCCAATTGGTCAATAAAAGTATATTTATGCGTAAAACAAATCGTATCATGAGCATATACGCAAAAAGGAATATTTTCTTAAATCACCAAAGTTCAGAGGAGAAAACCTTACCTCTTATTAGATAACATTAAGAAACTTGTATGTTTATATTGTTATTAAAGGTGAAATTTAATTGCATCTCCACAGTTCTATGTACATCAGGTGTTGTATGCGGTAATGGGACGAATAACCGCCGGGAGCGTCGTTTAATATTCATAGGAGTAGGTACAAGCAATAAGATGTGTACGAATAAAGACGTCGAGCGCACAATATCCGATGTCTTCCGGGCGACTGGCATAAAGTATTATTGTACGCCAATAAAATATGTCTTACTGAACAGGCAATAAGCGCTGTGTCATTTACATAAATGCCTATTTCACTTAGCGGACGACGTTATCTTAGGGGTGCTGCACACCGAACGGAATTTTATGCGTGCTTTGTTTATGGGTCTTCAGATCAATGATTGCGTCGAATGCAAAGAAAAGTCTATTATTACAATACCTTTTTTACAGTGTGTGTGTGAAAGTGTATATTACATAGTTTTGTTATTATATATTATTTACTCCTATAGTATGTATATATGTAATTGTAAAACTCGACGGTATACAGAAAAATCTTAAGTACATGTATGCCGTAGAAAATTAGAGTGAGATATTATTTTAAAAAATCAATAAATATTAAGCATGCTTGAAAACGGATATACCAAATGTAATAATAATCAATGAGAGAGATGAGTGTGGATGAAGCAAAGAAAGTGTGCCGGGATCGTAGCAGATGGGCGTCTGTGGTGTCTGTCTACCCCTACGGGAAACAGGCGTGATCATAAATATGTATGTAATAATCAATGGTACTCAAATTAACCCAAGAGCGTAAGATAATTAAGATTGTGGCATTTAAGATCCTTCACTTTAGATTCAGCTTCCCTTAACACTTTTTCAATTCCTACTATTAGTTCACACTCTCTCTAAATATATTTATTTATCTTGTTCAAATGTTCAATCGTTAATAAAATAATTTTTATTCATCCACTCAAGTTCAAATATTTTTTTAAATTTATAGTGGTGGTTTTTCAAATATTAATTTAATTAATTTTAATTTTATATGGGAAAAATATATTTCTCTTATATATTTAGCAAGGTATAAATTTAGAAATAAATACTCTCAGTGACGAGGCATGTAGATCGTTAGAAAAAGGAAAAAAATGACTTTAATTTTTTTTATTTTACTTGTTCAATCTCTCTGTGAACTTGAACGAAGTAACTTGTCCGTTTGTATTCCTCGTCTCGTGTGCGGTGACCCTTACCGTCCCCGGTGGTCGTTGCAGCGGCGGCAACATATTTGCGGCTGCGATACGCGTCTAACCTAACCCAATATAGCGAACATTGATCCAACTAGTCAAGTGGAGCATCCACTTGGTCGGTTGGTACAAAAACGCCAAACGTGAAATTGAATCGAACGTCGTCGGAATAGAAGACTAAGTTGAACTTTTAAAGATACTTTAACTTTGGTTATTGCAAAAAATAACAGCAAAACCTTACAACATTAATGCTTCTTAAAAAAACATATAAACCGCTTCAGGTTTTTAAAACCCTACATTAAGGTAAACCACTATTATCTGAATTTGTGAAGTAATGTAAAAAAAGGAAAAATTATAAAAAATTAAGTAGCGGCAATAATCTTATCAGTGTGTGTCGGACGACAGCTAGAATTAGTAGAATATATAGAAAGCTAGATTATATAGTCTATTATAATCTCAGATAAATTAATTGGCTCAATAGCTCAATAGATGAAATGTCAAAAAATACTTTTCTGAGAATTGCTAATATAAATTACATTTCAATTCTTATTTTAATATTAATTTCCCAATATTAATAAAACATTGTAGACACGCTCAGACTCAGACGCTTCAGATTTTAATTAAAAATGTGTACCAAGTTAATTACACGTAATTACACGTGCTCAATTATTTGCATTTTTTTGTTAAAAAAGGCCCAAATTCATGCCACTTTATGTATACAGTTCACATGGATGTACGATGGATATTTGCAAAAATGACCTGACTCTCTGCAAGTATGGCCGAACAAATGACCTTTATTTATAAATATAGGCACAGTAGATTTTATAATAGAAGGCCATAATTACGCAAAATGTCACATAAATTACACACATACATTATAATAATACAACCTTTTCCCACTCTCCTATTTTAAACTTGTCTTCTATATTAGGTAAAAATGATTATTTTCCAACAGATATGGAAATTGAATTGCTTCGCGGCGAGTTGTTTTGTTGGTGCCAATTAGATGTATTGATAGCAATAAATCCCTATTAGGTTGTTACAGAGCATTCAGCGTCGCCTGTTATGGCGAGAACATGCTGAGCGTCACGTGCATTTTAGCTCGATTGAGCGATTTGAGCTATGTTAATATTTATTTAATCACGTTAGTATGAAATAGAAGCTGGAGTTCATATATTGTGCGAAATCTTTATGATAATTGATTTTGTTAATCTTATTTCTATTCTATTATTAGTATTAATGAATTTTAACATAATGTAAAATTTTAATGATATATTTATTCCAATAAATTGATGCTTTAATCTGGCTTATATTTAAAACGAAGACTACTAAATAAATGTTATTTCATTGACCTGTATGTATAAAAATGGTAAATTATTTTGTTAGTCTCGCTAAAGCTCAAAAACGGCTCGACCGATTTGAATAACTTTTATTTTATTTTGTTCATTATAATACAGATTTTGAAAAGTACTGCATACTTAAGTACTAACATACCGACAGAAGATAAGCCTATGAGGAGATATCATTTTCGTTAATTTGAATTAAATAAATTGTAGGTGAAACGCAGTTCACTGGGTCATCTAGTTTTGAATAGTAATAAGTGTGAAGTCGACATCGAAAAAATTGTAAGAGGTAACGTTATATTATTTACGTATGAATTTTATTTGAGCATACAACATGTTAACACGTTTATAATGGAATAAAGCAACTAATATAGTACTTCGGCTAATAACTGACCGATTCCCATCGAAACACCTAATGGCGCTACGTTGAGGTGGTAGACCCCGTGCCGCATGCACATCACAAACAACGGGCCTCTGTCCGTGGGACTGAATGGACCCGCCGTAAAGACGGCCATTCACGTGCCGACCATTGAGCCCGGCCCACGCGGATAACATGTCGCTTGACCTGCCCGCGGAGAGCGCAGCCTCGTTTATTCCCGGACACAGCGACGCAAATACCATCAGATACAGAATGCTTTATTCCTGTTTTATCTTCACGCAGTAAAATATTTATAGCCACTGTTTCAAGTTTATTCTTAAACGTTGAAGTCTAACTCACCTCTTCTTTTAGATGCTTTAAATTCTCGTTGCTGGGAATAACAATAAATAGGCTTGCTTGAGCCTTTGAGGCTTTCACTGTCAAACTCACCTGTATGCCGTGTATCCTGCTATTAAACAGAGATATAGATCCATATGATCATGCCTATTTTCAATAAGGGTAGGCAGAGACCACAGGCCTCCATCTGTTACGATCCCAGAGCTCTTTTCGCTTCATCCACACTCACCACTCTCTTTATAAAGATCGTCGTTTAATGACAGTTGACAATAAAAGTGGCGACATGGTGATTACTTATGTAGTTCACTATCTCAACAACACAAAGTGTGTATTGGTTTCCAACACGGCAAAAATAGGTCTTATTCGGCTTCTCGTCAGCTTGTAGTGAGTATGTACTTACTACAAACTGACAGAATACTGACATTAAGTGGTAGCATTTTACTGTTACTGCGTTTTATACGGTGAGTGCCTTAATCTGGAGGGCCAATTCTTTTCTCCATCTTTTATTTCGTTCTTCCTCTGCCATCACTTCGTCCTTCACCTCCCATTACTCACATTTTTGTTTAAGGTAAAGGCATAGCATCTGCAGTGCCTTTGGTATTGCAAATGTCCATGTGGTTGCTTACCACCAGGTGATTCCCTTGCTATACCATAAATACCATTGTTTTTTGTATCCAAAACAAATAACACAAAATAAATTAATATTTATATCGCCCCAGTGGATAAGCACCTTAAAACTAACGTCCAATACTAAACGCAACAGTATTTAGTACACGTCGAGGCCATCGAAGCTTCCCCCATGTTTGCCGCGGGCCAATAGGGAATGTTTGATTTAAACCGCGTCCGGAGCGCAGTTAGCCGAGAGTGCAATACGACTCAACTGGAGCAGCGCAGGTCATGGGAAAAACAAACACGGAACCCGCCGGCGAACAATGCCCGCCGGTCACGAACGAACCCGCAGCGGTATGCGCCGTGAAATTACAATTACACTGAGATGTACGCCTAATTTTTATTACAATTGTAATTGCCATTTTCTAGCATAATTGTTAGGTCAGCACGATACTAAAGACCACCGTCAGCTTTTTGCTTTCAATGTTGGAAGCTGATTTAGTTGGAGGAAATATGATTGTAGATTGTATAAAATGAAGTGGAGTAGACGCGTGCAAAACGCAGTGCAATAGTGTAAGCAGTGCGCATTGGCAAAACGCAGTGCAATACCCCCAACCAGGTGAAGCGACAATCTGTCCAGGGCGGCTGGCAGAAACTTGAGCAGAAGCTGAAGGTCAGTTTAGATCTCAAGGAAGACCTACATCCGGTAGTGTACTCCTGCAGGCTATTGACGATAATGATAAAGCGAAAATATATTTCTAACAAATTAACTTTTTTACATAGTAACCTTTATCAAGTTTTTAGTTATTAAAAACGTGGTGTGCACATATATTTAGAGTTATATAGCACATATATTAAGAGTTACATCATCATCAACAGCTTGAGGCAGTCCACTGCTAGACATAGGCCACCTCCAGGATGTTATCTACCCCGATCTTCGACTTCACTCATTGTCAGTCGACTCTCATCGTTATCAGATAAGTCTACAAAAATGTTAGTGAGATAGGCGTATAAGTTAAGTAAAATTCAGTTGTTTTTAAATTAAAACTCGTAATAGAATACGTATTTTATTTTACTCGAGTATAACGATATATATACAAAAACAACACAAAACATTTGACTATTATTTCTAGGTCATCCCGATGTTTGGAATACTTGTAAAAAAATGAACTCTATTCAGAAAAGCGCAATGATCGAAATGCTTGGAATTGTCAATAAACACTCACTGTTACTAGTAATCGACCAACTCTTTACGTAATTTACCGTAACCCACTTTAAACACAAATCTCCTAGAATCACCAGAGGATTTTTCCCGTTAATGACAAACAAACGAAACCACCTCGTCATCCCAGTCGCGCCAGACGGCCTTGTCACCAATATCGAGGGTGTCGCGTTTCTGGCGCCTGCGAAGGCCCCCCGTCTTAGTCAGACCAATTAATAACTGTTACCACAGATCGATTAGGTGCAGCGCTCTGTTCCTGGTCTATTAATTGAATGCAATGTTAGTTAATGTATAGTTGTTGAATAACGAGCTTTTAATGGAGACATTTTGACGTATGTATACGTTAATTAATTAAAATATTAATCAAATCGAAGTAAATTTATATTAGTAGCGTGAAATACAAAACCTTTGTAAACTCAGAGGGTTTTCTTTGCTTATTAGAATAATTACTTCCTAATTAAGTACCTACAAAAATTATGTAGGACTAGTGTCTTCTACTATTCTACGAAAGTCTATGGTGTAGTAACTGAGAAATTTTTGTTCGCAATTCTTTTCTATTCTTCCTGTACCTATAGCAATTCATGAAGTAATTAGTGACCTCTTATAGCCATATGGCTAGGTCCACGTTCGCATGCCAGTGTCACAGGTATATAGAAATATAACACAGATAGATTGCAGAGGGTTGTATCATTTTTTATCGCCTTTTTTATGCAGCATTTTTTATCGCTTTTACCATGGGGAGTGCTGCGAAGAACTCTGTTCGAAATAATCCGCTGAATTTCTCTGCCCCATCGTCTAGATTCATGGCGATTCAGAAGAACAAGATAAATCATCTATTACGATGTAATTTAATAATGGAAGGCAATGAGAATGCAGATGTCCTCAAGTAAATGACACACAACAGTAGCAAGCTTGCAATTCAAATGAGCAAATATTCAAATCGCCGTGTTGCGAGTGCTGTGCACATAATTAAATACGACTGAGATTTCAAAACGTCACATTATCTCGTATAGATATTTATAATACTAAAGGCATAAGAAAATATATATATATATATATATATATATATATATATATATATATATATATATATATATATATATATATATATATACACACACACACACACACATTATTATACGTATATATATTATAGTATATATAATTATAAATATATATATATTATATATATTTATAATTAAAAAAATTTTTTGACGACAGTGGTTCAAGAGGTCGAGTTCTGAAGTTAAACGTCTATTAGAAGAGAAGTGTTTGGCTAGCTACGAGCCCTCAAAGCCAGATATCTAACACCAATGAAACCACCGCATGATTGGCCTTTGATAATTTAAGAAATTCAGGCCTTTAAGCCGTTTTCTAGATTAGAACGGGGAAACAGACGAATCAACAGAACGACAGACAGATGGATTAAAAGATTTAAAACGATGTTTTGTGTATTGAACCATAACAATTCGATGGGTAACAAGTTACAAACATATGTATGTAGCTATAATCATTGATGGAGGGTTCAAGTAAACTCGGTTACTTTAAGCTCACCGGGCCGTATTTACCAGCGCCCCGGTCTCGATGTGTGACAGGTTAAGCAAACAGTTGACGCCTCTGCGCGGATTGTTGCGAAGAAAGTAGACTGGTAGGCGACCGTGAGTCAGTGCCGCGAATGACACCGATTTGACTATCGATAATTTATACATTTATATAATATAGTCGATCTTTTCATTTCACTTCAGCTGCTTATTTTTGAAGAAATTGCGTTTGAATTACAGTCTTAAACATTCGTATCTAGTTTAAATCTCACAATACAATCGACAACAGTGGTTTGAGTTACGTACAATTTATTCCTTCCGGAAGGAATAAATTATGCTTGTTTGAAATATTTCGAGTAACTTTGAAATTCACAATTCCGACACGAAACAAAGTAAACAAAGCTTATGGAGTTGTGTTCAGTTTTTTCTATACGATAAAATAATATATTAAAAATGCTTCTTACTTCAAATAAACGTGTAATGAATAAACGTATAACGAATAAAATAAAAACGCTTCATAAACGTATCTAAGTTAGTGGGTTATATTCTACTGTACTCTTAAATTATTCCGTCATCAATATTTTTCCTACCACAATCTTAGCTGATAAAGGTTACCGATAACTGTAGTAATGTAAAACGTATTGCAATTGCCTTTATAAACATTGAATAAAATAAATAATATTTTAAAAAACATCGATATTTAGTAGACTCACCTCTAAGCCTGATTACTAAAGGCACAATTTGTTTAGGTTCAAGTAGCAAAAAAGTGCGTCTCTTGCTAACACGGTAGTGGAACATCTAGAGGTAATGGGCAGAGCTAAAGGGAACGGAATGCTAAAGAAGGGAACGTGAAGAGCATATAATAACATCGCCGATGGCAAAAAAAACACATCCATTGACCTTCACTCAAACAACCAGATAGTATCCAACAGATAGTAACCAGATACGTCGTGGTAGCAATTACAAATATATGTCCGATATATTTAAAAAACGAACGATTTTAGATTATTAATGGAGTCAGGCGTTACTTTGCGGAAATGCATCACTATGTAGACAGTCAAAAGTTTTACTTAGCTAAGATCCGCGACAAGCAAAACAATAACAGAAAATTAATAACGTGTGTTTTTCTGTTGGATGAAGTGGATTTGTTTGGAACTTGCCGAAAACCGGCTATCAATTCTCCATTATTAATTTTCTGTTATTGTTTTGCTTGTCGCGGATCTTAGCTAAGTAAAACTTTTGACTATCCACAGAACGATCTTAGGCTTACATTCGATAATTATTTTAGAAATAAAATAGTTTGCACGTAACTTGCCGGTAGAAATATGATCCGCGTGAAACATAGCCGGATGGAAACCAATCAACGCCGCACATAGACATCTGCAATATCCTAGACATTGTAGAAGCGTTGATGGGCTATGAGATATTCTATGTAGGTTTAACGGTTAACGGTTCTAATACCGTATCGGTTCGGAAATACAAAATAAATACAAACAAGACAAGTGACAGATAATCTTTAAAATGTTTTAAAAAAGGAACTACACATTAGTGGCCAATGATTTTCACTAAGGAATTTTTTAATGAAATTAGCTGTTAATTCTAAATAGTTTCAAAAAAAAGAGATAATATTTATTTTGTTGCTAACATCTTTTGGAACAGGCCTCGTAGTTACCCACTGAAAATAACATCGTACTTGATCGACAGTCGGTCAAAACTATTTTTTATTCAAACAAAAAATAATTTTTCGGGTTTCTGTACGTTATTTGTGTATGACCAATATTCTAAGACACTACTACATCTGAAGTAATCTAATCGTAAAACAAAAAATGTTTCATTGGATAAAGGAGGATTTAATTAGATCATATGATCTTGTTCAGTTGATAATTTAAGGATTTCCCAAAAGATATCAATGTGACCATATATGTTACAAGTGTCAAAAGATAATAAACAAAATTAATTGGAACCTTCAGAAAACAAGTCTCTTTTATCTCAAAGGCCGGCAACGCATTTGCATTAAGATATTGCCTAAGATTACTTCAGGAGACAAGCTTGCTCGTTTGCCCTATTATCCCATAAAAATAAAATAATAAAGCTCTAGAAACAAAACAATAATTGAATATGTTTACGTGTTGCGTCAGATCGCTGTTTATAATATTATCATTATAGTAGTATGTAATAATATGAGAAATACGACGCTGGCTTGAACGACTGTGTTCATTAATGATAGTCTTTAAGTGCTATTATAAACATAAGCAATAATTAGGAAGACTGAGGCTGCGCTGACAATTTCCGCGGCGCCAATTCAAGAGACGTATCTCCTCTTGCTCTTATATATTTATTTACAAACAAACTGACATATATATAATTTCACCATAGCTAACGGTATTTCTAACTCAATTATAGATGGCGCCCGCCATATCCTGCATTACATCCATAGATATTTTGTAATAGAGGAGTAAGAAATTAAACGTTTATAAGTTTAATAGTTCTCGAAATCGAGAGGAAATGTACACTCGATGAGAGAAGTAGTGGAATATATTTTAAATTTAAGTTTTAATTTTTTTTTTCGGTAATTCGAAAAACAAAAAAAAATTCACCTTCATATTTATTTACAATTTTATAGTACTATTTATATAATTACCGTAAACGTTTGGTCTTATCGTTATAATCTTAATAATTTTCAGTTGATCTTTGGTTTGTCATCAGCGGGTACTTTGTTAGCATCATGTACTTTTTGTTCTGTGGTGACCAGTGAAATTTAGCGTTATTTAAGGGCAATCAATAGAAATAACAAATATTTATCCATTTATTGGTTCAACGACTGTGTGTATATTGGTGACGTGAATACGCCACTGGTACTGATCTTGTATCTATAATAGAGGAAAGGAAAACATGCTACCAAAAGAGTATAAATGGGGCAACCGATCGGTTGGGTCGCGCCAGGTATCGGTGGAGCGATGCAGTAATCGCCGATTGGAGCGAACTTCAAGCTACCAACTGATCATACCGACCGAGAAACCGTAAAAGATCGGAATTACAAATAAACATTATAATATACTAGTAATTCACTATATATTGAATTACTAGTATATTATAATGTTATATATAGTAAAATATATTAAAATATAATACTTATTAAACACGACCATAACATTAATAAGAAACGTTTATACATAATAAAGAAGAATCTTGAAAAAAAAAAACTTTATACACAAAGAACTTTCGATCCCGAGTGTACGTGCGCACGCCCCGTGTTCTGTATCTACGTGTGCACTTTATTTTTTTTGCAAGCAATAGGTATTTAATTGGTCGGGTGGCTGGCACTAATCGCTGTCGGCGGTTGCACATTAATATTGTATGAGGAGGCGCAGGCGCCGGCGAGACGAATGCGCGTCGAACAAAACCACTGCACTACGCATATACAACATGACAAATGCTTGTTTTATATTTATTTTTACATTATCAAGAAAGTAGCGATAGTTCAGTTGGTAAAGACTGCGCTTGTGATCCGAGGTCGCGGCGGTCGTGACTTTGATCTTTCTATTGGACTATTGACTGTAGATTCTTCAATATTGATGCTGGTATCCTATTTCCTTTAATGGGTTTATCGGATTCCAGGGTTTGACAGTTGTTTGAGTTATGTAGTCATCAACAACATAGGCATTGCAGAAGCGTTGCTGGCCTTTGAGAAACTTTGTTGTTTTTTTTTACTTAAGACGATTTTTACGTATAAAGTTCCTTACATATGTATCATTATCACTTCTCATATGTCATTAAGATGTCTACACACTGTACCGTTCGGCGTGATGTTCCAAAGTGATTGATTGTTGTCACTTTTGGTCCGTCCTACCGAATTTGGGCGGGCCGTGTCTGATTCAAGACTTCAGCCCGTCAGTCAGTACCGGCTGTGAGTGACACGAGTCGATAACAAATGAAAATATATGTCATGATCTGCCATATTGAGTATGCGGAATTCTATATTCATGGGTGCAGTGCGGATTATTCATCGCTGGTTAAAGTGAATTCTTCTCCTTTTTTTATGTTTTACTTTCTTCTTTCCTTAAACCTAGATAAGTTTTTTCTTCAAAAAGAAAACATGAATGTTAAAAAATATTTCTTTGGTTAAGACGAACTCAGTGGTTTGATGGCGATTTCACCGCTTTCGCATTCAATAGACGAGAGTTCTATTCGCGATCGAGGGTTATAGGTAAGAATCTAGGAGTCCAGCCATTCCGCCCTGAATCTATTAAATTTTGTAAGTAAGCTGTCCTCTATGTATTAATTAGATAAATAAGTCTTAAAGAAAAACCAAATTTTTCCACTTTTTTATATATATATATATATATATATATATATATATATATATATATATATATATATATATATATATATATATATATATATATATATAAAAAAGTGGAAAAATTTGGTTTTTCTTTAAGACTTATTGATCTAATTAATATATAACAAAAAAAATATAAGACGTAAAATTTATATAAACTTTTTATAGTTTAATTTATTAATTCTCATTATTTTAATTATTAATTACTTATACATTTTGAGAGATTGACTAAAACACACGTATACAGCGCAGTTGACACCTAGGATTTTCCAGAAGATGTAGTTGAAGATGAATCGGCTTGAACATCTTTATCATCATCACCGCCTTATAGAGTCGATCTCTAAAATGGTGTCTGTATTTCATTTAGTCGTTTTACAAGTCGGCGCAGTCAATTGGCAAAGGGATGCGGCTTTATACTCGACGCCCTGCGCGATCCCTCGCGTGATTAGCCCAAAGGGCCCGACGCCGTCGGCGCTGTCTTCGCGGTGTCACTTCAAACGGTCACCGTTTCGCATCCGGCGCGTTTTTGCACCGAGCGTTTGACGGTCGTGAACCCCGCGAGTTCGGGGGTCGTCGACACCGCTCGCTCGCCCGCGAGATTTGATAACCACAGCCCGTGAAACTTCACGGCGAGGCCAAACGGTACTTGTTTTTTTTTGCGTCGGTTTGGGGAACTGACGACCGTGAATCCTGCAATGTTGAGAGATACGGAGACATTATTTTATTTATTGGCGTGATTATGGATATCCGGCTTTTACCCCCTCAAAATACCAAACACATATTTATATGTAGCGTTTATTTGAATCTTCTTTAATTTAATGAAACAATACCAAATTGCCGAAGTTTTTTAAGAAAGGCCAGGTCAATAGTACCCTTAAACGGCGGGCTTGCACGATGAGTGTGGGGGAACAAAGAAAAGTATGCCGAGATCGTAACAGATAGAGATCTGTGGTCTCTGCCTACCTCTACGGGAGACAGGAGTGACGATATGTATGTAATATGAATGAAATATGAAAAAATATGAAAAATATGATAATGAAATACAAAGTCAAGATTGTAATACGCTCCAAATCAGTACAGAAATAGTCAAGTAACTTACTGGTAACTCGGACTATTTCTTTTTAATGTATAATGATTGAAAGTTTGAATTTGCAACAACGATATGGGTGTCTCAGTATCGAAGAGTTGGCTCTCGGGGCCAAATGTCACGATTTCGACTCTCGCTTTAAGGTTAATATTAGCATGGCCTACAGGTATTTATTCGAAGTTTAAGTGTTTTTCAATGTCATTTGTGTCAGTTTAATGATATAATATTGAATAGCGTAAATAACTTCATTTAGAGGTTACGCACGACCTAACTTCATGACTTCGTTTCTCCCTCTAATAAAAACTGACATGAACCGTCGAAATCATATAACCCACTAAAAACACCTTAAATATGGCAGATTACTACATAGTTTGTTCAATTATTGTTTAAAATAGCTGCCATCTTATGAAAACTATTTAACGGTATTCTAGAATATGTAATGTTTAAGAAAATTAGAATAGGTTAACTCTGCTTGTGTATTCGTTGTTGATGATTAATGGAGTCAGGCGTTACTTTGCAGAAATCCATTACTATGTAGACAGTTAAAACGTTTACTTAGCTAAGACCCGCGATAAGTAAACAAAAACAGAAAAATAATAATGTGTGTTTTCTACTGGAAGAAGTGGATTGAAGTTCCCCGTAAATCCACTTCTTTCAGTAGAAAAAGCACATTATTATTTTTCCAAAAATAAACATTAAGAATAAATAAATATCATTGAAAGTAATATGGGATAATTCAATAGATGTAAATTGACGCGAAAAAGTCCAATCGAAAATGACAATATATTACGCGTGGAGCTATCCCTATACCATGATAAAAATCTATTCTAATTAAATATTGCTTTTTATAATATTTATAATGTATATACATATTTTTTATAGTTCTATAAACCATTAGAGATGTTGTATTGACATGTTGTTTGTATTTGTTGATATTAATTTTTACAGTAGTGGTGTTTTTGTCGATGGAGTCAATGATTCAAAACACATCGACACAACGGGCACGTGGTTGATGTAGACACCGTTTAAGGGGTTCATGTTAATTAAATACATTGCATGTCCGTTGCTGTCACGCGCGTCATGTGCTTTGTACAAATTTCATAGTGCATAACAATATAAAATAATTACAAAGGTTAAATTCGTTATACCGTATCTGGCAAACATTGAAATAAATATTAGTAATTATTATTAGGAACTATATAAATATGTTATTTATACAGTAACTAATAATAATTACTAATAATTTATATACAGTTACTAATAATTTAATATTTACAATGACTTAGTATTAGTTAATTTAAAATAACTTAGTATTAGACCTTATCCAAACAATATATCCCATTATAATCCCATGGTACGCATTTGTCGCCTATACAATAATACATCTATTGACCACGGTACAGAAACGTTCGATATTTTCAATATAAAAATACATCACTTAAAGCGATCGCTCCGTGATATTTTTGGCAGCCGATAGATCACAAAATTGTTGTTATTCATCTTTTTTTTTATATTTCTTATTTTTTTTTAAATTTATTTTATTTGTACAATTTAATAATATTTTATCATTACATAAGTAACCCTATTTTTAAAAATGTAGCAATGGTGTGCGCAAAGTTAAAGAGTTATAGCGCGGACGTTGTTAAGTTTATATTATATCGTATTCTTAAAACTGTAAATTGTTTTTGTGCCTAATAAATAAAATAAAATAGAATAATAATAATTAGGTAATTATTAATAGTAACTGTATTATTATTACTTGTATAAATATACAGTTACTATTAAAAGTAATTTCTTTTAACTATAGCTCTTTTAATATAAATTTGTCATCATATATATTTGTATTCAAATGTTGGATCATTCATTGGATCGAATATATGAGATAGGAAAGTAAACGAGAAGGCGTGTCACGTGGTGGAAAGCAAGCAACTCTGCCCATAGACATCCGTAGCGATATAGGCATTGGTTGCCGGCCATTGCGAAAAAGCTTTCAGCATGTTTTAAAATTATATTCAGCATCACTAGCGATAAGCCATAATTGGAAACTACGTAAATGGAATCCACGGGCGTCCGCAGCGGGACAGTAAGCTCCTTAGACAGACGGCATTACTATTAATACTATTAATAAACATGTTTAATAAAGAGACTACAAACGTGCCGACATCAAAGGCGCCGACGCACCGAAATCACGGGCGTGTGCACCAAGTTCATTGCCGTTGCGCATGTGCGCGAGATCCCCCGATAAGCGGAACCGGGGTGCCCTGCCCGCGACGAAAAGAGCACCAACATGTCGGATTACACGCATAATAGCATCTGCGATATATTTTTTTTTATCGCGAGATAAAAACCGCAAAGGAACCGAGCGGGGAAAAAAGACGAAAGCTTGACTTTATCGCATTAGCCCGCCGCACGTTTTATATTTAAATTGTACTGGCAACGTTGGTGGCTTACATTAATACGTATGGCTGTGGGATCATATGCGTTTTACTAAACGCAATGCAAGCGAACCGGGTGCTATTCCATGTGACCGTGTGTCTCTGAAAGTGCCGCTTATTTTAGGTTGTAAATCTTTATGTACAGATTTTGCACGTGTTTTTCGACAAAAGTAACGGACTGGATCATCTAAAATATGTATATCTACATGTCTAATAGTCTCGTAGGAATACTATTATAGATATGTTTTAGATGTCAAAATGTCTCATTAACAAATTAAACACATCCTTTGTTAAGGCAATATAAAATTTAAATTTAGCCAATAAATTAGAGCAAGAAACACTGTGTTACCGTGTTTCGTAGGATGAGTCAACAGTACACAGGGACCCAAAGGCTCGACTCTTCTCCCTTTTCTGTTTAATCCTCTTCCCCTCCTTTTCTTTACATACTTACTCTAGGTTGTCTACCTATCTGATGCTAAATGATTACTTATCATCAGATAAACTGCTTGCCCATATACTCATATTTATCTCAATCATCCCAAACTAATAAGAGTCAAGATCTACTATTTACTAACCAAACTCTGGAGGTCTATCAATTACATACCCAGTACATACTTCTTCATAAACTTAACATCGAATCTTATTTCACATTATTAATCATAACTATTTATATTAGTTAAGTATTATTATATTTTATTATTTATAAGATTAATATATACGATCGATCGCTGGCAATCCCTGTTCTATCTCTTTCACAACTGATTACTCGTAAAACAAATCTATGGCTAGATTATAAGGCATATATAAAAGATAGCAATAGCAAGCGATGAAACAGTATGCAGCAATAACTCAGTTGCTAAGAATCAGGCTTACGATATGTCGTTATGAGTTCGAATTCTCTGCTTGACTAATGACACATATCATAGCATAACCATTCGGTTCAGTTGGAATAGCTAAAGATAACTTTTGTAATATTAAAACAAAAAAAGCGTCTAGTCTTCTTGTTAAAATCAAAAATACAAAAAAATGTCGAAAATATATAAATTAATTAGAATAATCTTCACTCTCTTCTACAAACTCGAGTGTGGATAGAGAAAAGAAAGTGTGCCGAGATCGTAGCTGATAAAGATCTGTGGTCTTTGCCTAGGAAAAAAGGGTGATCATATATATATGTAATTAGAATATATTACTAACGAAAGATTTGATTAGTGTTCTACACAAATATTGCTTCAATATTGTGTCAGTTTAATGTGATTGGATGTCGTATAAACAACAGGAAATCACTATATATAGCGAGGAAGGAAAATTAACGTAAATCAAAACAATTAATAAACTGTGTCTTATTATTGAATAGTTCAACACCTCGTCAGTCTTAATCGACGTTGGATAATTTATGTTTTAATTACGAAGTCATACATAGGGCGATTTGCATTGACCATAAAAGTGATAATTCAAAGAAGCCTTTCCTAATCCACGGATAAACAAGTCTCTCCTAAAACGGAAATATTTTTTTATGGAACAGAAAGGCAAACGAGAAGGTTTATCATCTGATGAAAGCAATCAACGTCGCCCATAGGCATCCACAGAGTCATAAACATTGCAGAAGCGTCGCCGGCCTTTGAGAAATGTCTTTTTTATGGAACAGATAGGGAAAAAGGAAGCGGGTCACATAAAGGTAAGCAACTAGCGTCTACAACAGACATCTGCAATATTATGGGCATTGCCGATACGTTTGTTACCTATGGATAAGGACGTAAAAATGAGAGGAGAAGGATTCAATGGGTGGTAAAAAGAAAATGAATGAAAAAGAGAAGCGAAATTGGAAACCCGCCACTCACTATAAGAAACGCGATAACACCGATATTCTGTAAGGTTGTGATACTTACTTCCTTGGTCGAACCGTCCAGAGGGAACGAGTATGAGTAGGTAGTGCAGTTGTAAAAGCCGTAGGTCCAATAATACCACAGAGCAAATTTCCAGCCTATAAAGTGCTAATGACTCTTACAGGGGCCCTCAGAGCCAAAGTCTATATGATGAGCTGTTTGATAGTGAAAAAACATGTGCTTCTCTTTCCTATGGACCTATCTCTATGGACTCGTTTGTGTCCACCATTGCCACTGCTGATATATAGCTAGAATGATTACAGTGCTCAGGTACCATTCCATGCAAGAATAACTCATGCAACTAGCTTGATTATTTAGATAAGAAAAAATATAAAGTAGCACAAACAACGACCGTTAAAAAAAAGGGGTCAGAGACAGGACGGCGGGTTTTTTCGCCGGCCCGAAAATAAAACCGGTCCACCGACCGTTAATACCGTTCAATAAATTAATAATGTCTCCCTGAAAAATGACTCCCAATTCTCGACCCATAATCCACCCACACTGCCATAAAGAAACCCAAAGTAAATGGATATCATGGTATTAATAAAAACGTATCAATTCCAACGTAGTGAACATAAATCGACCGCCCGTTGTTTCTGACATGCATTTAGAAAATATTTTGGAAAGAAACGAAATGTGTGGATTAAAATTAATGGCATATTTATGTATCGGAATATTTAACATGTTCCGTGCAAAGTGTACCATATGTAGCACACGTCAATCTGCATCTTCAGGCCACATTTACTATAAATGTTAAACGATTATGTTAAAAATTGTTCTGCAAATATAGCACTATAAATATCTTAATAACCTATCGATATACTGGGTCATAATTAAAAATATAACTTCTATATCTTCAAGTAACTAATATTTTATTTTACTACCTTCATAACACAAAAATTGTGACTTAACTTTATAAATTTACTTAGCAAAAATAATAATCTTTGTATTACTATTTTTTTTCCTTTTTTTATGGGATAGGAGGGCAAACGAGCAAGCGTGTCGCATGATGGAAAGCAATCAACGCCGCCCATCAAAAGCAATCAACCGCGACACCGCAGGAGTCGCGGAAGTGTTGCCGGCCTTTTAGGTATGTATAGGCTTATTTATCGTTATTTCTCCTTTATCTTTGTATATCATAATTATATGCATTAGAATCTAACATCTGAAAAACTCCAATAAAAGCTTATAAAACTTGAGTCGAAATTATGATTCAATTTTTTTCGGATCTCTAGACTAGACATTCAACTTACCAAGGATTTACTGACGTCTTAATATTATATATCTGTGTACATTTTGATTATAAGCATAACTGAACACAGAACCTCAACAACACTAGAACACACGCAGTTAATTTATTCAAAGACATGCACTCGAAATACACATGGGTGTGGGAAAGGCGATGGCTTTATAAATATTGTTGTGGGTGTGAATAGAGAAAGTTTATATGGATATTGAAAATCAGTGTAACGCGACGGCTTGAGGGCACTTGTTGTAATAGTGAATTGGCAGCTAAATAAGACCAACCGGCGACGATTTCTCCGATGAGAAATATGGACGATTTAACAAAGATATTACGGTACCACTGCAAACATTACTTTAAATTGAGAAACAAGCAACTGCACTTCAGTTACGAGCAGAGAGTTTTCCTGGAGATAATGTATCTTGGGCATTGTGTCAGTGTAGCCTTAGTCTACTATGACAAATGCTTTAATATCTACTTACTGGCACAACTCCAATAGCTTTCGATAGTCCAACGACAGTACACTCGAAAGTCTAAGTGATCAAGCGATAAGATAATGTAGCGATATTGATGCGGTTGTCGATTAGAAACTTAATTTGTCAGTTCTCATCGTTATTTCTATTTAAAACTTTCATTTAAAGGAAGTCTCACAAAATCGAGATTTGTAGTACACTGCAGCAGTGCTATTTGTGTATAACTTTAATTTATATTCAAATTTCGTATTCAGGATGCAGTGCTCGTTTGTCTACAGGAAACATTTTCAACCCGGAATTGCATCTACACCCGTGTACCGTAGTGTAACACCGTCGCGCGCGCGATTGTCGATTACGCAGTGGGTCCGTGTATTCTCGCCTACATGAAACCATTGCGCTGCTAACACCCCGGTTTGAATAAACCATTTATCGGAGGTGTTAAGGTGTAAAAACTTGGAAACGTTGAGCTAAATGTACACCAGTCTACCAAACATGGCGAAGAATACGTACTTGATTGATATGCTTTGAATGGTACTTTGTAAACTGCTAGCCTTATTTAACACTGAAGTGATTTATTTATTTAATACAAAATCCATAGCATGTCCTATGTTGAAACTTATCCAAATTTAGAAAACTTCTGGAGCTAATTTTGGATTTACATTTTTATATTAACAACATTGCGAATGTGGATGGAAGAGTCGGTAAATTGCTGAAGTTTTTAAGAAAGGCCAGTCAAAGAGTAACCTTAACCGGCGGTCTTGCATGAGGAGAGTAATGAGAGTGGAGGAAGCAAGGAAAGTATGCCGAAATTGTAGCAGATGGAGATCTGTGGTCTCTGCCTACCACTACGGATTACAATTCACATTGGACAAGCGTGGCAAGTTAACGTTCATTACTCCAGAAATGAAGAGGCTCGTGCTCAGCAGTGGGACATATATGGGCTGTGAAAAAAAATGTTTTGGAATTAAAGAAAGGCAATAATTATATCATATTCTATCGAGTGTAAACAGTAAAAGCAATTAGCAAGATAGTTGTGGCTCTATAATAAAACGAACGAAATGAACTAATTTAAAAACAAATGCATAACGACAAATTGAAAGATAACCTTAATTGCCTTCTAATGAATATCAGTAGGCTAAAGAATTTAAAATCATCGCAAAAAATAAAAGTCATCGCTCATGACTTGGAATTATTCAGAATGAGCTAAACAAAACACTCCTGTGGATAGAAAAAGACAGTCCTTGCCGTACTCCCGGCCATTGTGTTAATTGCCCAGACGGACAAAAAACAGGACCAACTCTTAAATTACAACCAGCGTAAAACGATAAATAAACTAAATAAAACAATGGTGTCCCTACGCCCCGTCTTGCTGTTATCGTGAGCGAGGCAAGTTACAAGGTGTAATAAAAACGTTTCCACCTACGGAGCGGGGCAAAAGGGGCTGTTTGGACTGCGCACGCGCATACATTACAGTTATAGCATATTTGAATAGTTTAAAGCGTTTTATTGAAGGGATACATAAAAATAAACATTAATGATAGTTCATTTCTCACATCCGGGTTTTTAACTTATTTGTTATTTCCTCATTTGTGAGTGTTTTAAACAAGGTAAAATCCTATAGTCGTTATCGTGCGAAGTGAGATGTTAGGAGTAATTTGGTATCAGATATGAAGGTCACAGATATGATTTTGGTACCGCAATAAATAATTCTTTCGCATTATCAGCTTATAACAACAATTTCTTCGAGTCGTTACATACGGGTTGATAACCGTAGGGTCAGTCATCTTTCATCAGCAACGCTTACCGTTACTGCTTTGTGATAATTTTAGTCTAACTTCCATTGGACCCCATTAGGTCCCAAATTGAATATTTTTGTGCACAGTAAATCTTTTTCGTTATTTTATTGTAACTACAAAGAGTTTCAGCAAAGCGTGTAATTTATAGCTTATGAGTTTTAAAATGCTATACTGCAAAGGCACTTTCAGTGCCAAATATGTGTTATATCGTTGGCAAACTCCCTATCTCCAGTAGACGGTGACGCTGCGAGGAAGACACTTTCAGTTACATTAGTCATAACGTGCCTGCCAACTCTCATTGTATTGTAATCGATATCGCCTCAAAGATGCAGGGAAAAAGGATAGGGGCGTACACGCACCGGAAGCTATCTTCGTTTCAGCAAGTCATACTACCATTAAGTAATTCTTTTGTGTGTGTGAAAATGTATGTGAAAATTAAATTACACTTAATTTTATTTCTCCATGTAGTTCAATAAAAAATCCAAAACCAAACAAATAATACACACACACAAGGGTAAATGACATCAGAAACAAAATATTTCTTTGGTATTTTTAAGTATATATGAGTAAAATACTAACTGTTAAGATGGGGATTTACTCAAATATTTGACAAAGTTGTTGAGTTTGTCCTAAAACACTAAGGTACTAATAAATTTTCATAGCCATCGAAACAACTATGTGCTTAAAATCTTCAATTTTGACAGGGGTTTCAATACAGAACCTCAGAAATCAGATACATTCACAGCTAAGTAAAACGATTAACAATGAGTTGTTATTTACCCAACATGGGTATAAAGATAACAAACAGGAAAACAAAGTTTATTACTTAGTCCAGTAAGATTCCCTCTCCAGATAACTTTATCAAGAAGTTCACTCATCTGAATTTCGAACAGGTGCTTCCCGCTAAGTCATTACGTACACAGACCGTAACAAGAAATCATTAACATGACGTGAAGGTAATTAAACAGGCGAAATGACATCTTAACAAAATTGTTATGGTTTTATGAATCATAGTGGAACGTTGTAAGAGTTGTGCCACATGTGTGTATAAATGTGAATTTATGTGTTGCTACGATGTTTAAATACCATAAATCCATATTTATGTACGTATTTTTCATAATTTGAAGAAAATTATATTACATATATTTATATATTTTAATTATTTTAAAACATGTTTTAATATATAAAAAACTGTTATACATTTGTAAGTATACACTTATATACTAAAGTCCGTGCCAATGGTCCAGCCTTATCTTTAAATAAGTTCATAAGTTTTAGTATATAAAGGCTTTGCGATAAAGCTTATTGTTCAACTGGAGATCCAAATCACTCGGCCTGTGACTAAATATATAATAGATAATATATATAATAGTTATATATTATATTTAATACCTCATTTAAAAAAAACGCAAAATAAAGATGAGAGTTTCTTGTAAGATGAGACATCTTTCCGTAACGGTGATAATTTATTAGTTATAATATTGAGGTCAAAAATAGTTCTTCCTACCCTATTTCGGAAAAACAAAGACTTTTACATATCATGTACCTACCTACACCTTGCCTCATCGACCTTTTTTTTTGATTGACCAGTAGAGGACGTATTATAGCGTTAATATCACTCCTCTAGTTTAATGTGCATACATTTCAAATAAATCCAACGGTAATTAAGTTAAGCCGCTGATAATTTGGCGGAACACAAGAGTGCCGCGGCACAGTGGTTAAGAATCACTGCTCTAGACAGAATTAGCAAAAGACTCTTTTTGTACTGTATACCTAAAACTCTTTTAACATAACATTTATATTCGCTTGCAGTAAAGAAGTCGTAGCAACATCACAAGAACACGACGAACAGATAACGAGATGCAGTGGAATATTTGTGTTACACACCAACTGGTGGTTGACGCGGTTCCATTTAATTAGCTCACGTTGCCTGCATTGGAAATGTCGCAGATTATACAACTGATATAATAATGAAGCACTGACGTAAATACACAGAAATATAAGGTAATAGAAGTGGCATGAACTTGTCGGTATTGTTAGTGTCACGCAGTCCATCAGAAGGTCACCATTTATTTTTTAAATTTTCTAGTTATAAATTTTCTTTATAACACATTTTCATGTTGCTTTTATTCAATCTTCCCCCAGGTTCGGAACGTTGATTTGTATATGAAGGGCCAGAATTACGATAGTAACTCTTTTAAACTGGTTAAAGTTAATTTTTACCTATGTTATTATCCATATCTTTATTGAAATAAATAAAAGAGTAAATAAATGATGATTGCTTTAGAACCACAGGCAAATCATTGACAAAAATTGTTCTATAAATCTATCGATCACGGATTAGATTACTGATGTATATGGTGTATGGCCTGAACATAATGGACAAAACGAGACTGAACATAAACTAATTTCACTATTTTGTGTTCAGTGTCGACGTGACGAGTCTATATGAGAACTCGCCTTGTGCGGTTTTCCGCCAGTTGTTAGCTTGAAGCTTGTTTACATCGCTTCAACATCGCTTCTAGTGTGTTCCTTTACTTACCTTTTTTATTAAATATTTCAACTTTGGTTAATTTCGATACATCTTCACCTCCAGTAAATTCCTCGCGTGTATGCATACTTTCAATAAATCAACCAACACGACGCGCATGTACGAATATACGTAGTATTAAATAATTACAGAAGAAATGAAAATAATTGCGTATGTTTTGGGCAATCCCTCGCGGCAGCGGTTAGCATACACCCGGACCGCTATAAATCTGTACACGTATAAAGCGCAGGCCACACCGATAATGAAGCGTAACAAAGCTTAGTTTCGCTTATGTCACCCAATTATGTGAGTAAAGCGAGTTAAAAATCTCAAAGGCCGACAACGTATTTGCAATGCCTAGTGTTATTGAAGATGTCTACGGGCCGCATTGCTTTCCATCAGGCGACACGCTTGCTCGTTTGCTTCCCTATCCCATAAAAAGTTAAACAGTGTTCATCCTGGAAACTAAGGCTAATCAAAAACATTAGATATGTATATTGTGTGATTTGACGCTAGGGACCTCTCTACATCACCGCGTGATAGGCGGCTCTGCATTTCTCTGGAATCGTCGGGTACGTAGCGTGGTTTGCGTAGTTTACTCTGTAATTCAATGCTAAACTTAGCTTTGTTTCGCTTCGTTCCCGGTGTGGCTTGCGCTTTAAATGTCAATGGCTGATTAGTTGGCTTTAGGCATAATTAATACACGACGCACACTGAGAGATAAATGAGATCAATTCTTTTGGCTCCGACATACAGTCACGCAACTGATTAAAATTTCAAGAGTAACCGTTTGATATAAGATCGTAATTACGTCACATTTTTAAGCGGTTACGTTTAACGTTTAACGTTGATACTTTTATTTTTATGGATGAATTTTAAATTATAAAAAAATAACAAAGTTTTTAAAATATTTTTTTAGAACAAACGTTATTTATATTAACGTGAACTTGATCTATGTATATTTTTTATATGAAATAGAACAACCTGTGTGTATACCAGGAATTCCTCGCGACAGGTACCATAATAAATACACAAAAACGCCATAGCAATAATCATTTTTATGCGGAAACGAACCCACGGCCCCTCAGACAAAGAACATTTCACCACTGTGCTTTCCTTGATGTTGGTGATCTACACGTACCCAAATTGAAATACATTTAGTTCGTTGATTGTGTGTGTACTTGTCTATGAGTGTCGGTAGATATTTATCTGTTGAACCGTTTGTTCATTTGCCTCTTCTACATTAAAAGAGAGCAAAAGGAGATCGCCAAACTAGTTACTGCGCTTGCAGAAACCTGCTTCTAATTAGCAAGGCAAACTCCACGTTGTCTACGTTTCTTTTGGTTGCGAACGACTGCATTTCAGTTGATTGGAGAGTACATTAAGATTTTCGTGTGTGTGTGAATTAGGTGGTCGACGACCGCAAGCGGAAATCGAGCGAATCTTTATCACCGCTGGATAATTGAAACACCGGTGAAACGTGTTAAGAAGCACCTAGCGTGCCGCGCTGCACTTTGGCAGAGCGATCGTACGATTTGGTATTGAGGATATTTTGCTCTGACCGAACGGTAGATTCTTCTCCGTTAATATATCTATTATTTCTTTCAAAGTATAGAAAAGAATAATATAAACGTATTTTTAAAATGTATATCTCATAAAAAAGCCTAATAGTTTAGAACAGGTATTCTCAAAGTATTTCAGGCAAAACATCCCTTTTTCTAATTGAATGGATAACTCATACCCCCATAGCTAAAATACTTTAAAAATCCTATCTCTAGTTTTTTTCAGTTGACACAAAATACTTACAAATTTAAAAACTTTGGGGTCGATGATGAGTTTCGACCCCAAGGGGTCGCTATCGAATTCTTTGGGAATCCCTGTTTTATAAGCTATGCTTATGATTGAAATTCGTGATTATTTGCTAGAGTTAACACTTTTTCTTTTTCACACAATAATCTTACTTTAAGTAGGCATTAGGAATTCTAGTATTCGGTACTGTAACGGTAAGAGTATTGCGAATCTTCTTTAAAAAAAAGATATTTTTGTGTTGATCCCAGCATAGAACAGACTCTTCCTTCTTGTAGGTGTCGCATAATGCGACTGTGAGAGCAAATACCAGTAAAAGAACAACAGTGCCTATCAGACAACTTAGGATCATCTATCTGTCCGCCTGGCATGGAGATTACGAAAGTAATCCTCCATTGTAAGGTTAATGTTCATTAGATCATGATTACGACTCTGTTGATGATAATGAAAGTTTAAAATAGATTCTGCAATTACATTAAAAAAATCCTTTTGAAATTACGCGACTTATAAAAAGCTCCTTCGACTTTACTCGATGAACACCGTTCGTTTCCGGATCTGATCGTCTTTCCAACGAAGTCTTCTTAAAATTACCAAGCCATTCCACACAGTTTTATGCCACAATCTGTGGAAATGTCGAACAATTTACTACCTGCGGTGGTCCCATGTGATTATGACATGGTGGCATTCAAGAGAAGAGCGTATGTGTTCGTTAAAGACCAGCGTGAAGGCGCTAGTTTGCGTTCTACTATAAAAAAAAACAAAAAGGTCAACTGACGATTTAGTTCTCAAATATTTACATTCAAATTTACTATTATATCCATTGATCCTAAAATATTTTCTCTATTCAAAAAAAATTATTTGTGAAAATCAATATTTATTTGATATCAAAATGGTTCCTGGTATGAAATATTGCATTACATTCTATATCCAAACCAGAAGGACGAAGCGATCATAAAACAAAACCAAAACAATGTGTGACATTGCCATTGACACCGGTCGAATCCCCCGGTGTCCATCGTCCCTATATAGACACGTGACGTGACACGCGTGTTTGCATCGTGTGTTCACTGAAGTTCAAAGACCCGCCACGTGAAATAGGAATAGATGGTTGTTATTGGTTTGCCTTCAATCAATACAGTTGTAATTGTCCACTTCTGGATTTAGATCTCCCTAAAAATTGTGATCCAATCCCAATTACCGCATTTTAAATACCATATACATACACATATGTAATGATTATAATTAATTAACCTTTTTGCACCGAAGACCGTATATTCCCGTATGTATGTATTTTTTTACAAGCATATAATTACCAAATTTATAATTTATAATTTAGTACAATATTCTTGTAGAGACGTCGATTACCGTACTTTTCCGGTAAATGTATGCTATAACGACGAAGACCGTACGATTCAGCAAACCTCGAAAACTGCCCGTCTTAATAGGAAAATAGGACGTCGCTATAGGGTTAATTATTTCGTCGGCACAAAAACCCAGTGTGTCTTGGCAATTACGAGATTCCGCCATTGGTCACGATGTTGGGATGCCTCTCAACAATTGCCGGCCCAAAGCTTCCTTAGGTCAGCGATTACTGCATCTCTCCATCGGGACTGTAACGTGTCCACCGTACTGCTACGGCGATCTTTAGGGGTTTTTTTTTCTATGTGATTGAAATCCTTCCAAGTCAAATTAATTTATTTTTCTATTCATTGGACATTAATATCTTATTTATGCTTTATTCACATTTTTCACTTTACATTTTATATCTCAATATATATAATTTCAATTTCTTATACCGGATGGGTGACATGTCCATCGTAAGACGTCAGTCGAACTAATCTTTTTGTTTTAATAAAACAAATTATTTCTTTTTTTATTTTAAATTTTAAAATTACGTAATATATTATAATATAATATAAAAAGTTTTAATATAATATATTCAAATAAAAAGTTTTATTATATTAATGATACATTTATCAATGTATATCAACTACAGTACTTAGGGCGACCGACCGAACTTCGACCGGACGGTATTGTATGTGACCATGTCCTTTTGGTCGCAGCTCTTCGACTTAAGCATCCTGTAGGACTCTCCAGCTTTCATCCGGTCTCTATTTCTGATAATTAGAAATGAAAAATATGTGATATTTTTTACTTATAGTGACTCAAAATATTCGAACCTAAAATGTTGAGGCAGCAAATGCTATGCATACTTCGGGGAGTGTTAGTTTACCAATTAAAAACTTAAATTCATTCGTTTCATAATCTCGTAGAATAATATTGAATAAAGTTACTACAGTGTTTCCGTTGTATCTTAATTTGTCTACTCGTGCGTGATGCTGTTGACAGCGGTTATTGATTTCCAAAACCACAGCAATCGAAGCGGAACCATCAAAAACTCAATTGTTTTTACCCGTAGTTACTATCTTAAAATTAAATCACTTAGTTCTGGTGGCGAACAATTAAAAAGTGTTAGAAATTTCCATTTTCCTTTTTCTTTGTTTGTGTTTTTCTTTTATCGACAAAAGCCAGTCACGATAACAATGGTAGCGAACGCAACTATCACAAAGCCTTCAGTTGCGGAAACGAAAAAAGCGAGAAAAAAATCATTTTATCTATATTCGTAAAATTTTCCTTTGTATATTTTATATTTAACGCTACATTGTGTGGTGTTTCATCTATGTCATTCGTTGAAAATGGTCAAAATGCAAATGAATATTTTGGGTATATCCTTCTATACACACGCGTAGCGGAAAGAGCTGCAGAATAAACAGGCTTCGAATAAAGATGTCTTTTTTTATAGTAAAGAAGGCAAAGGTCAGGTGACCCGCATACTCGTTTGTCACCAGGTGGTGGTAAGTGATCACCGTCGCCCATAGATAACCATAACACCGGAGGCGTTTCAGATGCGTTGCCGGCCTTCTGCGAACACATACGCCCGTCTCTTGAATGCCCCATTGTCGTAATTACATGGGAAAATTATCAGGAGTTATGTAAATTCGCGTGACATTAGGCAAAACAATTTGCAGTGGTTACCGGCAAAGAAAAGAACCATCCAATTTATCTTCAAAGTTGTCACATGAGGTGACTCAGGAAGCGTTTACCTGAATAAAAGAAACTAATTTACAAGCCCCAATAAATCGAGCATGTAAATAACGGGGTAACCCCTCATCTTTGAGAGGAGCCAATTTCCAACAGTATACTATTACGACTGATAATTGTAGCAAAACAACAAATAAAACACAGTTTGTGACAGAGCTATCAATTATGTTATAAACAAATCATTTTTAGCTATAAATAACGACCTCAGTCACGGTGGGAAACCACAATGTATTCCGTACAAGGTAATAAACGTTTATGTTAGCTATGAGGTTGCTAAAATTATAGACGGTTTCAAGTAAATATATTCTGTATATTAACTTTATAAAGACTATATTGGCTCACAATAAATTTGTGTAACACTGGTAGTTACTTTCAGCATTGCTGGGCACTACATGCAAACGAAAATATTAACTAAGAGATGCAGCTTAGAGATTGAATTTCCGTAGCTTAGAATATATTGTAATGCGTGAAGCAGGAATGGCAAACCTTTGACACGTGGCCTAAAACGTGACATGAAAAAATATATAGTAAATAAACATCGATATGAACGTACAATAATTTTATTATATTCGAATTAACTCCTATTAAAATAAAACTAAATAATGGAATATGAAATTAACGGTGCAAGCGAAATCAGAAATTTTCGGGTGTCACATCATATGTGCTTGTCTCGTTTAATAATTTCGACACATTTTTTTTAAAAAGACGCTTTATACTCATAGCTATAAACTAGGTTTCTCTGAATTTTGGTGTCATTTAAACGCTCAGATAGAAAAAATACCTGCAAGATACGTGCCTGAGGGCACAGAAAGCGAACGCTTTGCTACTGAGCTATTTATGCTGTCGCATTATATGTTAATTTTTTTTGGAAAGTGAAAAATATTATAATTTTTTAATGTTAGTGGACGCGTCATGATGGATACTTAATAGGATTAACATTTTATAACACTTAATTAAAAAATATTTTTTTCATGTGTACAAAAGGTTTGCTATCCCTGGCGTTTACTATCGATACTTTATTATGATAATGCGGTGTTAGGAAGCAAAACACGCGTCCGGCAAAGTGAGCGAACAGATTTTGCATTAATTTCTCCTTTCCACGTAAATTTTCTGTGTATTTCTCATGAAAACAGAGAACAGCGGATAAGGTAGAAAACACTTAAGCCTAAGTACTGACATTAATACTTCTTATATATTCTTCTATTGAATTGTGAATGAATAAATATTAGTTATATATAAATTTTATTTTATTTATTTATCATTTTATACAGTGTGCTTAAAAAGGGGTACAAAGTTTTTTCTTCACGTATTAAGCTTTAGATAAATGACTTTAAAACTTTATTATATTATATATTTTAAACAGTTAAGTGTATAGACGACCAATTGGATCAGTGGCGGGCCCCCCGCCTACGGAATCAATAGTCGCCAGATCGATCCACGCATTGGAATATATATAATATAATATATAAAGAATTCGGTTACCCCGCCAATCCACGTTGGAAAAGCGAGGTGGGTTAAACTTCGTTCCTACATAAATAAGGAGGAGGCCCGTGCATAGAAGTGGGACACATACAGACTGTGAAAAAAAAATTGTATAGAGCAGAATTAAGAATTGAAATTGCATATCTACAATGCATTTTATTTTCACATAGCACGACGTGCATACATATGTAACTAACATACATAAAGTGGAACGTGTCTCAGCTGTGTCAACACTCCGCATGCCTGACCGCTCGCATCAGTGGGAGCGCATGTTCGCTGCCGATGCCAGAGCATTCCGCCAAGCTTACTCACGGCGAGGACAAAAAGCTGCTACGACTAACTACCACGGACGAACGCCTTAGTGCTTAGTCAAGTGCCCAAGTCGATGCGGAACGCTTGACTGAACGTCAACTTTAAGTAGCAATCACTAAGTTGGTAAGGATCGTGTTACGATCTGAGGTCGTTTCCAGTGTTGGCCTATTGATGCGAACCATTCCCATTATTATCTTAGTTGAAATAATTAATTCTTACTAGTATGCAATTACTGATTGTAGTAATGCTAAAAATAATACTAGTCTTCATTAAAAAAATTACAAAAAATACTTATAGTAAAATCAAAGATAGTGTTTCATCATGAAATCTCCATAAATATACTTCCAACCAAAACTTAAGTGCTTAGCACTCGTCTTCGTAGCAATTTATTTTTTCGATCCAAACCTAGCGCCTTCAATTTTTTCTCTCTCTTGCCCTTTTTTGTAATTGTTCTGTAATCTTTCTTCTTAGTCTTCCTTTCTTCCTTCTTCCACCATATATTTAAAATAAAATTTTGAAGACGAACCAAATACCCAATCATACGTTTGCCGATTCCCTTTAAACATAGCTACATATCTATATGTACATAGCTTTATGACATCTGCAACATCAAGGGTATTCCAGATTGAGAAGCAAAGCTCAGTTAAGATTAAGATGTGAAGAATGGGAGGGGAAGATGGAAATTAAAGAAGAGATGGAAGAAAAAGAATACTGGCCTTCTCACCATCAACCATTGAACGAAGCATAATAGCAAATCTTCATCTGAGACGTCGGTTTTCTGTGAGGATCAAATCGGTTCATTTATACTAATTATAACCAAAAAATGGTCAAAAATATTTGAGTCGTAATTTTTTGACTGAAATTTTATATTTGAATATTTAAAATAGCTTTGTATGAAAAAATTTTCTTTAGAGCTTATATATGTCCTACTTTTGGGTACAGGCCACCCGATTTATGTCCAATGTAGAAATTGGTGTTTGACCCATGCGGATTGGCGGGGTAACCAGACTCGAAATAAATATCTGTGGGCTATACACATATTTATCCCAATGTGGCCAATCCCCACCAAGACCAGTGACTCCGTGACATACACCCCGTGTCTTCGTCATTGTATCATATTAAAATATATTCGTCATTAAGTATTTGGGAATACATTACCATTTCCTTAAACAACTGATTTATTTTGGTTTCTGAGAATATTGGAATGTTATAACAAAGCGCAGTTTAACAATGAAAACGTTAATACATCACAATCACGGTCCTCGCCTCGCTCATTTGGCTCTAAGTGGACAGATAATGAGAGTCATCGACAGCCCATTGATCATTGCGCTCGCGGCGTCGTCCGAATGGAACATTACCGATGCCTAAGGATAAAAAGAAACAAAGAGTGCGCGATCAATCAAATGGAGAAATGTTCTATAAATATCTGCTTATAAATTATTATAATAGAAAACGCCGCGGGCAATGACCGAAGCAACTAAGTTCATCGAATAAATAAAAGTATTTTTATTCAATATATAGCTTTTGTATCTTACATGTGCCCCGTCAATTTGCATTATACACACGTGGTGGGTCAATGTCCGTTCCTTCAGAAATGTGGAGGCACGTCACCAGCAGTGGGATATACTATGTTTTTTTCACGGCCCATGTATGTATGTTCCACTGCTAAGTACGGACCTCCACCTCCCATTTCTGGCGGAACGAAAATTAATCCAACACTCATAGGTTTGATTGATTGTACGGATTGGTGGGTTTACCAGACTTGGAATAAATATCTGTAGAACATAAATATATTTATTTCGATGCGGAAATCGAGCCGGCGACCATCTTACATATTACATATCTTTCATAATCGTATATCACTGTTATACCGACGTATCTATCTTCTTCTAAATTGATTAGTTTTTATGGATTAACTTCGTTGTACCTGAGATCACAAATACGTGGGAAGGATCTTGAGAGCGGGAGTTTCGTAAGTTGCAGAATGGAAAAAGAAGTAGAGACGAAAAATTGGGTGAAAGATTGCTCTTAAATCCTAGAACTGCGCTGAAACAATGGAAAAAGCACCGATCCTCAGGTTACGCGAGCTTGGGACTTTGGGTTGGATTATTATCAGAGAGACCTATGTATATGTATTTACATACATTTAGCTTCACGCAAATGAAAGAAATAAATTTTTTGCATATCAATTTGTCTGTTTATCCATTGCTTTACTTTTAAATGCCGAAATCTTTGGCAACGATTATATTTTTATAACTACAATTAAAACATAAATATAAAAGCCTTGAGGCGGTTGTAAACAGTTCACAACAGTGTCAACACAACTTTAGGTGAACGCAATTAATTAATTCGCCAGCTCGCGCTAACAGGAACATAAAACTATCATAAAACGTTTAATATAATATTAATCCAAGGAGTTGTTGCAGTCCGTTAGTACAACAAGTTGTTGAGCAATCTTAATCTGATGACATTATTGAAGAAATAACTATTAATTTTATAAGACGCGTAAGCAATTAGCGATACATTGCACATATGTACATATAAATATAATTATATATTTGTTTGTAATATTCGAGTAAATATTGTAATTTAATCCGTGGTATATAGAATAAAATAGAATAGAAAAAACTTTATTTATGACGCATTTTTTTACAATAGTTAAAATTAAAACCTAAATAATATAATATATAAATAGACAAAACAAAAAAAATGTTAATCTACAAGTGTCAAAATGGTTCTTGCTCGGAATATGCCAGGGGTTCTATTGGAGCACCTGGTGCTGGTTTTCAGCGAGAACCAACGTGATCAGATCGCGGACCACAGTGACGACATTGATACGGAGATACACATAAATACGCATACATCCATAAATACAATGTCATTTTTGTTGTTACATTTTTTTAATCCTCCTCTCCTCCATCCATCCTCCATAAATTGAATTTAAGAATTATAACATTAAAATTCTTTGACATTGCGGAGGGATATGTCATCTCCGTATATGATATTATGTCTCTCAGCACCTTTCATCGCTTATAACTTGTGGATTAAGAATTTGTTCGAAATAATTCCTACTGCTGAATTCCAATACCACACAAATTGCTATAAAAAACGCTCTATAAATGAAAATCAGACCGACATCTTTAGCGGTATTTCTGAACAATTCAGAAATACCGAATATTCAGGTGTATTGATTGCTCATTGCAATATATCAATTGGTTATGTGATATACGGTTATGGGTTTGATTCTATCCTTGGATTAGATGTTGGATAAAGATGTGAAACATATTTTCCTAGCACAAACGTTATTAGATTAGTTGGAATGGTTAACAAATCCTAGTAATATCAAAACGTACACACATACATATGATCACGCCTGTTCCACAGGCAGAGACCACAGATCTCCAGATCTGCTTCGATCTCGGCACACTTTCTTGCCTGCTTCATCCACACTCATCACTCTCTTCATACAAGCTCGTCGGTTAAGGGTAGTTTTGATCTAGGCTTTCTTTAGAACTTATCTTTCTTAAGAAAATATCAAAATTTCATCTTTTAAAAATGATATTTAAAGTATGGCAATAATTTTTTATCCCATACCTTAATTGTAGTATAAAAAGAATACATAATAGAAAGAAGAAACTCTAATAAGTCAGATTCAGTGTACTAGTTGTAAACGCAAAGAGAATTTATAAATCAAAGTTCCCTCAGCTAGAAAACTGTTACACGAATACAAGGTGACGTTACGCTCTTTCGCGGCACAGCTCAACGCGGCTAATCCCGCTTACCATTTAGCATGTAACGAATCCGTAACTTGTCCGTTCACACAGCCCCACCACTTAAGAGCTTACGCTGTTATTTCAATGCGACAATGCACATGGGACGATTTAACTGGAAGCGGGTTGACGAAGCCCCTTAAGCTAGTGAGGATTTGCCGATGCAAGTACGAGCACGTACCATCCGGCTGCTTGCAAAGCGAATTACATGATACATTTTATGTGTGGACGCTACATGTGAAATACTTTTATAGTAAGATAATCTAGTAATTAATGTATATAATTCACCACCGCCCATAGACATCCACAACGCCGGAGGCGTCTCAGATGCTGGTCCTCTTGAGAACGCATACGCTTGACTCTTAAATGATAGAGGCATACGCGTATTGGGTCGCGTATTCGTATAAGGGGAGGGGGACGAGGGAATTGGGCCTCCGGAACTCAACTCACCGGACTAGGCCCATTCATGCTACAAAAAAATAATACGCCATAATAATATGTTGTCTTATGTTAAACAATCTCGTATTAAATTGTCTTATTTTATAAGTTATGTTTATTATAAATTCATATACACATAAAAAGACAGCTTTTAGTACATTTGCTTAGTCTGGAATCGTCATTAAGTATTGGATGACGCCGTTTACGACCAGACGTTTAAAAAAAATCGCTAATTTAAACATAACGCACGTATTCTACGCGCCATATTAATATATGTCCCGGTGTAAATTTGTTTTATATCTTTCCAATAAATTAATGATAGTACAAGTAATGGTACATATTTATTTTTATACCATAACGCTATTTTATAGCCTTTGTCCACCTACGCGTCTTTTTATATCATTCTCTCATATAGGGACAGGGCATAAATATTGCGATATATCTATTTGATATCTGCAAAGTGATTTATAATGCGAGCTGTTATCTTATCACGTGCATCGAATATGAGGCCGCTAGTGCGACGGCTCTGCGTGTAGGGTTGCTGAGAAGGGTGGCAAGTTTGCGTTACTATCCATGGACAATCCTTAATAGAAAACGACAAAACGGGGGATAAAGACTCTAACACTGTCAGGAACAAGTCATATAGTTTGACATTTGTTTTTAAAGTTCTCTAAATCACAACTTATCGTGATGACTGGAATAGTAGATATAACTACTATTTTACCTTAAATAAAAATTCAATAGTCTTCAATATTTATTAGCGTGAAAAGAAGACTCAAAGGCACAAATTTTGGTAGATAGATTTCCCCTCGATTGTACGAACTTAAAGAAATACAAGGCCGAAAACAGAGTTTGTGGAGTATAAAACTGTAAAAAAGATTTTTTTCACACCCATATAATATATATTATAAATAAATATCGCTGTAAATGACACAAATTTCAAAAAAAAATTTGCTTATTTTCGGTTCAGAAAAAAATACTGCGTCGATTGGTCTGATTCATACAGGTCTACGACAAATTAAAAATTTAGTACAGCATTGAAACTGACTGTTATTGAGTGATCAGATAGTGTTTTTTTCAGAAATTTTAAAAGGTTTTATTGCTCTGGTATTAAGATTTCATTTTGCGATCGATATGTCCAACTGTTGGGCAGGAAGGTTTCCGATTTCTGAGAAATTTGACATTAACTCACCACCTTTGCTCGAGACCGATGGGTGGGACAATCCAAACTCGAAATAAATACCTGAAGTCACGTATGTACTTTGTTTATCCTAATGGGAAAATTCATTGATTTCGAAAGCGATAACTTCGCAATAGAGTTAATCAGTTCATCGAAGTATTTCGATAAAATATGTTAAAAATTAAAACGTGTAATCCTAGGAAAGTTGTGACGCGTGTGGGCGTTGGTTGTGGTCGAGAGCGGCGTGTAGGCGCGTCGATTGGACGCTGGCTCGTTTGCACGTGTGCGCATATATAAATATGCATATGGCGGTCGTGTTTCACGCGACGAACTGTCAAATGTGACAGACGAATAGCACTGCCGTGAGATGCAATCTTCATTGCCCGCACGAGAAATGCGAATCCGCGAAGCTTTCATATCTCAATGTATGCAAAAAGCTGATGAGTACAACAATAACTCATGTAAATTACACGTATACATCACATTAATAAAAAATTGCATTAACTGATAGCTTTCCCAAATATGTCAATTGTTATATAACTGCGAATCGCTAACTAATGGCTTTACTGAAAATCGGCGCTGTGGTTTGTCGCAGTTTCTTGCTGACCTTTCTGTGATCCATACTGCAATATAAGCAACACAAATGAATGCAGGTATACTCTTATTAGTATTATTATATTTTATTTGTTTTTTAGACATAATTTTTATGTTTTTAATTTATGTTTCTTTTTTTTTGCTATTAACGAATAATAAACCTTTCTCGTTCATAAACTGTTATGTTCATATTTTATTTTTATTCGTCTATGATTTTACAAATAAAGCTTTTTTTCATATTTTCTTTTATTTATATTATAAAATTTTTATTATATAGTTATAAAATAAACTCTTCGATCTATTCACTGACATTCCGTCTGCTTTAAATACTCAGTTGTTGAGAGGGTTATACTCGAAATTTCTCTGGATTTGAAATGAAGGAATCCACTCCACAAGAACCAAAACCACCAACACAGCTCTTCGAGATAACAAACTGAAGGTCTAATGGGCTACTCACGTTTGTCCAAAAATCGAGAACCTTTGGAGTAGGCAAGTGCAAAAGTGAATATCACTTCTTGGTAAACGTAATAAAAATGTATGGCGGTAACAACTGCATCCAGGGGGGCCGAAGATTGGGCTTAGTTGCGCGTTTTAGAGAAAGCTTAAATTCAACAGCGGACTGCCACGGCCTGTTGTTAATGATGATAATGATAATTTTGACCTAAAAAGTGGCAATAGCAAAAACAATGAGTATAAACAACTTAAAATTGCTTAAAGACATTAAAAAAGTAGAACATAGATAACTTTAAGTCAAAACAAATTAGAAATACGATAATAGTCTTTAAAGCAGATAAAATCGTTCACGCTAGTTGCTTTTCTAGAAAAAAAAATGACAAAATAAATGACCACTATTAATATACAAAATCGATGTGCAACCGATGGGCGCTGCGAGATATCGATTTAAATGAGTGCTAATTAAAGAATCGGACGGGCTGCCACATTGAGGTTAGTGGTTTGTGGAAACTAGTTCTCGTCGAATAAAAATATTTGCCCGACACAGATGGAGATTTACGACGTTGTTAAATGCAAGTTAACAATTCCGAGATAGTGATCGCGTGTAAGGCACTCGCTACAACATCGCTGCGATTCGCCAGCGATCAGCAAAGCAATTGCACTGGTTTTTATCAAAATGATTTATTGCTAATTTAAATTACACCATTTAAATATGTATTGTAAGAAGGCTTCGTGAAATATAAAGAGTGCAGGAATCCGACTACCCAACTCCTTTACTCCCTTCTTCCCATCCCATTATTTTTATTGCCTTATTATCCTAAGGTAAAGTACGCATCTGTTGTGCCATAAGTACTGTAGATATCCATAGATGGTGTTAGCCCTTAACCATCAGGTTATCTACTTACTGTTTTGCCTATCTTCTCTATATAAAACAGCCGGTAGAGGCGTACGTCAATAACTGTAGAGCCACGCTGCGGGCGAATACTTTGTCAAGAAAGGCATATTATTTGTCTTTAGCATGAATGGGCTGGCTCGCCTGGGGAAGTACCACACTCCCGCAGAAAACCGGCGTCTAAGAGGTAGCTTAGCTACCGCGCTTCGTGCGGTGAGCGGTTGAGATCCGGAGGCCTATCCTCCTCCTCCCTCCCATAATTAAACTTTCCTTAAAGCCAACACTGCCTATGGCGCTGCGGTTGTCTATGAGCGGCGTTGATTGCTTTCCATCAGGTGACACGCGTGCTCGTTTGCCTTCCAATCCCATAAAAAAAATTTGACTCGTTCAATTAAATTCAAATTAAAGTTCATTCTTCACTCCTCTTCAGAAAGCGTTTAGCACATGTACTAAAATGTAATGTAGTAACGTCTTAAAAATTTAGACTTACACATTTATTTCAATCTGATATAGAAACTGCATCTGATGAGTCTTAACCCCGGTCGGTAAAGAATTTAAGTTGCCATGATTTAGAACGTGATGTAAGCGACGCTATTGCACCCACAGGCTTTAACAAATGTTACAGCCGACCGAGCGCCACCTGATCTTACACAAAAGGTGGCGTAAGGGCTACTGTTATATTTAAATATTACGTCAGTCTTGCTAGTAATGATTAAAAATTCAAATTAAGACTCGTCATTTCGACAACTCAAGAAATTTTATTATACATTTCATTTGTCAATTAATTTCAGTCTACTATGAAGGTTCTTCTATCATTGCGTTGAGAAGTTTCTCTGATCGAAGAAGAAATGGCGAGCGAAATTCTTTTGTATAGTTACAACTCTGTATTCTCTTTTTTATAGTTACAACTCAGTATTTGTTCTTAAACATTTAAAATATAGGTTTACTCACAGAAAACCGGCGTCTAAGTGGTAGCTTACCTACCGCGCTTCGTACGGTGAGCGGCCGAGTTCCGGAGGCCCAACACCCTTCCCCCTTTCCTCTACCCCTCCCCCCATTCCCACTTCCATAATGACACTTTCCTTAAAGGTCGGTAACGCTTCCGCACTGCTTAGGGCGCTAATGAAGTCTATGGGCGGCGTTGATTGTTTTCCATCAGGTGACACGCCTGCTCGTTTGCCTTCTTATCCCATAAAAATGAATAAGATACTTTATTATCACCTTAAGTCGCAAATTTATTTACTTATGTAAATAATGTGAGATCCTGGCATCGCACTCATCGACGTTCGTATTTGGGTCAGCAGTCAGCCTTAAGCATTTCGCCGTTCGATACACGGGCCGAAAACGTAGGTGACGTATGAAGCAATTTGCATCAGATTACCCTCTGACTTATTGCCGAAGTGAAGTCCACGTACTCGACAATAACGTACCGATTTTATTTACGAGGACATTGCGTTGAGAAGTTGCGGTTGGTATATCTGTTGAATAAAGTTTTTGCACAGTAAAACTGTTTTGTACTCGACTGTACTGTGGTACAGTCGAATACAATTAACGCATTGGGTTTAGATGTTCGCATATGTTAAGAGCTTAAGTTTTATGTTTCCCTACACCAAATATATCATTATCAACGTCAATACAACCCTTTCAGTGTAGTATTGGACATTAGCCTCCCTTAAAATATATTAGAGGATGTTGCCATAATTTCCACGCTTAGCGGATTGAAGATCCCAAATTATTTATGGGATAGGAGGGCAAACGAGCAAGCGTGTCCCCTGATGGAAAGCAATCAACGCCGCTCATGGACAACCGCGACACTGCAAGAGTCGCGGAAGCGTTGCCGGCCTTTTAGGTATATATAGGCTTGTTTTTGAAGGTTCCAATGTCGTAACGGTTCGGAAAGACCGCCGAGGGTAGCTAGTTCCACAAACTGATGATCTATATTATATTGCATAAATATGTTTTGGACACCATATTCATACTGAGCAAGTTCATAATGAGGAAAGTGATTTATACGCAATTAAATTTATGAGAAAAATTGCAACTATAAATATTCTTGATGAAGTAGGTAGGCACATAATTTTTAAGCATACACGAATACCAAAAAACGCAGCTTTATATAAAATTAAGGTGTGTCCGACTTTGATTGTAAGCTAAACAAAACATCTGGAATGACTCGTTCTCCGTAATTCGCAATTACCCTTAATACTGCTGAAAATCGAATCAATCTCGGGTCATTTATGCAAAGTGGGGCGTGAACAAGAATCGGGACAGCGCCTGTCGCGAGTGACGGAGGAGCGCGGGACTTTCACCTTGATTGGCTCGCAATTACCCTTTCAGATCTGGCAGTTTGTTAAATACCTGTATAATCATCGAAAATATCAGAGTCATCATAATCGACATTGAGCACAATCGATTTCATGGAATTGATGGTTACAAAAATCGTAAAGTTTACGGGCGCTATAATCGAAACTGCGCTCAGTCAATTTCATGGAATCATCGATTTATTCTTTCTCAATGTGCGTGAATATGAAGTAAATCTCAAAAATATATTAAACAATGGAGTCATTTATTTACTAAACACACGTATAGATTTATTTCTAGGAGACAATATTTTGTTAGCAGGACGCTAGCTCGATCAAAATCTAAACAATACTAAAAAACGGATAGCTTATCGATCAGCCTACAGAAATTCACAAAAATTAATATTTTTTTATTCTTATAAAATACACAAATTAATTTCCACTGCAAAATATTAAGTCAAAATCAATTTAGTATTAAAACGAATGCGAAATCTGCAAGTGATTTATTATCAGGTTATTAACAATGTGAAAGATAAATTTCATACGCATGTTCAAAGAAGTAACGAATGTGTAACCACAAAAGCAATAAATTAACCCGAATAAGCTATTTGACAAAATTAAACTTGTGTAGAATCTTTGAACACATTATTTGCACGCTTCTTCCCACCGTGGAAGTAATTAATAGTTTCCTGTTGGCGCTGAACGTGTAATAATTGATGTCAAAATGCTGACATCATGATCTCGGTTTCCAGCATGATATTAAGAACTTTAGTCACGAATAAAGCGTGAATAAGCACAAACGTATTCAAGAATACAGTTCTTTGAAAATCAAATTAGAGCAATACATATACACAAACAAAGCTTTAAATAAAATTTATATCTTCACAAATTTCGAACGGAACCTGACGATCTAACAAGCTCAGTGGCGAAGCTACCGTTTCCAAAATCAATGGTGGTAAGTGCGATTCCCGCTTCGAGATGAATATATGCATGGTCTATATAGGTCTATATTCCGAGTGTGAGTGCCTCGCCAAGCCTTATTGGAGAAGCATAGTGAGTTAACGTCCATTCCTCAAGAAATGGGGTGGCCTATGCTCAGCACTGGGACATTATATGGACTGTGAAAATGGCAATATGGAATATACTTTTAGTATTAATAAGCTTTTAGATGACGAGTAGTTTATGCGATTATTAAAGCCCTTGTAAAATATCAATTTAATAACAAGTTTGTAAAACCCACCGACGGTAAAGCCAGGATTTCAAATGTCATAACCCTTGCACAATGTCTTCTTCAAGCCCACATGCCAATGAGATACAGTGCTTAAGTGCTTAGCAATCAGGCGTAAATTGATGATCGTTGACGTTATGGGCTCGTCGAGATTGCCTCCGCTTGGATTTCTAGCCCGGATACCGGTCGCAATAAACGTTTGTTGGTTTACAGATCCTATAATTTTGAACCGGAATTCCTTGTTCTTGAGCAAACCTTACTGCATTCTTAACTTCTATTAAACGATCCTTCCCTTGACGACAAGACACAACATTTGAAAACTCTAATTTTTAATTCGTTTCGAATTAAAAATGTATGCCAATATATCCTTATCTAATATCTAAGAGGTATATTTAATTTTTTAAATTATATAAGATCAATCAATTACAAAGATCATTACGTTAATTATTATAACCTCCACTACTGAATATAAGCCTCTTCCATGTTAGAAGGAATGGCTCCAGTGGTTACGCTGTATAGACGAAACAAACCAATATATGTATGTATATTACCCACCGATTACGCTTCTACTCGCATAATTCGAACTAAAATAATATTTAAATTTGAAATAAAGTTAAAGACACGAAGAATTAATATAAAACGAAAAATGTACAGTAAAATATTTTTTTTTGTCTTTTAAACGTATATCTTTTGTCATAGAGTGTGTGTGTGTCAACTAAAATTAAAATCAATTCTTTGTTTATCAGAATCACCGTTGTAGATTTCATATCAAAAGTATGAGATAGAAACACTAACAAAAATGTAACAGATTTAATATTTACGAGTATTAAGCAAAGATTACATAGTTGTATAGCAAAAAAATACTCATATGGAATTATAAACACAACATCAAGTAATTGGAAAAAGCAATACATTTTTTATGCACGTTAATAGTCATTTTTAACGGTAATCCGTACAAGAGAAGTCGTGGGCGGTCGATAGTATTCAATAAAGTTGATTGGGCGATTGGTTCAAAATAAAACGAAGGATCTACGTAACAATAGCAATGATAATGTGAACATTGAACATAGGTTGTTGGTAGACGCACACGATGCGTCGGGCTCGAGGCTAGCTAGGCTAAGGGCAGCGTGTATGTGGGTAGTAGGGAACACAATACAAGCGCCTGAGTCGCATTAGTCAGTATTGTTGTTGCGGCGGCATTAGCGGCCATTGTTTCATGCGCACGCGCTGCTCGGGCCGGGCAGGTGCCTGCCATCCGGGTCAAGGTAAATTCTGATATTATTTTTTATACACTAATACAACCTACAATTTGAAAATAAAATTATTTATATGTGTGGTAATATATTTCAAAAATAACAATTATTTACAACTTTTACACATACCGCTGGGACCTCCGGAACTCACCGCTCACCGGACGAAGCGTAGTAGCTAAGCTACCACTCAGACGCGGGGTTTTCTATGGGAATTTGGTACTTTCCCGAACCAGCCCATTCATGCTACAGACAAAAAATATGCCATTCTTGACAAAGTAGTCGTCTGCAGCGTGGCCCAACCACTTCAGCAGATTCCATTGAATTTGGATAGGATTGGTAGCTCTGCATTCTCCACTATCATTTCAATCGTTGCGTCATTTAAACTTGACATCATTCAACCAAAACATATGAGAAAGAGTGAAACACTTTCATTTGTAATGATACCAAATACGATGGCATATTATGCAGGGTGCGAAAAATGAATTTTTGTAAGCACTTGATGTCCAATAAATTGTTAATACAAACGACCTATGTTATAGAATCTTGATAAACAACACAAGATACCACATACCTATGTGTGAATGTTGATGACTCTTTATGAAAGAATCAATGAATGCAAGAAAATGCCGACGAATAAAAGTATCGAGCAAATAAAACTAGACGTTGTAAACTAGACTCTTTATTGATACTTACTGGGGCCGCGCACGACGGGGGTTGTGTAAGATTTAATATCTTACCTGAAAAACAAAAAGAAGAAAAATTAGTATTTTCAAATAATTATGCAAAAACGAAATGCGAGGATGCGATGCACTTACAATATCACAAATTTTATATATACTAGTTTCATCTCATATCTATTAGACGTGTTTTTTAATGAAGGCTGCCTTCTGTTAAAAAAAACACATATAAACTCTGTTTTCTTAAACTACTTTAGTAATATATAATAAAAATTTGTATTCGCTTTCAAAAAATTCTACCTAATAATTGATTATTTGGTCCTGAACTTGTAATTTTGTCCTATCTCTACATGCAATTGTTGTTTGTAACAAAAAACTATAAAAGCTATAGCGATTAATGTAAATGCTAATACAGTAATTGTATAATATATGCATAATTATAAAACAATGGTGAAATCACAAAATTGTTAATCAGTTGAGACTTAGTTATATGGCGTTATAGAAAGGTTTCTATCTTTCGTTTCTACCATGGGGAGTGCTCCAAAATTGCTACTTTCAGAAGAAGAGAAATTAGAAATTTCAAAAAACAAATATACGCGTCTATGAGTATGATTAGCAGTATATATATGAATGTATATGTATGTGTGTGTCTGGTCACTGTGGTTCGCGAACTTACCACTTGGTTCTTGCTCAAAACAAGCGCCAGGTGCTCCAATAGAATGCCTGACATATGCTGAGCAAGCACCTTTTTATGAGACTTGTTAGATTAATTTTGTTTTCTTATTTTTTTTATTTGTATATTATAATATTTTTAAGGTTTTAATTTTAGTTAGTGTAAAAAAAAGTGTCGTTAATAAATTTTTTCCATGTCCATTCCATAAATACATTTCTCAAAGGCTGGCTTTCTCTCAACTCTTCTACAAAGGCTCTGATATTGCAATTCTTTTATTTGTAAATGTAAATGTTAAATTTTAATTGTTCGTTTACTCTATGACGTTAAAAATAAAATTATCATGACGAAGCAATAACCCAATCATACTTTCCATTCTACAAAAATGAGAAATGGTTAAATTTCACATTGGAATTAAGCTTAGCGCTACCTGCATGCGCACAATACATATTGATATTTCGAAGTAAATAAACACAACAATGGCGTTTGGCTCTAGCCTTGAAATATTTGAAGCATGAAACGCGTCTTGTGTGAACAGCTGTTTATATCCGTTGTTGTTACACGCTGAATTATTTCACAGACAGTGGTGAGCGTAAGGCATGGACGACGCTATATATGGTAACATCCAGAACAAAAAAAATGACATAGCAATATAACCTTTAAGTGGCTGACGGCAACTCGTGTGTATTCAAACGTCTATCGTCAGCTAGCGTGCGACTACTTATTAATTTAATGTTAGAAGTCTCAACCACGATCAAAATATTGGCCATTTTTTTGTTTTAAAAATGATCGCAGTAATTCTCTATTTTTTTAAATAGGGTGTTTCTTTTTTATGAGATAGGAAGGCAAGCGAACAAGCGTGTCGCCCGATGGAAAGTAATCAACGCCAGCCATAGGCATCTATAACAGCATAAGCATTGCAGAAGTGTTGCTAGCCTTTAAAATATTTAGAGGCGTTTGTTTCTTTTTTAAATATTTCAGTGTCGTATTGGTACTGATAATACATAGGTTTTTTCTACGAACTTCTAACAATTTAACGGATCAATATTAAAAAAATTTGAAATAAAATTATAATAGATTAAGTAAATACATGAAATAAAAAATGTTTATATATATTTAATTATAGCTATTATCTTTGTTTTTTATTAATATTTTTGTTCTTTCTTCTCTATCATTATAACGATAACGTACCATCAACCTACATCGAATTATCTTTTTAATATTGTGTCTATCCTACTGGAAGAAATCGCTATTAGCGATAAGACCGCCATTTATATATAAATATTACAATCAATAGTTGTATAACTTTGTTTTTGGTGTACAATAAAGAATAATATCTATCTATCTAAAATACACAACAAACATTCATAAGATACATTTCAACAAATCAAACAAGATAAAGTCATTTTTGGCAGCCCTGATAGATTAATTTAAAGTAGTGTAGAGAAAAAGCAACTAAGTGTAATCACGACAGCTCGCAGGCGTCGTAAAGACGCCCCGTCGACCATATGGCGGAAGTGGTGTGCATTCCCGCCGGAGTTGAAGATACTACTGCCCCTGGTATTGAAATTTTACTTGCAGTATGCACCAGGTATAAAAACAACGTTAAATGGCAGTAAAACTTTAGTCCCAACGTACATGTGTATGTTACGTCTATATCGATAAGAACTGTTTAAGAAGACGGTAATTAAAATATACATTTGAAAAACAGTTTGATATTTTTCACTGCTCATAATGTCCCTCTGTTGAACACGAAAGGATATTAAACCACCACGCTTGTCCAAGGTAAATTGGCGGGGCACCCTCGCTCGAAATCTTCTATTCGTATCAGTGGTTCCTATATTTTTCCGACCCAGTAATTCGCCATTGCAATGGCAGCAGCTGCTCGATGAGATCGTAAAATGTGTAAGGATTAGGACACCGTGAGCAGTCGTGCAGGTGCTCCATGAACTGATTTGCGACCCCATAATCACAACCCTCACACTGCGGTGCGGTATAGCCCCATTTGCATATGTCAGCAATGGCCCACCTATGTACGGAGTCTGTTAAGAGATCTCCACGTAGGCTATTACAGATCGTAGCTAGGCGGAAGCTTCTCTTGCTGCGGCTGTTTAGCCTAGCCGGGGGGAGCCATTACTCTCTTTATACAAGCTCGCTGGTTAAGGGTACTTTTGACCAGGCCAGATGTCAAAAACAAATTATTGCATAATCGGATCAGAAAAAAATACTGCGTCGAATAGTCTAAGTCTTACAGCTCTACGACCAATAGAACACTTTGACAGATTCAATCAATCAAATCAAATTTTTTGAGTTATCAGATACAATTTTTTTAGAAATCTTAAATGTTTTTGGCTCTGGTGGTAAGTTTTCATTTTGCGTTTTACTTCCTTGTCACCTTTTTGTTTTGATATAGTAACAGTCAATATTTTTTATGTATTGTATTTTAAATCTAAGTCAGATTATATTTATTACGTGCTTTAAAGATTTTTTTCTTCTCTTCCCTTATTGTTTCGGTAATGATTTTAAAAACAATTATTAAACCGTGATCGGTATCGCACGATTCACGGTTATTTTCCATTGATTATTTGCCCAAACGACGAGCCTAATTTACCGCTAGCTCAGCGACAATGGAAGTTCAAGGTTCGTTACTCCCCTTGGAGCAAACACGATGCAGATTTGCAGCTTCGTCGTGCGTTCATAATGATAGACGAACGATGGCGTTAGATGCGCGGCACGGCGCCTTGGGAAAACTTCTATTTGAAAACCCTTGGCAAGAACAGTGATTTTCTTCTTTTTTGTACATCACAATAGTTGTTAGAGAATCAGATCTCAATTCTCAGAACTTCGCCTCTAAAGAACGAGCATATGAAATGGAACGGTTCATTTAATTTAATTTAACATAAATAATTTTGGCGTTGATTTATGAATTACTAGATGGCCCGGTGAACTTCGTTACACCTCCACTTTATGTTCCCCTATGTTAATGTTCTCCTGGTATGTTAGTACTTAGGTTGTCTGTATATTAGCAACACGTCCGTTAGATCATAAAGCCGTCACGAACACCATGTATTAAAAGTAATCGGAAGTAAAAGGAAGAAAAAGAATTTTTCATTTTTCAAGCTATTCTTGTTCTCCCTACATTTTTATTCGTAAACCTTCCCTGTATTAGAGCGAACAAAATAAAGAATAATTATATAAAATAGAGTCACCCCATTTCCTTCCGGGGCCGCAATGAGAGCAAATATCAGTATATGGGCAGCAGCTCTTACCTACTTGAGAATAAAAAGTAGTCTATGATCATCAATCTGCCCGCCAACCGTAAATTATTTTGACACCTCTCAATTTTGAGGGATGCCAATATCCAGCAGTGGATTTCTACGGCTATAGGAGCCATCTATAAATTACCCACGATATGGGCAGGGAGGGGGTCATCAATGGGGCGGAGGGAATAATCAATATGATCGTTATTCAAGACCGTGTATAGAAACTCATATAAGTATAAACATACTAAGTGAACTCCTAGTCAATGATACGCGTGTACCAAACAAACAGCGATCGATGATTACTGACTTGTTTATGATGATGATAGACTTTGTAAGCTGATTGTTTTTCAAATTTATTTAGCATTTGAATTTATAAACATATATCCTATAAAAATTTCAATAACCATCAATACTGGATGGTTAATTAAGGTAAACCTTTGACGTCTGAGTTAACGACATCGTTTCCGCGTTCCAAAACCGTGGCGAATCGTCCTTAGGAGCAATCAGTGGCCCATTAAACGCCCGACTTGGAATTAGAAAACACACGCAAGGTCGACAATTACGCCACACGGAAATTTTCGCGGTCACACGGTCATGTCGACGACAGAACTATACATCTCTGACATTTTTTTTTAAAGTCCCGATTCATGTTAGGCCACGTCACCGTCTAAAAATACCAAAAGCGTTAAATGCGTAGTTCTAGTGCGTGTCACTGAGTACCAATATTTTAATAGCGAAGTATGCGTGTGCCTTAAGCAATCGGGTAAAATGTGTACAATAGAGAATTCGGATGCTGTCGTTCAATTGTCTATGATGGTTTAGTTTCAACATATTGGTGCAAAAAAGCGTAAACGCTGTAAATGACACAGTTATCAAAAAATACTAACTTATCGGACGTACAAAGGCTTAGATTCGAAGATATCGATGTAAAAAAGCAAAAACGTAGTAAACTGCAAAATATAAATTACTACCAGCTCCAAAAAATCTTTTTTTTATGGTCGGTTAGGAATGCAAAAGAGCAGGCGTGTTATCCGATGAAAAACAATCAACGCCGCCCATAGACATCCGTAATGCTATAGGCAGTGCGGAAGCGTTGCCGAGCTTTAAGGAAAGTGTCATTATCGGTGAGAGGGGGGAGCGGGAGGGTGTTGGGTCTCCGGAACTCAGCCGCTCACCGTACGAACTTTATCAGTTACAGCGTTTTCGCTTTTTGCCGTTGATATATATAAACTTATCTCTAGACCCACCACCAATAGTTATTTATTTATTATATAAAAATTTATTACCATGTTTATTATATTCAATGAAACTAACTTATATTTCATAAGCGACGGACGAAACGAATCGAAATTAAATAATAAACCACCCGCTTGCGCAACACCAATAAAATCACTAATGACTTATCCCACAAAATACCGGAGTGCGTGAAGACGTCGACGGCAAAAAGTGTTTAACAGAAGCTGTCAAAGACGATTATACGCTCCGGCAGACGTTGAACAAACAAACGGGACTTAATAGTGCTCGATATAAAATTGGAAATGTTACAATTGAAATATATAAATGTATGATGGGACTTTTCTTACCAACTTATATCAGTCACATGGTGTTTTTATTTTATCCTTATAATATTACGTTATTATCACTTATATTGTTTAACTGGGGTGGCGTATTGTACATTGTGGTTCGATTATGGCGTATAAGTGGAGTAACAAGTAATAAATGCGTGTATCGTGACTTTTACAGTTGACTAAAAAAATCCATAGTAGGTTTAGGTAGAATGGCCACCATTTTATCAAGACGTAAATGACGGAGTTGACAAGTACATTTCAAGATACATAATGTTATTGTTTTTTACTTGACAGTGGCATAATAGTTATAGCTAATTGCCATCAAAGAAAGAAAGAAAGAATGTTTACGATGTTAGGGTATAAAGGCTTGATGGAACTTGATTTCTTGTATTTTTGCAGCTCATGTCGCATATATGCAAGGTGTGTGCCAATTTCTAGATAAATGAACATAAGCCCACCATGCTTATCTGAAGCAAAATGCCGAGAAATTCAAACAAAAAGAGAGGAAGGACTTGGAAAGATATTTATCCAATGTGAGAAACGAACCTACGACCATTGCCTCTGGATGAGGAAGCTTAGCCACTGAGCCAGTTGGATCGTTAGAGTATTTGTATGCGGAATCGAAAATCAAAGTAGAGTAGTAATTGTATAAATAGAGAGGTAAGTTGTGTTCTATCAACACACAAGATGATAACTTCGAATCATGTAAACATCGCCATATTGTTGGTAAACTGTGTGAGTCACTGTTAGTTCGCATGTGACTGGTCGAGATATGATCGAGCACTGTTTAGATATGCGTGCATATAAGTCCATACGCCTTTGCACAGCCGGTGCATTAGATGTTTTCCTTGAAAAACAATTTCCCACTTTAGTTATGCGCATATCTTGCACTTACAGCGTTATCGGCAAAAAATAACGTCAAGATTAAATAATATTTGCATTTATTCCGCCTTATTAATGCATCTACTTACGTATGATAACTTAGTATTATATATAGAGAAATATCGTACCGTACCTATGTATCGGCATATGACAGAATTTATTCTACTAAAAATTCAAATTTAAGTTTGTACTTATCGTAATTAAAGTACATCTTCCACTTGAACTCAAAATGTGTAATTTTGAGTTCAAATGGAGTGAAAAATTTTTTTCACAGCTCATATACGTCGCACTGGCTGGGCACGGGCGTCCCCATTTCTGGAGGAACTATCATTAATTCATCATTACACTTGTCCAATGCGGATTGGCGGGGTAAACAACTCGGAATAAATATCTGCAAGCCATACGGGGCTCAATGCGGGGTTTGAACCCGCGACCGTTGACTGCGTAGGTGGCAATCCCGCCACTTAGCCAAGTGATCGTCACTTGGCCCAAAGGCAAAATTTGCATAAAAATCACAAAACCGATTTTTATCAATAATTTATTAAGTAGAATTGAACCTATGACTAGAGATCGTAATTTAATAGAAGGGCAATCCTTGCCAGTTGAGTTATTGGTGCTTGCAATATTTCATATATTTTTTAATTAATCGGTACAGAGCACTCAACGAAGTTATTATGTTAATAAAAAGAAGATAACATAAAGATTTGTAAATTAATTTTATAGATTATGTGCATTATTATAATAAGAAACCGGTCCCATTATCTCTGCCTTACAAACAAGGTTAAGCAAATAAACACAATTAAAACTGTATATATATCAGGTTATTTAAATATAAACACGAACTATAAATTCATTTAATATATTACAATTAAAGTTATACATTTTTTACTATGCACAGCAGCAAAGCTCTGCTTGAGTGTGAAGCGGTGTGTCTATAAACAAAGATCTTAACAATTAAGAACACGGACGTTAACGTCGGTAACAGCTAGTCTATAAATAATATTTCAAAATTTTGAAAAATGACGACATTGAATTTGGACGATACAAAATGACTACGGAAATACTACATTATAACATTAAGCATGAAGCTAGTTTTCTTGCCTACACTGGTATGTTGTTTTAAGTTAAATTTTGTAAAAATGTCACATCACACGCAACTAGTCTGATACACAGATCGAATTACTTTAAGATCATTTACAATGTTTCGTAACGTTTTTAAACTTGCGCTTTCGTTGTTAATCTGCTTTTTTCTGTGTGCGCGCGGGCGTTCGGTCCGCCGTTCCGATCGCGGTGACAAAAACGCCGCGCTTGCAACGAATCGATTTGCGACGCTAGGTGTAGCGTTGCGTTCGCTTCGATTAAATATCGATTACGAACAGCGCGACCGCGATTAGGAAGTGCAAACTGCCATCGCCAACTGGAGTGCTTTCATCATGATATTTATAATTCTAGTTTGAATATTACTAGGGAGCGTAATCATCTTCAATCGGTCCGCCTTCGTTTACCAGATGCAATTTTTCCACGTAAATAAATTGGGAAAATACGGTTAAGCGTAACTTAATTTAACCTTGTAGTACAAATGATAAAAAATAAATAAACAACGAATGGATGGAAACTTGGATCGAAAACCTATACAGCATCTTATTGATTTACATCGTAATCAAAAACGTTCCAGTTAAGGACAGTCAAGTTTAGGACAATATTTTGTTTGTGCACTATTTTGGATTTATATAAATATTATAATCTAAAAACACTATTCTTTGAAGCAGAGAAACTGATTATTTACTAAAATAAAATAATTAGAGCGAGGCATCTAAACGGGATGACTTTAGTCAGAAGGCCAAACTGAGGTTATGATTAATAAATACTTAAGTTTAAATCGAGACGGAAACCATAGGGACGCGGACATCACGAGCGGCGAAAAATAAATCAAAACATATGCACGCGCACGCGCATAATGACTAGCTAACGACGTCCTCCTCGTGCTATGACGTTTGTTGTGCTTTGTTTTTGGGTCATAGCCTTTTTGCCCACATTTTTTGAATCAGGAAATTCCCACGCTAACGATGATACGTAATTGAAGTTTAACGTTTTTAAGATTAACATGCGTACATTTCGATGTAACACGTATGACTTAAACGAAATATATATAAACGAAATAAACATATATATTCCACCACAGGAACCGTTCATCATCATCATCAAGGCATTACAGCCGCGGGTGGGCCTTAACCTGGTTCAGTAAATTTTTCCAGTCGGATCTCACTTTGGCTTTTTCTCTCCAGCCCCTCACACCGATGACTTTCAGTCGTCCTCTACTCCATCAAGTCATCCGAACTTAGACCTTTCGCAGCTTCTACGGCCATCTGGTTTGCCTTGGAGTACGCGTTTGGGTACTCTAGACTCGTCCATCCGTATTACGTGTCCAGCCCAACGAAGGCTTCCAATTTTAATGGTTTGATGACGTTCGGCTCATTGTACACCTCATAAAGCTCGTGGTTGTAAAGTGTAGTTTGTTTTTATTAGAAATCGTTGGTATTCTTTCATATCGATTTCATTTTTTTAAGAATTAATGCAATAGCATACGTCAAGTTACAAAATCAGGAATGTTCACTTACTATTTACTATGAAGTATATAACTCAATCATACCAAAATGAGAAGGATTACAACAAAGTTGTATTGAATCTGAAATGGAAAAGTACGGATGTAAAATTTTAAATCTGTGAGTAAATATAACGCCCGCGAACCGGAGATGCCGTGACGTACCTCGCCCAAATATGGACGCAATATGAAAGACACGATTATAAGAGAGACATAATACGCAACACCGGATACGAGTAATTGACCAATGCATACAAAATTAGCATCGGCGCGTGCTCATTGATGGTGGAATTGTTGTTTGGCGCCAACTCGATCCGTGCGATTGAATATACATACATATCAAAGAATTGAACATTGCGAAATTTTTTTTTTTAAATACATCAACATCCTTCATTTGTAAGAGTCGCAAATTGCAACAGTGGACAGTTGCCGCTGTATTGATTGAAAAAGACGCGTGAATTAAGAAGAAACAAGTAATATAAAAAAAAATTAAATGGAATTCCTACTTTTTTCAGCGAGCTACACGCTTCGCCACTAATGATATTTATTTCTAAATATACGAGTATATCCCGCTAAATATCTTAAATAAGAGATTTAATCGCCCGTATTAAACTAAAATTAATTAATGGATTAATATTTGAAAAACATGTGTTAACATCAAGTCTCATCCCCTACAAATTTAAAAAAAATGTAATTGAACTTGAGTGGATAAATAAAAATTGATTATTAACTAAAATAGTATAAATACATTCAGGGAGAATGTGAAGTAATTGTAAGAATTGAAAATGAATGCAAATGCAAATTGACTTCAACAAGCAGTCGCTCCAAAGTTAACAAAAAACATTTCCTTTCCTAACACTTTTGCATAACTAAAGAAAGCACACTATATACATCTAGTACAAATAAAAGCAACACACATTCGAGCCGCAGGTAGAAAGTTGTTGTATCGAACAGATATACAGCACTGTCCACCGTCTACATTGTTGCCTTAATTAAACCGTGTATCGAACGCCTACGGGGCCCCCTATCTTATCCGGAGCTCTCTCGTTTTTTCGCAACAAACCGCGTACTTCGCCGATAACAATATAATCAGGCGTTGAGGACAGGTGGTTTAATTAAATTTATTGACTCGTGTCGATGGCACGATGGTATCGTCGCGCAACGAAGCAAAACGTCCCAGTGCGGTAGGTAATTTCTTCACGTGGTTTATAATAAGTGTTTAGTAATAAATATGTATTTTTTTGGTAAAACATCGATTAACTTAGCTTTGACTTTAATCGTCATTATCAGCCTGTAAAAGTCGGCTATCTGTCACAAAATAGTTTAAGTTAAAAAAGAAAGGATAGAAGTAGAGATTAAGATTCGTCTGTACCGTCTGGGTCACTGGCGATATATTGTAGTACGATGCGTTTTCCTGAAACATTTTTTTATGGGATAGGAAGGTAAACGAGCAGGCGTATCACCTGAAGGAAATCAATCAACGTTGCCCATAGATATCCATCATACTATGGGCAATGCGGAAGGCTTGCCTGCATTCGAGATATGTGTATGATAGTTTTATAAAGGTACAAGTGTCCTATAGAAAGAATTATATAAAGTGCATGAACTTCTTTTCACGCACTAACATTCTGTGGAAAGCCCAGAAATTTCTCAACGGCCAGCAACGCTTCTGCAATGCCTGTAGTCTTAAATGAGTCTATGAGTAGCGTGGATTGCCTTTCTTCAGGCGACTGGCTTGCCTATTACCTTTTTATTCCATAATAAACATTTCGTGAAATATAGATTCTCGTATCAATGTTGTTGTTTGTCATTCCGTTGTAATTATTTCATTTTTCAACTATATTTATCATGTTCAATTAGTCGCTCGTCAGAAAATTGTTCAATATTTAACATTTAATAAAATATATCCTATATTATTAGGTGTACAAATAAGTTTCCGCAGTTTTTTATAAAAAATTAGGAATTTATTGTAAAGGAAAAGTACATTACGTTTTATTCAAAGTATTTTCCATCATTTGCCACTACTTTTCCCCATCTTTCTGGCAACATTCGGATACCCCGTCGAAAAAACTCTTCATCTTTTGACGCTATCCACAAATCTACCCAATTTTTGGTGTCTTCATATGATGTGAAGCGCTGCTCAGACAGACCATGTGCCATCGACCGGAACAGGTGATAATCAGAAGGGGCTAAGTCTGGTGAATACGGCGGGTGGGGTAAAACTTCCCAGTTGAGTGTTTCCAAGTATGTTTTTACCGGCGCCGCAACATGTGGACGAGCATTATCGTGTAAAAGAATAATTTTGTCGTGTCTGGAGTAGTAATGGGCGCGTTTTTCCTTAAGTGCCCGACTCAATCTCATCAATTGTGTTCGGTAGAGAGCTCCAGTAATGGTTTCGCTTGGTTTCAGCAATTCATAATACACGACACCAAGCTGATCCCACCAAATACACAGCATGAGTTTTTTTCCATGAATATTCGGCTTAGCTGTCGATGTTGATGGTTCGCCGGGCTTAACCCATGACTTTCTCTTCTTTGGATTATCGTAGTGAATCCATTTTTCGTCACCAGTGACTATACGATGCAAAAAACTCTTTTTTTTATTCCTGGCAAGCAGCATTTCACTCATGCATAATCGGCGTTCAACGTCTCTCGGCTTTAGTTCATATGGAACCCAATTTCCTTGTTTTTGAATCATTCCTAACGATTTTAAACGATGTGAAATTGCTTGTTGAGTCACTTGTAGAGTAAGTGCAAGTTCTTTTTGCGTTTGGGACGAATCTTCCTCCAATAGTACTTCTAATTCCATGTCTTCGTACACTTTCGGCCTTCCACTGCGTTCTTTGTCTTTAACGTCAAACTCACCGTTCTTAAACTTTTTAAACCATTCCTGACAACTTCTCTCACTTAAAGCAGCTTCACCATATGCTTCTAGAAGCAATCGTTGGGCAAAGCTAGTTTTTTAATAGATGCAAAACAACAATAACTTTGACATTCACTACGATAGTGTGGATTTTCACACACCAGCTCCCAGTGTAGCTACAAGAGTATAGTTGGGACTTCTTGGAACATGTAGGTTCATTCATTCTGTAGATAAAATTGCCCGCAGTGAGACTTTTCCGTATTAATTTAATAAGTATTTTCAGGCCTACTGTAAATGTGAGGTTTGTGAGGAAAAAAATGAGTGTATTTTTTGTAGGAAGCTGTTTAAGAAGTTACATGTGCTCTTAACATTTAATTTTTTTTATTTAATTCAAACAATTAGATTAAAGAAAATATAATTTCTTATATTGTTCAGTCTGGCTTTATGTTAATGTTTTGTCCATCTGTAATAAGGAATATATTTTATATATGTATGTTTTATAAATCAATTAAGGTATGTAATTGTAACTCCTGTTGATGGTCCATAAATAAATCTTTAAAAAAAATCTGTGGCAGTATTTCAATACAGGGAAGTGCAGGGTATTGGACCATATGTAGAAGCCTAAACAGTTAACGATACATTCACGGATGAGGTTCTGATGGCCTGATGAGGGGCTGATGGCAGTATCATCATCATAATCGGTCTGAGACGGTAGGTCCGGGCTCCTGTACGGAGCCCTCATATGGGGCTATGTAGCGATCTTCACGTATCTATTTCCTGTCAGCCGCTTTGTGCTTCATGATGACTGAGTGTGGCCTGTATAGTATGCCTGATAATACTCGATACACGAATCTCAAATAACAAAAGGGCTGTTTCCAACACAACAAAGTAGATTAACTATCTACTTTGTAACTATAATCTTTTCATTAATTAGTACTATATTTAAATATCAATAAATAAGTACTACCACTTATAGTGGTAGAGCCACGCTGCAGACGAATACTTTGTTAAGAATGTCTGTAGCTAGAATGGGCCGGCTCGCCCGGGGAAGTACCACACTGCCGCAGAAAACCGGCGTCTGAGTGGTAGCTTAGCTAGGGCTTACAATACCGAACTAAACTCTGAATACCGGTATTTGATATTTAAAATATCGGGATATCGGTATTAAAACCGGCATTATTGATAAAAAATTTACTAGTTATATTTTTACTTATCTCAGTTGTTGTATTGACTTGTTAACAAATAATATATGAAATCCAATAAATATTGTTCTGAAATGAGTAGATATTATTTATTTTATTACATAAAGAGTAGGAGTAGATAGATACAAAAAAACGTGGAAGTAAAAAAAGTACATATTTAATTTTATGTTACATTTTACATATAATAAATGTGCCAGATATAGATTTTAATACAATGAAATTGTTTGTTTATCTTCAAAAAAAATTCTTGTAAATAATTAATATTATTTTAATTAGATTTATATTGTGCATAAATTCAATTTTTATCAACTAATGTAATACCAAAATACCGGTATTTTTACATAAATACCGGTTTTTAATAATGGACAAAAATCGTCCGGGATTCCGGTATTTGGGATCCCGGAATCCCGGCATTGTAAGCCCTGAGCTTAGCTGCCGCGCTTCGTCCGGTGAGCGGTTGAGTTCCGGAGGACCAAAACTCCTCCCCTTACCCCTCCCATAATGACACTTTCCTTAAAGGCCGGCAACGCTTCTGCACTGCCTATAGCACTGCGGATGTTTATAGGCGGCGTTGATTGCTTTCCATCAGGTGACACGCCTGCTCGTTTGCCTTCATATCCGATCTGTTTTGGCCAGAAGATCTTTCGTATGATTCATGCAAACAATCCTAAGGCCATACAATATTTTATTATTTTATACAAATGATCATCTCGACTTCCTATGGTAGAGTTAATACGATAAACTTATTCGTATCATTTCTCTTTTTTGTTTCTTTGGACAGCATCGCAAAGCATGCAACTATTTTGGTGGAAGATAACGGGTGGTCAGGTCGGCATCACTTACTGCGTGTGGATGGTCTTCATAGGGCTGTTACTCTGCCCCGTTATGTGGCTCGGCTCGCCCAAGGACATGAAGTAATTGTGTTTCATATTTATTTTACCTAAAACTCGCATATTCCCATAAAAAAATTTTTTTGGCTGAATCCAACAAAACTTTTTGATACAATACAGTGTTCCTAAACTTCAACTTGCGTTGCGTTCGTTGTTACAGTGGCTCACTGATTAAAACCTAACGATTTAAGATCTTTAAAATTATTTATTAATTTTTGACACTTTCTTTTATTACACATCGATGACAAAAAAAATTACGTTGCCAATGTAGATATGATGGAAGGCTCGGTGTGGGAGACCAAGAAGAACATAGAAATTGTCGAAGCTTCTAGGAAGTTTAAAGCTAAACTTAACAAGCAAGCTTGCATGAGGCAAGTTATGAGTATGCAACGAAAGTATGTCGAGAACGTAGCAGATGGAGATGTATGGTCTGGATGTGCCTTTGCCTGTGGTGGGGATGTGCCTTCCCCTACCGGAAAAAGGCGTGACGATATATATACATAAATATATATGTTTTAATTTTTCGTTGAGAAAAAAACACCCTACTTTTTTTACAACTATAATTTGCTATACATTAAGTAATACGTACATATGTATGTTAATAATCCAAAAAAAAAAACAGCACACAGCTGCACTTAACGAAAACTATTCTTAAAATATAATTTTAATCTACTTTACTGATAGCCGTGGCCGTGGCAAAGCACGGGTGGCTTTGGGGGTTGAACCGAAATACCTTAGCCATCCCACTATAAAGCAAAATTAAAACATACTTAAATATAATCGTCTCTTTCGAAATACTACAGTTTGTAATTTAACCAAAACTTAATTTAATTTTATATTTATGTAAAAATTATATCAATTATGTAAAGTATAAATTTATGGAAAATTATTTTAGAATAACGTCTTTATTTTTTTCTGGTCCACGTCACGAAGTGAGTTCTTAGCTGCGGCCTTGCTGATAGTAACTTTATTTACATTATTTTAAAACAGTCATTTTGCTTGAAATTATTTTATTATTTATTTTCATTGGTAAATGTTTCAATGACTGCCCCCGAAGTCTAATCGTCATTCATATTACTCAACAGTGAATATAAATATTATAATTTTTCGGTATTAAGTCAACAAAGTTAAGCTTGAATATGTATTATACTTATTTGTGAAATGCTTATGTCCACAGACCATTAGCTGTGTTGTCGGTCTGCTTCGTATCGATAGTGGCGTTTTCCACATGGGCGTGTATAATTACGGATGACGAATCACCTTCCAGTCTTGGTGGCGTACTTGACTATACTCCTAGCTTGGGAGATTTCCTCGTCGCTTATGGAATCATTGCTTTCCAGGTGATTAGTTGTATATTTCTAAAATGGCCACAGAATGAGTTACATCCATCAATTAGAGATACATCCATCACTTCAAATACGTCTAAAATATTTTTTTGGGGAGAAATATGATGATTATAATGTATATATAACCTGCAAATATATTTTTTGTAATTAAGTTGCAAGACATTTAACAAAAAGTACGAACTTAAGAAAACGAGAGAGAGAGATGACCGATTAGTACTCGATGTAGTTCCTAGAGCTAATCGATTTAATAACAATTGTTTCGAGATGTGCATAAAATATATATAATATAATAAACTCGCAAAAACTATAAAAGAATTAAATATGACAAGATTTAGGGCAACATTGTACAATTGGTTGTTACAAAACATGCTTTATAGATTGAATCATGAAATTTTGTGATGATAAACATTAGTGATGAACTGCGTACGTCACGTTTCCGTAGACCTTCGTTTCTCTTATCACATTTTTTCTCACCAAGCGATACCTCTCCCTCATGTAATAGAACGTATTTTATGCACGGCTCCTTAGTACATATTTAATTTTATTTGGTGTTGCTCAACCGGGTAAGCGGCCAGTGTAGAAGTGTTCCCTACTCTACGTGTTCGGCTAGTGCCGAGGTGCGTATGAGTGTTGGTGTCGTGTGGGCCCCATAGTATTATATTGAACATTGCATTGGGCTCGCAGTTCGACATACACCCGATGCTGCTGACGCTGCAAGTGGACATGAAAGACAGCAGACGGATCAACTCAGCTGTGCTGGGCGGGTTCGCTGTGACCGGCTTCATGTTCATGGTGACGACTCTTCTCGCTGCTAACCGGTACGGCAACAGCGTCGAGAACAACATACTGCAGGGTACGTAGTTTTTTTAGGGCAGAGTAAGCAAACGCACGCTCATTTGCGTAACACAGTAGCGGTCCAAGTTGAAGCCTCTGAGGGATAGCTATCTCTATATTTAAAAAAAATAATCCAAATAAGTTTTGTACGCGACTGTACTTAGACACATGTTTTAAATAACAGAGCAGGCAAACGAGCACGAATGCCTGTTGATGGTAAGTGATCACCGCCGCCCGTAGACATCCGCAATGCCGGAAGCGTTTCAGATGCGTTGCCGGTCTTTTGTGAACACTTATCTATGTGTTCACAAAAGTTGTTGAATGTTGTCGAAAGTTAAACCATTATAATAATAAATTATTTATTTAAATAAAACTATGAATAAAAAATATATATCACGATAGACAAACGAGAATGCGGGTTCTTTAATGGTAAACAACCGTCACCGCATATGAACATTTGCAGGATTAACAGCACTGCAGATGCAATGTCCACCTTTTTTGTTTTTTTTTTTACGTAGGGAAATCTACTGTTACGGATACCCTGCTGCCCTGGGGGGGACAGCGAGTTATGTCGTGGAGTATGTGGAGTTTGCGCGTCTACCGACTAAATGTCTACCTTAAGCCAAGCCACAAACCATCATTCATTCATTCTCCGCACCATCACCCAGTGGAACCAGCTACCTTCAGTAGTATTTCCGAATCGATACAATATATTGAACCTTCAAAAAACACGCCTACTCACATCTCAAAGGCCGGCAGCGTACCTATGGAGTTGCGGACGTCTGTGGGCAGCGACGATTCTTTTCCATCGGTGACATGCTTGCACGGTTAGCTCGGCAAGGAAGGAATGTGACTGAAGGACCTAATGGAGAGAGAAAGGAATTTGGTCTCTTAATTCCTGCACTCACCTTACGATATGCGGTAACATGCTGCCATTTAAAGCCAATATTTCTTTTTATATGTTGTGACGTATTTCCGCAGTGGAATTTGCTCCATTGGTGCTACCATGACTCTACCATTATTAACTTATTAACCTTTTCGCGCCGAACACGTATTTTTTTTACAAGTATATAATTACCAAATTGATATTTTTAATTTAGTACAATATTCTTGTAGAGACGCCGATTATCATACGTTTCCGGTATAAATGTATGCTATAACGACGAAGACCGTACGATTGCGCAAACCTCGAAAACTCTAATGGGCATACTCAATAGGAAAATAATACGTCTCGAAAAGGTTAAATATATGTTATGTATTATCGAAAATAAATAACTATAATTAAATGTAATTTTTTATATTGCTGAAAAATTTTAGGCATGCCGCCTTCCATCACACTATATATAGTGGCATTGCTAGTCACTCTTCAACTCTGCCTGTCGAGCGCCGTTGGCAATTCAGCTCTGTTCCAGCACATTGAGGATCTTCTGTCAATACCCAGAGGTATGACTATGCACATAGTTATGCACAAACTTTTTGTTTTTTTGTTTGGAAATATCTAAATACATTTATCGTTATAAAACGACTTGTATTAGATTGTATGAGATTGTACCTATACAATGCATTGTATAGGTTACAATCTCGGTAAGCACCGACTGAACTGATGGCATAGCTGAAAAATTTTAAATGGGGATCATAATGTCTTATTACCATATGAGTTTAAATTTCAATGAAAGCGATGGGAAAAAAATTAAAATAGAGCAGTATCTAACATTAATTCAATTGTTTTTCGAGAACTATTTTTCCATACTGATTTGTCTAAGCCAATAGGGTGTATAATATGGTTTTGTTTCTCCGATTGCATTGGTATTCATCATCATCTCTTAATTTTCAATATTCTTCAGGATTCTCTCTCATCTGTTTGCTTTGGATGTTACGAAATATTTTTGTATATGGGATAGGAAGACAAACGAGTAGGAGTGTCACCTGACGGAAAGCAATCAACGCCGCCCATAGACATCCGCAGCGCCATAGGCAGTGCGGAGGCGTTGCCGACCTTTAAGAAGTGTTATTATGGGATTGGGAGGGGGAATGGGAAGGGCAGAGGGTGTTGGGCCTCCGGAACTCACCGCTCACCGTACGGAGCGCGATAGCTAAGTTACCACTCCGACACCGGTTTTCTGCGGGAGTGTGGTACTTCGCCGAGCTACCCGGCCCATTCATGCTATAGATAAATATTATGCCGTTCTTGACAAAGTATTCGTCTGCAGCGTGGCTCTACCACAATCACGTATATATTATATTAAATACGTAATTCAAATTGTTATAGACTTCTGCGTGCAACGCTGTATTGTAAGATCGACCATTGTAGCCGTGGCTGTGTTCCTTGGAGAAACTGTACCCAGGTTCGATTTGGTGATGGGACTCGTGGGCTCCACGCTGACCGGCCCACTAATGTTCATATTTCCGCCGCTGTTCTTTCTGAGGCTTTGTTATCTAAAGACAAATGCGGCAAATAAATATATGTTTAAATCGAAAAATAGAAATAGTAAACCGCTGGTAACAGACTTAATTAGTAATGGTGACACTGCTTCGCAAAATGGCGCCGATATTTCAAATTTGGCGCTCATTCGAGCTAACATATTTCAAACAAAGTACAAGACTTTCGAAAGTCAGTATTTCGAGAACCTTTATTCGGAAAACTACATTGACGAGTACACTGTGAGATGGTATGACGTTCTCTTGGCCTCTATAGTAATGATTTTAGGATTGACCGCAACCGTGGTGGCTACATATTCGAGTTGGTCCGGAGCAATTGCTTCTGCAACCTTCTCACCTCCATGTATAGTGAACGCAACTTTGGCCGCTCGTAGTTTTATTCAAAAATCATAATATATTTCACCATCAATACAACCGTAAGTCTACAGCTGGACATTAGCTTTGTAAAAAATGGAACGATATCACCGTAATTCTTATGCATGACAGGAGGATTGGGGATAACATGTTAAAAAATTTATTGTTGCCCATTTAGTGATTTTAACTCTGTCATCTTGTACGACCCACGAAAAGAAACGAACAGTTTTATTATAAACCGGGAACTACACGGCCCGTATTCTGTAATCAATTACATTGGCTAGCGTTAGCGTAATGCAGAACGCACATTATAATCGTTTTGTCTATATGAGAATTTTTTCTACGCCTACATTTTTATTCTTTACGGTCTTGACAGAGCGATCGCAATCGTTACTGAGATTTAGATGGCAGATGTGGTTAGCCTCACGACGCTTGGCCGCTTTTCTTGCCTTTTCAACATACTAATTAATTTACTACTGTGTAGTTTTAGTAATGAATAGTTCTGCAGTAAATCGGACGAGACCGGACACAAATGTTTAATAGGGCTTTTGACTGTATTCAAATAAAAAAGATATAATTTTGACGCGAAACGGTAATTTTCATAACAAATGTCTAAAAAACAAAAAAATTTATCCTTTTTAATAAATTTAATTTTTATTTAATTATCTAAATGTGATCATATCACTCTCAGGTCGTATGACGGCAAATGCCAAACAAAGTGCATTACGTCACTTGTTCACAAACCACGTAAACTGTAATGGCGTTTTAGAGCGATATGTAAAAACTTTTTTAAAAATGTTTTCAGCGACATATTAGGTACTTATGCATCATTTTAACAATTTCCCTAAAAATAATGAACATTCCTATTTCTTTTTCATATGAGAGTAGTATTTTATAAGAAATTTCTCGTGACATTGTCTCGTGCAATATCAGGCATAAATCGGAAATCCATTATTAAGATGGATAATCAGAATTTCACTTAGCTAAGAACCGCAAAAAAATTAAAAAATCTTTTCGCAGATATAAGCTTAGTAAAATTCTGACTTGCGAGACAATGACTTATGATATGAAGCAGGCCTAACAATGAGTCGTGTGTCCTTGCGATCTGAACTTGTGATAGCACACTCGACACAAAAAGTCCTAGAGTCCTAACTATTAGATTTTAACCTTAGTGTTTAAGTTTAATGTATTAGGATAAAATTTATAGTAAATTGTTAATAAAACCCAAAATATGTTTCAAAATATTTGCATTTTTATTCAACAAACATTCCAACAATACAATTATAATAAACGAGACAGTCCTTTGGTAAATAAATGTATGTGACTAGGACTGAAGGAAGTTTTAACGTTGTGCTATGATACCAAGATATACATCGATAAACAATAGTGAAAATGTATAACAAACTCGAAGTCAGTTTCTGAGATAATATGGGAGTACTGGCCACGTATAATCTTAGTCTTATACGTATTATTTTTAAATATAAACAATTTTCATTTCACGTTATAAGTAAAATCGAAATTCAGTAGAGACAACGCTCTACATAACTTGGACTTGGTAGCGCGTTGTCTCTATCATACATTCGTTTCTCTTACATTCGAATCTAGTCGATAATTTAGAATCCGTGTACAGCTCGATGTGTGATTTTTACGATCGCATACTGTGTCGTATCTCTTCACTCCAACACCGTCTATTCGCTGAGATGATGCAAAAATGGCTGAATATGACAAAGCACCGAACTATAGCCTAGCTCTGGGCAATGTTTGCTTTTTATTATTCTTAACTTGTATCAAAAAATGCTCATGGAGTTCGGGCAGCAATTGTGAAAATTATTACTAATTTTTTTGAATATCAAAACTTGTCTTTGGAAATAAATATTTACAACGTGTAAACTTATAATAACAATAGCAATTGATATTGAAGATACGCTGATAAACCCAATTTTTAAATTTGGTATTTCAAAAACTACCAAATTTTCCTTTTGGATGTATTCCAGTTTATGGTATTGGTTGTTATATGCATGGAGATAAAAAACGACAACTCAAAAAAGCGAAAACGCTGTAAATGACAAATGCCAAAAAATTTATTGCGTGTTCCGATCAGAAAAAATACTGCGTCGAGTGGTCTGAGTCTCTCTCTACGACCAGATTTTGAAGGATTTTTTTGGCTCTGGTGGTAACTTTTGCGGTTTTCTACGTTTTCGCTACAGCTCAAGAGCTGGGGACAAGTCCCAAAATATTTCTTCGAATTAATTTGGATAATAAAACTCACAGTATACGAGGAAAATGTCTTTTCAACAGTGGTTTAAAAACAACAATTCAGAAACTAACCGTACCTCAATTTGTTTAAATTTATAGAACAATTCTTATATTAATTTGATAATTAAGGCAATAAAATAATACAACATTATGTTTGTAACAATTTGTTCTTATACTCATTTTAAAAATTACTTTTCAATAGAAAAGTAATGAATAAATAAAAATCTTTAGTATTCATAGGAACAAATTACATATCTCAAATAAAAATATATAATAATAAATCTAAAAAACATTATTTTAAATATTTCACATATGACTATAACTGAATGTATTTCAGTTTATTCACATTTGGCCATTTTTACTCTATCGCAGTGGTCTCCAACCTTTTCATTCATTCTTTTCAACGTCGGATAACTTTCACGCTGACTGTTGAGGAGGGAATGTTAATGTTTATATTTTATTGTTTTGATTTACACGCCTTTTTTCCATCAAGATTATAACGCCACTGCCGCTCAGCTCACATTAATCTGTCGTCCTGTGGAAACTGTGTGGAAAATCACACAAATCCCATAGGAAATTCATAACAGGGCGAACGAACGAAACGAGGGCGAAAAGCGACCACTGGGCGAGAGTCGTTCGCTGCGATAATTGCTAGCGGACGGAGCTCTGTGGTCTCTGCCAACGATAGGCGTGAATACAAAAACATAACAGTAAATAAAAATTAACGTCTTGTGCGGCCCGATACTATTGGCGTTGGGAACCTCTGCTCTATCGAACTAAAATTCCGAACTGATTGTTAATATCATTATTTTAATACCTTTCCAGGATTTTTATAGCAGAACAAGCAAATGAACTAGCGGGTCACCTGATGATAAGTGATCACCACTTCCTATACACATTCGCAACGCCAAAAACGTCGCAAATCTTGACGTAACGTGTCTTGCATACCCCAATAACGTATGAGAAAGCCGCAGGTGGGAGATCGTTCCCTTACACCAGCTATACTCAGCCCTCCGAACTTTTGTGGTTGGCCCGTCTGGTATCAATTTAGAACCCATAAGAAAAATAGAATAAATAGGTTCTACGTAACACTACCGCGCCGCTGTATGCAGTGTTATTATTGATACGGTAATTTGCCGTAATATACGGCAATTTATTTTTAATTTATAGCAAACGTCTGATTGTATCACAGCAACGCGTCATTTTAGTATTTTCGTAAATACGACAAATCAAGTGTTTGGATTAGCGATGTTTTGCATTTGGTGTTTTAAGATCCGTTCCGAGCGAGTGAGACTGGACCAAAGGTTGGCTTCCATATTTCCATGTACGTCTACTACTCATCTGCTGGTCGTGACTTGTCTTAAATTTATTTATATGATACAACTGTGTCAAAATCTGAGAAGTCATTGCCTAATTTTCTTTTTTTTTTGCTGACCGCGACTCCACGACTGACGTATTTGTGGCCGCTATGAAAAAAGGTTGAGTACCACTGGGTTGGTGGCAGAAAATTGCAACTAAATCGCACGGTATTCAATAAAAAAAGATCTAACTTAAATGTGCAACGAGACAGACATCAACTCAACATAATAACAATTGATATTTCTTACTATATACATATATATAATATATTTATAGTGTAATGGAAAAATTGGACTATTTCTGTTTACAATACTGCGAGAAGAAAAACAAAATAATCCTCTACATCGTCCGTTGGCCTAATTATCAGAATATCGCATTTGAAACGCGTCCTGCGTTGCGGATGTCTTTAATGCGGATGCGGATGGCTTTAAAAAAATAACGTTTTTCTCAATTTTGATACCATCCAACGAATAATATTTAAGAATATACAATGAAATACATATTTCGTATTTACCTCAAAAATATCTCGATTTTCCTTAAGTATGAATGTTTTAGTACGAATGTCTGAATGAGAGAAACTCAGTTTTTTGTTGTTCTTGTAAAATTTACTCACATGGACTTACGAACTCTGATACTTAGGCCGACGATATGTCAAGACTCCAGTGATTTATGCGGAAAGGCACTAGGCAAAATGCGACTTTAATCATTTAAGATATGAGTATTGAAGAACTTAAGAGGCCGGCGTGATGTAAATGCAATACGAGGCGAGCGTGAAAATCAGTCGGAATATTGCATCTCTGTCTAACATGTAACCAAAGCAAGTTTTCCATTTCGCTTTAGCTCCATGTCATTTAAATTTGCAATAAATTTAGATACACATATTCCGTAATACCAAAATGAATGAAAGTTAAAGCTATTTTTGATAATCTATAACTTGACAATATAATCTATATTCTTGCAATAGAACACGATAAAATTGTCGTATTTAATACAAAAGAATCAAGTAGAAGATGTCGGTTACACAGTGAAAATGTGCGAAATGCAATTCGCTTCCAATTCAGGTAACTATTTTGCAATAAAAATTGCACAGTAGTCTCGATAAATATTGTCTTAATCTGAATTCTATTATGTAGGAATTATGCTTATCTTAAAAGTGGTAGAGCCACGCTGCGGACAAATACTTTGTCAAGAATGGCATATTATTTGTCTGTAGCACGAGTGGGCCGGCTCATCCTTCTCATAATGACAATTTCCTTAAAGGTCGGCAACGCTTCTACACTACCTATGGCACTGCGGATGTCTATGGGCGGCGTTGATTGCTTTCCTTCAGGTGACACGCTTGCTCGTTTGCCTTCCAATCCCATGAAAGAAATATGCTCTAATTGTAAATAATTTAGGTATTATGTATGGACAATTCATCCTTCACAGGCCCCTTAATACAATTTTTCTATATCACGAGTGTATCTTATAATAAGCATTTAAGAACTCTTTTCGAGTGCCAGCTTTTCACCGAAATTCTTTTTGATGAGCTTCTTGTCCAACTTTCCCATCGCGTTCCTTGGCATCACATCAACGATCAGCAGTTTCCTTGGCAACTGGTACGGAGCCAAATGTTTGCCGGCCACATCCTTAAGTTCCTTCAATGTCAATTTCGTTTTTTCCTTCAGCACGACAATAGCAGACACTGTTAAGAACAAATAAAAAGTGCCTTATAATTACAGATAAGTTATTATGTATATTAAAAGTATATTAGTATCTGTATAAATATATTTTTATTTATTCTTTTATTATTTACGGTTAACTCATATTTATGTATACTTATATTTTTTCTTATGGCTATTAATTTTGTTTAATTATGTTTATATATATATATATATATATATATATATATATATATATATGTATATATATATATATATATGTATATATATATATATATATATATGTATATATATATATATATATATATATATATATATATATATTCGCGCCTATCCCCCGCAGGGGTTGGCAGAGGCCACAGAGCTCCATCCGCTGCCATTCATCGCAGCGAAACGGCTCGTCATTGGTCGCTTTTCGCCCTCGTGAGAATCAGGACGTGTCGGGTGGCGAACCACGTCGCCGTCATTTTCGACAAATTAGGTATATTAAATTCGTCTTAGTGAATCCCACGAGCCGCAAGGGTGGATAGAGGTCAGCCCCAGCAGAGACCTGCATGCTGAAGTAAGGCACCATAGTCCCCGGAGGAGCGGCACGCTTGCGACTAGGCTCGCCCCTAACCACGCATCCATTGGCACGGCAGACCGTGGATTGGCAGAGAGGAAGGGAAAGGATAGAGAAGAGAGGAAGGGAAAGGATAGAGAAGAAAGGAAGGGGCAGGAAAGGAAATGCGGATTAGGGGGGTTACCAGACTCGGAATAAACATTTATAAATCCATATAAATATTTATTCCGATGCGAGAATCGAACCCGCGACCATTGACTCCGCGGGCGGAGCGGCCCCGCCACTGAGCCAATCTTGAATTATATGTGACAACAATATCGAATAGATCAAAATTTGTTGGAAATTATTCTTCTGTGGCGTGAGTAAACAGACTTGTCCAAGGTAGTATCCACTTTCGCAGAACACCATATTCTAAGTAGTAGCTTTCCTACTGTGCTTCATTCACTCATTCAATTCATTCGTGTCATTTTCTTTAAAGAAGACTATCAATGTTTTTAATATTACCAGAAATCTTCTTAACTATTCCAACTAAGCTAATAATGCTTGTGTTAGGAGATGGCTAAAAGTTATAACTAGAAATGAACTCACGAAGTCAGATCGTAAGCCGATCGATCATCGACTTAAGCGATCTATTGCTGACAACTAAAAACTAAGCTTAAACTTAATTCGCCTACCACTTCCCACCCACGACACTCACACGCACCCCGTTTCTAGCCGAGTACGTAGAGTAGGGAACAACACACACTAAACACTTCTACAGCGGCCGCTTACACGAGATTTTCTCACGTAACCGGTCGGTTCTCACCCCCTAGACCTTAGGGTCTATGGGACTAATAGGGACTATAGTTACTTCAGTCCAATCCTCCTCTACATGTTTAACATAGAGTCTGCGATTTGCGCAGATCCCAATTATACATTACTTGGAATTCTTCCCAATTATAATTTAAATAGAATTCGATAAAGCTGTTAAAGCCAATAGGCTACCAGCATTAACATCTTCGAATCAAATCTATGATATCCACAAAAAATAAAATCAATATCATGTATTACAATCAGCGGTCGCCAAACTTTTTAACCTCACGGAACAGTCAATTCATAATTTAAATCCCGCGGACCACTAATAGGATTATTTAAGTGCTAAATATATTAAATAAAAAAATGTGATACACATAAAATGTACCCAGTATATAAAATGAAAATGTTAATTGAAATTAAATTATGAAAGCTTTAATAATAAACCATAATGAAATAAACATAATAATAAAATAAACGAAAACTGTAAAAAAAACCTATTAAGATGGTTTAAGTATGATAGATTAAGTACATGTATATACTTGTACTATCTTACTTATACATTCCTAGCGGGTCATCCAATGGCCAGCCTGTACAGTATGCGACGAAAGCTTTTAAAACTTTTCACGTAGTATTATGATGTGAATTATGTTTCATCTTAAAACATAAATGTCTATGGGCGAGTGATGAGTGAGTATATTCTACACTTTTCTGCGGACCAGCGAAATTTTCTCGCGGACCTCGACTTTGGCGACCGCTAATGTAAATATATTGTGAAAAATTTAAGGATACTCTCACAGAAAACTTGAAATAGAGAAAGTATTTTCGTTTCAAGCCAATTTACCCGCTTCTCCATAAGTGTCATCCTCAACGCCCAGCACAGCGACATCGGCAACGTTAGGATGTTCCAAAATGGCTGCTTCCACCTGCAGAGCGCTGATCTTGTAACCACCACTCTTGATGATGTCCACGGAAGACCGGCCGAGTATCCTGAACCGACCGTTGGCGTACGACGCCATGTCGCCGGTACGGAACCAACCGTCCTCGGTGAAGTATTGCCCGTATAGACGAGGAAGACGGTTCCAATATCTAGGAAAAAAACAAAAAACTTCCAGACACAGAGAAACTTGCAGAAGGTATAGTAGTTTCAACAGAAGACAATGTGGAGAGTGTTTATTGAGATACTGACATTATAAACAGCGCCCACATAGTTGACAACAGGTTCGACGATTGTCTTCCGTAGAGTCTATTATACCTGAGGAGGTCTCGTGTTGAGTCCGAACATATTTAGTACATTTTGTTACCTATGAAATATCTTTCCCGTCAATCCAAAGATTAACTGTTAGAGAATGCATTCTGCTATTAATCGACCTCTGTACCAAATAACGTACGAAAAGATTCAAATAAATAAATGTAAATCAAAATTATTTCTACTGAGGATCGTCTCTTCTCATCTCTTCGTAGGCTCTTGTTCCAAAATCAATAATATTTCTTCAGTTTCAACAAAATATGATATGTTAATACCTGGTAAAGACGGCTGGCCCCTTCAGCAACAGTTCACCTTGGTATTCACCATCCTTGCTCGCCTCGTGTTCAGTTATCACTGGTTCCTTCCAGTCACCGCTGTCTCCTTCCGCGAAAAACGCCTTTGATGTGGACAATCCCAGTTTCTCCAGAGAAATCTACAAATTATTATAATTTCTTTTTTTGTTACAAAACAACGGAGTTCATTAGAAACACAAGGAGAAATGGACTAAAGATGTAACAGAATGGTGCCCAAGATATAAGAAAAGAAAGACTGCAAAAGAGGTGGGACGACGACCTTTAAAAAAAGCTATTTTATAATATTAATATCTAAACTAAATATTAATTATAGATATATATATATATATATATATATATATATATATATATATATATATATATATATATATATATATATATATATATATATATATATATATATATATATATATATATATATATATATATATATATAGAGAGAGAGAGAGAGAGAGCGACAGATATAATAAAATATATAATCACGAGAATTCGATTACCTGTCTATCGGGTGGAGGGCTCTCGACGGTGACAAGCGGTCGGAGGCCGTCGGAGTCCACGATACGCGCGCCCACGCCCGGTAGTGTATATATATATATATATATATATATATATATATATATATATATATATATATATATATATATATATATATATATATATATATATAGAGAGAGAGAGAGAGAGAGCGACAGATATAATAAAATATATAATCACGAGAATTCGATTACCTGTCTATCGGGTGGAGGGCTCTCGACGGTGACAAGCGGTCGGAGGCCGTCGGAGTCCACGATACGCGCGCCCACGCCCGGTAGTGGGACCCCGACGCAGCCAACGTGACGCCCCTCCACCGGCCGGTACGGATTGCTCAGCGTCATTCCCACTTCCGACATGCCATAGCGCTCCAGCAAGCGGATGCCAGATATCTATTATCATTCGATTACCAACATGATGAACTTTACACTGACTGTTTTAAACAAAAACTAACACACATACGCGCACACGCACACACATGTACACAGGTACGCACGTGCACACGCACGTACGCACGCACGCACGAACGCCTACCACTTACCTAATTCATAACCCTCGCATGGCATCTTGCGGGAAGGGAGTGGTTGAAAATCAGCGCTACAGGGGAGTCCACCAGGTTATCACTCGCCTTTAAATCGCTCCCCAGTTGACATATTGATATATTATTGACATTACATCTCCACCTCAACATCTGACATAACTCTTACAGATAATTAAAAGAGTCAGGCATTACTTTGCGGAAATCCATCACTATGTGGACAGTCAAAAGTTTTACTTAGCTAAGATCCGCGACAAGCAAACAATAATAGAAAATTAATAATGTGTTTTTTCCTGCTGGATGAAGTGGAACAATCGAAAAGTGACTTTTCGGTTGTCTTCTGTAGAGTCTACTATACCTGAAGATGCCTCGTGTTAGGACGAAACACGTGTCGTTTACAAGGTGGAAAAGTGGTGTGTGTTTGGTGTTGTGTATAGTGGTTCGTGGGTGGAGAGTTGCTGGCCGTTCTTCGCTAAGTTTTTGGTTTAAGTTCCAAATATATCCACTTCATCCAGCAGGAAAACACACATTATTAATTTTCTGTTATTGTTTGCTTGTCGCGGATCTTAGAGAATTAAAACTTTTGATTGTCCACATAATAACTCTTACAATAGTGTTAAAAAAATAAATTAAAAAAATATTTCCACCTTCTCCCACTTGCGGAACAACGCGTCCGGCAACGGCGCAGAGCCGACGCACATAAGACGCAGCTTGGAGGCGAGCGCGGTGCGGACGTAGTCCGCCGTGCGCGCGTCGCCGAACATGACGTCGTAGTCGGCCGCAAGCCGCGCGTACATCGCCGGCACGCCGTGGAACACCGTTATACGAGCCTCCTCGCGCTCGCCCATCCCTAGCAAACGCGCCCACACTGCGTGCGACACGAACGACGATAGCATTCGTATACTGAAACAAAAACTATACATAAATAAAGTTACTAATTACTTATCAGATACGCAGCGCAAACGCGTTTATAATACATAAATAACGTTATGAATTACATATCAGATACGCAGCGCAAACGCGTTTATAATACATAAATAACGTTATTAATTATATATCAGATACGCAGCGTAAACGCGTTTAAGTCCAGCATATTTTGGCTCTGCGCACCATCGTGAGGGTGGCTTGCTATGTACGAAATGAAGTCATAGTGAGAGATCTCAGGGTGGAAAGCATCCACGAGTATTTAGTCCAGTTGGCTCGGAAGATGTTTGACCGAGCTAACAATGGACTACATACTCAGTACTACTTACGGATTATTCGACCTATACCCTATTGTAAATATGGTCAAATATTTTTTTTGTTTGAAAGTAGTATTTAAGATTGAAAATCTAGTTCGGCCACAAGACAACCATTATTAACACCAGATTTACGGATGTTGGTTATTATATTTATACCTATTTTTACTTAAGTGATCCAATTTAACATACAAGAAAATTGAAGTTTTTTTGCAATGAAAATAGTTCCAAATCAACTTAAATGAAAGATTTGTTATCAAAAAATTCATTGAAAACATTTTTTAGACATAAAATCTGTTTTTGAAATAGGTTTCTCACAAAAATTTCTATTAAACTTAAAGCAAGCCCATGCAGAAGGCCACTACAAGTTCTCTATAACGTTTTAGATTTAGCAGCTATCAATGCTTGGATTCTGTATAAAAAGACCACTCAAGTAAATATTTTGTTTTCCAATTGGCTGAAAAGCTACGAAGTAAATATAGAGAAGAAATTGAGAACACTTCTATTACAAAGACAAAAATTCCTACTATTGAAGCACTAGAATCATGCTATAGAATTAGATGAAAAAATTTTTGTGCTAACGCCATATTTGGTGCTATTATAAAAGGTTACTGTTTCTGGAATAAATTTTTTATTGTTTTCAATTGTTATATTTTTGTATTGTTTGTCTTTTATAAATGGTCAGTGTATCTCAGATTTATAAAGTTTTGTAGAAAACTGTGTCATTTTATCTTTCTTGGCTTTCGCAATTTTAGGTAATTTTTTTCGATTTGTAATTTTTTCAATAAAAGTAAATGTTTCTCATTCTTTCTCATAATAACAATCCTGGATAACCAGATAAAATAAATATCAGTTATACCTTTTTTCTTATAGGATTTTAACAAAAATTCTTATTTCATCAACCCACAACACGTTTGTTGTTGTATAAAACAACCACAAATTTTGTATGAATAAAAATAGGTTGAAAATAATATTTTTTTTACATTGATTTATGAGGTTTTTACATTGATTTACCTGTTTTATGAGGTATATACATCATAAAACATTATTCATTCGGTCATTCTTATCACTTTAAAGTGTACCTGACACGCTACAGTGTACCGACCGCGAGCCAGCCGCCAGCGAGGCGTTGAGCGAGTTCAGTTGGCCATGTATGTGGTGCAGGGGGAGCGTGTGCAGCACCACGTCGTTCGCGGAGTACTGCCACGCCGCGTGCAGCGCCGCTATCTGCGTGCTCAGCATGCTGTGTGTCCACACCACGCCTTTGGGTTTGCTTGTTGTTCCTGCACGGAATAAATGGTGACCATCGGCTTCGTCTAGCAGTCAACGGTTGTATATAGACCCTATTTAAATCCATAGGCCGCTAGTTCAAATCCGGCTCGACGGACCAAATGTGATGTACTCGCTCCGGCGAGCCCTGGGGTATTTGTCGTCGTGAAATGATGAACTTGCTGAAGTTTCACTGATTTCTTATGATACAATAGTACATATTTGCTTACAGAACATTATTAATATATTTATAATATTAAAAGGTAAATTTAAACTCGTGTGTATCGATTGCTAAGGCCTCTGTCTACGTGTGGAGGCACCAGCGGCCGGCGTACGCACCGCCGTTCCCCGATGCCCTTCCCCTCTATTTTACTCGTGATAAGTGAAGAAGTCCACGGTAAGGCACTAATGATATTTTATTTAAGGGTATACCGTTTGAAATTGTTTGTGAGAAAGAGACAGGAGCTGCATTGCCTTGTTGGCACTCCATAATTCATTCTTGAACAGGACCCAAACCCGATTTTCGACTACATCCATCCAAATCAAAACACAAGCACTTGTTTTCTCCAAGTGTTGTTGGTTCTCCGATTGAAGTGAACCGCCTATTGCCACTTCGTATTATACGAGGTGTCACGGAAAATAGGCGCATGTGTTGTCGAATTGCAGACACCAGCCTTTTCTACCATCTACCAGTATGATGACTGTGGGAGCAAAAACCAATATGCTATCTCCAATATCCTTACCAAGATTGAGAATTATGACAACACCCTGTACTTGTAAGTAAGATCAATGTCCAAGCAATGTATTGTTGTAAACCAATGTGCTATCTCCAACATCCTTGCCAAGATTGGGAATTATGACAACACCCTGCATTTGTAAGTAAGATCAATGTCCAAGCAATGTATTGTTGTAAACCAATGTGCTATCTCCAATATCCTTACAAAGATTGGGAATTATGACAACACCCCGCATTTGTAAGTAAGATCAATGTTCAAGCAATGTATTGTTGTAAACCAATGTGCTATCTCCAACATCCTTACCAAGATTGGGGATTATGACAACACCCTGCATTTGTAAGTAAGACCAATATCTAACAATATATTGTTGCAGTAGTATTTCATGAATAATTCAATTTTATTTATATTTTATTTAAGGTAAATCCTGTAAACATTTAAGGTACATAAATTAATGAAATTACTGTGGGTTATAAAAATACATACCGCTAGTATATATTAGCATAGCATCCTTCCCTCCATACCACATATTAGATCTTCCAGTATCACTCAAAGTGTCTTCTATTTTTGGCTTCATTAACAAACTATTAGGTTGGTATAGCTGGGCAGCAATCTCTTCATCTCGTTTCGTAGTTAATAATGGCTTAGACAGTTCCAGACTGATGGGTCTGAGCAGCTTTTCATGCTCTTGTGAACACACTATAAGGTCAGTGTTACTGTCAGTCAGGAAATACTTGATCATCTCAGGTGGGTGAAGTGAAGTCAGAGGTACAGCTGAAAATGTGAGAAAAATAATTTTGATTACCCGTAGTTAAATCAATATATAACAACCTATGGTTTATGCATCTTGAAACTAAAGATTTTATTTTGTTGGTATGGATTTAAGTTTTATAGATTGACCATTTACTACCACACTATCTTTTACTACAATCTTATTAGCTCTGTGGGGAAGTTATTGGAGTTAATGGTCACAAGTCCCATTCCCGATTTGAGATAAGTATTATACTCACAGGTTTAAGTTAACATTATTTGAATAGAACCAATGTTTACGTTTTACATATTTTTTTACGATAATCCCACCATGTTTGTCTAGTGTGGATTCCCCCAGAAATATGGAGGCCTGTGCTTTGCAGTGGGATATATATGGGCTGTAAAAAATATATTTAGTTTAGAGCACTAACAGCTAATAATATTGATGTTTAACAAGTCTTACCAATGTTTCCGGTCATCCATATGGCCCACTGTACGATGACATGTGATGCATCATTACTGCACATGTAGGCGATGGTGCGTTCAGTTTCCCCCACTGTGATAAATAAATGCTTTAAACTCATAGGCAACAAATAGGAATCAATGTACCATAACTGACATTTAATAAATTTATTTAATAATAATATTTTATTGATCATTTATACAAAGCCATTTTACAATTTACTTTCACTTATTCTCAAACTAGATGACCCCCATATTATAGCAAATAACAACTTAATTAAAAATATAAAATATAACAGCATGCTTATCTCTAATAAAGATTTCTGCCAGCAAAGTTGGTTTAGGAGAAAATTAGATGTTTAAGGATTATCAGCTATAACCTGTTGCAATCCTCTACTGATCATAGCCCTTCCTAAGACAATGCCACCAACACCAATCTTTAGTTACACATTACTAGTTTCTACCATCAGCTTTGTAGATCCATTCCAGGAAAGAGACTTCACACTGTTTGCTACAATATGGTCTCGTCTCAAGCACTTGTCTACTCCATCAACTGTCAGTTTTCTGATAACAATGACCAGCCCATTCACTAAACTTGCTTACTCAGATAGCTATGGTGTTGGTAATGTCCTTCAATAGATTTTATCATTTTGAATCACATCCACCAGAGGAACTCAAAGACAACTCTCTCCATTTCTTTTTTTATCTATGTAAAAATTTCACACTTCATCATCAGATATATAAATTAAGAAAATAATAAACAATCTTAAATAGACTTCATATAACTAACCACACTCAAATCACATAATATAGCATTTTAGATTGTCTCTGTTGAATTTAGTTATTTTTCTTTTTACGAAACCAAATCTTCCCATATTCAAGTGTATATTCAACATACACAATATTTGGTCTATTGATAGAGCTGGTCTTGTTTCTATGGAATAGATAGGCAAATAAGTAAGTGGGTCATTTGATGATATGGAACCAGCAACTGCCTTAGACATCTGTAATACTAAGAGCGCTGCAGTGGCATTACATAACTTAGAATAAGGATGTGAATAATGAGAGAAGAATAATTTAATAGGTGCATAAATAGGAACTAAAGGAAGGGGAAAGGATCTAGAGGCCTATTAGGCCCGCACCTACTGAATAATATGCCATAACAATAAAATGTCACAACACTAATACCATACCACTACCATACCACTACTACCATACCACTACCATACCATACTACTACCATACCACTTTACACACACAGTTATGTGGAATTTGACCCCAGTAAAGATAGCTCATTTATGGTAAGCTAGTCTTATGGTATCTTTCAATCCTTTGTGCAAATATATTGAAATACTACAAACTTATAGTAAGTAATACTAACCAAGCTGAGCAGCAATTTTTTTACTGAGTGTTGTGGCAGCCTGGTGAAGACCAGCATATGTGTATATGCCAAACTCATCTTGTAGTGCTACTCGTGTCGGGAATAATAAAGCTCTGCGAAAAACCGGTACAACACCTCCTACAACAAGTTACATGTCTCTAAACAGGGTTTGTTTAGCATCTTAAAATATACCATTAACATAATAATGAGATATTATACTTTTAAATTTAAAGGAAAATCTAATTTTATATATGGAAAAATGCGTGTTATAATTTTAAACATACCAGCCTTTATATCTTGATTAAACGCAGTTAATGTATCTGCATTGACGTCTTCTTGAACGACGGAGTTCGATATATATTTATAATTTACAATCCCAAACGGTTTTCGTAAGAGCCGGTTGAAAATTCGTAAATTACGAAGAGAGAGTTCCATTATAATCCTAAATATGTAACAATATAGCAATAACAGCTGTTATATGTTCACAAAACAAGGATCGAATTAATGTAAATAACAAATTAATAATAAAAATTCCAACGATTGATAAGAAAAAATATTAAAGCGATAAGGAAAGATTAATTCTTTATATTTTTGACAAATAATCACTTGATACGACTCAGAACAGAAGCAATAAAATTATTTTCTACTATTTATGGTCAAGTTTATCTCAATACATGTGTGTATAGATAATCTGTAATCCCCAAACTTAGCAGGTGGATCAGGGATCGCAAATTGTTTTTTTTTTATTACTTAGATAGATTCTGCGGTATTCCGACATGATTATAACACGTGGGAACCGCAGAATACCCCCAGTATTTAAGAGAAGAGCGTATGTGTTTGTTAAAGGCCGGTAACACATCTGCAACGCCTCCAGCGGTGCAAATGTTTATGGGCGACGGTGATTGCTTACCAGCAGGTGATCCGCACGCTCGTTTGCCTGTTCTGCTATAAAAAAAGGTTGACTTTACTAGAACTACCACCATTTTACCAAGTGATTTACATTATAAGATACTAATATTATTTTACCTGATACTGGCATAATAGCACTAATTACCATCAAAGAAAAAAAATGAATTTTAGTATAAATCAGGGAATTTTCAAACACGGCTCTGGCAGCACTTCATATACAAAAAATCAAAATATTGATATTGACAGATGAAATCTTGGATTTCTATGTTGATGCAAAAAAATAAACTTATATGAAGTAATATTTTAAAACTAAGCACTTTATAATGGTGGTGAATGCACCAGAGACTCCAATACAGGCTGAAGTAATTTTTGTTGTAGAGGCTACATCAGCGAATAGTGCCTACATAGCAGAACTTAAGACAAACTATATCGTGCCCACGCTAGAGTAAGTATTAAACAATAATTATTATGCATAATAACCATACATCGTTTTCTTTTAATTTGATATAATAAAAGTATCCATGTTAATGTTCTACCTCAATCTTTTAAGAAAGTACAAATGGGTGAAAGGAAAGTAGAGGATATATGGTGGTGATGAAAATATCCACAGTATCCATAGTCTTCTATATACATTAAAATCTCATAATTTGTCCCTTTGTATTATTTTAGATATTTCCATGGAGGTGCCCTTGAAGAAGGCGCAGGAAGTGGCTCTGTTTATGGCATAGTTGCATACAAAGCTGCAGATTGTCACCCTGGACTGCCAGTTGCTACATTTGGACCATTTACATGCCCACAGAATGTTGTTGAAACTGTAGACAAAATTCAGTATGTATAATCAAAATAGTGAGATGAGAAGCAGAAAATTAATTGTAAATTTAAAAATTTAATTGATTTTTTAATATTAAACTCTTTAATATAAAACTTTTCCTGTCTCCAGTCATCTCAGATTTTTCATTTCAAATCCTTGTTGATCCATTAGTCTATACATTCTTTTATAGAATGCTTAGACTGAGGCAAATGTGCCAAAAATATTTAAAAATTTTGTTTTAATATTACTATTATACAATAATCACTTTAATATTCCAAATTCTTTAATAGATTTAATTTTATGGGATCATTAGCCTGTGGAAATCAAGTAAAAAAATTTAGGTCAGTTGGAGTAGTTAACAAGACTTATAGAATAATGGTATAGCTAGTCTTTTAAAAATTAGTTCTCTACTGTACATTGCCTTAAAACATACTTATCCTGTTAAAGGTACATAGGTGGTCACGCAGAAAATAAGGCATGTGTTACGGAAGCACTTGCTGCAGCTATAGCTTGCTTTGATGAATTGGGTAGGACAGATGTTCCAATACACATATTGCTGTTATGCTGTTCATCTCCATATTCCGCTTATGCTGGAGGATTGGTCCCACCTGGTAATTTACTACAATATGTTTGAATATGAGTAAAAATGATAAAAAAATAAATTGTCAAAACCTAATTTGGGTGCATGAATCATTGTCTGTCTTTGTTATTTCATTTCTTAGGCAATCATACAGAAATAAATTATTTTAAAGGAATAGCTGCTGAGGAATGTTTTAGAAAGGACTTCAGTTATAATATACTACTACAATCTCTTGTACAGGAGCACCAGCGACAGTGGAACAAGCAGCGCGGCTAGTTGTTGAACGAGGGGCACAGTTGTCTATAGCAGCAGCAAAGCGCTTACCGGCGCTGTTATCGCTTTATGAGCATGCGGGCGGTGAACTACATCAAGCGCAACAGAGAAACTATGCTAAGGTAAAATTTACTTTTGTACAAGACAAGGTAGACTTCATCAGCTAAGATAACACTTTGTAAAAACGCAAATGGTGTTCATGGCCTCAGGCCTACCACTGACAATGGGGCTGATAGATAAGAGCCATCAACTTCATAGACTAACTAGCTTTTGCGCGCGGCTTCGCTCGCGTTAAGAAGTATTATTATTAATTAGGTATAGTTTTTGTGGCTTTACTTTTGTTTAGCGTGTGTAAAAAATTAGGGCCTACAAAACTTCTTTGTACACAATATTCTTAACTAATCTGTCATTAGGCGCTAAAACTATCAAGCTATTGGGTGAACTTACTCATGAGCAAGCAACATAAAAATGTCCATGAGAGAAGCAATGTTCTCTCAAGTCAATACCCGTAAATTTGAGAGTTTGCCCCTGAGACTTGTTTATTGTCATAGCAAAGCAGACTTTTAGGGCAAACTGTAATCGTTTAAATTCGAATGGGATATCATTAAGTATTAATGGGATTCATGGTATAAATACAGTTTCCCCTTTCGCACACCCAGTTAATATAGTGGCTTCCACTATATTGCGATGTAACGCTTTCACTTGCAATCTCGTACCGTTACAAAGTTTTGGTGGTTTTAAATTTCGCAACTACATAATTGGAGTGCCCACACGCAGAATAAGCTTATGATAAGGCAAACCTGGCGTTTTCAATGAATTTAAAAATTCTACAGGGTAAATATCATCATCATATCAGCATCATCTGTATTAACCACAGTATCAATTGAAGTATAGCAGGATATCGTTGATAGCTGCTGCTTGATCGTTCTTTGGAATCATAAGTATGGCACACTCACATAACCATTCTATAGGCTTGTCATGTATATGAATAATGTCTGGATAAACTTTAGACAGCAATTCGTGAACTGTAGTAACAACTGTGCACAATTCCGGGATCTATTGTCAATATTTAGAACTAAAAATTATTTTGTTCGTCTTAATTTATTTGTTCCATTAGGTACTGATAGGTTCAAACTAATACATTTACATCCTCCATCATCCCTTATTTTATCCCCATGGGGGTTGAATTTATCAAAATCCTATTTAAGCGGACGTCTTCATCATAGTAGCTCCAATCTTTCATTTCAGTTCAATCAGTCGATAATCTAAGAAGATTTATACAAACTTTCATCCCCTATTTTATCCCCTTAAGGGTGGAATTTATCAAAATCCTTTCTTAGGGGATGCCTACGTCATAGTAGCTTTATGCATGCAAAGTCTCAGCCCAATCAGTTTAAAATTGACAGTTTCATACAAACTTTCATCCCCTATTTTATCCCCTTGGGGGTAGAATTCTAGATACCAACAACATATCAGATCACACTTGCTACAACCATATTTTTTAACCAAATCCATATGAACTGATGAAACCCATACTGGCAGTCATTAATCAACTGATCCTTTGCTTGAAGGTACTGTAAGAGCTAGCAGTTAATAAAATTGTTTACATTATGGAGAACAAAGAGATGATAGTTTATATAACTGGAATGTAAGGGAGGCTGTCCAAAACATTCATCTATCATCTGTCTTCAATTTGGGTGTTTTCCAGGATCCACGCCACCTGGTGTTACTACGTGGTTACAGTCTTAAGGAGCGGCCACCTAGCCCCGCACCACCTCCTGCTCCCGATATACAGCCAGACATGTATGGGTGAGTTTCTTGCTTAGCTTGGCCGTCGGTTCGTTACTGAAGCAACAAGCTATAATAACAATCACAATCAACAGATATATATATATATATATATATATATATATATATATATATATATATATATATATATATATATATATATATATATATATATATTTTTTTTTTTTATGAGATAGGAAGGCAAACGAGCCGGCATGTCTAGGCTGTAGTTGGTAGCTACATAGGTATGTTAACAGCTGTGTACAGTAACAATAACGTTTGACCCGCAGGCAGGTACGCCCCGCCCCTCCCCGACCCCCGGCGGCGCCGTTCGTCCGCCCGCCGGGCGTGCGAGCCAACTGGCTGCCCCCGCCGCGGCAACCAATCTACGCCAACAACTCTGCGCTGCTCACGCAACTCGCACTACCCTCCTATCCCCCACCCCCACCCGCTCACGCCGCACAGGTAATATTAGTTTACGACTAAATCTAGACCGTCTTTACTAACATCTAGTCTAACCCTTATCGGTCGCTAGCTTTCTATATGTGCTTCTCGCTAGGTGGTAGCTACAGATACAGTTTTCATTGACTTTATTCATTTTTGAGCGCAATATATTAAAAAATAATTGAAAAAGGCAATGATATATAACTGGAGATGTCAATTGCTCTGTTACGAATATTTAACTAATAAGGCAATAGTGCTTATATTTCGTACAGAGCGAGTTTCAACATGTCTCGTCTTGTCACCTCCCACGTGACTTACGACTGAATAAGTACTGTTGTCACGTTAGAGGTGACTTACGACTGGTAAGGGCTAATATTCAATTCTTCAAAAAGATATCATTATCATCAACTGCCAACTGATCGTTGCACCATCTAGTCGGTGGGCGTCCCACATTATTGCCAAGACGCGGTCTCTATTCCCGCACTCGTCTGCTACAGCGATTGTCGGATATCCGACAGACGTGACCAGCCCATTGTTACTTTAGTTTGCTAATTCAAAGACTATGTAAGTGACTTTTGTTCTATGGCGGATTTTATCATTCCGTATCATATCTACCTGAAAAAATCCGAGCATAGCTCTAGCCATAGCTCTCTGAGTGACTCGGAACTTGTGAAGAAGAGAAGAGTGTGAGATCGGCCCCTTTTGCAATTAGACATTAAGCAAGACACTTTTTCTTTCTTTTTTCTCTTTCGTTCTCATTTTATTTCTTTCTCCGTATATGTATATTCAGAAGGAACAACATATAGAACAAGTTGAAGTTATTTTTATAATAAAATTTTGCTTTCCATTGTGATGTTTAATTTACTAAATTCCACATTCATATTACATACATAATTTTGTAGTATAATATGTATTTCAAATGCAGTCTTTGATTTGTAATTTGTCGCATTACGTACTGTTGTTCAAAAAATCCGAACTATAACCAGACAAATTCGATAATCCGAATTTCTCGGATTACCACGAGATCACTGTATTTCAATAAAATAATAAAAAAACTATACGTCGACTATTTCAAGTTATGTTCTTAATATTCGCCAGCAAGCGAACATGCAGCGCATGCCTAACATGATGGCGGCCGGTCCGTCTACCACAAGCACGCCAGCGCAGCCCATGCAGCGAACGTACATCTGGAGTGGCGTCCTCGAATGGATGGAGAAGGGCAAAGCGCCCGGAGATCAGCAGAAAGTCACCAAACATCTGCCGTGTCAGGTAACGCAAAACAACCTACTTTTACCAGTGATAGAGCCACGCTACAGACGAATACTTTGTCAAGAATGACATATTATTTGTCTGTAGCGTGAATGGGCCGGCTCGCCCGGGCAAGTACAACACTCCCGCAGAAAACCAGCGTCTGAGTGGTAGCTTAGCTACCGCGCTTCGTACGGTAAGTGGTCTGAGTTCCGGAGGCTCTCCTCACCCCCTTCCCCTTAAAGGTCACTTTTCTTAAAAACGCTCGCTCGGAACGCTTCCGCACTGGCTATGGCGCTGCGGATGTCTATGGGCGGCGTTGATTGCTTTCTATCAGGTGACACGCCTGCTCGTTTGCCTTCCTATCCCATAAAAAAACAATCCTCATTCTCTCACCTCTCCCGTCATCACCAACAATACAGACGTAATTTGCGCACACGCACCCACCATACACCCACACCTCATCACAACACACTAAGATGGTTGTACGAGTTTTATAAATATGTCTTACAAGTGTTAATGATAACAAACAAGTGATAAACGTCTTTATCCATAGATGGCGCTGCATTATGTCGATATAAGCTAAATTACAATATGGTTGGTTGATTTGTAAACGTATATGTAATTTTGAGAATTAATAATGTGTCTATGCATTCCGGGAATTTGACCATTTTCCCTGAAGCAGCCTTTTGGGGGTGTTGGGGCGCAGCGCCATCTAGAATCCGTGGCGACCACATCGCCGTGGCAATTTTATGAAGTATTTGTGTTAGATGTGTCAGCGTGTTATCCGGCCAATATACTTTTAAGATTCGGATCCGCATAACATGGTCTTCAACGAAGAGCTCTGGAGAATCAGCAAAGAGGACCCAATGGATGTCCAGATACGTCGACAAAAATGGAGATGGATAGGGCATACCCACCGGCGCCATGCCAGTCATATCCCCAAACAAGCCGTCGAATGGAATCCGCAGGGGAAAAGAAAATGTGGGCGCCTAAAACAAACTTGGCGGCGTACTATAACGGCCGAAGTGCAGAAGATGGACCTATCCTGGAGCGAAGTGAAGCGTATAGCCTCCGAAAGGTCGAAATGGAGAAACGTCGTTTCTGCTCCATCAGGGGGACTTGTGTCAGAGAGAGAGATGTATCAGCATAATAATTAAGTTGTAATGGTTGCTATTATTTTTCACAGGTATCAGCGAATTCCAAAGACATAGAGCCCGAGCTAAAGGTTGACACGTGGCCGAGCAAGCTGCTGATGCAGTTGATGCCAAAGCAACTCATCAGCAACATCGGCGGGCAGTACCTCAAGGACAGCAAGTCGGTGCTATTTCATTTGCAGCCAAACGAAGCACTCGATGCACTTACCAAGGTCATGGTCAATGGATTTGTAAGTATCTACATGGACTTTTCCCGCCAACTTACATCAGTGACGTTGTGTTTTTATTTTACTTACATAATCTTATATTATTATCAGTTATATTGTTTAATTGTGGTAGCTTATTATGCAATATAGTTCGATTAAGGACTATAAGTGGAGTGATATTAAATAAATGCGTGTATGGCAACATTTTATCAAGACGTAACGTGACAAGCTGACTAGTATAATTTCAAGACATTTGATATTATTGTATTTTACTTGACACTGGCATAATAGTTTAATAATTGCCATAAAAGAAAACAAAACTATCTATATATTTTATCTTCGCCCATGTTGAGCAACTATATGTTACCCATAAAAAAATATATATCAAAACAATATAGAGAGAAGTACAGTTGGCGCAAAAATAGAAGATAAAGTAAAATTCAGAGATTCAAAAAGTATAACCAAATTTAAAGACGCATGAAAAGTATATAAGACATTAAACTGGCAATGGACAGGAAATAAGATAAGGGAAAGAGATAAGAAATGGATAAAAATAGTCTCAGAGTGGTATCCAAGAAATGGAAAAGGGAGCAAAGGACGCCAAAACGTTGGAAAGATGAACTCAGAGTTGCAGGCAAAAGATGGATAGAATTAGCAAGAGATAGAGCGGTATGGAAATCTTTGGAGGAGGCCTTTGTCGACGGACAAGCTGTCGATTGTATAAAATAAATTAAAATAATTTGTCAATGATAATGAACGGTAGACAATAATAGAAGTTTTATTTATTTATTATATATTTTATCCTATTAACATTAAGAGATTGTGGGGGACAACTGACTTCTTTGATTGCAAGCCTAGTGAGGTATACTCAGTCACACTGAAAAAATTTGAAAATGGGGATAAAAATTATATCACAAAAGATGCTGCCATTTATGAATATTAATTATTATTTATTATTTAATACAGATAAAAATAAATGAGGAAAATGTAAGAAATGGACGTTCAGATTTTTAACATACAAGATGCGGTAATCAATTTCGTTTCTTTAAAGCTTGAATAAAAGCTTTATATATAGTATTATTTTGAATACATACAATTCAGAATACTCCACAAACTAAATATTATTGTTGAAAAAGTAGAAAAAAATGATCATATACAAATTGATATTTACTTTTGATTTTTTAAAATTAAATAATTAAAGGAAAACATCAACAAACAATTTATGGTGTTGTTTAACGAAGAGTATTTTTTATTATAATTTTCTTCTGAACTTTATTAATTTATAATTTTAGTGAGAAGGAAAGATAATGTGTAATATCTAATCCTGTATTTCCCCAGGCCGGGTGCGTTCACTTCTCGCCTATGCCGACGCCCCCTCAGTGCGATATCAAGGTGCTGATATTACTGTACACGCCAGATAAGAAGGCCTATCTGGGCTTCATACCCAACAATCAGGCAACTTTCGTGGATAGACTGAGGAAGGTGAGCCATTTGTTTCAAACAAAATTTGATAGATTGTTTTTTACACTCAAAAATATCCTCTTGTTAATAGTGATAATATAATTGAATCTGATTTTAGAGTTACGTCATATCAAGTCAACTTTATCTTTCGAGCCAATTATATATATTCGACTCTTGATAATTCAAACCTCTCTATAATTCGAAATAATTGTTGGATCCCTAGCAAAACTCTCAGTTAAATTAAATAAATTCAATGGTTTTTGGTACACTCGGTAATTCGAAGAAAAAAACAATCCATAATTTTCAAAAGCACGCGGGAATTCGAAATTTTTTCACGCTCTCGATAAATCGAAATATAGACACTGAAATTTGTATACACACAAAAGATCATGTAGGCCTATGCTATTTGCAGTTTACCTATTAGTAGTATACTATTTAAATTAATAAATACTACTTAAATCAATAAATACTACTTTCAGTAATTTGAACTTTTTTGTTTTCCCTTTGGTATTACAAACCTCTCAACATTTCGAACTCTTAATAATTCGAAGTATTAGGATGAAAAAAAAAAATTTGAATTATCGACAGTCGACTATACATATATTAGAGCGTTAGTATGTTTAATGTGACCTCGAGCACTGAATATTAAACTAACAAGAAACTTTAATTTCGCAACGCTTTAGCCTAATGCCTATGACACTGCTGATGTCTATGGGCAGCGTTGATTGCTTTCCATCAGGCGACACGCCTGCTGGTTTGCCTTCATATCTCATAAAAAAAAACGGTTTCAACATATTGTTTATTCGCAGGTGATTCAACAACAGAAAATCACTCAGATTATCAACAAGCAGCAGATGCCGACGGCTGTAAGTGCTTCCGGCGCCATGGCTGGCAACATGACAACCGCCACTATGGCTGGTCTGTGCTCCACTACTATATTTATAACTATTCTTGATTAATGACATTTTTTTAATAAATGGCATAAAGTACAGTAATACCCCGACAAACGCGAATTTGGAGTTACACGAGTTTTTAATTTTCTCATCTATTCGTTTTTTGTGTGTACGCCGCGCAGTCAAGGTCAAGCAGCGTTTGTTTTTGACTCCCCCCACTCCCAAATTGTACCCTGCTTACGCGTATTCGATTTACACGGATAGCGGTCGGTCCCACGTATCGCGTAACCCGGGGTATTGCTGTATGTGAAAACCTTTTACATCACGATTTTAAAAATGCTTAGTAAGCTTAATACATTTTGAATTGAATTGAATGATAAGACAGCGATGTGGAGTAAAAGAATGGGTCTTGACAAAGATGGGAGAGAGATGCTTAGATGGATTGGGCACATAGGGAGGGTGGATAAAAGACGACTGGCAAAAAAAAATTATGTTGTGAATGTGGATGGAAGGGTTGGTACGGGAAAACCAAGGAAAACATATCTTGACCAAATTGCCGAAAATCTTCGGCAATTTGGTCAAGATATGAGCTGCCCGCCATGGCTTCGCACGGGTGGTGTACCTAATGAAAAAAATACGACAATCTTCCGTTTTCTTATCACGATAAACCTCGTTGACGAAAACGCAAACACACGAAACCTCAGAGGAAAGAACAGAACGAAGCACAGAAACATAATTTTGTAATTCAAAAGAAAAGGTAATTGAATATGAATGGATGTTAACCCTTATCGGTTGCTAGTTTTTTATACGTGATTCACGCTAGGTTGTAAGTACAGATATAGTTTTCATTGACTTTATTCATTTTTGGGCTCAATATTTTTAAAAATTATTGGAAAACGGAATTATTAGTTACGGATATTTAACTAATAAGGCACTAGTGCCTGCATTTCACACCGAACGGGTTTCAACATGTTTCGTCTTTTCACCTCCCACGTAACTCACGACCGCAGCGACTAAGTACTGTTGTCACGTGAGAGGTGACTTACGACTGGTACGGGTTAATCAGTTAATACTGACATTTACTTGGTTACTAATTGTAATGGCCCCAAATATTAGTTATATTGCGATTTAAAATATATTTTACTCAAACCTTGTCCTGATACTAACAAACAGCAAAAATAAGAATTAACCGTTTTAGTGCTAAGCAATTTTTGTGAATATATATGAAATAATATATAAAAAATGTAAAAAGTTGTTTTTAAATGTATAAATGTGCACTCTCGTAACAAATTATGCGCGAGATTATCGTCCACTACCACGAAGCACCTAAAACACACTGATGCGCGCGGCAGTCTTGCGCTGCAGCGAAATTTTCGATTCATACTATCGCATCACTTTTGCGCCGCTTAGCACCCTAACGGTTAACTAATTTTGTGCAGTCGTTCTGTAGTTATACGCTTACATACATTTCGGCGATTTATTCTTATTTATATATATATATATATATATATATATATATATATATATATATATATATATATATATATATATATATATCTTTGGCCGTTCACAGGTGCAAGTGGCATGCCCTCTGCGGGTATGTCGTCCGGTGGGATGGGCGGTGGTGGCGGTCTCTCGGGGGCGCTGGGGGGCGTGGTCGGCGGCGTGGGTGTGGGCGTGGGCCAGATGTCAGTGCCCGGGCCCAGCCAGACGATGGTCCAGCCGCAGATGCAACAACATACCCAGGTCTGTTACAAGTCGTATCCAACTGTGGAACTCCACCAAAATGTAGAAGATTTTTGTAAAATTACAAATGTATATTTATACTACTTAGTATTATTACTTATTATTTTTGAATTTATACAGCATAATATTTTTTCCACTCGCTCATGGGGCAGGTATTTTTTACACTGCCCATACATGACTAATATGATAGGCACGAGCCTCCCAATTTCTATAGCAATGGGGAATGAACTCACCGTTCTCCAAGACGGATGGATGGCACCCAGAATCGGATAAAAACCTGTAAATCATACATACGAGTATATTTATCAAAACGTGGGAATACTTCTCAGCGTTTAAAGTCTATTATGCCTATAATATAATTTTAATCTTTCAATACGTCCATATAATATTGTTCGATAAAAATCAATATTCGTTAGGGAAACTTTGGGACCCGGATGCACCACTACTATTCTCCTCCCATTACTTCCATTTTCCTCTCCCACCATTTACATCTTATCCAAAGGTAGGGAAGGGAACACATCTGTAATGTAAAAAGGATTCGGTCCCAATTAATACTAATTATTGACACCCTGTCAAATATTATAAAAAGCAGTAATAGCTCAGTTGGTAATCATGCTTACATTATAATTTTTTCTACTTTTGTTTGCTTGTCGAGGATCTTAGCAAAGAAAACAAAATTCTGGCTGTCCACATATGAGGTTTCATCATTATCAATCATAAACTGCCTGTGTCAGTCCACTGGTGGATATAGGCCTCCTCCAAGAAGCGCCACCTAGCCCGATCTTCGGCTTCACGCATCCAATCTCTGCCAGCCGCCCTCCGCAGATCGTCGCACCATCTAGCCGGGAGGCATCCCAAACTACGTTCGCCGAGACGCGGTCTCCACTCATCTACTGCAGCGATTGTCAGATTTCCAACAAACGCGACCAGCTCATTGCCACTTTAGTTCGAAAGACTATGTCGGTGATTTTAGTTCACTTACGGATTTCTTCAATCCGAATCATATCTACCAGAGAAACTCTGACCATAGCGACTCTGAGCTTGTGAAGCAGATGGATTCTCAATGTCCACGTTTCGGCGCCGTAAGAGACTATAGGTTACACAGTTTTAGGTAAATATATGAGGTCTAAATTACAGGTCGACAACCTTTTTATATATAAATGTTACGAGAATATTGGTGTGGATCACATTTTTAACCATATTTATTGTTACTCTGATTTTAATGTTTTAGGTACAAAATTAAGTAAGACTTTATTTTTATGGAATAGGAAGGCAAACGTGCAAATAATGTCACCTGATAAAAATCAATCAACGCCGCCCATAGACATCCGCAGCGCCATAGGCGGTGTTGAAGCGTTGCCAGCTCTAAAGGAAAGTGCCATTATGGGAGGAGGAGAAGGAGGGGAGATGATTTTGGGCCTTAGGAACTCAGCCGCTCGCCGTACGAAGCGCGGTAGCTAAGCTATTACTCAGACGCCGGTTTTCTCCGGGAGTGTCGTACTTCCCCGGGCAAGCCGGCCCATTCATGCTACAGACAAAAGCTAAATGCTAAATTTTTGAGATCATATTTGACCTGAAAAATGTTAATGTTTTCTTCCATTTTAGACGTAGAAACGCGTAGTATATAGCATCTAAATGTTCTTGCTCAATCGAGAGCAATGCTTGCTTTTTCGATAGTTAAGGACTGAAAGTCTGCTCGTCATGTGGGCTTACGGGCCGGTGGTTGCCGACCCCTGGTCTAAATTATTATTTGGATTATTCGCAGAACATGATGATGGCCAACAGCAGCATGGGAGGGCAAGTTGGTGGTCAAGTAGGCGGAGTGGTTGGCGGTGTGGGCGGCAAGGGTCCCCGGCAGGTGAACCAGCTGGACGGACTTGAGGCGGCGCGCCAGCAGAATTTGGAGAAGATTCAACACCTGCAACAGACTCTGGAAGCGGCACATCAACAGGAGGCGCAGTTCAAGTCGCAGATGGACATCATGTCACACCTCCATGCCGCACAACAACAAGAACAACATTACAAACAGCTGGAGGTTAGTATTTAGTAGATGTATTTTCGGCGTCGACGGTACTTGGAATCAGAATAAATAATATTATTTTTATGGAATTTTTTTATAATAATAATAATATTGTTATTAAGAGAGAAATATGAAGATGATAATAATAATATTCTTTATTTCAGACAAATTCTTGTCCATTAATTTGTGTTAGTATACATAGTAATAATAATATAAGCCTTTATTCGAATAAATACATAATATACTACAATAATGTTATACATCGTCCTCCTTCATCGACATCCTTGTTATCTGTTTGTCTAAAAACAAAAGCTTCTTCCAAAATTTTCCATTGACTCCTATTCCTGGTTCTCCTAATCCACGGTTTTCCTGCTATTTCTTTTATTACGTCGTCCCATCTTTTGTATCGTCTTCCGCGTCATTTTCAGGTTCCTGTGGTATCAGTCGTCCTACTCCATTTCATTTCTCCTCGAAGAGTATGTCCTGTCCAACTCCATTTATATTTCCTTATAGTATCAATAATTTTTATACATTTTGTCTTGTCCCTTATGACTGAATTCCTTACCCTAACCGATCTCTTTATGTTCAGCATGCTTCTTTCCATTGTATATATAAAAATAACTTAAAAATTATGTTAGTGAATCATATACATATATTATTTATTAGTACAGTATTTCTATTTTATTTAAATTATAGCCCATTAAGCTATTTTATAAGGCGCGAGTTGAATCTAGTAACACCAGTTTTCATTATGAACTTATAGGTTGTTCGTTTTCTCAAAATGTTACGCCTGCTCCATTAACCATAGTAAGAATTAGTTTTTTTTCACCACCTACCGTTTTGTTATAATAAACACAGGAACAACAACGTAAGCATCAATTACAGCAACAGTTACAACACCAACTTCGCGGCGGGGGAGCCACTGCTCATCCCCCGAGGGTCATGCGGCCCATCAACCAAGGCCTCAGGAACCTATTACAACAGGTATATACCATAAAATGTACCAATCATAATTGGAAACTATTACTGTTCATTTGTTGATTCCCAGCATTGAGTAGAGACACACCGTTCCTTTCCAACGGTGTAGGAAGAACAAGTACTACTAACTAGACGTTTCCCAAGTTTGCGGAAGACCATTCTTCTTCCAAGAGTGCCGCTCCGACTTGCGAAGGTTGGCAGCAAATTCAGCACAACTCTCCTCCTCCTTCGCGAGGTGCAACACTTCTGGAGCACTCGCTATCCCGGTCCACTCTCTGATATTACGTAGCCAAGACTTTCTTTCTCGACCAACTTGTCTTTCGCACGCGATTTTTTCCCACCACAGAACCAGAAGACCAATACAAGTGGGCAATATAAACGTGTGAACAAACAATATAGGCCGAGCGCAGGCAAGCGCCTTTCCGAAGTAAAACAAGTAATCGCAAGCGACCGCGAGTTGTAGCAAGCTACGTCAAATATGGTCTATACACGTTGGCGTTTGCCTTCGCTCGGCCAACAAGGTAATCGACACCGACCGATGGCAAGACAAGCCAAATATGCTGTCTGTACGTTGGTATTGATTGCCCTTTGCTTGGCAATGCTCGGCCAATATGTAGGATTTACCTGTGAAATAAAAATCCAACTACGATATTCAATCCATCAGCTAGGCGTCGAGACGGTAGTACTATTTTAAAAATTCTCGCTTGTCTTAACCATTCATTTATTATTTTTTCACATTCTCCTCGATTTGTTATTCAAGAATGTAATAACTTAGTAATTAATTTTAGTAGCTTCAATTAATCGTAATTATTTTTAATGCACAATTATTAATCTTGGGTATGCTAAGTAATAATAAATAATTTTCTTATCACCAAGCTTCACTTTTAATATATTTCATCAGTTTAATGTAAATTATAGTGTCACCGCTTTCTCTAAATATTAGAACATGGGTATATTCAAAATTAATACAGTTTAAACTTATATTTTATAATTAAAAACAAAAAAGTTATATAATATTTTAATAGTGTAACTATAACCTTTTAGTAATATAGCATAAATAAAGACAGTCCATTCTCGTAACTTTTTAACACTAGATTTTACAAGAAATCGTTTTGACTGCTTTTTAATCATTTTAAGAATTAAATTATATTTATAATGATGCAATTTCTTTAAGACTGCATACAGTTATACAGACATACAACTGTATGCAAATTCACGAAATTGTATCATGATAAATGTTGTTCTTTCTTTAACACAACCAGTCAAAATGACTTTTTGGGCAATCTACTGTTAATATTCTATAAGCAGGGCTGGTTGAACCGGATCAGTAGTACACTTTCACCTAATATAATTCAATCCATATCGCGAGGATTCAGAGGACATTTTTTCTCTAAAAATGAATCTAAATAACGTACTACGTAGTATCTTTGAATATACCCGTGTGTTATATAGCCTGGCTCAGTCACTACAAATCAGAGTTCTCCTGAGCTTACTCAATGTCGCCCTGAGCATGCAGAGCACTCAGCTGCCCGTTATGTTTCTAGCAGCAGCAAGCGCCCCGCGGTGGGCGCCCTCACATGTGAGCTGCTACGTACTCCGCTACATAACCCTCGCACGCATAAGTAATGCTTTTTACACCTTTCTGCTTCCCAGTGAGCGATTATAAAGGATAAAGTAGCCATGAGTCACCAATAAGGTTTATTGGGCTCATATGTATAATGATATAACATTATACTTTCTATCAATTAAATAAATAAAAAGAAATATACATACATATATACGTATTTGCTAATAAAACGAAAATAAAAAAAATTCGGCTCTGAATCATTCACATTCAGTTCATTCTTTCATTCATTTGAATTAATGGCTTTCTCCGCATTCAGTTAAATTATTTCATTTATGAGAAGTTTCATTGATGATAAATATATATGTGTTATTAAGAGATTTCGTATATGGCGAAAGGCCTAGTAGTCAATGCTAAATAATTTTAGATAGCCTCATTGGCTAAAGACCTAGTAGCCAATGCCAGAAAAATGTCAGATAGCATAATTGACGTTGTGTGGAATCTCCCGCCACAATTGACTTATTATTTATTATATTTTATTTGTAACCGGCATAATAAATACCTTAATTGTCATTAAAGATGAAGAAAATTATACTCTCCTTAAAGTTACGTACACATGACATTGTTATTAAAACAAAACAAATAGTTTCACAAAGAAACTGCTTATTTCATATTAAACTATCATTTCAATATTTTATCGTTTTAACATCGTTTATGTTCGCTCACTTTAACTCTCAGCACTAACTTTAAATTTACGGCGTGTTATTGCATCCCATTGAACAATAAACATAATGATATCATTTATATTTTATAACCATTGTACTGTTTTATTATTATCTTGTTTATATGTAATGCAATTATCACCGCAATCTCACTTCCACCACTCACTGATTATTTTACGTCATCTACAATTTTATTTTTTATATAGGAACCGCTTTGATTGAGATTGTCATTTATTAGGTTGGTGCATATGAAATGTTGGATTAATAAGTGAATATATAAAACTGCATATCTTTTTTCAAAAGCTGTTTATTCAATCAAAATATGCTGCATTCGTTTCAATACACTTTCTCCAACGAAACTATAAAGCACAATAAACTCTGATATCGAATTTTTCAAACTGTTTGTTTAGCTCGTATAAACAGTTCTAAATGTTTAAAAAAAATAAAATCGGTTGGCGAGAGACCCGGTGAATAGGGTGCTGCAAAACTATATAATTTAATTCATTCATTCAACCGATCCAGCTTATTTCGCTCGGTTAGTTCGTGCGGTACCCACTTATCCATTTTCTTGACCTTGTCACTTTCAGAAAGATTTCGCAATATTGTTGTATGGTCGATTATCATCCTTGTAGCCAGTTCCCTCGTGGATACAGCTGGATCCGCTTCCACCAATCTCTTCAAATCATAATTTTTCACAGACGTTTTGGATCTCCCATGCGGATCATTTTATAGTAAAAAATCACCGGACCTAAATCTTTCAAACCAACGCTGCACTTTTCGATCATTAACTGTTATTCTTCCCAAACGCTTGGTTTATGTTGTGTGCAGCTTTTGCAGTATAATTACCAAGTTTATACTCATGCAAAAAAAATTATACGAATATCGTTTAGATTCATATCGGTACAAAATTCAAATCGAACAACAAAAGGGAACGCTTTCGAGAAAATCTCCTTTGTTGAAATGTAACTCTGGCAATAGACAGTACGACTATAAACGGATTACGCCAATAACAAAAATATAACGAAAACAGGAAGAGAAACGTTCGCATATAACAAAAATCTGATATTATTATATATGCACCAACCTAATACTAAATATATTTTGTGATAAAAGTAGGCAAACGAGTAAGCGTCGTGGAAAGCAATCGACGCTGCCATCAGAACCGTTGCTAACCTATGCAAAATATAGAGGCATGTTTTTATAGATCCCAATGTCATATCGACGATCAATTGGCTCAGAGTCAAATCAGGTCGCGGGTTTGATCACGCATCAGGATAAGTACATGTATGGCCTTCAAATATTTATTCTGAGTCTGGTTACCCCGCCAATGCGTAATGGATAATTTGGGTGGGACATACATGGACTACGAAAAAATATTGTATAGGTTCAAGAATACGTTGAAGGGTCCACTCACAACCACCCTATGGAAGTAGCTCCACAGGGTGCTTGTGAATGAAAAGAAATTGTATGCGTACAGTCAGAATTTTTACTTGGCTAAGATCCGCCATAAGCAAACAAAAGCAGAAAAATGATAATGTGTATTTTTTTACTGGAGGAAGCGAATTTACAAGGAACTTAATCTAAATCTTATCGATAAACGGCCGTCAGCAACTCTCCACTTTCCAATTACTGTGACCAACACTAACAACATCAAAACACACACCACTAACAACATCAAACACACACTACCACTTTTCCACAATGTACACGAGACAATCAAACTTAAGATTTAGATGAAGTTCCCAATAAATCCATTTCCTCCAGTAAAAACACACATTATTATTTTTCTGCTTTTCTGCTTATCGCGTATCTTAGCCAAATAAAAATTCTGTCTGTCAGCATAATAGATTACCGCAAAATAACCCCTGACTTTACTCACCTTAGAACAAGAATTTATGATAGTATGTTATGTTGTAGAACATTTATGTTTTATTTTTTCACACAGACCCAATATAGGCCTCCAGGCGGCACAGTGCGGCCCACGGGGCAGTCTCAACAATTTGACGACGTCTCCAACTACAATGAGTTCATTTAGTCTTTGATGTGAATCTTTATTTAGTATTTGATGTATTTTTAATAGCGTCTCGTTAACGAAAATATTACATTGCGTTATTTTGTCGATAAAGTATAGAATTATAGGTTGTAAAGCGACAATGGATTTATTTATTACAATCTACAGTTGAGTACATCTTTATGTGAATCTTTACTTAATATCTTTGATGTATTTTAAATAGCGTCTCGTCAAACATTACACATTTGTTACATTGCATTTTTTATTAAATAAAATATGGAATTTTAGATTGTAAAACGACGATGGAATAGTTCATTAAACTCTGTGTTTTAGTACGTCTTTATTGACTCTTTATTTAATATCTGATGCGTAATAAATAGCATATCGTTTACGAAGAGTCTTACATTGCTTCATTTGTTTAGCAAACTATGGAATTGTAAGTAGTTGAAAGACAATCGAACGGTTTATTACAAATGTCAGCGAATTATTTTGCGTCTGCTTTGTTAGTAGCTGAGTAAAAATGTTGAGAACCGGTGGACTTTATCATAAAGACGCAAAAAAATTTGTAATGTTAAAATGTTTTTATACATTTCTTTTTAATATAAAGTGATGAAACATCCAATGTTTATGAACTAAATAAGACGCATAACTTTTAGAACATAAAAGTAAACTGAATACTGAAATGAATTTGTTTATTATGTAAGAAAATGTAAGAATAGTATAGAGGTAGGTATCTAAAAGTATACAATGTGAAAAATAATTTGCGACGTTAATGATTTATGAAGTAAATTTGTAATGAATACAATGTTGTATGTGTACCAATTATTACTAGTATTATTATTTTTTTAACAATATTTTACACTGGTATAGTATACAGAAAATTTAAAAAGTTTTTCCTTTTACCGTATTTCTATGTTACATTCGTTGAATTGTTGTCTGCCTTTGTAAAATATATAAGGTGAGGTTGAATCTCAACTTCTGTCCGGAAACGAAATTACTATTTTATGCCGCTCTTCTATTAAAGTATGGTATTTTCGTAGAAGCCATCATTCGAAAAATATATTACCATAGCAATATGCAGATTAAGATGAGAGAAGTTGCTGTGGCGGAATTATCGGCAATAAATGATCATATTCATACAGATTTGTAAATTTACAATTATCTGATTAGACAACCGATACGGGTGTCATGTATGACTTTTAGCGGAATCATGTTATTAACACATTGTCGTTCAGTTCTTTTGATGTTTATTGATGATCATTAATCATCGCGGCTACACAATTTTAAACCCTAATAAGAGATACGAGACATTTAATTAGAGAGCCAAAACATAAGTTGATATTCACATTTTTCTGCCTTACTATGGTGCACTTGCTAGTTTTTTTAAGATTTACAAAATGTTCTATCTAAGTCTTTTTAGACACTTTGGCAATGCTCTTTGCTTGCTTGGCTTTGGCTCTATGGCATAGTTATATATGAAATTGATTTTAATTGTAATGAAAGAACCGGTATTTTCTTGAAAGTGTCACGGATGAGGTGAAATTGCCGTCCGTCAGATGAGCTGTTTGAAATTGCAGTAGCTTCGCCTAGTGTTTCTGTATATAATAGATGTCTGGTGGCAGAATTAGGTTATATAGGTCGAATAATCAGTAAACGCGTGCTTACTGATTATTTTCTGCAAATATTGAGAAAACATCCTGCCTTTACTTCACGCACATGGTTTCAACAAGATAGCACAACGCCTTATACTGTTATAGACCACGGCGCTTTTGCGCGATTTTTTCCCTAACAAATTAATAAGCCGTTTCGGCAATAACACCTGGCCACCCATATTACCCCTATGGACCTCTGTTACCCCCTTAAAAGTAAAACCTATTAAAGAAACCTGACAACCAAACCATCTCAGCACTAAAAGAAAATATCTTCCGCGTGATTAATGGCATCCCTGCGTCGTTACTTCAGCACTTCTTCAGTGACATAGATAACTGTGGCTAGATTCCAAGAGTATGCCCGTCGTGGTGGTCAACATAGACAAAATATGTAGTTTTAAAAAAAATAAACTCACACTACTCTTCTTCGTAAAAGTTATTGATATTTATGTATATCCTTTGTATTTTTTTTAATATTTATTTTTGAAAAAATACCTCTGCCAACGTTCACCTATTATTTATAAACTAATTAATTAAAAAAGATATCAAGTAGAAATAAAACAAACACATCGTAATAAAAATAATTTCTTATCATTTATATATTCGTTATCATTAAAGGTACACATATGAAAAATATAAACTAACAGGTAATATTATATAAAAGTTTCAAAAACATTTTAATAATGATACATTTAACGTTTTGAGGCGGGTCGATACAGTAATCCGCAATCTTGAGAAACAAACTGTTTAATAGGACCAACTTAAAAGGATGATGATCTTTACAAACGATATTACCTAGTAAGGGGCCAATGATAATTATGGAATAAATTCAGATATATTGCATAAGCAAAATAATTCTATGGGGTCATCTTATGGTGAAGGTAACCTTGTAGTACTAACTCGACCTAAGTTATTATTTTCAGAACGTGAAACTTTTTTTATATTCAAACCTATACATTTTTTAAGTCTTAATTATTTACGTATGATATTTTGAGTTAAATAAATCACAATTTTTGGAAAGCATTATATTTTTAATGCGTTAAAAATTTTAACTCACATTCTCTTTCATGTACATTTATTAACTTTGAACATAAAGTTATCATTATATTTTTTTTTCTAAAGCGTACATACTAACTTTAAAGTTTCTGCTATTACAAAGTTACACAAACAAATAAACAAATAAAATTAATGAAGAATCATATAAAATTGTGAACGCTTTCCTACATAATTGATATTTTAATTTTAGTAATATAAACAGTTAATATTAATTTCTATTGCAAAAATGTCATATAAAAATATTAGAGCCTTTGAAACAAATATTCTACAATTATACTAATTATAAATAATTTTTTGCACTTGTTTATTCGTACTGGAAACTTTTGTGACTTTCATTTTTCTACCAATAGTATAAATGCAGATATATAACACTGGCAACACGTTCTTCATAAATAAATGCATTACATTTGTTCAACAAAATACCTTGATTTGCTGCGTCCTTTAGTAATTAATAAATATCCTTACAATACAAGATTATGAAATGGGTTTTACAATATTGGTTATAATTTAATAACCTAAAATAGAAGTGTCTGGCAGTAAATACAATAACTTACGAGTATCAATGTCAAAACTATAGAGACCTAATTATAAAATTGAACTCTAATCGCAACAAACAAACTCTTTTCACCTATATCCGCTCACAGTGCGTTAGAAAGAGACAGGTCTATTTAATAATTAATAATAAAAATATATGGGTTATCTGTTATATCCATTCGTCTCTTTCTAACACATTCACATATATTAAATAAAACAGTACCACCAAAGAGTAAATAATTCATTATAGCTACTCTGATTATTTCTTCTGCGATTATATTATAATAAGATCTTTTTATGACTCCATCTGTAATGTTTAAATCTAGATATCCAACGTATTAATTGAATATTTTAACCAATGTGCGGTACCCACATAGAGTTCAACTCTTAATCCATAAGTACGATATCCAAAGCGTATTTAACTATTAAAGTTATCACGATATTTGCAATATCTTACTTTAACTTATATTAATGCAGTTGCGAGAGGTCAACTAACCGATTTTTATAATCAGAATTAATTCTAAATAAATTCATTTTTGAGAATGACCACTAAACATATAATTTAGGAATGATTTAAGAAAATAAATTTTAATGTCAGTTTTAATTAATTTTTTTTCTTCTTAAAATTAAACATACGTACACATATATGTATTTTAAAAGGTATAAATCCTTTAATCCTACTTGTAAAACAAGTAATATAAAAAAAGATTTAAGTCAATTCCTACTATTAATTGAATTTAATAAATGAATTAATATTTGAAAAAAACTATTACCATCAAGTGTCATCCACTACAAGTTTAAAAAAAATGTATTTGAACTTGAGTGGATGAATAAAAGGTATTTTATTAGCGATTGGAAATTTGAACAAGATATATAAATATATGTATATATAGGGAGTGTGAACTAATAATAGTTAGGCTGGGCAGCATTTAGGAAACTCCGTTCCGGTCTTCTCGTCGCCCATACCTCAGAGCCTGAAGACGAAAGTCTTCGACCAGTGTGTCCTACCCGTACTCTCCTACTAGCCTTTCGAATTAGCAAACTTAAGTGGCAATGGGCTGGTCACGTCTGTCGGAGATCCGACGATCGTTGGAGAAGACGAGTGCTGGAGTGGAGACCGCGTCTCGGTAAACGTGGTGTGGGACGCCCCCCGGCTAGATGGTGCGACGATCTGCGCAGGGCGGCTGGCAGAAACTGGATTCGTGTAGCCGAAGATCGGGCTAGGTGGCGCTCCATGGGGGAGGCCTATGTCCAGCAGTGGACTGCCGCAGGCTGCTGATGATGAACTAACAATAGTAGGACTTGAAAAACCGCATAAAGGCTGGGTGTTAAGTTTATAAAAGACTACCAAACTGTCGTAGCTTCATTTTTGTCATTCGTCACAATCATTTCAAACTGAGGTGAAGTGTAAATCAGTCAGATACTACTGTTGTTTGCTTATGGTTCCCTATAAAGATGATGACATGACAAATACCAATTTTTGGGCAATTTTCTTTTCCACTAATGATTAGCAAATGAGAAAATGAGTACAATGGATGTTATTTTTTCAAACTCGAACATTAAATACATTAAAAACCGAATGTGGCCATTAAAGCAAGGGCTCGCACCCTTTTTATTGCTACGGACAATTTAACGTACTGGTCACGTGGTTTGTGAACAAGTGACGTAATGCACTTTGATTGATATTGTCACATTTGATTATTATATAAAAAAATAATTACTTAAGAGTAAAGAAGAATAATAGTGTTTTTTACGATTTCCATCATGGAAACTACTGTGTTGCCGCAAAGTGATATTTTTATTTCAGTACACTCAATACCCCTATGCAAACTTTTTATACACCCTTGAAGCGGTTAAATGCCGAAACATGATACAAAGATACAAAAGTATTTTTAGCACATTCGAACTTTGCCATAAAAAACATTTTATACACACACAAAATATCCACTTCTTACTCCTGGTGTGCGTTACGACACCTTCATCCCGTCACTATCTCGCTTATGGCACGCACTGTCTTCTTTCTCTTTCTGCACGCCATTCTGACACGTGCCATTGGTGGAAGGAAGTTTTTTGTCCTTCTTCTTTGGTATCTGGTACACACGCTCCAGAAGAGCTCGTAGAATACTACCTGGCACTCTTTGGTGTTCTTCAACTAATTCTTCTATAGCTCTTGCCACCTGGTAAACAAAAAATATAGGTGTACAAGTGTCGCAGTTGTCATGTTTAATTATCTGTATTTATGTTTTTTATTTTGACATTTGATTTTATTAGTTTACTAATGTACCAATAGATACCGCTACTGTATATTATATAGTTGTTTATATCGCGATGCATTAAATTGTTTTAACACCCATATTAGATGATTAATGGAGTCAGGCGTTACTTTGCGGAAATCCATCACTATGTGGACAGTTAAAAGTTTTACTTAGCTAAGATCCGCGACAAGCAAATAATAACAGAAAATTAATAATGTGTGTTTTCCTGCTGGATGAAGTGGATTTATTTGGAACCTAAACCAAAAAACGGCCAGTAACTCTACCACCAAACACACACTACCACTTTTCCACCTTGTAAACGACACGTGTTTCGCCCCAACACGAGGCATCTTCAGGTATAGTAGACTCTACGGAAGACAACCGAGAAGTCAACTTTTGACTGTCCACCCATATTAGATAAAATAATAACCAATAAATCAATGTTTAGAGTAGCACAAGAGTAAATTTTATCGGGAACCTTAAATAATTGGCCCGGTACAAAACATTGGAATAATGTACGATTTATTTTACTTCCAAAGTTCAATGCCTATGTGTCATAAAATCTGCCCTTTATCAGATCTTTAATTTTTTTCTCCGCCCAACGCCAAACGCCAACCTTCCTGTTTACGAAACGTGGGCCAATATAATTACACTAAAATTTTACAATGAGACAATAATAATATATAAAGATCAAGATAGTTTCTTTTCCTAATGCTCAATTATTGATATATACAGCAAGAGCGGAAAAGGAAAGGAAATCACAGCGCTGATTTTCATCTAGACTGATGCCTACGTCACGACCTTTATTACTGAAGGTCCTAAGAGCTATAATGAAATCAAAGGTTTCTTGGAATCATCTTTAACGACAGTCGTGTCGGGTCGGTGGAAACGATGGAGTGTGTGTGTTATTTTTTACCGAGTTGTTTTTCCAAAGCAAGATTTCAAGTGAAAACCAATGTAGAAAGCATAAAACAAGTACCATCCTCACCACCTTGATGGTTCACGGCGTACCATCGCGATTTAGTTGCAATTTATTGAGTGGTGCACCCCTGAAACCACCTAACTCAACAAACACGATTCAGGAATTAACAAAAAACATCCCACACTCTCCACATTGTCTCCGTATTTTTGGAGGAATGAAACACTACCCTCGTCGGTGAATTTGTGGGACACCCATAATCTACAAATATTTATTCCAAGTTTGGAATAAAAACCAGTAGACTATATAATATCCGGATCCGAGAATTGAACCGGAGTGAGTCAATAACTTCGTCCGTTAAAGAATACTGATACAGAATGCATATTTAAAATTATTTCGGATTTTGTGGGTAGTTCAGTTCAATTATATATGTTGTGTAAGTATTAACGTTTGTATGTGATAAATAAGGGAAAGTTTCTCACCTTCTTCTGCAGTTCTTCGGGGGTCAGCGTTGGATCATAAGGGATCGGGCGACCAAGGTGCGTCACCAGTTTCACGGGGAACCCCCCGTACACGGGTGCTAGGGGTATTCGCGTGCGGGAGTAGACGCGTAGAAATAAACCTCGGAGCCATCCAACAGTTCGGAACGCCTCGCGGACGTTTTGTGTGAACATTGGTACTATTGGCTGCGGAGAAATAAGACTAGTTAAAATTTATTTTTTCGAGAATAATTAAATAAAATAATAAGAATTTATCGGCATTACATTTATAGCAAATAAATAAAAAGTGGAAACAAAATATAACGAAAAAAGAAGACTAGCAATTTTTTTTTAATATAACATACAAGCATTTTACTGACCTTTCGAACTAAGGTTATTCTTTGTTCTAGGATATGGTTCACATCAATAGTCCAATAGAAGATACAATCTCTCGACGTAAGATCGTAAGCCCGATGTTTTCGAATTCAACGAAACATAGATAGATAGATGCATATATTCTTTATTGTACACCAAAAACAAAGTTGTACAACTATTGATTGTAATATTTACTAAGTGGACAGTCAAAAGTTTTACTTAGCTAAGATCCGCGACAAGCAAAACAATAACAGAAAATTAATAATTTGCTGGATGAAGTAGATTTATTTGGAATAAATAAATCCACTTCATACAGCAAAAAACACACATTATTAATTTTCTATTATTGTTTTGCTTGTCGCTGATCTTAGCTAAGTAAAACTTTTGACTGTCCACATAGTGGTGGATTTCCTCAAAGTAACGCCTGACTCCATTAATAATGTAATATTTACATACATACAAATGGCGTTCTTATCGCTAATAGCGATTTCTTCCAGACAACCGTAGAATGGACTCAGATTTAAAAAGATAATTGGTGTAGGATGGTGATACATTATCGTCAGTAAAATTATTAATAAACAAATTTAATAGCCATAAGCAAAAATATAAGTATATATAATTATGAGTTAACAGTAAATAATAAACGAATAAATAAAAAGATACATAGATATTTATAAAGATATTATAAATAGTGATTTTTGACAAGCTTTTTGAAAATCGGGAAAGACTTCGCTTGTCTAGTAGGACGTTACATATAGAACTCACCACTTTGGCCTCGAGAGCAACTTTAGCGAATCCGAGTCTCGACTTCCAGTTGAGACGGTAGTAGTGGTCGCCGAATTGCGCCTCGTACACGCCGCCCGGTGAGATGGCCAGCGGGTTGCCAGCTCGGAGGACGCTGGCGCAGGTTTGGACCGTTCCGGGGATCACGCACAAACCCTCCAGTAAGGCTGACCAACCTAATAAAAATAACAATAGTCATATAATTGCGCATTAATGGCCCGGCTCGATTTATACCATCAAAAGATATAGGCGCCAAGCCGTAGCATTTTACTACTATCGCGTTTCAGACGATGAGTGCAGGGATTCGGAGAACCAAAGCTTTTACATTCTTCTTTTATTCTTTCTCCGCCTTCCTTAATTGGAAGGAGTAAGTAATGTATATATAAAAATATTATTATTTTAATTTTATTTTAATATTATATAAAACTGCATTAACACTGACTCATTGTCAGTGGTTAACTTTGGATAGGTCTCAAGGCAGAGGAATTATACCCAAACCTTGAAAATCTGAACCTGGTAAAAAGTTGCTATGCGGCCCGCCCGAACCGCAATACCTACCGGTTCGCTGTCGAACAATAAATGGCGGAAGAAACCCAAAATGGCGGAAAACAAGATGGCCGCCATATAAGGCTAAAATCGTCATTTATGGGCCGATTCCGCTGAAATTTGACGAAAGTCAGAAAAGCTCGCGCAGCTTCGAGCCTGTGGCGGCCCCCAAAATGCTAGTATACATATAGAGTCCTTTCATACGTAGATAGTAAGGTTTTATTAATATTACTAAGCGTACCAGGTATTTTGAACATGAACCGATCAGCGACCGTGTGCATGTGGCGACGCTTGAAGAGCAGCATCCTCGCTGTAAAGTAATACATGTCGATGGGCAGCGCGCCGTGATAGTATATGACCAGAAACGGACCGTCCGGAATGTTCTCGAAGCCCCGCACCTCGTAACCTGCCAATGAAAATTTAAGCAATTGGAAACGAAGTAGAAAAGTAGTGTCGTAGTGCCGTGCCGTATTGCTCAAAATTCTTTTTTTATTAATTATTAAAAAGCAAGTGTGGACATGGAGCTTATATTATTCTTAAATATAAAGTGTATGTGTGTGTGTGTGTGAGTGTATTTGCGTGCGTGCGTGCGTGCGTGCAGTATGTTCGTCCGTTTATCTATCGGTTTGTTTGTGCGAGTGTCTATCTGTATGTTTCTTAGCTATTGTGTATTTTTTGTTCGTTATAATTTTAATGTGTGTTAATGTCTGTTCTGTTTTTTATTCGATATCCCTTTCTTTTTCATGTTTAATTTTTTGTCTGTACTATTATATGGATTCTTAAATAGACTTTTTTCTTTCCTTAAAGAACCATATATACTCTATTAGCTTAATTGAAATGGCTAACAAGAATTGTAGTTATATCAAAATCTTGCTTATATTTATTAAAAAAAAATGTAATTTTAAGAGCTCCATTAACACAGCTATTGTCGCGTGTTATTAGCTGCAAACACGATTCTAATGGTAGGTAATCATAAAATATATTTTATTGCCGGCGATTACAATCGTTAAATACATTATATTGCGGGGCCTTAGGTCTGCGATAGACGAGGAAAAATTGCCGTAATCACAACACATCAGCGCGTTAGTAGTGGGGATACCTGGTAGCATGACACGACAAGTTTAGTTCTTCATCTAGTTAATTGGGATATTAGACGGGCATACGTAACCATGGTAGTTTTATAGTGGTAGAGCCACGCTGCAGACGAATACTTTGTCAAGAATGGCATAATATTTGTCTGTAGCATGAATGAGCCGGCTCACCCGGGGAAGTACCACACTCCCGGAGAAAACCGGCTTCTGAGTGATAGCTTAGCTACCGCGCTTCGTACGGTGAGCGGCTGAGTTCCGGAGACCCAACACCCTCTTCCTCCTACTCCCATTACTAAACTTTCCTTAAAGATCGGCAACGCTTACACATTGCCTATGGCGCTGCGGATGTCTATTGGCGGCGTTAATTGCTTTCCATCAGGTGACACGCCTGCTCGTTTGCCTTCCTATCCCATAAAAAAATAATTTTAACGCAACGCATTTATAACGCCTTCCACATTGCGGATGTGGTCAGTTATCATCGGATGAACTACATTATCGTCTGCTTTCTCTGCTATATGCCAAATGTATTAATGAATTGATATTTTAATTAAAAGCTCTGATAGGCAACGATTTATTAATTTTACAACTTATATTGGACGCATGGTGTTTGCTATCGGAGCTACGGGTTGGTTTATTCGCGTAAGAACTATTCGTGTGGCTGATATATATTTATTCCGAGTTTTTCCAAAGATTTTTTTCTTTAACTATAATAAGTCTAACAATGTTTTGACATTTACTCTTGCTAACTACACAAAATCAAGTAAATAATATAATCAAAAGCATAAAAGTTAGATAGCTACTGATTAGAATCTCTCTTTTAACATGGAATCAAGATAGGTCTAATCATCAGCCTGCGGTAGACCACTGCCAAAGATAAGCTTCCCCCAATATGTATATCCAGTTATTCCAGGCCCCCAGATAGTTGCTCAACTACACTACATTGGCTATAACGAGGTCTCCACTTTAGCACTCATCTACTTAAAAGAGAAACTGCACATAGTCCTCTGTATAGACAGGTAGCTGAGCTAATTTATTCTTGTGAAGCAGGCGTTTTTTTTGACATCTGTGTTATTTACAGCGTTTTCGCATTTTCGCTTTCGATATATATACTATAATTTGGGCAATTCTATTTTGGGCGAAATTGTATTGTAATTATCTTAAGTTATTAAGATGACTGTTGGTTTTGCGAATAAATTAATTACTAAGAGAGAAAGTAGGCATAGGACAGACATACATAGATGGCAACCGCCTAGCGTAGCTCTTTAAGCATGCTATCAGGTTAGAAGGAGTAGAGCGTACAACAGGAGTAAAATGTACTAGTGTAGCAGTAAAATGTAAAAGTCACTTTTCGATTATCTTCCGTAGAGTCTACTATACATGAAGATGCCTCGTGTTGGGGCGAAACACGTGTCGTTTACAAGATGGAAAAGTGGTAGTGTGTGTTTGGTGTTGTGTGTAGTGGTTGGTGGGTGGAGAATTGATGGCCGATTTTCGGTAAGTTTTTGGTTTAAGTTCCAAATAAATCCACTTCATCCGGTAGAAAAACACACATTATTAATTTTCTGTTATTGTTTTGCTAGTCGCGGATCTTAGCTAAGTAAAACTTTTGACTGTCTACATAGTGATGGATTTCCGCAAAGTAACGCCTGACTCCATTAATAATCTTAATGTACTATATTAGTTGTTACCATGCCACAGCCATCCGTGTGCATCCCATAGCGCACACACTGCAAGTCGAGCTGCATGTCTCCAATCACTCTGTACGCCGTCTACCACCCTCAACCTGTAAAAATTACCGTTATCGTTTCAATATACTATTGTTTATAGTATAGGAAGGCAAACGAGCGAGCGTGTCACGTGATGCAAACCAATCTAGACCGCCCATAGACATCCGCAGTGCGATAGGCATTGCAAAATTGTTGCCGGCCTTTAATAAATACGTAGGCTTGTTTTTTGAAGGTTCCAATGTGGTATCGGTATTTAGGTACTTAAATACGTAATGAATATGTTTACATTTTGTTTTCACATTAGCATGCTGTGCACGCTATTTATGAACTGCAATAAAGTCGATAAATGATAGTCAAATGTGTTAATAAAAATTATATTGTAGTTTTTTTTTGCGTGCCTATTAATAAATAAATTTTACTTGTGGTAGAGCCACGCTGCAGACGAATACTTTGTCAAGAATAATATTTGTCTGTAGCATGAATGGGCCGGAAGCATGAAAACCAGCGTCTGAGTGGAAGCTTAGCGGAAGATGAGCGGTTGAGTTCCGGAGGCACAACCCCCTCCTCCTCCCCCTCCCATAATGACACTTTCCTTAAAGGTCAGCAACGCTTTCGCACTGCCTATGGCGCTGCTGATGTCTTTGGGCGGCGTTGATTGCTTTTCATCGGGTGACACGACTGCTCGTTTGTCTTCCGATCACATAAAAAAAAATAATGTTTCCTTTCTAAACAGCAATTGGCAATGCCTTTGCGATGCCTCTTGATTTGTCTTTGACACAGTAGCGATATACCTTAGTGTAAGGATATGAATAATAAGAGGGGAAGTAGAAAAAGGGGAAATTGGCCGTTCGAAACCCAACACTAAACGTACGAACACAGTAAAATGTTGCCAGTTAACATTAAAATTAAGAGGCATATGTATCTGTAATGCTTGTTGTATTGCGGATGTCTATAGGCGTCACGCTTGTTCGTTTGCCTCCCCATCCTATAAAAAAATATATCCCGTGATTGTGGCACTTCCCCGGCCGAAATGGCCCATTCTTGCAACGATCGCTCTACCAATACAGAAAGTGCATGTTCGTTGCCTCATAAATTACCAATACTAATGATGGGAATCCATCTCATTGGAGGTACATGACCTCAGTTCCAGGAAACAATTATTTATGATACACAGACACTCATTATGTATTGTTTTGTCTACTTCTTTATCATTCTCCGGACCATGTACGGCCGGACGGATGGTCCAAAGGTGGTTGCGTGATCAATTATTTTTATCGGCAGTGGCTTTACAGAAACAAGTGAAATACTTTGATAATTGAATATATGTATGTTTAATATTAATTTGTTGTGTCATTCATAGAATTGAGCCGCTGAACTTCTTCCGGACGACTATGAGAACAAATATCCGAAGATCGGGCTAGATGCCGCACCGTAAAGGAGACATCTTACCAACAATTGTATAACGCAGGCATACGTTTACGAATATATTTCAGAATTCACCAAAATGGAAATTTAAACTGCATACTGATAAAAAAATGCATATGTTTTCACGACGACTATATTCGTCGAATACGAAAACCATTAAGTAAAGATTACAATTATGTACAAGGCACAAGTCAGGCCACGCATGGAATACTATTCTCACCTCTGGGCCGGGGCTTCCTAGTATCAACTTCTTCCATTTGACCGCATTCAAAGTCGTGCGATTCGAATCGTCGATGACCAAGATCTCACCGATCGGCTTGATTCTCTAGGGCTGCGGAGAGATGTCTCATCTCTCAGCATTTTTTACCACTTCTATCATGGGGAGTGCTCCGAGCAATTGTTTGAAATAATTCTCGCCGCCGAATTCCACAACCGAACAACTCGCCGTAAAGAAAAATTTCATCCCCACCATCTGGATGAGTGGCGATCTACTACGGTGCGTTTCTCTCGTAACTTCTTTCCACGCACCACCAGTTTGTGGAACCAGCTACCCTCGGCGGTCTTTTCGAACCGATACGACATTGGAACCGCCAAAAAACAAGCCTATACATACCTAAAAGGCAGGCAACGCTTCCGCGACTCCTGCGGTATCGCGGTTGTCCATGGGCGGCATTGATTGCTTTCCATCAGGCGACACGCTTGCTCGTTTGCCCTCCTATCCCATTAAAAAAAAAACAATTGAAATTAAATACCTGTATAGCCTGCATAGGTGATAGATGATGCTGCTGGTGTATATGAGGAGGATGATGACGGCAGGCAGTAGGAACGTGACTATCACCGGTGTTAGGAACCATGTCAGCCATAGACTATACTCCGTGTCCACGTATTCCACTGCGGACAAATAAATTTAAAATTAGTCATTTTTTTATAGCAGAGCATGCGAACGAACTTGCGAAATGTAGACATCCGCAATGCTGGAGGCAGGAGATGCCTCAAGATAAGGGAGACACCCAGACTTGGAATGAATACCTGCACTCTATCCTATTGTATGTATCCCGATGTGGGAATCGTACCCACGATCACCGATTCCGAAAGCGTTAGCTTAATCATAACCAATTAGAACATTAAACAGGTGTTCATATGCCTATCTCGTTCATAAGGAATACCCTTTGTAAAATAGTTTGTTCAGTTTCATTATGGGTATATTCATTCTCATTTCTGGTCCAGAGCTCCCCATTATCAACGTTTTCTACTTGGCCGCATACAAAGGCGGGTGATTCAAATCATCGTTGACCAAATGTAGATATCTCATCTCTCAGCATTTTTATTCGCTTTTACCATGGAAAGTATTCCAAGAAATTATTTGGGATGATTCCTGCCGTTGAAATCCACTATAACACAACACGTCACAAAGAAAAGTTTCATCCCCACCACCTAAATGAGTGGCGATCCAGTATGGTCCGCTTTTCCCTAAACTTCTTCCTATGCACCACCACCCTATGAAACCAGCTACCTTCAGTGGTATTTCCGAATAGATACGCCACTAGAAACATCAAATACAAGTCTATAATATCTTAAAGATCGACAACGTTTCCACAATACATATGGTGTAGCATATGTCTATGGGCGGCGTTGGTTGCTTTCGCGAGACACTCGCCCTCCTATCCCATAAAAAAAAATATAATATATAAATATGAATGGCATTCATTAAACGCTTCAGTTATCTATCGCCGGATGACAAAACAACAGCTTCTTTATCTAAAACAGGATATTGGCCTATCGAAATACCATTAAAAATAATAACAATATATTTCACTTGCAATAGAGGCAGGGCCCAATATCCGGGTGCTTATCAGATGACCGTCTGTCTACCCGACGTCTGCCGCGCCGAACGACCTTAACACGCACGCAGCACGCACCAGATCATACAACACTAGGTCACGTTACTTATAGCAACACAAGCTTTAACACGCCTATTGTCATGATGCAATTTCTATAAGGCATAAGTTTTATAGATTATTTTTAAATGGTAATAAACGAACCAAACGGTACATTTATGAAATGTTCTCAATCTCAGTTAAGGATGATGAGTTTAATTACAGCATAAGAATATTTATTTTTATGAGCTACAGAAATTTATTTGAAGTTCTGAGTGTTTATCTTTGTCATTTATGTGTATCAAAGTTACCCACCCATGCTATATCAGTCAACTTTAGTAGAGCTTTAATGAAAAGCGTTTTTATACAGCCCATATATGTCCTACTGCTGGGCGCGGGTTCTCAAGATTTTTGGATAATGGCAATAAACTCATCATGCATGTCCAAAGCGGATTGGCAAGACTATTGACTTAGAATAAACCTGTACTTGCGTTTTAAACCATTATTAATGGAGTCAGGCGTTACTTTGCGGAAATCCATCACTATGTGGACAGTAAAAAGTTTTACTTAGCTAAGATCCGCGACAAGCAAAACAATAACAGAAAATTAAGAACGTGTGTTTTCCTGCTGAATTTGGAAGCAAATACTAGCGGATGTTAGTGACGATGGAAGCTATTGTATTTCATATTCCGTGGCTTCAGTCCGAATAAAAGTTTCTTCTTTTATAAATATATTAATCTACCATGTAATATTATTCATTGTTGCATAAGAATTCTTATCGCTGCGGTGTTTTATTTAATTGAATATTTATTAAAGAAATGTAATTAAAACAATATAATGTAGCTAGTAATGCATTTCGATAAGGGCCACAAGAACGTCACTATTTAAACGTAGGCGGTCAAACTTCTGAGTATTAGCGGGACCCTAGGTGGACCCTAAAGAATGTAGGTATAGCTGATAACTGTCGCACATGGTAACAGTCTGATATCGCGCGCCTGAAGGTTAGAGTTAATGTAATATAATATTTAATTATAGCCTCATTCATAAACGTTAATAAACTTTAAACAAAAATTGTTTAACAAAGATTGCATATGTAAACACTGTTTAGACTGTTATTCATTCATTTGAATTAATGGCTTTCAATAGTGCCAAAGTGCTATTTTGGCACTATTGAAAGCCATTTCGCCATTTTCGAATGATTTCGCCAATGTCACGTAGAAGGGAGAAGAGACGAAGGAGGTTAATCAGTGCGGTTGAGATAAAGAAGGGTATGTCATCTGCTTAAATCTGTTATTTAAGTAGCTGTCAAATAAAACAACCTCGCACCGTCATTTAAAAGTTAATCAACAAAATGGCCGACAAAAATTACACAATGAGCAGCTGTTTGCGATGACAAAGTAATGATACTAGCTAGCCGACAAAATGAGCGGCGTTTTTCCGTGTGACGCAGATTTACTTTTAAAATAAAGCCAAACCAAAAATAATACGCATACAGCTAAGTTTTCACCAATTAAAACAAATTATACCACAGTGTTGCCAGTGTAAAAATAAATAAACTGCTTAACTAAGCAAATGTCATAGTAGATTTTATGAATAACTAAATTTTAAGCATTGTATAATGTTTAATTAGTTGAATAGTTAAATAATGCTTAAGATTTCAATTAATGAAGTTAGTCTTAAAGATCTTCACTGTATCGGGCGGTTAGTTTTTAAGCTCACCGTTGTGACATATAGCTTAGGAATAAGTAATGAAATTAATTAAAATTAATAAAATATTTGAAATAAAATAAATTCTCAAGACTTGCGCTCTTGAAACCTGACTAGCTATCAATGAACAGCATGAAACAACAAATAAACAAATTTTAACAACTATGATAATGTTCAAACGCTTTACTTTCATAGACTAATTTCAGGGTTGCCTGTAATAAAATAAATACTTCTAAAAATTATTTAGATGCGGGAATCAAACTCAATATCCTTAGCTGAAAATAATTATTTCAATTTTTATTTGCAGATTGGAAGACAAACGAGCAACCGTGTTGCTGATTGGAAGACAAACGAGCAACCGTGTTGCTGATTGAAAGCAATCAACGTCGCCCATAGACATAATAGATGCGTTGCCGGGCTTTAAGATATCAGTAGGTAATTGTAGTATAATCAATACCACTTTGGCACCTTCAAAAGGCAATTTTGCCAATGTGGTATCGGTTTGGAAATCCTGCTGAACTAAGTTGGTTCTACAGAGTTGTGGTACGTGGAATGAAGTTTCCGGTAAAATGCACAATTACTGGATCGTCATTCGTCCAGATGGTGGTGATGAAACTAATATATTTTCCTTCGCCTTGCCACGATCTACGAAAGTAATATCCACGATGGATCGGTTGGACACCGTTGACGTATGATTAAATCATCACACTCCATTTTTACCGCACGCATTTCTGTCAGGAAAGTGAGTTCATAATTTTATTAATCAAACTCTTATTGTGGTAGAGCCACGCTGCAGACGAATACTTTGTCAAGAATGGCATATTATTTATCTGTAGCATGAATGGGCCCGCTCGCCCGGGGAAGTACCACACTCCCGCAGAAAACCGGTCCTGTCTGAGTGGTAGCTTAGCTACCGCGCGTCGTACGTTGAGCGGCCTGAGTTCCCCCTCCCACTCCCATAATGTCACTTTCCTTAAAGGTCGGCAACGCTTCGGCACTGCCTATGGCGCTGCGGATGTCTATGGACGGTCTTGATCGTTTTCCATCAGGTGATACGCCTGCTCGTTTGCCTTCATATCCCATAAAAAAAATCATTAGCGCGTCATCAAACAAATCGAAATAAAGGGGGATACGTGATCCGTCCGTCTTTTCTTACTCCTTATGGATCACATGCACTCTACATGTGTGAAGAGCGATCATGCAGTCATCCCGAGCAATGGGTTATCGCCAGCGTATTCGTATTATGAAACCTCAATCTCGAAACGGCTTATCTAATCTAACGGCCGTGTTAATGTCACGCGTATTTCATTGAGTCAGGTTTATTGCAGATGTTTCTGGCTTTTTTTATATGCAACTTTTATTGTCGCTTGATAGTTTCCGTAAAAAATTATCCTTTTTTACGTAAAGGTATAAAATATTATTTTTTTATTGAATAGGAAAGCGAGTCATCATCATCAACAGCCTGCGGTAGTCCACTGTTGGACATAGAAAAAGAAGAGAGTGGCAAGCGTTTGTCGGAGATCCGACAACCGCTAGCAGACTAGTGCTGGAGTGGAGATTACTTTGAAAACTTAGTGTGAGACGCCCCCCGATTAGATGGACGACGATCTGCGCAGTGCGGCTAGCAGTGACTGGATGTGTGAAGCCGAAGATCGAACTAGGAGGACACTTCTTGTAGGAGGTTTATTAGACTCTGTGCGATCAACCAAGTATATAATCAATGATTATTCATAACTTTAACATCGAATTGTATTTTACATATTATTATATTGGTATTTTATGGGATAGGGAGGCAAACGGGCAAGCGTATAACCTGATAGAAAGCAATTAACACCACCCATAGACATCTGCAACACCATAGTCATCACAAATGCGTTGCCGGCTTTTAAGACATGAGTAGGCTTGTTTTTTTAAGGTAACACCGTTGTATGGTCCGGAAATACAGTCGAAAGCAGCTGGTTTCTTAGATTGGTGGTGCGTGGAATGAAATTTTGGGAAAAACGTACCGTGCTGAGTCGCCACTCATTCAAATGGTGGGGATGAAACTAATACATTTTTCATTGCCTTACCACGATTTTTTTTATATATATTCACGCCTATCCCCCGCAGGGGTTGGCAGAGACCACAGAGCTCCATCCGCTGCCATTCATCGCAGCGAAACGGCTCGTCATTGGTCGCTTTTCGCCCTCGTGAGAATCAGGACGTGACGGGTGACGAACCACGTCGCCGTCATTTTCGACAAATTAGGGATATTAAATTCGTCTTTAGTGAATCCCACGAGCCGCAAGGTAGGATGGAGGTCAGCCCCAGCAGAGCCCTGCATGCTGAGGTAAGGCACCATAGTCCCCGGGGGAGCCCGACCCCGGGACGATCGGCACGTTTACGACTAGGCTCGCCCCTAGCCACGCATCCATTGGCACGGCAGACCGTGGATTGGCGGAGAGGAAGGGAAAGGATAGAGAAGAAAGGAAGGGGCAGGAAAGGAAATGCGGATTGGGGGGTTACCAGACTCGGAATAAACATTTAAAAATCCATATAAATATTTATTCCGATGCGGGAATCGAACCCGCGACCATTGACTCCGCGGGCGGAGAGCCCCGCCACTGAGCCAATCGGCCAAGCCTTACCACGATTAACGACAGTAATATCCGCGATCGATCAGTTGACAACCTATGATGAAATCATCACAGTCAATTTGTACCAGACGCATTTCTATCAAGAAAGAAAGAAGAAAACGTTCTTTGAGTCAAAGTATGGATGTCTGTGCAAGTTATTTCATTATTAACACTGACCATTTGGTTACCCGCATGTTCGTGGGCCTGCTCTGCTTGGATTCCTCCTACGACACCCATGGGAAGTAATGGGGTGGCCCAATTCTTCGCCGGGAACTACTCAGGGAATCTTGAGATATGAAACATTTTATTTTTGTTTAATATTCCACGCTTTATCCATGAGTATAAGACTCATACTAAAAGGCCGAAAACGCATTTGAGACGCCTGCAGCGTTACGGATGTTTTTTTTATGGGATAGGAAGGCAAACGAGCGGGCGTGTCACCTGATGGAAAGCAATCAACGCCGTCCATAGGCATCTGCAGCGCCATGGGGCAGTGCGGAAGCGTTGCCGAACTTTAAGAAAAGTGTCATTATGGGAGTGGGAGGAGAGGGGAAGAGTGTTGGGCCTGCGAAACTCTCGCTTACCATACGAAGCGCGGTAGCTAAGCTACCACTCAGACGCCGGTTTTCTGCTGGAGTGTGGTACTTCTCCGGGCGAGCCGGCCCATTCATGCTACAGACAAATATTATGCCATTCTTGACAAAGTATTCGTCCGCAGCGTGGGTCGACCACTATCAGTCCATGAGCGGCGGTGATTACTTACCACCAGGTGACCCGCATGTCCGTTTGCCTGCTCTGCTATAAAAAAAAATACTAGCAAGATATGAACACCGCTTTCAAACCGAGAGGCTACGGATAATTTTATTAAAATATATTTTAATGTGATATCGATTCACGATATCACATTAAAATATGACCCGGTGACTGAGTGGCTTTTAAAGGTATAACAATAACGTTTATATATAGAATAAACAATAACAATTTACTTTTTGTTTACGTCTTGAGGAGGTAAAAGCATACGTGCGTCGCGATAAATGCAGTCACTTCAATAACACACGTTGCTAACATAAAATGTTATCTCATCATTATTAAATTATTTTATTCGCTATCACATATTGGCAAATGCTAGTACATTTTTTTTGTTTACGATTTGAAGAGGTAAAAGCGTAAAATGTTATCTCATTATTAATAAATTATTTGTTCGCTATCACATATTGGCAGATCAAGAGAAGAGAGAATTGGAAATTGTATTTTTGTTTCCAAATGCTAGTACATTTTTTTTGTTTACGATTTGAAGAGGTAAAAGCGTAAAATGTTATCTCATTATTAATAAATTATTTGTTCGCTATCACATATTGGCAGATCAAGAGAAGAGAGAATTGGAAATTGTATTTTTTTTCCAAATGCTAGTACATTTGGAAACAAAAATATAATTTCCTTCTTTAATTTCCTTCTTCATCCTATTTGACAGTGGTAGAGCAATATATTATTTTAAGTAGACCGCCTCGACAGAGAAAGTTCTGTAGTGATACATTGATTATTGTATAATATTTAAATAAATAATACCATTAATTTACAGAGTTAAAACGTAATTATACAATTCGAAATATAAAAGAAAGAATTCGAGAGCTTAAGAAAAAAAATATAATATAAAAAATAAAATAAAATATATATAAAAAATAATATATAAAATAAAATATAGAACGAAACGCCCCTCCGTATGCTCTGGAGTGTTAATCGACGCAATAAAAGACAAAGCGCTGTAAATGATACAGATAGCAAAAAAAATTATTACATATTCGGATCAGAAAATACTGCGTCGAATGGTCAGAGTGTCGCGGCTCTACAAACAATAGAAAATTATGTGTAGCGTTTAAACTGACTTTTTTTGGCGATGAGATACATTATTTTCAGAAATATTAAGTTTTTTTTATGGCTATGGTGGTAAGTTTTCATTTTGCGGTCTATTTCGTTTTCGGTTTTTTGCGTGGATATGTTTGTGTGATCAAGAAAAAAAATGTTTAAGTTAAAATTCAGTTTAATTTGAGAAGTCCCGTTAAGTTCCCGGGACGACGTACTAGTACGTCGAAGCAACAGTACCATACTATATAGAAAATAGTCATTAATTGGTAGCATTTTTGTGTTACCCTGTTTCGTACGATAAATACCAATTCATTCAGAGGATTCAGAGGCCAAGCTCGTTTTCCCCATCCTTAACTTCCTTCTCTCCTCCCATTTTTCACGTCTAACCCTTAACACTAAAGAAGACACCAAATTTACAATACCCTTGAAGGGTATTACAGTGCATTTGAATACGCTTATATCGGAAGTTAAAATAGTTTTAAATGCGTGGGAATTAAGTCGAAATTTAAATACAATATTTCGCCCTTAATCCGATAAAGTGCAACAAAAGTAATTGGGTCATTTTAGTAGAACGGATATAGGGGGTTACCGAAAACAATGGATTCGAAGAAAATGTGAAATTTGTATTGTTTTTTCATTCTATGTCATCCATTATAAATGTTCCAATACCGATTGCACGCGGAGTACCATAGATAGAAAGAGATGGAGAAGTACCAACTGAAGCCGTTAGCACCGTATTAGACGATCCATGACCACGTCCACTCCGTCAGTAGTATACGACTAAGGAGGAGGAGGGAAATTGCATGATTTATAGGCAAACGAGCAGGCGGGTCATCTGATAGTCAGAAAATACAACCAAACGTTTTAATTCTTGTCCACGCGCCACTATCGTGATGAAGCAGCTACCGCCAGCGGTGTTTCCTAACCGATAATACATTGGAACCTTCAAGAAACAATACTCTTAAAGGCCGGCAACGCTTCTGCAATGCCTATGGTACTGCGGATGTCTCTGGGCTGTGTTAATTATGTTTGCATCTTACCTAATAATATGTAAAATACCATATCATATATCTGTAAAAAAAAATTTGTATGCCAAAAGTAGTTCAAATGCTTTTTCGTTTGTTTTAGAGTGAGGTGGGAGTAAATGAAAAGGAAGAAAAAAGGGAAAAGGAGTTTGACCTCGGGATCTCTACACTCACCTTACGAAACGCGGTTACGCGGAATGAGAAAAAGAAAGAAATGCTCCTACTTAATGTCAATATTCTGTGAGAGTAGGGTATTTCTCAGGTCAAGCAAGCTGATTGAAACTATGATTTTTTTTTACATAGTAAGGATATCACAATCATACATTTTATGTTACATTTGAGCAGCAATAGGTCAGCCGGTAAGCCTCGACCTTACGATCTGAACGTAGTGAATTCGAATCTTGTACTAGACTATTTATGTGAACCTAGCACCTAGCACAAGCATTTCTAATGCAGACACACAACATTTACGTATAGTAAAGCCAGACTACATTCTTCGCACCACTTTTGCAGTTTCTAAAAACGTACTTCATACAAATTTCTATTGTTTATTTTTTAACTCAGAGTTTACTTACAATAAAATTAAATGTATTCGACGCTTATGTATTGATTAGTGAGCGCTTTCAAAACTCATACAAATTTAGTTCCGGTGTGAGAAGTATCAATTAGTTTATCATTACTTCAACAGATAGATCAGATGAAGGACATTTCCTTCAACCCGATACATGATACGCTGGGTTAGCAACGAGCGATAACATATACAGCGTGTTACAAAAACAAATTATCTCCGACTTATTATCAGAGTTCGTAAGTCTATATGACTAAATCTTATAGGATCAACACAAATCTAATTTTTTAATTTAATTTTTATAAAACCATTCTTATTTTAGGTACATACATTACATATCGTCACGTAGGGGTTAGGCAGAGACCACAGATCTCCATCCGCTACGATATCGGCATACTTTCCTTGCTTTCTCCACATTATCATTACTCTCCTCATGCAAACTCGCCGATTAAGGGCACTCTTGACCTGGCCTATCTTAAATTTGGTCGAGGTATTAATTCCGTGGTCTTCCCCTATCGACCCATTTCATCCACATTCGCAAAGTAAACTTCTTATGCCAGTCATTTATTATATTCTTTAGGTACAAAACAGGTATTTTTGAGGTAAATATGAAGCATTTCATCGGATACATTTAAAGATTATTCGTTAGGTGGCATCAAAAGTGAGAAGTAAATAAATAAACGTTTTCTCGCAGTTTTGGAATTACTCCGAAGACAAACAATAACATGGACACCTCACTACAGTACACACGCCTAAATGTAGTGTTTTTACTGATTAACTGCATAGAATAACCCATTTTCCCTGTTCTTTATCCTTCTTATTTCTACTACGACGCCACTATGCCACTATATGTAATCAACAATCGTTGATAGCATAGTGGTATGCGATCAACAATTGTTGATTGCATAGTGGTAGTTCAAAAAGTTGTTATATATAAAAAGTAAAATGTTTAAAAAATATATATCATCATCATCATCAGCCTGCGGCAGTCCACTGCTGGACATAGGCCTCCCCCATGGAGCGCCACCTAGCCCGATCTTCGGCTACACGCATCCACTTTCTGCCAGCCGCCCTGCGCAGATCGTCGCACCATCTAGCCGGTGGGTGTCTCACACTAGGTTATCCGAGACGCGGTGTCCACTCCATCACTCGTTTGCCCCAACGGTTGTCGGATCTCCGACAAACGTGACCAGCCTATTGCCACTTTAGTTTGCTAATTCGAAAGACTATGTCGGTGACTTTAGTTCTCTGGCGGATTTGTTCATTCCGAATCATATCTACCAGAGAAACTCCGAGCATAGCACTCAGAGCTTATGAAGCAGACGGACTGTCAGCGTCCACGTTTCGGCGCCGTAGGAAAGTACGGGTAGGACACACTGTTCGAAGACTTTCGAAAATGTATATATATTCAGTCTCTATCTATTCTCTCTATATATTCAGTCTCAGGGGGTGCTATGTTGCCTAGTATGGTCCCCTCGAGAAACGATAAACTAACAGGGTTTTTTTTTTATAAATATTAAGTATTAGATTTAGCTAACTTGAACTGATATAATTTCTATTTACCTACTGTTGCCTATGTCCTATAAGGGTGACATTTTCAATTGAACAAACCCCTTATTTCTCAATAGAGAAAAAAAATTCTGTCTGTTCAATCTCATTACATTTATGGAAACCTAATGTAAGTGCTATATACTATAATCGTTACCTTTATACGAAAATTTCTAAGGTTTCTGAGGAAGAGATCGCAGTTACCAAATTTTCCGACCCGAATTAACCCTTTCGGTACGAGCGCTCTTTCCGTCGCGACACTCCCGTTGTGCGAGATGCCCCTCCGAAAACGAGCACATAACACATAGTCAGTCCTCCCTTGTGTGAAGAATTTCCTAACTTTTACTTAAAGTAAAGATCTATGTAAAAAGGCTATTAAACTAATTTCCAATATTTCAGAAATATCAATTAATCAACGCATATACGAATGTAGAAAGTGATCGTTCAAAAATCGAAGAGTTTAAGGTGTTTTATGCATATGTACAAAATATGTTTTTTATATGATCTTCATCTATTGTAATACATCGATAAAATAGAATGTAATTTAACTAACTATATCCGGCACTCGCCCACACAGGTCATCAGATGGATGCCGGATATATCCAGCGCTCGTCCACACAGGTCATCAGATGGACGCTGGATATATCCTGTGCTCGTCCACACAGAACATCAGATGAACGCCGGATATATCCGGACCCGTACCGAAAGGGTTATTAATATATTATATAATAAATATGTGAATTATTTTACATACAATTCTTAACAATTTAATCAATTCTATTTCTCTTAAAATCTGTATCAGTAATTGTAGAAACAGGCAACACAGTATATTATTTCTAAAAGCACCCTGTACTATTACTGTGTCCAGTAAGGCAATTTCCCAACACTGATAAGATATTTGTATGATTTGATGACATTGAATCTGTCCGAAATGTTTTCGCAATTAACAAGTTCAAGGATAAACTGTATTTGAGAGAAAAAATAACTTAATTTGTGACAAAAATAGCTAAATTAAAGACGTGTGGCTCGCTCCATTTTGAAAGTGTAATTAATATTATAATAATTTCTTTATTTTTACTATAAATTCACTTTATAATGGGAAAAACAGTTTATAAACTAAAATGATGATTTATTATTAGCGCTCTTTGGCGGGTACATTTCTAAACACAAAACAAGTGTTTTATGTTTATTTCGTGTTTGCTTATCACAAATTAAGCATTGCTGGTCTTTAATAAATTTAATAACTGCTCTTGATGAGTGTCGAACATGTTCAGTTCCAGAAACAACTAGCTTCTGCAGAGGAGGTAGAGATAGAACCATTCTCCTTATGCTTAAATAATGCTGATTCGCGACGCCTTATTTTCTCTTCACTAATGTAACCTGCCATACAAGTTCGATGCCAAGTACAATTGTGTTAAGGAAAGTCTGTATTATTATTTTTTTATTTTTTTGCTAATTTTATATTTTTTCTTGGATCTGCTGATCTTTGAATATTTTCAAAAGATTGTGGTTTTATTTTTTCGACCAAATCACCCGTTTTATTGCTAAAGAAACACGATATTTCATGTTTTATACTGGCTACTACGAGCGCTATAACGCATCGAAGCATAGGGCGAGGGAACAAGGGAAATGGACCAACAAATGGCAACATCGGTTTTTCATTTGTTTGGTGTCTCATATAAAAGAATTTTAACATAGTTGCCGGTCTTCACATTTTGCATACTCAACTACCCATAGCGCCTGCACTATATGGCCAAATCCTTTCACCTTATGAGATGTTAATATACATTTCGTTTAGTAACAAGCCCGTTGATGTTTTTATGATGGATTGACACCCAAATGGACTAAAGATTTAAATATTCCACGTTACAATGAAAAATTGACAGATTCATGGTTTTCGTACATTTAATCCTATTAATAAATTTGACTTAACTTTGTTTTAACAAGGTTCTAGAGGTAATAATAAATATTCATCTATTATTGGTATAACTTACTTTCGTGTGTTAAATATTTATTATCGTAAACATTGACATTTCTTTTATCGCCGTCTGCTCGTTATCGGGCATTGTTTGATACTTGGGCTTATTTCTGTTATCTTTTATTTCAAAACAATCTTCTCTCAAGGGTGATTGCAAAAATAACACTTTAAACAGATACTTTTTTCAGAGACAAAGTTAACGAATTTTGCTGGTTTTTTTATCAGCCCATATATGTTCCACTGTTGAGCAAGGGCCTCTCCATTTCTGGAGGAACGGACGTTTAACCCACCACGGTTACGGGGTTACCAGACTCGGAACAAATATCTATAGGCCATGCATATATCTATTCCAATGCGGGGATTGAACCCACGACCATTGACTCCGATGGCAGGGGGCCCCGCCACTGAGCCAATCGGTCGTCTAATATATTATTAAACTTACATATATTTAATCATCAAAATGTTTCACAATTGTTTCACTTGTTTCTATAAAGCCACTGCCTATAAAAATAATTGATCACTCAACCACCGCAAATATTTGTAATCCATACATATAATTCATTCCGGGGATCGAACCTGCGACCATTGACTCTGCGGGCGGAGGGCCCCGCCACTGAGCGAATACATAAATTTAATTATTTTACTATACTAAATAAATGCTTTACACTCATATGTGCACACTAGAAATATCTAGATCGCAAATGCCACTGAAACAAAAAATATATAATGGATAAACAACGAAATGACGGACCCAGAATACATTTTTGAAAATTTAACTTAATGCGGGAACACTTGGTCATTCGCATCCGATGTAGCGAATGGCACATCCGATACCAATATTCGCAACTGCGAAAGCGAACATTAAGTTTTCCAGATATTCAGTCGTTGGGCTAGGACCAAAACTGTCATAAAATTAATGAGAAAAATGATAGTTCTGTTTATTTTACTTCTTCTTATGGTCCTATGTCCCCGAGGTGGGGTAACTCTGGCTTCATCTCCATACACGTCATGTACCTTTTTGGCGGCGTGTACTGCGTTCTTTCCTTTACAATATGGCGGAAATGTTCGATTTTGCACTCCATATTAATATTGAGCTAAAAAAAACTAAGAAATTATCTACCCAAAGAACTTGCAAAGCTAGATAAGGATGACAGCTAATATATATAAGAAGAAGATCATTAGATTTACGGATATCATAAAAATAGACGTGAGAGACGTGTATAACTGAAATCGGAAATTACTTAGTTCTTTTTCTTATGGTTGTATGTGGTATGTCCCCGAGGGGGGGCAGAGGGCATCCACAGTGCTTCTCCATTGGGATCGGTCGGTATATATATATATATATATATATATATATATATATATATATATATATATATATATATAGTGAAATAAGACATTTTCAGTCAAACTTCCACTCATTAATTTTACTTAATATTTTATAAATTAAAAAAAAGAATAAAAGTTTAAAACACTTAAATTTAAGATAATGAATGCAAGCGCGGACGCAATATGCAAATATTTGCAAATGCGAAAATTCGCGAATGCAAATACATATTCGCGAACAAGAATGAGGACATTCCTTACATCACTAATCTGCAGATTAGAGATGTCCATATCCAATGATAATTGTGATAATTCACCATCAGTGACACTACTTGGGTTTTTGTCTTTAACATCATGTTTTTAAGGTTTGTTCTTTAAAATTTTGATTATGCAAATCGATGCTTTATGGCATAGTTGGCTTCATAATGCAAAAACAGTTTGTCTTTGAGGTTTCCTTACTAAATTTTGATATTGCAGAGCCGAAATGCTCAGTTGCGAAAAGAAACAAACAAATACAACACAAGAGCGGCTTGATTCCGTGTAAATCGCCTCAACTTGCTGACTATGAGAAGCGCTGAACTACTGACATACTTAACTTTACTGACGTTCGCATTCCTTTCGTAAAATACTGAATTGATTTTAATATTATGAGTTTTCTTATTACACATTATTTATAAACCTAATGACGTCACCGTGGGAGTCGGGCGGTAGCAGATAATCAATTTCTCTGCTCAATGAGTGGAAATTTGACTGAGCCTTTGCTCAATTTCACATTTCACTCTGCGGTATATGTATGTGTGCGTGTATATATGTGTATATATATATATATATATATATATGTATGTATATATATATATATATATATATATATATATATATATATATATATATATATATATATACTACATATATATACTAAATATGTGAAGCTGAAGATCGGGCTAGGTGGCTCTTCTTGTCCTCCAAGAATATGGCCTATATCCAGCAGTGGATTACCGCAGGCTGTTGATGATGAGGATATTAAATCAGTTTTGTATGAATTATAATTTCATATCTATCTGTCTGTTTTGTCCGTCTAACGGTAAAAGAGTCGGTACACAGTTGAAGAGCAAGCTTTTCACCTGATAGTAAGTGATCACACATCATCATGCATCACACCATAGGCATTATATATGCGTTACCTATCTTAGAGTAAGAAGAAAATACTGAAAGGGAAATGGGGAAGTAAAAAAGGGGGAACAGAGTAGGGTATCCGGATCTATGCACTCAATGTACGAAACGCGAGACAAATGCAATCACTTAATGGCGATATTCTACTGCCTGAAGCTGTGCTATTTTTTTTGGTTGAGAAACGTATAACTCGCCCCATCCGTACGGTAGCACTAGTAAAACCAAAGCTATGCAGATTCCGATAGCGCATCTCAACATCAACTCAAGTTTACTAACCTGTGCGATTTATCAATTACATTATCAGTATCCTTTATTGACTTCACATCGAGTCATGTCCACAACATTCGGTCATGTCCACACGATCGACGGCTTGGCCACCCTTGTTATATACGATGACCTTGCGTAGTGTAATGCTGCACATAAGATGTAAAATGAGGATTTGGTGACCACGGTGTCACGAATGTTGCGCCGTTAAAGTTGGTGACTGTCACTGCTCGGTATCTCTTGTACCGAGTTCAGAACCCATTCTCCAAGAACTTAATGTAAAACGCCTATCTTCGGTAGTACAAGGTCGCATACTTTCCTTCTTTGGGCATGTGCCTCGGCGCGATAACACCTCCATCGTGCGTCTGTTAGTGCAGGGAAAAGTGGAAGGTACCCGAGCGCGCGACAAATTTCCGAAGCGGTGAATGAGAGCGGATGAAGATCGCTCTCAATAGCCCCCTACATGAATGAATGAAGAAGGCAGCCGTGAGGGATGAATGGCGACGTCTCGTTGAACAGACCCTAACTATTAATAACAACCACGACTGCTCTGCCAAGAGCATGACGATATAGAAGAAGAATCGCTACACTATATTAACCTTAGCCTTGGAAAAATATTGTTATATCGCTATCAGTCATTCATCCCGATATACGTGTATTTTTAATGCAATGCAGCAATGGCATTTGGCAATGTTTGGCAGGTTGGCAAGACTCGGGCTTACAATATTTACGTCTTGCCTTCGTATCCTCCACTGGATTCATTGACATTCAGCTTCCTAAAAATTGAGGGATATTGCCGTTATTCCGATGATTAGCGAACGTATGAGGGACCACAGATTGATTTTTAATTTTCAAGTAGAAGTTGCTGAGAAGTCGCATACATACATATCGTCACGCCTGTCTCCCGTAGGGGTGGGCAGAGACCAGATATCTCCATCTGCTACAATCTCCGCATACTTTCCTTGCTTCCTTCACACTCATTCTCCTCATGCAAGCCCGTCGGGTAAGGATACTCTTGACCCGGCCTTTCTTAGCTGCTTGGCATCTAATGTTATTTGCTTCCATAGTCGCCTCGTAAGACACAAGGAATTACACATCTCAGAAAACCGACTGGATTTGATCGCGCTTGTAATTTTAAAATATCGTAAACAAAATATTTATTCTGAGTCCGAGTGTCTAGAGCCTGGATATTTTTTTTTATATACAAATAAAATACAAACTTCATTATAATAAAATACGCCTATGAGAATCTGCACTAATGCTGTAAACACGTTATGGAATGCAATCGGTTAGCAACTATCGTTTTAAATGATTTTTCTTTTTTTTCACAGCCCATATGTGTCTCACTGCTTGGCACGGTCCTCCCCTTTTCTGGAGGAACAGGTTCAGTGCCGATTGGCTGGGAATTGTTTTTAGTTAATTAAAGAAAAAGCAAAGATTATACACAATTCACATGATGTAACTGGCTAACAATAATTTAATATTAATTATTGCGCTTAGTACGAATTAGAATCAATTAAACAAAAAATAATCGTGAATATTGTATGATATTTACTAAAATGGCCGAATTATTTTTACTAAAATGCCGAATGGCTAGGAATTGTTTTTAATAAATTAAAAAAAAGCAACGATTATACACAATTCACATAATGTAACTGGCTAACAATAATTTAATATTAATTATTGCGCTTAGTACGAATTAGAATACAATTAAACAAAAAATAATCGTGAATATTGTATGATATTTACTAAAATGGCCGAATTATTTTTACTAAAATGCCGAATGGCTAGGAATTGTTTTTAATAAATTAAAAAAAAGCAACGATTATACACAATTCACATAATGTAACTGGCTAACAATACTTAATTAATAATATTTAATATTAATTATTGCGCTTAGTAAGAATTAGAATCAATCGTGACCATTGTATGTTATTTTCTATAACTTCTAGAATAAATTTTTGTTTTCAACATTTACTCTCAGGATATTGCTAAAGTTGGCATCATTAAAATCAAATTTAGTTACGTAAAAGATTACACAACAATAAATAAATCAACACGACAAAGGTCAATTGTTTTCGACAATACAAGTGATGTGGTTGAAATAATCAGTGTGAATCTTTGTTATTTGATACCCACTTATAAATACATATATATGTGTACGTTTACAAAAAAAGAGTGTCATTTATTCTTTATTCAATGTGGATCACAGTATTTTTTCCCATATCATCATGATTATTTTTTATTCTTTATTTAATAAATAAAAATTAATATATTATACTTGGATAGAGCGTAGCAGGTGTCGATAGCTAAGTATTATTTTATGTTTTATCAATATACAAGCATTGCAGATGGTTAATAAAATACATAAAAAAACATACGGTAAAACATTCCAGCGTAGAAGCCTACCACAGCGATTGTCAACTTAATAAAGTCATTTGTCGTATCAAAATCGAACTTCTTCACAAAATCGAATTTCTTCAGCAAATCACTCATGATGTAAGCTTTCACTGGACCGGCGGTACACTGATTATCCACCATGTTTCACGAAAAAAAAACCGTTATCTTATTATTAAAACTTATTTCAAAGCAAAGATAACCCGATGACCGAGTGATACAGAAAAAAAACCGATGCATCCAACGGGTGCATGTGTCAACGAATTATTAACAAGGAACGTATTACATACACGGTGTCTCGTATAAGAATGATTTCAAAATGTCAACGAAAGTACAACGCCGGTGGTTTGCCGACCCTAGCACATGTATTATCTATCAAACGTTATGTTTAGGAGATGTATAACAATTGTTTTTACATATATCAGTCAGTCTGTACATCCGTGAGAGCGACGTGATATTTTAATTCTTTTTTTTTATCAAAATTCAAAGGACAATGTTGCAACAGAACAATGCTTAACTGAAAATTATTTTTTAAATAAGCGAAAATGCTAATTTTTTTTATTCAGTTCAGTGATCTAGCAAAGTGTAAAGCGGTCGAATTCCGGTCGAAAATAAAATCTTTATACATATTACAATCTTTTTGACAATCACAGAAAGACTACACAGCGAAATTTGTGTTGTGGCTGTCCTTTATACGATCACAACTCGTTGTGAACTGCTTTTTTGTATAATTGGCTAATGAGTGCATTCTGTGTTTGCGCACACAAAATTCAAGAGTTCTCGTTATTTTGTATTGCATTTTATATACAGATAAAGCCAAATGCAAAGTGTTTAACACTAAACGTACCGTTACACTACTCACATTACCTATTCGTAACATAAAGGGTCATTTGACCCCTTATGAAATAAACGTTGATTTTTAGGAAGAATCTATTAAAAGGAATTAATTCAAAACATAACTTATAATTTGTAATAAAATAATAAAACATACATTTTAAATTTTATAAATGAAATAATTAATTTCACTCTTTACATGACTGTTACTCCTTCGAACATTTTCTGCAATTTTTTTTCATTATTTGCAAATTTGAGTAGTTTTATTACCCGAGCACAATTTTATTTGGCATTTTTTTCGTAATTAGAAATGTGAATTGGGTTGTTTGATTTGGATATAGACATTCCTCTTCTAGAAATTCAAGGTATTATACTTTGTGACGAATTCATCTGCCTATTGTAACAGAAAACACTGTCTTCGTATCTTTATTTCAATTATTGGTTGACAGAGTGTCAGGATATTGAGAAATACATACAGGCCACACATATAATCATGCTGTCTTTCCTCACTGTCTGGAAAATGATTCACACTTTCAGTTTGCTAATCTCCAATTATAGAACTTTCCTCATCTGAACTCGCTATATAATCTATTTCAATAACTGTCTCACAGACCGTGCAGACTTCAAAGCTGCTGTGGAACACAGAATCTGTTTGAAGGCCGTTCACCGTACACAGCGCAGTAGGTAAACTACCACTCTGACGCCGGTTTTCTGCGGGAGTGCGGTACTTCCCCGGGCGATCCGACCCATTCATGTTACAGACAAAAAAATATTATATTACAATTGATATTACTAGAACTCTAAGCCCACTAATACGCTCAACTATGAATTCAACGTTCTGATAAGGAATGTTTGTGAATTGATAGATACCATCAAGCAACTAGCGAAATTCTAATGTGCTATTCTCAAATTAAAATTATAATAATTCGCTGTCAAGGTCAGCGTTTGACACAATGATGACCCGGTTGCGTGTGCCCAAGTGGATATGTTTGGAGTCAATGGCCGCATGTTATGCAAAAACACCACAATAGAATCAACAAAAGATAACTCGCACTTGGTACTAATAAAATAGACACATTATCACAACACAATCACTATCTGTATATATAGGGTGTTAGAGAAGTAATATTCTAATCGAAGATTAGTGAGAGATATCGATTAGAAATAGCGGTGGAAGGCTAGTGACCTGAGATCAGGCTCACCCCTAGTTTAGGCACTAGGCCGCCAAGTAAGAATTATTTTCATATGTTTACCTATACATCTAACATGCTATAACTGTAGTATCGAAATAAACTGTTATTATTTATTTTCATTTTTTGAAATGGAATTGGCTGGACCGACGAGCGTGCATACACATCAAACAATATTAGTGGTTGCATTTATTTCGATTTTACACCACTTTTAAATTTGGTAATTTAATTGGTTGTAATTTTGGTGGTAAATTTTGAATACAATAGATAGAAAAACGTACAAGCAGGTCACCTTTGTAAACAGCGTCACCCTGGATTATCGGCAATACTGAAGGTACTGAGGATAAATTGCCTACTATAAGGTAAGGACTTGTATAAAAGAAGGAAAAGAAAGAAGAAAGGAATTGGGTACCTCAGGTAAATGCAGAGATCTGGATATCCTATAATCCTTTACTATAATTTTCCTTCTCTCTTCCACTACTATTGTTCACATCCTAAACCTAATGCGACATACAAAGCGGCTAGATTCTTTAGCACTGCGGAGGGATATCTCATCTCTCAGCATTTTGAGGGGAGTGGGGAGTGCTCCAAGGAATTCTTCAGAATAATTATGGCCGCTGAATTACACCACCGTGCAACCAGCCACAAAGACAAGTTTATCGCCACCATCTGGATGAGTGGCGATCTGTAAGGTGCGGTATTCTAGAAACTTCTTTCCACGTACCACTATCCTGTGGAATCAACTACCTCCAACGGTGTTTCCAAACCGATACGACATTGGAAAATCTGCAATGCCTATGGCATTGCGGAAATCTTTGGGCGGCGTTTATTGCTCTTCACCAGGTGACACGCCTGCTCGTTTGCCTTCATAACCCATAAAAAAAGCATTTATTGTGGATGCCCATGAGTGGCACTTCTTACCATCAATTGACAAGCTTGCTCGATTAATTATTTCAATAAAAAGCGTGATACCTCCCATGACAAGCTAACTCAATCATACTGCAGATATAAAAATGCCAAGCTGCGCCTGCAGATTGGCTCAAAAACAATAAATAATTGAATAAATTATATTTAATATTTTATGAACCGACTGTGATTCTTCAAATGGAAATAGGTTATTAGTCGTGACGTCATTGTAACAATGGGCAATAAATGCCTTACATACATACATACGTCGCTCAATCGAGAACCAACGCTATATATCAATGGTTAAATCTTTGCATTATATTATACTTTTTTGTAAATGCTAGGGTGGAGCGATCCAAAGTTACAAAAGTTATAACTTTATTAAGGGTGGTCTATAGGAAGTAAAAAGCTGTCACACCTGTTCCTGTTCTAGTGACATAACAGTTCCGATAACTTGTCTCTAAGTAACAAACTATCACATTGCAATAATAGTCTTAAATAGAATCAACTGTTCCACAAGAACAGTCCTATGGTTCTCTGCTATCTCTTTCCAAGGGAGGTAACAAGCTCAAATAGAGAAGAGCATGTTTCGTAACACGTACTATTTCTTTCCAGAAATGGCAACTTCTTACTTTCTAAGAAAGACAACCGTAAAGTGTCCTTACGGTTGTCTATTATAGAAGCTACTACACCTGTGGATACCTCGTGTCGAGACGAAAACGGGCGTTTGCGGCGAAAAGTGGTATTGTGTGTTTGACGTTGTCAACGTTAATGACCATAGAGAGCTGTTGAAGGATTTATTGACGGCCATTTATCGATGAGTAATTCCCTATACACTTCATCGCAAACACACAATATTATTTTTCTGATATGTGTTAGCGGCTCTTAGCAAGTAAGTTGACCATCTTCAATATTAGCTTGGTTAGAGAGTTTAAATATAAGTTGGTAATCTCAAAACACTGCAATTACGTTTCCTATAACTCATAGCTAGAGGCTTTTCGTTTCCAATTTACTTAGATAGACCAACAGGTGTAAGGGATGCCAATATACGTTATTTATTATTTATATAGAATAAATGTACATGACTAAATCTAAATGTATTGGTGTTGCTCTCAAGTTTGTCCATTATACCGCAGCTTTGTGTAATGCGGTTTGCTAAACGCATATAATTGTATTATATTTCCTGACCTAGTATTCTCACGATGCCTACTAATCAATCAATATGTTTCTAATAATAACGTTAAAGAAGAACTGTTATTGCATTTGGTAAGAAACGTTTTATTTGTTTTTTATTACTGTTTTAGAATTTCAATAAAATAACTTCAGATGTGTTACAAGTATCAATGTGCAATTTATTTAACGTTTTATATTCACTAATTTAACATTTTATTCTATATAAAAATGAGGGCGACGTGGTTCGCCACCCGTCACGTCCTGAGTCCCACGAGGTCGAGAAGCAATGAACGGGGAGCCGTTTCGCTACGATGAATGTGAGAGGAAGGATAGATGAAAAGATGGATGACTGTGAAGGAAGTAAGGAAGGTGTCTCGGCATCGTAGCGGATAGAGATCTGTGGTCTCTGCCTAACCCTACAGGGAGACAGGCGTGACGATATGTATGTATGTGTATATATATTTACGCGAAGAAAAACACTGTGTACCTTATATTAAGTATACATTACGCGCACGGAGGAGTGTGATTTGACGTAAAAATAATATAGAGGGCAGAAAGACAAAATAAAAAAAATTAAAATTTAAAATCAATCGATATATTTCTCTCTTGATAACAATATTATTACTATAAAAATAATATTATTGTTAGGGTTATTAATCCGTCTTGGCGGGATAAACAAAGCCAACGAATTATTAAGGCATTCAAGGAAAGAAACTTTCTCACGATTTCCTAACCGCGCATAATATGACTATTGAATTTGAATTGAATATTGAATTTAAACGAATAACCTAAACCTAACTTGGACATATGGGCGTCCAAATTTTTACCAATAATATTATTATTATATTTGCATTGTTACTTATAGTAAGAACCTAACATTTTACCCAATCATTACTTCAAATATTTTTTATGGGATAGGAAATAAACGTATCGCCTAATGGAAAACAATCAAAGTTACTCATAGACATCTACCACACCAGAGACATTGAAGCAGAGTTACCGGCCTATAAGAAAAGTGTGGACTTGAAAGATTAAAAAAAAATATTATAATATTACATTTTTTTTATGGCATAGGAAGGCAAACGAGCAGGCGTGTCACCTTGCATGTGATGGAAAGCAACCAACACCGCCCATAGACATCCACAATGCCATAGGCAGTGCGGAAGCGTTGCTGACCTTAAAGGAATATGAAATTATGGGAGTGGGAGTGGGAAGGGGAATCGGAGTGGGAGGGGGAGGGGGAATCGGAGCGGGAGTGGGAATCGGAGTGGGAAGGGGAGGGTGTTGGGCCTCCGGAATTCAGACCGCTCACCGTACGAAGCGCGGTAGACAAGCTACCACTCAGACGCCGGTTTTCTGCGAGAGTGTGATTTAATTTAAACTGAATGTATTATACTAACAGTGGATATAAAGCGGAATTTACCCTAGCCGGCATTGTCTACTAGTCAACCATAAAGATAGTGGGAAAATATTCTATAGAATATTCTATATGTAGGTGATATTTCAATGAAAAAAAATACATTATTATATAAACAAAATTGTATAATACTAAGATGTAGAGTACTTTTAATAAGCTAAAAATATATTGTTTATTTTACAAAAAGTTGCGAAATGTCTTTAAAATTTGAGTTTTATATTAATAACTCGCTTTTGCCCGCGGATTCGCTCGCGTGAAATTTGATCTGCCACATTAAGTTTCGTGACAGATCATTTTAAATAAATATAAATTTTTTTAACTATATAATAGTAAAATTATATTACGACCAAAATTACCTAAAATAATTACGAATTGTTGCCTTTATGTTATTCCGATGTATAACCTATATTACTGTAAAGTTTCATCCAAATCCGTCCAGTAGTTTTTTCGTGAAAGAGTAACAAACATACATACTCACAAACTTTCGCATTTATAATATTAGGAGGAAGTAGAATAGTTCAGGAATTTATATATGTATATCGTATCTGAAAATGTTATAAATTTGATCATCCGCTTATTTTATATACGTATCCTTTTTATTATATAACATCGACAAAAGATTTTTTTTAATAGCGTCAGATGATAACTTTTTGTCAGTATCAAAAATTGGGAAACTAATTCACGCCTAAAAGACAAGGAAATTATATAATTTAATAATATAAAATAGTTCTGTAGCAACAAAATGCGGAGAGTGACTAAATTGAACAAGAACAGATAACAAAAAATGACAATTACATAGATAATTTGCATGAACGTGGCCAGAACCTTCAAAGGCGACTTCACCTGTCAGAAGCCAACGATCCGGTATGATATATTTACCGAACCTGTCTGCAGGTCGATAATATAAGTTATAAAGCGGGCAGCGCTAACCCTGATGAATTTACTGCGCGCAAGGTGTGTTTAAGTCAACCACAACCAGTCTTTACACAATATTTTTAATAAAAGAATCGCCTGCATTTTGCTACTTTAATTTTATTTTACTTCTTTCAGCAATGAAGACCGTTAAGAGTACAGAGTACAGAGTAAGAATAATAATAATAATTCTTTATTTGCATAACGTGAGGTGTAACAAGATGAAAAAAGACTTATAAAAGCTCCCTCACATTGCCACTTATGGCGTACAAATTTCATTAATTATTATAATACATACTATTAAAAATAACTAAAACAATTATTACAGATCTAAATACACAACTAAACTATTATATTGTCATTAAAATTATAATTTATTATTACATTTATATATCACTTTTATTTATCTATTTCATACAATTGATCGATCTTTCAAAAAGTAAAAAAGTCCTTAATATTATAAATATTGGCATCTATTAGCTATATATATAGCATTTTTTTTAATAATGTTGTGTTCAATCATTTTAATTCATGCGGTATATTGGTGTAGATACGTATACACATGAACATGCAGCTATTGATATATTTACTGAGTCTGGGGTGATCATCCAACACTAATCTTCGGGGATCACACTAGGGAAGACCAGCGTCATCATTAGCTATTTTAAATAGTATCAATAGTAGAATCATATCAAAGTAACAATAATATCTTTTTTAAGCCCGAAACGTGGGATCGAGTTCGGGGATAAACCACTACTCGCGCAGAAACTCCTTTTAAGCCCATATATGTCCCACCCATATATGCCCATATTTCGGCTGAAGAAAGAAAAAATCTGATGTTTACGGGGCTTTCCCTTTCCGTTTTTCCGTTTATAAATTAATCCATCTTCATCATTCAGCCAATTATGCGTCTTTGGAACTAAGTTCCTACATGTGTACATGTGTTCTGCGCATTAGTGAAAGCAACGTCTACCGGCAGCGAGATGGACCGCTTGCTGTTCGAGAGAGAATAAAAAAAGATATACAATAAAACCAGCCTTCTTAAAATTCTCCCTCAAAAATGTTGCTAGCTCTTAGACCATATTGCTGCTTATATAATTTAAAAAATCGAGACGCACTCATGGATTTCCACGCACCACCACTATCAGTTTGTGGAACCAGCTACCCTCGGCGGTTTTTCCGAACCGATACGACATTGGAACCTTCAAAAAACAAGCCTATACATACCTAAAAGGCCGGCAACGCTTCTGCGACTCCTGCGGTGTCGCGGTTGTCTATGGGCGGCGTTGATTGCTTTCCATCAGGAGACACGCTTGCTCGTTTGCCCTCCTATCCCATATAAAAAAAATGGATTTACCTTTACTCAAAAGTCCATAGAATATACCATGTCCACAGAAGGCCATACGACGAAGCGGTCTAGAAGATTAGAATTTTTTTCCTGGTTCGAGGAAAAAAATTCTATCCAAGACAGCACCGTAAGAATCATTTCAAGTTTTCCCTCCAAAAACTATTTGTATATAAACGCAACTATTGTTTTGCGTCGGATACAAAATGAGTTGGGAACCCGTCGAGCCGGTGAAAATTACATTTTTACGGCAGGAGTGTTTGAGCTGGATCCAGTTTCGTAATTATGGAAGGCAAAATATAAAAACTCACCTCTTGATACTTTAAATGCAAAACAGGAATATTACGTTGAATTTTCATCTTTATGATAAGAACCGAAAGATATATTTTTATTGTTAGTGTTTAGTAATATTGGGTTGGCAACTAAGTAATTTATTGTTTCTATTTCTGGATTGGACTCCTCAAGGGAAAAGGAAGCGAAGCCGACCCAAACACACCTGGAAGCGCTCCGTAGCGGCCGAGATGAAATCCACCACAATTGACGTGGCCTGAAGTGAACCGCGTCGCTCAAAACCGATCCCAATGGAGAAGCACTGTGGACACCCTCTGCCCCACCTCGGGGACATAGGACCATAAGAAGAAGAACTAAGTAATTTCCGATTTCAGTTATACACGTCTCTCACATCCATTTTTATGATATCCGTAAATCTTATGATCTTCTTCTTCTTGTATATATTAGCTGTCATCCTTATCTAGCTTTACAAGTTTATTACGTAGATATTTTCTTAGTTTTTTTTAGCTCAATATTAATATGGAGCGCAAAAACGAACATTTCCGCCATATTTTGCTTTATTATTTCCGTAAAGGAAAGAACGCAGTGCAAGCCGCCAAAAAGTTACGTGATGTGTATGGTGATGAAGCCCGTAAAGAAAGGCAATGCCGAAATTAGTTTGAAAAATTTTGTTCTGGAGAATATTCTTTTTAAGGTGACTAACGTACAGGTCGACCAGTTGAGCTTAATGAGGATGAAATCAAGACCATCATCGAAGCGGATCGTCACGTAACTACACAGGAGATTGCAGAGAAGTTAAATTTTTTACATGCAGCCATTGAGAAACATTCGAAACGTGTCGGGCTCGTTAAGAAGCTGGAACTTTTGTGTTCCGAACGATTTGAAAGAAATTCATCTGACAAAGCACATCAACGCTTGCGATTTATTGCTTTAACGCAAGGAATCCATTTTTAAAACGAATCATCACTGGAGACGAAAAGTGGATTATATACAACAATGTCAATTGAAAACGATCGTGGCGCACGCTTAATGAGGCATCGCAAACCACATCAAAGGCAAATATACACCAAAAGAAGATTTTGCTGTCAATTTGCTGGGATCGGACAGATCCGGTGTATTCTGAGCTGCTTCCAAGGAACCAAATCATTCATTCCGAGGTCTACTATCAGCAACTGGACAAATTGAATGTAGCGGTCAAGGAAAAGCGACCAGAATAAGTCAATCGTAAAGGTGTCATTTTCCACCAGGACAATGCTAGGCCACACACGTCTGGCAACTCGGAAAATCGTTGGACATTGACTGGGAATTATGTTACACCCACCATATAGACCTGATCTCACGCCATCGGATTACCACTTATTTCGGTCCCTGGACAACTCCCTTGGTGGATAAAACTTTCAATGATGATGACGCTGTAAAATCTCACTCAACTCAGTTTTTGGCCGAAAAGGATCAGTTTCTACGAGCGTAGAATTTTCAATTTGTCAGAGAGATGACAAAATGTCATCACACAAAATCGAAAATACATCATAAAGTTCATTCCAGGTAAAAAAAAGCTAACCTAATAGTTTTTTATGTGATTCTTCGTAAATTAAATGAAACTATATGGACGGAGGGATGAACTTCATTTATTAACTATGATTCGTAGATGTTAATGCTGGTAGCCTGTTAGGCTTTTACAGCTTTATGGTATTCAGGGTCCGCGAGTTCGGGGGCTCGCGGGCAATCCATTTATTGTAAACCAATATTTTCATTTGTGTGTTTAATAAATCGAAATCCATATTAAGTAAATTAAACAATTAGTGACATCTATTAGTGGATAGATGAACTAGCATACTAATAATGAATTCAACAAGTTTAATGATAGATAATGACCTCCTTTAAAAATGAGGGATGCTGCTTTTATCCTAACACTGGTAGTGTAACATTCACAAGAAAAAAAGAGATGGCCGTATTTTACGCCAGAACATATTAAATACATTTAACACTGACAGACGACACGATTAGTGGCGGAGCCCTCCGCCCGCGGAGACAATGGTCGCGGGTTCGATTCCCGCATCGGTCCCGATACATAAATATATGTATGGATTTATAAATATTTATTCTGAGTCTGGTAACCCCCCCAATCCGCATTTTCCTTTCCTGCCCTTTCCTTTCGTCTCGAATTAGGGTAAAATTTTTATATTTTATTCCTGCCCTTTCCTTTCTTCTCTATCTTACCCTTCCTCTCCGCCAATCCACGGTCTGCCATGCCAATGGTTGCGTGGCTAGGGGCGAGCTTAATCGCAAGCATGTCGACCGTTCCGGGATCGGGCTCCCCCGAGGCTGACCTCCATTCTCCCTTGCAGCTCGTGTGATTCACGAAGACGAATTTTAAAATACCTAATTTGTTGAAAAATGATGTCAACGTGGTTCGTCACCCGTCACGTCCTGATTCCCACAAGGGCGAAAATGACTAATGGAGAGCCATTTCGCTGCAATGAATGTGAGAGGAAGAATGGATGAGAGGATGGATGAATGTGGAGGAGACAGGGAGTATGTAATGGATGGAGCTCTGTGGTCTCTGCCAACCCCTGCTGGGAATAGGCGTGAATTTATAAATATATATAAAAAAATGAATACTGAGTTTAAAAAAAAGGCATAATTTTTTTATGGAGGAGATAACAGTAACCTTGGTGTAGTGTTTTAGAGTACTTACCGTAAGTGAACTACTTGCATGTTACTCTTCAATAAAATAAATGTAAAGAGGGACTAAAATATCTCCCGTAGAGAAAATATAATGACAGTAATTACTGCTGCAAACTTTTTATTTATAACTTTGATAATAAACAGTTTTTTATTTTATTAATTTTTCTATTTATAATCTTATAATGTATGCAAGTAAATTACCTAAACTTTCATATATTTTTTCATTATAGGATTGTAAAAAGCAAATGCATATGCAATGCAAATGGGTTGTCCACCCATGGTAGGATATGAATAATAAGGAGTGAAAAAAGATTTAGTGGAAAAGGAAGGTGGATGTTATGGGAGGAGAAGTGGGAAATAAGCCCATATTCTGAGAGTGTGTTTTAATTTCCTGGTTGAAAAGGCTGATCACTGCTACCATAACTATGACTTAGTATGTTTATCAGACATGAAGTGAACAAGAAGCATGTTTGTTAGATTAAGTTTATTTTCCGAAAATTATTTAGTATTGTGATATCCCTTGTAAAAAATCTTATAACTTTACAAGTAGACAATGATAAAAATGGTTATACCAATTTATAAAAAAATTCAAAAAGATGATGAACTGATAGCCATATATTACTACCTGAAATTTTTTATAAAACAGTCTTTGAACATGCTCACTAAATCACACAACAGAATCCCTGAGCTTTTGCTTTGTGTTAAAATCGATGAATCAATAAAATTTTAAATATATGTATTTAATTATACACATCAACACCATAGCAAAACGGACACTCATCCTCAAACTCTATATAAATATTTACTATAGTTAATTGTATTTTTATTTCAATATTTTATTGTCGATATATAAATAAAACGTGTAAAAACTAAAACTATTAATAACTAATGTAATATTATACAAAAACTCACCAATTATATCGTATAGGCTTGCCGTGTAATTATCGAAAAAATAGGAAAGAAAACCCATTTTACTACAACAGCTGATCACAAAGCTTACAAGTACCACTTTCAAAGAAGTCACTTGGGCCCGGTGCAAAAGTTACGCTAGACTTAAAGTTATACAGAAATAATAACTAATGCTATCTTACTATAATAAAAAAAATAACAAGAATCCGAATAACTTTAGAATAAACCGGTCTGTTTATAACAATTCAACGATCATCGATCAACAAATACTAGCCAACATGACAATGACATTTGAAATTTGACATAACAGGAAAATTGACTGAATCTCTTTCTAACGACTTATTTTTTAATAATTTAATAAGTCCTATAGCAATATAAAAATCCTAAAAATTTATAATTTTTCGCATTTGATGCGTGCTACATATATCTAAATTGCACATCGTATGTCTCTCTCTTTGTATCTTTACGTTACCAAACTTAAAACAATTAGAAAAAAATTACTTTTTCATTGAAATAAAATAAATTCCTCTTACCTCTACATATAACAAGTATTGTAGCTTTTTTTTTTGAGTAACTAATTTCGAACTAAAGTCTTGGATCTAGTTTAAAATCTTAGTGAAAACCATCTAGTTTTGAGATCTAAAGTTCCTATTAGAATATACATATTCATTGTAACTCGACGACACAGTTTCCAAATTATTTTTGTACCATAAAGAATCCGCTCCACTGAATATGAGTAATTAATATTAATTGCCGTAAGTAAAGAAGGAACGCAATCTCATGTGTCTATCTATAGCAAAACATAATCATACTCTGCCTGACTAGGCTACCTAAAGTACGTATGTCTTCAACTCTGTATAGTTTATGAGTATTATTATATACAAATCGATCAGAATATATGCCAGCATAAGTTATTTGTAAAACAGACCAGAGCTTGAAAAAGACATATCAGTGAATTTTAAAAATAAAATGATATTACATATTTCAAATCATTGATTGTTTTAACTCCAAAATACATAAAATGTAGTTAAAAATTCATAAAACGCCTATGAAATTCTAATCTAAATAATTCAAAGTATTATTTATATTGTTGTTTAATGATCAAATGGGAATTCAATATGAACCATAAAATGTATAGAATAATGTTACGACGTCGCTTCTGTAAAAGAGGCATATTTTTGGTGATATTATTTCTGTTATCATTTTACGCTTTTATTCTACTTTTTGGTAACTTACAATCACGTCAAGTTATGCACATAACTGATTTAAATCGCTGTCCCGCATGTTACGGTATATCTATTTGCCCAGAACTATATTCCAATCGAATTGTTTTGGAAACTGGTCATCTCTGGTCGTACATTTTTAACACAAAAAATATTTATCATGGTCACACACAATATAATGAAAGAGTGGTACTCAAAAAGTTAGCCCATGATTGGGAACTAAAAGAATTTGATACAAAGATATGCAAAACTTGGGATCTCAAAGAAAACTGTAAACCTGATGATCTTCTTAATGTTTACAATATTAATGAGAAAATAATGCAAATTGTTCAATATAATATTTCATGTCCTGATACAGAGCCAAGAAAGGGATTAGTGTTATGTCCATATTCATATGGCTTTTATGATTTAATTAAGCCTCTATTAGATATTTGGAAAGAGAGAGAAAGAGGTATTAAATTAGAAATGATAAATATTTGGACAATACTGAGCATTAATCCAGAGCCTTTAATACTACAGGTAAACTTTTTAAATTTAAATTTTGCAAAGCTTTGAAAAACGTAAGGTGTTTTGTATGTCCATAATAGTTTCAAATACAAGATTTGTTCAAGAAGTGGTCATTCTTTACAGTTCTCATCTTATGACTCCTGCCAAAAAATTGTAAAGTTAAAAGAATATTATCATTCCCAAAACGAATTTATTATATAGACTATATTAATACACAGCCAAATATTTAATATTTATTATACAAATTTTACTTTAGATATTACCAAAATACCAAGGCTGGCCGGTATCTCTATATATTGGTGAATGTGGAAGATTAGAGGTGGTGACCTATGAAGGACAACCAATATCATCACTGACACATGTACCATGGCACAAAAAACTGAAATATGCTGAAAACATCATCAAAGCTGCCTTGGATTTCACTTTTAAACATGAGAGGTAGGTGATACTAACATTATCATCAAAATATTTTTTATAGAAAAAATACTTTTCTTTTACATCCATATTCTTGAAAAATGTGGAGGCCCATGCCCAGAAGTGGAGCCTACTCTAATTATCAAGAGCCTCCCCATTTATCAAGAATAGACACTAATTCACCATGCTTGTCTAAGTGCCAGGATACTTAATTTGATACAAATACCTGTATAGGCCATACATATATTTGTTCCAATGCGGGAATTAAACATGCAACCTTTGACTTCGAAAGCAATAGGTTTGTCACTGAGCCAATAAGCTCATCAAGGAATACTTGATGGTAAGTAGTTAATGAAACCAATGGATAACAATAACATCAGGGGCACAGCTGATCTGTTTGCTTTGAAGGAAGATTTAAAATACTAGGTAAAGAAGGGTGGAGAATAGGCAGTTTTGGCTTCTCATGCAAAATATATTACATATACATGTACTATGTACAAGATTGTTGATTTTTTTTGATACTTTTAGATCAGCTAGCTATATTTTCTTAGTGGTATGACTCTACCAATAAGAAAATAATGACTTCTCTGTGTGCAAATAAAGTTATTTTTGTATAACTTTATTATGGAAAAATTGAAAATGAATTAGATATTATTGTAAACTAAATATGTATATTCCATATACTTCTTTATTTTGAGCTATCACAAATGCCTTTTGACATTAACTTAATGTAAAAAGGCATTCATTATAACTCAATCATTTTTGATATATCTATTACATAATATTTATTATATACATTAAATTTTAAATAAAGAGATAAAATTTATTTATTTACAGGTTTCGCTTCTATCTAATGGACTGGTCATTAGACAATATTGTGGTCAATAAAAATGATGAGATCAGTTTTGTTGATCTCGAAGATATTATTGTACTAGACAAACACATATCACCGCAGTCAGATTTACCAGATTGGTATCAACGCTACACTAGGGAAATCATGGGGTCAGGATTTACATTTTCAATCGAAAATATATGTAAACATCATTTAAGTGATCACAATTTGTGGGCAGCTTGTTTTATTATTGCTGGTGATGAAAGTCCCTTATTGTATCCTATACCACAAGAACTCAATACATCTAAACCTCATTTAGAAAAGTTGCTAAGTGAATGTTTGAATGGTGATGATAGGTTTAAAGCAATAATTAAATTACAACATTATATCACTGATATGTTAATGGATGAAAAGATTTTTGGTATAGGTACTATTAAGTGATGAGAAAAATGTCAGTATAATATGACAAGGATGAGAATAATATGTTTCCTGCCAATATATAAATATTAATTTCGACAGTTAAGTGTAATTTTCAAATATAAGCATCTCTTTATGTTAGTATGTTTTGAAAAATATTGATTTTATTCTGCAAGTCATAATTTTTTGGTCGCTTGCGTGTACTTTTCTATGGTCCGTATCTATGATGACTACATCCATTTACCTTTAAGTGATACTGCATATAATAATAAAAGTGATCACTCATAAATACATGTCTTTAATTTTAATGTAAAAGAAAAAAGTGTGAACAGTTTTTGGGTGTGCCATATTTTATATATTTAACCATAAAAGTGTTAATAATGCAAACTTTACTGATTATTTAAAGAATATTGTAAAGTATAACTTAAATAACAATTTGCCATCGTATTTATAATGCTTAACATTTTGTTAGCTATGTCTACAACGGTAACTTTGCTTTATTATTAAATTGTTATATATTTTTATGATGAACATTTGTATGTTGTAATCAATAGTCTACTAATAGTAGACTATATATAGGTGAGATTGGTAAATTAGTTATAATCAAAAAGTTTATCACCAGTGTCCAATACAACAAACGAACTCGATAATCTTCTGTTAACAAACATTGATGTTATTATGGTTAATAGTGATAGAGCCACGCTGCAGACGAATACTTTGTCAAGAATGCCATAATATTTGTCTGTAACATGAATGGGCCGGCTCGCCCGGGGAAGTACCACACTCCCGCAGAAAACCGGCGTCTGAGTGGTAGCTTACCTATCGCGCTTCGTACGGTGAACGGCAGAATTCCGGAGGCCTACTACCCTTCCCCTCCCATTCCCACTTCCATAATGACACTTTCCTTAAAGGGTAGCATCGCTTCCGTACTGCCCATGTGCGCTGTGGAAGTCTGTAGACGGTTTCCATCAGGTGACAAGCCTGCTCGTTTGCCTTTCTATCCCATAAAAAAAAATCTTTAGGTTATCATATTTTCGATTTAATAAACATAAAAAATGACAATATTAATTTGTCATTGAATAAATAATAAAAGTTTCAGGAAGATCTAATATTTATTTTCTTACTCTCATGATCTTATTGTCATAGTTAAATTCAATTTAAAAATAATATGTCAAACTTGAGTTGACTTGATTTTGACATAAAATATTACTGAAGCAATAGCAGTCAGTACGATTTATAGGTTAGAGGTTTCTATTTTTGTGTTGTTTTTTGATGCCAAATTATGATTTTTGTGAGGCTTTAGAAGTTAATTCAATATATGTTTTATCTCTATAATTAATAAATGGCTTAAACATATTTAATATTCGTGCATGTACACTTATAAACCTAAACTAAAGAGCGCATCTCCGTGTAAGATGCGTAATTCAGATTCAGAGGAAGAAAATATACGTTATGGCACTTTACTTGAACCGTATGACGAAGGTAAATTTAATAAATGAAATATAATTCTTATATAGTATGGTAAAATGTTACTACATAAGTATATCCATATTGATTTTTGAGTTCTAGTTCTGAATTTTCTTTTATTATTTTGAATCTAACCTTCCTTTCCTTATCTGTAATATACGAAAAACAAGTAAGACACATTGAAAAATGCTTTATAATTGCCCTGAAATTTTCTTGTAGTTCATGGTATGTATAACTTGCTATTTTATAATATGTAATGAAATCTTACATCTTAATATATAATATCATCGTAAATACATTACTGAACTCTTCATTAATATTTCACAATTTTATGTTATTAATATTCCACAATGTTACTTTTGATGTCCTGTTGGATTATTTTTTGGTACTGATTGAGTTACTGGATTCAAACCATCTAAAAATGTTTCATATATATATATATTAGTATAATTGTTTTGGCATATAACTATTTGCATTAATACAGACAAGGCATATTTAAGCCATTTGAAGATATAAGTGGAACATGGTGCCCTTCAAATCCAACTTTGACCAGCAAGGAGGTGGGTTAATATCCATTGCTCTAGCAATAGGGAAGTCTGTGCTGGGCAGTGGGCTATTAGAATTGAAATAAAGAAATTTATTTTGATGTATTTCTTTACTTTTTGATTTTAATTGATGTAGTTTCAATTTACCAAATATCATATATTCTTCAATTTTAGATGAAATTCCAGCAAAGCGAAAGTTCCAGGACCAAACAGACCAGTATGCTGTTGATGCTCATGGTCGTCGAAGGTTTCATGGTGCCTTCACAGGTGGATTTTCAGCAGGGTATGGCAATTCAGTAGATACACCAGAGGGATGGACACCTTCTACCTTTAAAAGTTCCAGATCCGAAAAAGCGAAAGTCTCTGTAAGTATGAGAGAAAATTTTATATTTCTATTTACAAATTTTCTTTTAAGCTTCCGGTTGCAAATATCCGTGGTGTAGGAGCTAGCTCAGCAGTGGACTATACTCAGTGTAAACAACTGCTAATTCACTGGTGGGTATGTGACTCATACTTTGGACAAGAGAGACAGAGGGAATGTCATCAAAATCTCCATCCAGCCTTTTCTATCACATACTGTCATTTTAAACTAGGATAGAAACTACTCTTTAAAAAATCTTTATTCACTATTCACAATTACTTGCTTACAATTAATTTCTTCTTGTATTTACTCTTTAATTTTCTCCTTGTCACTGGATGGCATTCCCACCGGCATACAGGTATTTATTCCCATCCAGCCAAAACATAATTTGCCCAGTGATTGGTGTCACTTTTCTTCACCAACTCTTTGTTGGTCATTTGTTGTGGATGTAGTTACCGAGTTGGCAAACAGTTCAATCAGTAGTAAGTAATCACCACAACATTTAGACATCTACATTACCAAAGGCAATGAAAAAATATTACTTTATTTAGGGTAACAAATAAAAAATGGGAGTGGAAGAGGAAAGAATAGTAAGAATAAAAGAGTTTGGCCTCTGACTCTTAAATTCTCACTAAAGGAAGTGCAGTAGCAAAGCTATTATTATTTAAGTTAAGATTATTACTCTGAAGGCATTTTGAATTCTTTATGGTAACTATCAGTGAAGTTTGCCAGTGTTAAGTCAGTCACGGTACTCTCAAAAAACAAAGGGAAAATTCTGAACTGTGGTTACGTTCATGAAAATACTAGAGAGCTTAAAACAATATATAAGGAAAAAGTAAAAGATTTCAATCCCATTCAGGAACAGATAATTTTGCCAAAACTTCTGACATTTTAAAAAGTTTAGTTAATGGAAATTTGTCTGCAGTATATCATATTTTTTAGTAAATAAAAGAAAATAACAACATTCATCTTTATATAATTTTATTTATTTAATTTACCAGAGATTTTTGGATTCACAGTGTCTAATTGAGAGATATTTGAATTTATAGAAATTTTAAATTTTTATTTATTAACATAAAAGACAAAAATGAAATGCGAGTTTTAAGTTTCACTTATATTAAGTGCATATGGTGGGATTGTAAGGCCACCAAAAGACAACAAATTCTTATTAAAAAAATTTACAGAATTCAACACTATATAAATGTACATTTTGTAGAATCAAAGGCCGGAAGATTTCATGGATGATGAGGATCGTGATGAATTTGGTATTGCTCCACGTCAGTTGCAGACTATGAGTGAGTTCTCTGGACGGAAAAGACAAAAGCAGTCGCAATTCCATGATGGCCCAATACCTGGTGAGTTTTACATTACATAGAGACCTTAATATATATAAAATTTGAGCACATTTCATCTATTTATAATAAAGTAGAAATATTGCCTAATTGCTTAGACCGTGCTTCACAATTATTCTCTCTTTAATCATTGTCAGAATGGATAACTCCTATTCTATCCATCCCAGTTCCTCAAAGAACTGCAGAAGCCTCTTCGGCTTACTGACAGCAACCATAAGGGACCCAGGTATCTGGCCCGGCAGTTAGCTACAACACTGCGCCAAAGCACAATGTGAGCAGCCATTTCCTCCTTTGCCATGCAGGCCCTGCACAGTGGGCTATCTGTAACACCTAGCACAAGTAAATGTTTGTTATGGTAGTGGTGGAGTCACGCTGCAGGCCAATACTTTATCAAGAATCGCATATTGTCTGTAGCATGAATGGGCCGACTCGCCTGGGAAAGTACCACACTCCCGCAGAAAACCGGCGTCTGAGTTAGCTACTGCGCTTCATCCGGTGAGCGGTTGAGTTCCGGAGGCCGAACCCCACTAACACTTGACATTTAATGACACTTTAAAGGCCGGCAACGCTTCTGCACTGTCTATGGCACTGCGAATGATTATGGGCGGCATTGATTGCTTTCCATCAGGCGACATGCCTGCTCGTTTGCCTTCCTATATCAAAAAAAGGACCATGTCCAGTTGCCTATGACGAAGAGAGAAATAAAAATACTAGAAACAGTCTTCAGTTTCTAGTATTTTACCTCCCTTGTGGAAATAAAAAACACAAACTTATACAATAAATAAATAAGTTTGTTTTTGGTGAACAATAAATAATATATCTATCTACAATCAGCAATCAATCAGAACGCTTGATGTAAGCAAATATTACGAGGTTTGTCGTTTTGTTTTGCAGGCGATTACAATCATTTGTATTAAAATGACGTTTAATGGCGCAATTAGGTCTATTTAATTTTTTTTTTATATAAATATTATTTATGTATTTATATAACTAATAATGGTTTAGTGGTCGAAATTAGATCGTAAATCATCAAGATCAAATCATTTATAGTTTATAATTTTATATTTCTGCACTCCTTCCTCCTTCCTAGCCTTCTTCCTTCCATTACTAGCCATTCCAAACCAGAGACTCTTAATAGGTTGTCCGGAAAGTTCGTGCCGATATTTTCTGACAATTATAACGCAGCTCATCTAAATATTGATATACATTTATTAAATTGTATAGGTACCATTCTGCTAATTGACGTAATGTCGAGCGTGGGTTGTTCTTGATTTCTGTTCTAATCATATCTTCGTCTGTGGAGGACGGTCTACCTGGGCGTTCTTGATTTTCCAGGTCGAAATTTCTAGCTTTAAACCGAGCAAACCACTTTCGCACAGTTCTTTCGGCTACAGCATCCTCGCCATAAATGGCACTTATCTTATTTGCCGCTTCTGTGGCATTTTTGCCCTTTCGGGAAAAGAAAAGCATTAAATGTCTATAATGCACTTTATTTGCTACCATATTCTAAGGCGTACAAAACTGATAAAAATTAACGAATCGTAACCAAACTTTTTTCCAAATATGACTGAAGCTATCTTTTTTAGAATATGTTCACATGTCATTTGTTTTCAATAATTGTGATATATTCGGCAGGTCTCTCGCGCTACCTTCCGAAAATCGGCACTTTCGGGACTTTCCGGAAAATAATAAAAACAAAACTTTATGAAAATAAAACTTTATAAAAAGGGTATAGTGGTTTTTTTTCATATATTAATATACATATTAATTGTTTATATTTTACAGGTGAACCAGTGTTACAACATCTAGTTCGAGCGGTTCATGAGACAGCAGCCGTCCGTATGTTGCGCGCGATGGGTTGGCGCGAGGGCCAAGGCACTGGAGAGCGAGTGGCCAAGGATGCTAAGCGACGCGCTAAGGAACAGCACAAAGTTTACGGCTGCTACATGCCGCCAGAGATGAGACAAGTCAGTCCCTAATGAATCCTAGGTGCATTTTTTAATGGGATAGGAAGGCAAATGAGCAGGCGTGTCACCTGATGGAAAGCAATGAACGTCGCCCATAGACATCCGCAATGCCATAGGCGGAATGCAGAAGCGTTGCGGGCCGTTAAGGAAAGTGTCATTAATGGAGTGGGAATGGATGAGAATAATAATTTAATAAAAATAGAAGTATCAAGCAACGAAATAGGATTAAGAAACAGAAAATTTTTGTGACAAAATAATATTTTTATGTCTTAAACAGGATACACAGCAACAGTCGGATGATGACAGTTCAGGCTCCGAGTTTGATTATGAGACACTGTTTGCCCCAGATGATTATGAACCTTATATGTTAAAACACAAGAACGATCACTTTGGATTGGGCTATTCAGGACTCAGTCGTCATTCAGTTCTGGGGAACTTAGTTGGTGAATATGGCAAGGATGCTGGAGCATCGACAAGTCACCTCCTTATGAAAGATAAGGGCAAAAAGGTGAGGTAAATTGTGGCTTATTATTTTGAATAACATGTTTTAAAAGAGTTTGCTCATCTTTAACCCATTTGCATCATAAGCGTGTATATATACGCACAATTTTCCTGGTCATTGTCACTGGAGCATATATATATTTGCCTGCATTCAGCATTGAATCCAAATATCTAAGTAATAAAATAACACATTTTCCTGGTCACTGTCACCGGAGCGTATATATACGCGTCTGCGTTCGACATTGAATCCAAATATCTAAGTAATAAAATAACACATTTTCCTGGTCACTGTCACGGGAGTGTATATATACGCGTCTGTGTTCGGCATTGAATCCGAATACCTATGTAATAAAATAATACATTTTCCTGGTCACAGTCACCGGAGCGTATATATACGCGTCTGCGTTCGACATTGAATCCAAATATCTAAGTAATAAAATAACACATTTTCCTGGTCACTGTCACGCGTCTGCGTTCGACATTGAATCCAAATATCTAAGTAATAAAATAACACATTTTCCCGGTCACTGTCACCGGAGCGTATATATACGCGTCTGCGTTCGACATTGAATCCAAATATCTAAGTAATAAAATAACACATTTTCCTGGTCACTGTCACCGGAGCGTATATATACGCGTCTGCGTTCGACATTGAATCCAAATATCTAAGTAATAAAATAACACATTTTCCTGGTCACTGTCACCGGAGCGTATATATACGCGTCTGCGTTCGACATTGAATCCAAATATCTAAGTAATAAAATAACACATTTTCCTGGTCACTGTCACCGGAGCGTATATATACGCGTCTGCGTTCGACATTGAATCCAAATATCTAAGTAATAAAATAACACATTTTCCTGGTCACTGTCACCGGAGCGTATATATACGCGTCTGCGTTCGACATTGAATCCAAATATCTAAGTAATAAAATAACACATTTTCCTGGTCACTGTCACCGGAGCGTATATATACGCGTCTGCGTTCGACATTGAATCCAAATATCTAAGTAATAAAATAACACATTTTCCTGGTCACTGTCACCGGAGCGTATATATACGCGTCTGCGTTCGACATTGAATCCAAATATCTAAGTAATAAAATAACACATTTTCCTGGTCACTGTCACCGGAGCGTATATATACGCGTCTGCGTTCGACATTGAATCCAAATATCTAAGTAATAAAATAACACATTTTCCTGGTCACTGTCACCGGAGCGTATATATACGCGTCTGCGTTCGACATTGAATCCAAATATCTAAGTAATAAAATAACACATTTTCCTGGTCACTGTCACCGGAGCGTATATATACGCGTCTGCGTTCGACATTGAATCCAAATATCTAAGTAATAAAATAACACATTTTCCTGGTCACTGTCACGGGAGTGTATATATACGCGTCTGTGTTCGGCATTGAATCCGAATACCTATGTAATAAAATAATACATTTTCCTGGTCACAGTCACCGGAGCGTATATATACGCGTCTGCGTTCGACATTGAATCCAAATATCTAAGTAATAAAATAACACATTTTCCTGGTCACTGTCACCGGAGCGTATATATACGCGTCTGCGTTCGACATTGAATCCAAATATCTAAGTAATAAAATAACACATTTTCCTGGTCATTGTCACAGGAGCGTATATATACGCGTCTGCGTTCGGCATTGAATCCAAATATCTAGGTAATAAAATAATACATTTTCCTAGTCACTGTCACCGGAGCGGAGCGTATCTATATGCGTCTGCGTTCGGCGTTGAATCCAAATATCTAAGTATTAAAATAACACATTTTATAAAAGTATAATATCACAAAGAGAAGCACTGATACTGGTAATTATGACACTGCTCGAATGCAACGATGATTATGTTACTTTGCTTCTCTCTGTTATATCTGAAATCACTATCGCCGGTGCTGAAATTTGTTGCTCGCTAAACTTGTTCGTAACCTTAAAAATAGAAATGGATGGAATTCTGGAATCTGAAAGTCTTACCGATTGTTAGAAAATATCGCAAATAACATAGGAAAACAAAATACACCAAGGCGCTTCTTGTGAGAGTCTTATGTCCAGCGGTGGACTGCTGCAGGCTGTTGATGATATTTACTGAAAAGCAATGAAACGGCATAAGTTATATATAATACATTTTTTAAAAATCATTAAAGATAATGAGATAACACAAAGCATGTATGTAGTTGACATGGTTACCTATTGCGCCAATTTATAGTTTAATGATTACTGTAAATATAATAAAACTAGCAGTTAATATACGACAACCATTACGGCAAAGCCGAAGTACCTGTGGTGTAGTTGGCTATGGTTTCTACATCTTTACTTTTTTCAGGTGTCAATCCGCGGTCAAGCATTTGGTGTGGGCGCATTCGAGACAGAAGATGACGATATATACGCAAAAGAAGATATGTCTCATTATGACTTTGCTCTAGGAGGGAACGAGGATAAGCAGAGGACTAAGAAACCTCAAAGGGTTGCTAATGTACGTTTCTAGTTATTAACACATTTCCATCGGGCAATTTTTGCTTAAACTTGCCTATAAATCATCAAAACATACATGTTTTAGAAATTAAAATATTTCGAAATGTAAGTTAAAACTGGGGTTATTATTCTGATGTTTTGTAGATCTTTGATTTGTTGTAGTGGTAGAGCCACGCTGCAGACGAATACTTTGTCATGAATTATATATTATTTGTCTGTAGCATGAATGGGCCGCCGGTTAAGGGTACTTTTGACCTGGCCTTTCCTAAAAACTTTGGCAAATTGGTCAACGTATGTTTTCCTCGGTCTTCCCCTACCGACTCTTCCATCCACATCCGCAACGTAAATTTCTATTGCCAGTCGTTTCATCGCATATTAGTTGTAATCATCTTAATATATTATAATTATTTATTTTAGGTATTAGAGGGATTTGTAAAATCAAGTCAACCTCCTCCTTCGGTACCTTCTTACCCACCTCCTGCGTTGCCTCGCGATTACATGCCAGCGGTGGCGGGCAGTCGACGCTCCAGATTTGAACCAACTACGCAAACACCAAGGGATCAAGGTAGTGTAGACTTTTTATTCTATATGATATAATGTTTTTACGAAGAGCAGCTGGCAGAAGAGTAATGAAAGCAGATAATGCGGTGGAAATCAGAGCATTAAAAAATGTGTGTGGGGTAACTTTGAATAGAATAAGGAATGAAGATATAAGAGAGCGATTTATCACTTATCTTCTTTTACTCCACATTATTAGATGGTTTCGGCACATAGAGAGGATTGATGAAAGGCGACTGGTAAAAGAAGTTTACGTTGCGGATGTGGATGGAAGGGTCAGTAAGGTAAGACTGAGGAAAACATACTTCGACAAAATTGCCGAAATTTTTAAGGATAAGTGTGGAGGAAGCAGGGAATGTGTGCTGGGATCGTAGCCGATTGAGATCTGTGGTCTCTGCTTACCCTACGGGAAACAAGCGTGATGATATGTATGTATGTATTTATTTTAAAACCGCTATTGGTCCTTCAAGAATTTTGCAAGAAGTTCCTTTACTCATTCATCCTTAGTAAATATCATCATCCTAAGACAATCTATTTGGAATATAGGCTTATCCCAAGGCTTGCTATTCAGCTTGATTTTCAACACACACGTATCTAGTTGATAATACCTGCTGTGTGCAAATCGTAACTTCATTAACCTGGGGGTACCAAAATGCGGTCACCACTTCAGCATTCGTAATTCCAACGGTTTATTACATTCTTCATGACAGGGTTAATTCTAATTCATAATTTCTTTCTTTTTTATTTCTTTTTAATTTATTTTTCTATAAATATATAACGCTATATCCGTGCACTACCTGCTTGGAAAAAGTTAGGCTACACTGAAAATCAGTGTGGACCTTTGCATAATCCATACTGCAGTATAAGTAACAATATACTATTATTATGATTTGTATTTTTTATTATTTTTGTAATAATTTTAGTCTTTAATTTCTGTTTATTTCCTTTAATACATAATATAGTAGACAATCTGTCATATATTTTTTTTTTTTATTGTTTTTACGTATATTCTTTCTTAACTGTTTCTGTACTGTTTTATGGATTATTGAATAAAGTTTTTCTTTCTTTCTTTAATTTTATTTTCAGGATTAGGACGACATGAGCTAACAGCGGAGGCTCGGGGTGCTTTGCTCGGCGAAAGTCAAGTACCAAAGACACCCGATCCAACATCTCAGCAATCCATACAAGCAGATGCTAAAGAAGATCCCATTGCTAGATTGCTCGGAAGAAACGTAAACTTTGTATCTAGAGTAATAGATAACACAAAGCCAAACGAGTTAGATTTTATACCTATAAAGGATTCCGGCAAGGAAGTGCCGAAAGTCTTCAAACCTTTTATAAGCAACCCGATGAAGCAAGCGAGATACGAAAGTTATTTGAAAGACAAAGAGAGTGTGATGAAGGAGGACAGTAATATGGACAAATTGAGTGAGTGGGAGAGGAACAGAGAAATAGTCGAATTTGAACAGGCGGCAAAGTTATATAAGCCCTTAACCGGAATAATGGAGGAGAGGTAATTTTTGTACATACATACACATATATCATCCATTGATATCAGGTAAATACCACAGATCTCCATTTGCTACGATCTCGGTACACTTTTGCTTCGCCTACACTCATAACTCTCCTCATGCAAGCCCGCGCGGTTAAGGTACTCTTGACATGACCTTTCCTAAAAATGAGTGCGCCTGTTGAACCGCCAATCATCAATGTGGTGGGTATGCTAATTTTACAGCGCGTAGTTCGATGATAGAACGATTCCTAAGAACAAACACCACTATAAATTCGATTGTTCAGTAGATGACGTAACAGCGGAATCGGTTCTGGCGAAATCTTATATTATACATTTTGTCATTCACATAAATTAATTACTGCCACTTTCAAATGTTTTACACTAGAACCTTAATTATTCGTTCATTGGTCCGATATATATATATATATATATATATATATATATATATATATATATATATATATATCAAGTTTTAATAAATATGTATGTACTGTTTTTATGTCATAAGGTGTTGTTTATGATCTCGTCCTAAAAACCCACGTTTCGATTATCTTAACTTTTGATTATCCGAACTAGCCTCGGTCCCAATTGGATTGAATAATCGCGGTTCCACTGTACACCAACTATATCTACTTCAGGTTCACTCATGCATCAGAACCAGACGATGCACTGAACCCGTTATGTGCAGTGGCCAAGAGTTCCACAGGCTACGGTTTGGCCACTCCTGAACAGATCGAAGCAGCTAAGCAAGGCGCTTATGGCACGGCTACTCGCCAAGAAGTTCCCTGGAGGCCTGAGTCTCTAGTTTGTAAGCGATTCAATGTACCAGAACCGGGAACTACAAGGTATGTAAAAGTTCTTCTTTTTAGTGTGCCTCTCCAACTAGTGAAGGTGGGCATTCAGCTTCGAATACTTTTCTCTGTCTCTAGTGAGGCTAATGCATGCTCGTTTGCCTGTTTTGCTATAAAAAAATTCCTACGAATATCAACTCCGTGGGCGGGGTCCCCACCACGGATCCAATTAGTCGAAAAAGTGATTAAATATTTTATTTTGGTGTTTTTTTTAGTATTTCTTCAATTCTGCGATACCAATAGATAACAGGTGTGCGGGAAAAATTAACCTACCTCTTCTTTAGTAGCGTGGCGACCAATATAAAATGAGTATAATGAGAGCAATGCCCCAATTGAATTAAATCAATGTTATAAAATTTTGTTTGGCTAGTTTTATGTCTAAATAAAGATGGATATGTTCACATTGTTACTTTTGAAAAGACTACCAATGTTTACCTATAGGATTATTTTTAATTATTCTTAAAATGGTGGTTATATTTAACTTATTAAAAAGTTATCTCAACATACTTAGTTCTCACATTGAATCAAATACATAATAATAATTTAAACAAAAAAAAAATTATAAAATTAGAGATTAAAATGTAGAAGGTATATGAAGGAAACCTATTCTTTCGAAATCTTTGTGACATTATGTTTTTCTCTTCCAGAAATGAACCCAAAAAAGATGAGAAACCAAAAGTATCATATTCGATATTTTCCTACTTAGAAAATTCTGTACACGATAAAGAAAGTTTTACGAAAGAGCAAAGTAAATTCAGCGGCTCAAAGTCTCTAAATTCAAATGTTACACCCAGAATTAGTGAAACAGTTGACACAATAAAGAAGAAAGAAGAAAATGTTAAGATTTTAGCACCAAACCAAAATCAAAATGATGCTGGTTTCACTAAGAGGTTGACAGTTGCAGAATTATTCTTAAAAGAATCAGAAAAAGACTTAAAAAATAAAAACCAAGGAGTGGAAGTCGCCGAAACCATAGAAAAATTTGACAAAATGGATTTATATAAATCCATATTTTTAAGTGATAGTGAAAATGAGGAAGATATGCCAAAAGAAGTTCAAACATTAGATTACAATGATTTTCGAGAAACTCCTAAAAATATTGAAAGAAATCTCTCCCCACCTCGTGGAATTTTTGCAAATATAGATTTTGATGAAATTAACTCTTGGAAAAGGAATGCGGAAGTTAAAAAAACGGAACCGAGTCCAATTGAAAATAATAACAAGGTTAATAAAGATAACGATGTAAAAGAATTTGCAAATAAAACGCAAGTAAATAGTAAGGAAAAAAACGAGACAGTAGTTTGTGATGTGTCCGAAGATAATGTATATGGCCCTAAAATTCCCGATAATTTGAAAAAGAGACTAGAAGGTACAGAATCACTTACAAAAGAAGATAACTTCAGGCCAACATTCAGAAGTAAGGATGAAAGGTACAAAGTTCATGAAATTGATTCATCCTCCAGTTCAGATTCTTGGATTGAAGCAAAAGAGGTAAAACAAAAGAAACTAAAGAAAAAAAAATCCAAAAAACACAAATCTAAACATAAGAAACCGAAACACAAAAAGAAAGTTAAGTGAAAAGAATAAATGTTTCTGTACAGTAAATGGCTCCTTTTATTTTAATTATTGCGATTGTAAAATTCACCTTTTATAGTCTTGTTAGAATTATTATGCTAATACTTTTTAATTGCTGCTGGGCACAGACCTTTCCATTTCTGGAGAAATGGACATTAACGCACCACGCTTTTCTCAGGCGAATTGGCTTATGATTCGGGTTAGAAATAAACACTTGGAGGCCATACATATTTTATATTTATCACGATGCGGGAAGCGATCCGGCGACCATTGACTTTGAAAGCGGTGACTTCGTACCGAAGTCAATTTATTCAAAAAAATAATAATGCACGTTACTATTCTTTGCCAACTTCGCCATACCATTGTTTTGCCATCAATTTGATGCGAGAGCTGGATGTCAATCAAATAAAAAAGTATAATCAGGTAAAGTTGCCAACGTAGCGAAATATTTGTCTGCACCCCACTACACCCTATTGTATAAGATCATTTATAACCTGTTACTATTTTACTTCCCTACCACGTGAAGGAGCAAGCAAGACACTTGATGTAAAGTAATCGTCGTTGTGGTCATTTTCAATATCATTAACTTCAAGTTAGTTGCTCCTTTAAAAAAGATGATAAATACTGATAACGGAGGAGGGGGGGGAGACGATATGTTGGAAGCCAACTTCCGAGCAGAAGCTTTTCACCACGGGTACTGCAGACGCGTTACCGAGTTTTAAATAAAATGTCAATAATAGATGATGAAAAGGGAAGTAATCCTTCATTCGACCTTCCCTTACATTAGGGAAAGGAAATTGGCGTTGACGCGTTTCTGCGGCACGTGGATCGGGCGAGTTCAAAACAAATCATTTTGCAAATAAGGATCCGACAGAGAACCAAAATCGTTCATATAATATCGAGCTAGCAAAATAAAATACATGTCGATCCGCTCAGGACGGCTAGGAGAACTTGGATGCGTAAAGTTTTATGAGAGGCTTATTTATGTCTAATGGCTATACAATGGTATAATACACATCTACGTGATATAATTCCTCAATTATTTCAATAAATTAAAAAAAATGTATTCCTCATTTCAGAGCTGTTTGTATGAGGTAAAGTCTTACTTAAGATAGCTAAATAAAGTTTTCATACGTAACTTTAGTCTTAAGTCATTAAGACTTAAGACGGTATTTTTTATTTTTTTTTTATTTTAAATGGGTCGGATGTAGTCACTGGTACCCACCTACAAATACGTTGTCTAATTTAAGAAAAACGTTTAATGGGGATTGAGGGACAAAACGCAATTCGTATAAGAATATTACTGCATGTCCTCCATATACATCGATTTTATGCCAGAGCGTGGTATATCGGGATCTGTAGATCAAAATCGACGGCAAAAGTGGCTCTACCATAATATAACTGCTTGAGATTCAATATCAGATTTTTGTGTTTGTTTAATTGAATCTAGAACTATATCAAAACAGTTTTAACTTTTCAATTATCTAGGTACTAGTACACTAACATATTGTGTGCATAAACTACTACTAAACAGTGCAACTGTTATTAATAATTAATTTTGCAGCAGTTTTATAACAATATATAAAATGACTTATGTAAATAACTAAATTACTACGGCGCAGTTTGTGAGTCACTAACTATAGCTTCGATTCAAAACAACTATCAGTATTCTGTACACTATTTATCGTAAAGCAAATATCGACGTTAATCTTAACGCAAAATATTCAATGTAAACGTAATTCTTACACAATAATTACGTTATGCCGAAAGTGTAGGCGTTAAGATCGTTCCAAGGTTATTTTCGATGGCGGGAAATGAACTGACACCATCGAGTAGTATTACATATGCAAAATAAGAATTAATAAATAATCTTTAATTATTCTTTACTGTACACCAAAACCTAAATTATACAATTATTGATTGTAATATTGTTTTTAATACAAATGCCGATCTTACTCTAATAGCGATTTCTTCCAGACAACCGTAAAATGGACACGATATTAAAATAGATATTTATATTTAGTTACGTCAAATATAGATTTATTTAGTTTTATTCTAGAACATTTAATTCCTTTGTTTCCAGCAGACTAGCAGTCTGACAGAAACTGTGGTTTTGACATATAATGTAGTATATCTACTATGATTATATATAAAATATGCATCTATTGCATTGTGTTTTTTTGGATATTTTGCACTACGTAATACATTACGTGTTAAATACGAAACGCGTTATAATTTTTGTATCGTTTTACACAGTGGATTTCGAAATTATTAGAAGATATATACGATCGAAATAACCTCAACTTGTCAATAACAATATTGTAAGACAAAGATAGACATTTACAATTATAACGCGTTAAGGAGAGATAGAAAATAAACTGTTGATGCGAAAGAGATAGATGAGAGGGTTTAGGTGTACATGAAAGAGAAACCTATAAAACAGTGCTTGCAACATAAGACTTTGTTATCGAGATTGGTACGCATGCGTCATTACTCTAAACCAGGGGCACATTTCAGAATACAATAATATTTAAAATACGATCAAAATTCGATGAATGAAAACAACAAAGTGCCTAAAAAGACAAATGGAATCAATTATATGGACAGTCAAAAGTTTTACTTAGCGAAGATCCGCGACAAGCAAAACAATAACAGAAAATTAATAATGTGTGTTTTTCTGGAACTTAAACCAAAATCTTACCAAAAATCGGCCATCAATTCTCCACCCACCAACCACCATACACAACACCAAACACACACTACCACTTTTCAATCTTGTAAACGACACGTGTTTCGCCCCAACACAAGGCATCCCCAGGTATAGTAGACTCTATGGAAGACAACCGAAAAGTTGAACACACGAACAAAGTTGAACGACAGTTGAACCGAAAAGTTGAACGGAAGACACTTTTCGGCTCCATGGGGGAGGCCTATGTCCAGCAGTGGACTGACGCAGGCTGCTGATGAAATGATGAAATATTATAATTTGTTTTGGCGCCCTTTATTGTTTTTTCATTTTTATATAAACTTCTTAAAAAAAGTTAACATTAAAATTCGTCATTGTCGTTGTATTAACATTTATTTAATGAAATATTACTTAATACGTCCCTGTCGAATACAATCAGCTGTTTGTAATGACAGCTCCTCTGACAAATACAAAATGGTTGAAAACTAAAGTTGGCAAACAAAGAAAGGCAGCGTAATAACGCATTTAAACGTTAAAATTGTGTTTCCTTAAGTGAAAGTTAGTTAGTTTAGTGAATATTAAGTGTTTTGTGTACAATGTTGGATTTAGAAATCGTTCCCGAGCGTTCTCTGGGCTGCGATGCCTGGGAATTTGTACTAGGTAAGCTCTCCGAATGTTTATTACCTTACGTCAATTATTTGCGTTGTATTTTCAACGGGAAGCATCTTACGCAATGATGGCATATCCCCTCAAATGTTTTCGTCAACGGAAAACATGCACAACTTCATAGAGCAACTCACGAATAACATTGATTTTTTTGATCTCAAAGTGTCATGGGCAGTCTTTGTTTCGTGTGTGCTATCCAATGTTTATTTTTTTATTGCTACACTTGACCGTGAAATCGTCGAGGTTGCCTTGTTTTTATGTTTTTTTTCATGACATTTCGTAGTTAAGCTAGTTTGTATCCAATTCTGTTACCGCTTACTAAGCAATTTTATCAGTGAAGTTGTATTTAGTATCAAGTAAATAAAATAATTAATAATAAAGTTTTTCCTAAAAATAATCACAGGTTACATTTATTATTAATTTTTTATTTAGCAAATAAAAAGAGTCCAACTATTTATTTGCTAAATAAAAAATCATCAATAATGATAGTACTGAAAATATTATAGGCTAATAAACTTTAATTGTTATTTTCCAATTAAGAATTTCCAAATTCCGATTAAAATTTCCGAATTTCCAAAATGAGAATGTGATTATTATTATCTGAGTTTACATCATTTTTAAATTTTATGTAAAGGCCATTGATTTCTTATCTTTTATACTTAGAGGTCAATTAAAGTAGATAATTAATAATATTTTCAGAGAGAGAGAGAGAGATTTATTGCTAGTGGATTCTCTACCAGTCAACCTTTGGGTTATTTGGAAAGATAATTTTGTTATATATATGTACAAAGTAAACAATTACCATTTAATTTTTGACATTATAAACATATACACTGGAATATATGTACAAAGGAATGCAAATGGATAAAATATAGGAAGGTTTGCCTTCCTATATTTTATCCATATCAAGCAAGTTTGTTGTCTTATGGAAAACGATCAACACACACCTATAGAGATTTGCAATATTATTTGTCTTTGCAGAAACATTGTTTTCCGTTGACAAATGTGTGGGATTGTTTTTGAAGATTCTGTAGTGATATATTATATTATTAAATGTATCACTAATGTAATAATACTTTTTATTTGAATATATTAAAACCTTTCTTATTATGTTATTTCTCTTTAAATTCGTAATTTTAAAATTTAAAATATAAAAGAAATAAATTGTTTTATAAAAACAAAAACATAAGTTCCACTGACATCTTTCAATAGACATGTCACCCATCCAGCATAAGAAATTGAAATTATATATATTGAGATATAAAATGTAAAGTGTGAATAAAGTATGAATAAGACAAATGTACAGTGCATAGAAAAAGAAATGAATTTGACTTTGAAGAGTTTCAATTACATCAAAGATAAACCCCCTAAAGATCCCTTGTGTCGCCGTAAGCAGTATGGCTGGGCACGCTATATTCATATGCCGTAAAGGTTTAGAAATACTGTTGACTGTAGCTTGTACTACAGTTCCCTTCCTGTTACCTTTCTCTTACCCTTCCATTATTCCCATTTTACTCTAAATTTTTATCAACTATTAACGCTTTTCCAATGCAGATTACGGGGGTAACCAGACTTGGAATAAATATCTGTAGGCCATAGATATATACATTTATATTATTTTTATATTTATATATATATATATATATATATATATATATATATATATATATATATATATATATATATATATATATATATATATATAAATGGATAGATATTTTGTTAGTCTTGCTAAAAGTCAGAAACGGCTCAACCGATTTGAATAATTTTTTTTTATTTTGTTCATTCTAATGCAGGGAAGTTTTATGAATATAAAAATATAGGGAAGACATAAAAGAATATTTTTATTTATATTTGCAATTAATTTCAATAGATGGCGTTCATGACGGCTTTTGAGCTATTTTGAAAAGTTTATTGCAATTTAATTTATTATGTCGTGTGTTCGCGTTTCGGAAAGCCAGTATTATTGCATATTCACGCGCCGACAAACAAAAAAAACATAGTTTATCAGATAACTTCAAATTTAATAATTTATCTTTCATGTTATTAATAAACATAATTCATTTATTTGAATTATATTAAACTTACATCTAGCATCTAAAATTCTAGCCATACACAATGCAGCAAGTATTATTAGGCTCCATGAATTAAAATTGGAAGATTGGTTATAATTGATAATCACTGATCAAAAGTTATAATCGCATAAATTGTAGGTGAAACAAAGTTCACCGGGTCATCTAGTTATTATATTTTTATATTATTATATATATAATATATTTAATTCTTGTGATTGTAATTTTGGATTTCCATGAATTGAATAATTAAAAGTATGACAAACAGATCAATACATAGCAGTTAGAACTAACTTGTCGATGCAATCCTAATATCATTGTCTAAGTGAGGATTTTATAGTATAGTAATATACATTGTAGTTCTTATTCTATTTTCTTGAGCCAATTACATAATATTTAGATCTAAAATTAATAACATGATAATTGATTAGTATATCTCGTAAAATTGTGTATAAGGTATCTGGTGGCAGAATTGGATTTTCATACATAACTATTAATTTCAAACAAGGAATATTACACTATATTTATATATAGACTATAGGTCATTTATTCCTTGTTTAATAGTACTAGTAAAAGTTGTTAATTGCCTAGTACTAGTAAAAAATGGACATCCCTTTACATAGTAGACTATTTGCTAACATAATAAATTTAAATCTTTTTATATGAATAATACAACATCTGTTAAAAAAATATTTTATGTTAAAGAATTTCCAAAAAATTAAGGTAAGTTCAGCATGAGGCCAACCCATATAATAAGGAAAATATAGCAAGTGGTCTATGTGGCAAAAAAGTTCTACATCTCAAGTAAATACAAGTTACATGATTGTGCTAGTGATTTCTTTAAGCAGCAATTTGATAACAGTTTTATGTCATCGTAGGTATTTAATTAAGACATTAGTAAAGGCGATGTTTGCCAATTTTTTATATATTGTTTTAATACATATGACTATGCAAACAGCTCAGTAGCGAAGTGACCGCTTTCAAAGTCGCGGTTTGAATTCCCTGCATCCGGACAATCGACCTATATATACATCCTACATATATTTATCCCGATTCTCGACTCAAACCTGCAATTATTGACTCCAAAAGTAGTAGCTTCGCCACTGAGCCAATCGCGTGTTCGCGACTATTACAAATTACGGAAATTTAACTATTTAATGGATCACCTGAATTACTTCAATTGTAAAGCACAGGCCACACTGCAAGTGAAGTGAAACGAAAGTAGTTTCATTCGTCTTCACTCATGTCGCCCGAATAATAGTATTAAGTGAGCTAAATAAAGTGAGTTCATGCCATGAAATAAGGTGAAACGAGTGATGTAGTAAAGTGACGCTCAATAAAATTCTCCATAGTAAGAAGACGAGACGTAAGTGACACAGCTGCGTGCGTATGACAAGGCAATAACAACAACACGAAATAGATTGTTACGCGGAAGGGCCTCCCTTCAACCCGCGCAAACGTCAGCACTTCCAATCGCACAAAATGGGATTGTCGGGGTCATCGGCTAGTATATGACGTATATGACGTATTAGAATTAATAGCATTATTTAATTATTTTATGCAATAAATAAATCTTAATTTTTAAGACTTGTGGTGCGATCTGCTAGTAGACGATGTATGAATAATATTGGTTTTACATAGTTCCTCTCGATTTTGTCTATAAAACCCAAATTCAGTCGGGACGAGATTCATTCTAACTCGAACCGCTGTGCTGAAATATGAACTGAAGTATAAAAAGACGCGCTAGCGACATAAGCGAAGCTAAACGAGCTCGGTTTCATTTCACTTCATTACCGGTGTGGCCTGCGCTTAAGTCTCGAGTTTAATAATAATATATTAGTATTACGATATTTGCGTATATGCTTTATCGCGCAATTGTATTATGATTACAATAACAAAATTTTAAATTGTATCGGCGTAACAAACAACTGTTATAATGTAAATTGATTTAGTTTTTATCGGTGTTTGGGATTTTGTGCTATTGTGTAAACAAATTGTTTTTCTATGAAATAGGCTAACGAGCAGTCGAGTTACTTAATGATAAGCAACAATTGCCCATGAACATCCTAAATATCAAGGGCACAGTGTATGCGTTGTGTATTCGATCTATATCCTAATTTAAATATGGTCGAATATAACTTGGTTGAAAATAGTAATTAAGGTTGAAAATCTAATTCTGCTAGTGGACACCCTATAGATTTTTTAATGTAACCAGACACCTTAAATTAGCGGGATAGTCCCGATGTTATTCGTCTTTGGATTTGAAAAAATTACCTTATATCATCCATCTGCTGATTTAAAACGTAAAATTGTAAATGTACTACAGAGTTAAAGACTATTTAGATAGTAGAAATACCTTCCGGTATCGCGTGTTGACAGTACGAAATATATACGTGTACGGTCTCTTAGGACCAACAGAATGTTACTGGCATATTTAATAATGACGAACTTCCATGAACTATGCTTCGTGTTTGCAGATATAAGGGCTCGTTAGTACCCTGTTTAAAAGTACGAATACTATCTGAAGAAAACAAAAAATGGGTCAATAAGTTGTTATTCCAATCTTATATAAGTTCAAGGAACCTGAAACCTAACCGTAAAAATAATACCAGATATCAGATGGAAGCTGAAAAATCTTGGAAAATCAAAAACTTGTGACTGATGTTATATACTCGTAGTCATGTAGATTCCATTGAATGGGGTATCTAGAGCGGCCGAAAAGGCATACATGACACTACCGTCTATCATCTCAAGTATCTTCGAAGCGTGGCAATGACTGTTGATTTGAGGGAGGTCCAAGATACTAAGTAGCACGAAACCGCACAAGAAAATGGTAGCAAACGGGGACACCCACACTCTGTTAGGGGTGTGGGAACGAGCCTCGGGGATTAGATCCCCACTACTCGGGATTACGCTCGGGAGGCGACCGCCTTTTATATTTGGCGACTTGGTGTTGGACACTGCCAGAGGTACCAACGCCACTAACTTATTTTTTTTTATGGGATGGAGGGCAAACGAGCCGGCGTGTTACCTGATGGAAAGCAATCAGCGCCGCCCATAGACATCCGCAGCGCCATAGGCAGTGCGGAAGCGTGCCGACCTTTAAGGAAAGTGATATTATGGGAGTGGGAGGAGGAAAAGGAGTGGGAGGGGGAAGTCTAAACCCGCTCCCATCAAGAAAGTGGTGTGTTCTCACATCGGAAGCCAAGACGCACTTATACTCTAGCCAAATTCTGATAAGAATGTTTACTATCAACAACGTTGCCTCACAACCAACGACCTGCATATATTGACAACCTTTTTCTGTCACACAACTTTAAACATAACTTTTTTGTACCTGTTTTTTTTGTTTTCATTAAAATAATTATTGTTTGTACAACCGACTGTAGAATTTATTATATTTATACACAAACTGATTATTAAATAAATGTTTTAATCAGCAAATCAGTAAAAGTTTACAAATCATTAAAACGTGAAGATCTAAAAAGTAGGTAAGATAAGCACTTTTGTTATGAGAATGATTGTCAACCGAATTTGGAAAGATAGTCTGCAATAGCGAAAATATTTTTCCAACGAGAATATAGTGGTGTCAGGTTCAAAGAAACAACAGTCGTCATATCATTTGTGACTGATTCGTGTGTACTGAGCTATAACTATGTATAAGCTAAAAGCTATACTATGTGGTAGACTTATAGTGGTAAAGCCACGCTGCAGACGAATACTTTGTCAAGAATGGCATAATATTCGTCTGTAGCATGAATGGGCCGGCTCGCCCGGGAAAGTACCACACTCCCGCAGAAAACCGGCGTCTGAGTGGTAGATTAGCTACCACGCGTCGTACGGTGACGGTGAGTTCCGGAGGCCCAACACCCTCCCCATTCTACCTCCCAATTCTACTACCATAATGACACTTTATTTAAAGGTCGGCAACGCTTCCGCACTGCCTATGGCGCTGCGGATGACTATCGACGGCGTTGATTGCTTTCCATCAGATGACACGCCTGCTCGTTTGCCTTCCTATCTCATAAAAAAATAATTTTAATCTACAAGTGTCATATTTTTTTTTATGGCGTCAGCTGATAACTTTTTGCCAGTGTCAAAGTTTGGGAAGCTAATTCACGTTCATATTTTAATACTTAAAATTATATGTGGTAATAAAACGGTCAGTTTTACCATCAGAATTATACTAATTATATGAAGTTAATAAATAATAAATAATAAACAATAAATTGATAAATATATGGATTATTATAGTAAATAAATACATTATATGCGGATATTATTGCAAATTATAAAATTTGCAATGCTTTTATAAAAAATTGTAGGATACATGAGTATGCAAGACATACACATACGGGTAGGCCTTGGTACTTTAAGGGAATATAAATCATTTAGGAAGGACAAGCGGTCATAATTTGGACAAGAGAAGAACAAATGATCTAAATCTGCAATTTCATTTCCAAAATCACACAAATTATTTTGAATAATTCGCAGGCGAGCGAGATGAGCTGTAGTACAAACGTGACCTAAGCGCATTCGAATAATAATACTTGAAATGATTTTACTGCAGTAAACTTTGGAAAACTTTTCACGGCTTTGCAGGTACGAGTGGTTGAAGGTTATAATAATGTTTACCTTTAGTTTGGCGTGTCAACGCCCAAAGCTTATTCCAGGATTCCTGGAGGTAAGTTCTAGGTAGAGCAGTCAAATCAATAAATTTTTTTTAGCAAGAACTAACGTGGTCGAGAACGTATTTAATGGGTGCCTTTTGCTTCTAGAGACATTGTTATTAATTTGGTTTGCCATTGTGCCGTTTATATCCCTGTCTACGATAGTGCAATTATTTTAATTTTATTAACAGGACGTCACTGCTGATTACGTCTGATACGGATATCATAATGCGAACATAAATCCCACTAATTGGTTCATTGGCGAAGCAACGCTTTCGGAGTCAGTGCTCACGGGTTCCATTCCAGCATCGCGATAAATATCTGTATGGCCCGCAGGTATACCTACTTCGAACCTGGATTTCCCGCTAATCCACCTTGGATTATCTTGGTGGGTTACTGAGCATTCCTTCGAGAATGGGGAGGCCCGTGCCAAGCAGTAGGACATATCAATATCAATGTCAGCCCGCGGCAGTCCACTGCTGGACGTAAAAATATTGTGTGTTTGCGAAGAAGTATGTACATTGCGAAAAGTTGTATTGTGTGTTTGATGTTGTCAACGTTGGTATCCATTGCGAGGTTACACTTGCGAAAAGTTTCAACGACAATATATCGTTGCGTCTGCGATGGTGCCTCATTCTTCGTATTGTAAAAAAAGATTTAAAAACCTTTATAAACAGTTTAATTAGATTTTTATCATATTCTCTGGTATATGCTGATGCCGAGGATCTGTAGGTATTCCGGTGATAAGCTAGAAACTCGACATGGGATAGTTTTTTGAGTTTTAATCGCAATATGTTTATGATAGCATAATCTTATACAAAATGAACCCTGATCAGTCGTAAGTCACCTCTCACGTGACACCACTATTTTGTCGTTGCGGTCGTAAGTCACGTGGGAGGTGACAAGACGAACCATGTTGAAACTCGTTCTGTGTGAAATGCAGGCACTATTGCCTTATTAGTTAAATATCCGTAACTGAGCAGTTGACATCTCCAGTTATATATCATTGCCTTTTCCAATTATTTTATTTTTTAATATATTGAGCCCAATAATGAATAAAGTATCTGTACCTATAACCTAGCGAGAATCATGTATAAAGCTAGCGACCGATAAGAGTTAATATAGAACGAAATGTCATTTAGTGACTTTATACCTTATATCCTTCTCGGGGCCGATATTGAGTTTTATTTAAAAATATAGAAAATATAATATTTATACTTAATGCTACGTTATCTACACAAAACTGTGACCAAACGATGACTATTCATATGTGTATGTATATGTGCAAATATTATTTGAAGAATATTTGCACGTATGAACAATGAAAAATATTTCATCATGTTTACCATGTACTGATGTTGTTATTCGTACGATTTTCAAGAACTATTGAAATACAATTCACGTTAATTCTCTATTTCTTAAAAATAATTCTGTGTTTCTTAGAAATAATTCTCCATTTCTTCCTGAATACGCTACATTTGGAATTTTTTTAAATGTCATTCTTAGTTTGATTTTTATAAGCGTTTTTTCCTATTCGTATTTTTCACTTAGGCACACGTTTTTTGCTCGGCACTAAAAGGGTTACTTTAGTGATACATTAATAAATGTATCACTAATGCATTAAAACCTTTTATATTATATTATATTTTTTGACATTCGTAATATTCAAATATGAAATGAAAAAGAAATAAATTAACGTCAACAAAATGACGAATAGACGTCAGTCGAATTAAAACAAAAATGCTTTAGTTCGACAGACGTCTTTTGAACAGACATGTCACCCGTCCGGCACAAAACATTGAAATTGTAATATATATATATTGATATAAAATATAAAGTGAAAAGTGTGATAAAGTATAATATGAATAAGATATAAACGTACAATGAAACGCAAGAATTAATTAATATCATTGCCCTAAAGATCCTGGGTGTCGCCGTAAGCAGTACGGCAGGCACGTTATATATGAGGCCGTCAGTTCACTACAAAAACGTTTAATAATAGTGTACTATTATTAAAGCTTGTTCTTTGGGGTTTGGGCAATTACGCACATAGGCAATCAATCAATAAGCAATCAAAATAAGCGCGTCCCCGTGGAACTTACGTCTCCTTGGAAGTACAAATTTTATTCACAGTTATACAAGAGTCGTGTTTTTTTTATGGGACAAGAAGGCAAACGAGCATACGAATACTTTGTTAAGAATGGCATATTTGTCTGTAGCATGAATGGGCCGGCTCGCCCGGGGAAGTACCACACTTCCGCAGAGAACCGGCGTCTGAGTGGTAGCTTATCTACCGCGCTTCGTATGGTGAGCAGCCGAGTTCCGGAGGCCCAACACCCTCCCCCTCCCTCTACCCTCCCATAATGACACTTTCCATAAAGTTCTGCAACGCTTCCGCACGGCCTATGGCGCTGCGTATGTCTATCGCCGACGTTGATTGCTTTCCATCAAGCGACACGCCTGCTCGTTTGCCTTCCTATCCCATAAAAAAAATAAAATTAATAAATGTATACCTATCTTCACTTTATTAAAAAAATTGCATATAAGTTTGTAACGGTGTCGCAAATTTGTAAAGAATTTGATTAATGGAGTCAGGCGTTACTTGGTGGACAATTAAAACTCTTACTTAACTAAGATCCGCGACAAGCAGACAATAACAGAAAAATAATAATGTGTGTTTTCTACTGGATAAAGTGGATTTTGTGGGAACCTTAACCCTTTTTGTGCCGGGCGAACTAAAATCTAACCTTAATCTTTATATGTGTAGAAAAACACACATTATTAATTTTCTATTCAGAACTTAAACTAATCTTACCGAAAAACGGCCGTCAGCAATTGATAGTGGTTTTGAGTGACTGAAAGAGATTAATGAGATGATGATTGATGAGAGTGATTTATAGTGGTTGGAAAGAGGAGAGTTGCTGACGGCCGTTTTTTCGGTAAGATTAGTTTAAGTTCCCCGTAAGTCCACTTCGACCGATAGAAAACACACATTTTTATTCTTCTACTTTTGTCTGCTTCTTGCGGATCTCAGCTAAGTAAATACTATACCCTGTACAAGTTAGCTTAATCTTTTTGACAGATGTAAATTATTCTGATCGACATAACTTTGCAATGACGAACATATTATTTTCTTAATTTAATGATTTTAAAAATTGTAAAAATATTAAAAAAATACATATAACACAAAAGTCCCTAAAGATTCAAGCGTTATCCGAAAATTTTAACACTTTTTATTGCTTCAAAGTAAAATTTAAGTAGGAACATTGAAAATAATAGACGCTTGAACAATGTTACATCGGTCGGACGGATGGGATACGAATAACAGGCAAATATACAGTATAGACCAAAAAGTCTTAAAATTTTCGGATATCACTTGAATCTTTAGGGACTTTTGTGTTATATGTTTTTTTTTTAATATTTTTAAAATCATTTAATTAAGAAAATAATACGTTCGTCATTGCAAAGTTATGTCGATCACAAAAATTTACATCTGTCAAAAAGATCAAGCTAACTTGTACAGGGTATAACTGTCCACATTTAAAGAGTATATTAGTGCGTCGCTGAGTAAAACAGATTCAGAACCACTGCTCTGTACATAGATTTCGAGCATTAAAAAAATTGTACGCATGCGGTTATTGTACGCATGCGGTTTTAAATAAATAGATTGAAACAAGGTCCAACGCATACTAGACTAGTTTATTAAACGTGTAATTGTCTTTATTGTAGGTCAAGCTTAATTGTGATTCGGCAAGCACGGTTGCCGGCTCGCTTTGCATATCATGTCCTTACGCGAGGCCTTATTTGCTCATTACTTCTATATTGTGTGGGATTTGTGGGGGCGTAATCACATCTTGTGACTTCAAATGTCCATCACACCTGGTGCGTTCTGCTCTTTACAACGAATGATCATGTTATACTCCTGAAAACAGGAGTAGTCATAAATTTCAAGGTCTACCCCTCTTAAATTCTTTTTCCGATGCGACGGAAGGGGTAATCCACTCTTTTTTTTATGGGATAGGATGGCAAACGAGCAAGCGTGTCGCCTGATGGGAAGCAATCAACGCCGCTCATAGACAGTCGAGCTCAGTGACACCGCAGGAGTCGCGGAAGCGTTGCCGGCCTTTTAGGTATATATAGGCTTGTTTTTTGAAGGTTCTAATATCGTATCGGTTCGGAAACACCGCCGAGGGTAGCTGATTCCACAAACTAGTGGTGCGTGGAAAGAAGTTACGAGAGACACGCACTGTAGTAGATCGCCACATATCCAGATGGTGGGGATGACATTTTCCTTTACGGCGAGTTGTGCGGTTGTGGAATTTGGCGGCGGGAATTATTCCAAACAATTCCTCGGAGCACTCCCCATGATAGAAGCGGTCTTTGACATAGGTCTACTCTAGATCACGCCACCTAGCCCATTTACACTTCCCACCTCACCGTAACCAAGAAAAGAGCGTACGTGTTAAAGGCCGGCAACGAAACTGAGATGCCTCTGGCGTCATGGATATCTATAGGGTTATCACTTACTGCTCTGATATAAAAATGGCGTGGCCGCTATCTTGGCTAAATATAATGGTGCGATTTGGCGTTATACATCCTTCAATAAAAATGCATTTCTTTGTCAAAACATTCAAAAAAAGACTATCAATGTTTTGAAAAACTATAATTCTTGTTAACCATTCCAATTAAGCTAATAATACTTGTGCTAAGAAAATATATTTTACTTATTTTTATGGGATAGGAGGACACGAGCAAGCGTGTCGCCTGATGGAAAGCAATCAACTTATCTAAGAACGCCAATAGACATACGCGACACCGTAGGTTACGGAATTTTTGCATTACGGAAGCATTTAATAAATAAAGTAGGCCTTTAAGGTATGTGTTGTTTTTGAATATTGTGTTGTTGTTCCAATATTGTATCGAATCAGAAATACAGCTGGAGGTAGCTGGTTCCACAGGGTGGTGGTGCGTGGAAGTTTATTTGGAAAAAAGCATACCGTTCTAGATCCACTTGCCACTTATCCATACATATACATAAATGTAAGAGTTCAATTGTAGAATCGAATAACACGAATCACTACCTTAAATCGTAAGCAAAATCCAAACGAATTGAGCTATTACTGTGAAGGTTACGTGACAACTTGATAGCACCAGTCTACTTGTTCGATGAACTGACTTTTTAAACCTGAACTTATTTACATGCTTTGGTTCCAGGAATGCATTTCTCCCAATCGGTGGCCATCATACAGAGTCAAGTGGGTACAATACGAGGAGTACAAGTACTATATAGTGATCAGGTAAATATTATTTTATTTCAAGGGCTACTCATCACTCGACGATCTTCGCTGGGCGGCTCGCTGTGCACAGATGATGAAGCTGTGACAATATAAGCTTCCTATTTTTAAATCATCACCATCAATGGAATACTATAGTCCACTGCTGGACATAGGCCTACTACAAAACGGGTCAAAGATTGGATCTTTTTTTCGTTCGTATCGTTATCGGTCTTTCTTTTTATTATTGAAACTAAATTTAATTTTTCGACAAGAAATCACATTTCATTTGTCAAACGTCAGTCGTCCAACAGTCAAGCTTTTACAACCATTTCGTAATGAGGTTCCTCCGTATAAGTATCCGCAGGTATCCCCTTTTTTGTCCTTCATTTTAAAATGCAGTAATATGTACATATTAAACTTCATTGAGTCTTACAGATAACCAGGAAAATGTTCGGTTATGTATAATAAAATTATAAGCTGACCTGGCAAACTGCGGTACGAAGTTTGCCGGGTCAGCAAACGCCGCAGAATCCTCAGAATATATTCCTAATATTTTTATCATATTTCCTCACCTTTTAAACCTTCCCTGGTTTTTCAAAAATAATTCTAAACCAAAATTAGCCAAATCGGTCCAGCTGTTTTCGAGTTTTTTTCGAGACTAACGAACAGCTTTATATATATATATATATATATATATATATATATATATATATATATATATATATATATATATATATATATATATATATATATATATATATATATATATATATATATATATATATATATATATATATATATATATATATAGATTTACAAATGTAATATTAATAATTTTTATACATAAAATTTTACTAAACCCTTCCTAATCTGCTGGACCGATTTTAATGACATTTTTTGGATTGGATGTGTTTAAGTAGGCTATGAACGATTTAGTATCACAGTTGCACTCGATGCAATCATCACCACCTGTGTTGATTGCACGGGTTCTAGGTTTTATGTTTTCAGGTGTGAACAATGTGTACCAGTCTCGCTAATAATAATACAAAATATATTATAGTATAATAGTTTCTTATTTCGTTTTCTTTTTTAATTGCAGAACCCGTTATCGGTAGACCTAGTAATAAACATGCCGCAGGACGGTATCCGGTTAATATTTGATCCGGTCGCTCAACGATTGAAGATTATAGAGATATACAATATGAAATTAGTTAAGCTTAGGTATAGGTGAGTACAGATTTCATTTTCTAACTTATTTTGTAAGTGCTTACGAATCATAGATAATATAAGTTTTTTTTGACGAACCAGCGCTGATTTTAGTATTACTGTTACACAGTGAGACATACATACAAAATAAACAAAAATGCCTCTCATATGCACTAAAAGTTCTTGTTTAAAAAATTTGCAAAAACATTACCTTTTTGTTATATATTTAGATAATTATTATATACTATTTATAAGTTTATTTTTATAGTAGTATTAATTTTATTTGTACTTGTGTCCTACAAAAACGTTAATGGCATAACGTAGGCACATGTTTTCGTATATTTGTCAATTATATATGTAAAATAAATAAAAAAGACACATAAAGCGGCGACATAAGATATTTTAATCATTAACTTTACGACGTCCCTATTTTTTCGACTATGTTTCTTCTGATAAAATTTTTCACCCTATGGATTACGGGTCATTTGACGCTGTTACCTAGTAAGGGACCCTAAAATTCGAAATCATGTTGAACTTCTAATTTTTATCCCTTTTCTAAATGTGTACTTTAATACTACCTACTTCTAATTCTTCTAAAAAATATTTATATTAAAAAAGGTAATGAGTTTATAAAAATAGATTTATTATTTTAAAAGAAATTATACATATAATGAAGACTCAGGTATATTATGCACACATTGTTTACGTTGTAAAAAAGAAAGAAATCGGTGTATTCCGGTGTCATGTGTGGCAACATTAACAGGGCACGTCGTAGTATCTACAAGTGACCTAGTGACATTTTAATGCGGATCGCGCGCGAGGTTTCCGCGCCAGCCGTCTTTCAGGGCCGATGCAAGTCGCTCACACTTCGAATTGATACGATAATTGTCATTCGACTTGACAGCTATTTCTGCGCATACAATGATTAATAACTTAATTATCTTTTAATGGAATAAAAATCTTCTGTATTTTGCCTTCTATTTTCTTATTTCTTTCTTTATCTTTTCTTAAAATGATCGTAATACGATTCAAACAAAAAAAAAGTTTTAAATCGTATCGATTATTCTTTATCGATATATCATAAACAAGGAGTTTTAATATGATTTTAGTAAGCAATTGGGTTATCGTGACATGTGTAAAATGTCTGTGTTATGTCTGTAAGCGATATTACAGTTAATCGACCCCAACCTCAATTTATACATGTGTGTATCCATCACATCTGGCTTTCGAACTATAATACCGTTTTTAAAAAAAAAACAGGAAAAAAAAACTACATTTCTTCTTCCTTTATGGCAGTTAGATGTAACTATTTTGCCAGCGTCAAGTAATATATTTCATAATATCATGGAGTATTCAGCTTGTTACGTTTCGTGTTCATAAAAGGATGACCATTCTTCCGAAACCCATAGTGCCTTTGCAGTCAAAGAGTCACGGTACACGCATTTATTTCTTGTCACTTCCCTTTACACGTCTTAATTGAACTATATTGTCACACAAAGCCATCAGAATTAAACAATATAGATAATAATATAACTTGAGGAAATGAATATAAAATATAAACACAGCGTCATGTATATAAATTGGCAGGGAAAGTCAACGCTATATTTGAAGATTGTTTTCATTTTTAACCTTTTTCTTCATTGATAACAATTGAGGTATACTCATATATGCAAGTGTCAAGTAAAATTGTGGCCAATCTACCAAAGCTTTTTTTGTGGAAGAGTATCATCTGCCAGTTACTTACTGGCAGGTGATACTCTTCCACAAAAAACATTCACCATCGCCCATACACATCTGCAACATCAAGGGCGCAGCAGATATATCGCCTACCTTGTGGCTTACAATACATAAATAATTTAATTTATGAACAAATGAAATAAAAACATGTTTATTATAAAAGAATATATGTAGGTATTAGAACAGATCATAAATCTGATGTACAATTTATTTTTAAAAGTTGTAATTTTTTTAATGTTTTTAATATTCCTATTAACCATTCGAAATAAGCTTATCTAAATTTTTAATATAGATCAACTTTTAAAATTAAAAAAATATGTAGTAATATCAACTCATATTTTAAATAAACTCCGCATCCATTGTTTCCAGCTGAACAGTTATATCCGCTTTGTTATCAGTCCTACAATTGTTGTTGAACAATTAAATGTTAGCGACATTTAATTGTCAATTATTAATACCTTCAATTATTAATATCTATAAGCAATACAAGTTAAGGAAGTCAATCCGTTTTCATAAAAAAAAAACAATAAAGAAAAAAATATATTTATTTAGCAATCCACGAAACTGTATTGTTAACTGTACTGTTAAAAATAAATTATGAATAAAACGAAAAAAAAATAATATTCAAATTTTAACAAAAAAGAGATTAACAAGCAAGCGGGCGATCTGAAGGTGTGTAGTGACCATCATCGCCAATGGATATCTGCAAAATAAAACGCAGTGCAGATCCATTGCTTACCTTAGAGTTGGCTCGGAAACTCTTCGAACTAGCTTAGGACCATGTAACCACTTAAACAAGTTCGCTCACCACATAGGTTACACGCATGGTGACCATCGCAAAAGCAGCTCGTGTGGTCTTTTGTTCTACTCTTAAAACAACAGACCCGTGAGTACGAAGCTGTCGTACGTTCGCTCTAAATTGATGTATGCTGCGCCGGCCTGGTGGTCTCTGACCTCAGAAACGCAGCGCACAGGCGTCCAGATTCAGCAGATCTGTGTCGCTATGTACGTAATGACGTAATAGCGAAGGATCTCAGGATGGAGAGTATCCATGAGTTTTTGCTCCGGTTGGCTCGAAAGATGTTTGACCACGCCGACAATGGCCACTCACACTTACAAAACCTTGTTCCCTTCCACGCTCGTCTACCTAATGGACTCCTGCTCTCACGGGAAATCCTCCTATCGCCGCCTGGCTACCTCGAGGGGGAAGGGCCACCGACACCAAACTTAGGAATAGGTTCGTCTACATCTCGACAACGCAAAGTCATTAATGGACGCCCAAAAACACCTGGGAACAGCGACATCTAGGACCGGAGGGCAGTCGGGCCTCTGAGTTGCTGTGCAAGCAGTGGGTTTCATCAGCGAGGCTCGATCCTCCAGTCCTGTGGGTATGGATGTCCCTGCATATCCTCCTAAGGGACGATCGCTGCCACAAGAAATCCTTTTACTGCCCTACTAGGCCCTAGGCGAGTAGTAGATAAGCGACGGGCCCGACTCAATATCGTATCACCAGACCACGTTCGGAGACGACTGAAAAATCAAACAACGTCAAACTATATACCTATACTATCGAATGACACCCAATGATAGGAAGAGCCAATACCATCGATCGGAACCCTTTCCTTGATTTAGAAGGAGAGGAGATCTTAATCATTCTTCATCGACGTCATCCGTTATTCTATTTGCAATTTTGTTATTTTACTTTTAAGGGAATAGAACATTCAGCCTTGTTTTTTTTTAATCGTTTCTAACAACGATAAGAAAAGAATCTTACCCATTTACATGGATGATCAAATTGTATAATCTTAAAATAATGTATTGTTAAGTCATTAATTAAAATTAAATCAACTGTGTAGTTAATAAGAACTGTTTCCGTTTACAGTGGAATGTGCTTCAATTCACCCGAAATAACGCCATCTATCGAGCAAGTGGAGCACTGCTTCGGCGCGACGCACCCTGGCTTGTACGACTCACAGCGACATCTGTTCGCGCTCAATTTCCGAGGGCTGTCCTTCTATTTCCCCGTCGATAGTAAATTTGAGGTGAGGTTCACAAAAACGTGTTAGAGAAAGATAATCAACCATTGAACTCCTGTTTTTATCTTTTTTATAGCAAAGCAAACAAGCATACAAGTTACCTTTTGATAAACACCACTGTCCATAGATATTCGCAACGCCTAAGGCATGTCAATTACATTGCCTGCAGAAGACATATAAACGTACTCTCTTTGTAGGTCGGCAATGCATTTGCCCTACTCCCTATCCCGTAAAAAAAAGAATATATCAATATCGTAATTGTTCTGGAACACCGCAGGTGATAGATTGTTTGTTTGTAACAGTTGCACATTTACATGTATCAGAAAGTTGCAATTGAACCACACGATGATGCCAACCATTGAGGGGGGTGGGGAACTTGTTTTTACGTGCCTTTATCTCATTGTAATTTCCAGCCTGGCTACGCGCATGGTCTCGGCTCGCTACAGTTTCCAAATGGCGGTTCACCTGTTGTCTCGCGAACCACCATCTACTATGGGTCACAACATCAGGTAATATGGAAATACTACACACAAGAATACTATGCATTAGTAAGATGATTAAAAATTTGTTATTCTGATCTTCGTTGTCTTAATGACCCAAAGCGTGTCTTATAATACGAGAACATGTTGGTCATGGTTTCTGGTATCTAAATAAATTGCTTTCCATCGGGTGATACGCCTGCTCGTTTGTCTTCCTATCTCATAAAAAAAATGAAAACCACTCGTTTTTCCTTAATCCGCTTGCCAAGTTGAACTGTTATGGCTGTACCGATGATGATGATAACGATTCAATAGGCTCAGGGGTGAAGTTACAGTTTACGGAGTCAGTAGTAACGAATTTGAAACGCTTTGGGATAAATATGCACATACATACATATCATCACGCCTGTTTCCCGTAGGGTTAGGCAGAGACCACAGATCTCCATCTGCTACGATCTCGGCACACTTCCCTTGCTTCCTCCACACTCATTACTCTCTTCGTGCGAGCTCGCCGGTAAGGGTACTCTTGACCTAGCCTTTATTAAACACTTTGGCATATTGGTCAAGGTGTGTCTTCCTCTACCGATCCTTCCATCCAGATCCGCAACGTAAATTTCTTTGAACGACTGGTATCGATTTTCATCCATCCTCTCTTTGTGCTCAAACCATTTGAGCATTAGGGATGTATATAGATATATGTTATTTATTCTAAGTTCAGTTATTTATTCTAAGTGTGGGTGCTTGTTTGCCTTCCTATCCCATAAAAAAAGTCAACGATTCAGGGAACTCCTAGATTTGTTTCTTCCCCTTGGCTAGAGAGTCACGGTCATATAGAATGGTACCAAGAACAAGTGTTGTGGTCAGATGAGCAGTGGTGGTAACGGAAGCGGTCGGTGCGCCGCCCCCCTGCCCGAGCTACCCCCCTCGTGCTACCGCCAGCAGCTCCACCTGCGACGCTGCGACGTTCTACGCTCGCCCTCCGCCACGCTCGGTCTACGGTTACACATGTTCACTGAAGGTATGTCAAGTTATTTATTTATTCTGTAACCGTTGAGTTATCTATTAGGTCAGAAAAAAAATCTTTTAGCATATGAATTATTTAAAGCAATTGGAACCTTCAAAAAACAAGCCTACACATATCAAACACAAGGCAAGCAACGCTCACCAATGCCTATGGAACTGTGTATGTCTATGGGTGGCGCTGATTGCATTCCATCAGGTGAAACGTCTGCTCTCCTATCCCATATAAAAAAGCGATCTAGATATTTGTATATACTCGTGTTTCTCAAATTAGACTGCATTGCATCTCCGTGAGGGTCGGGCGGTGACAGGAAATCAGTTTCTGTTCGGTGAGTGGAGGTTTTGACTGAGCCATCGCTCATTTCCATCTGTTTGTAATGTGAATTCATATGTGATTGATTTAAATGTATACTGCAGAAGGAAATAAATTTATCTATCTGACGGCGCTTCAGCGCCGAGACTGATTTATCTTTGTCAACGACAAAGAATGAGTCATTTTAGTCATAGACAAAGCGTGCGTTATCTGTATCAAGAACATAGAGTGGGTGGTCGTTGTGCGCCCCTCTAGCGGAGCGTCGTATATATGGACGTGGGGCGGCCATATTCGGCACAGTTCGAATTGAGGTGCCGCCAGCGCACCGTGTCTGCGACGAACCGTTAAGTGTTCGATTTCATAAGTGATTTGTGTCTAAATTGCTTTATATCTAAAGTGAAGTGTAATGTACTGTAGTAATTATAATCAATTATCAGTGAGTGTATTATTGAGATCGATTCCCATCGCCACACCCATGATTGTCAGGATGAATACTGGTGAAAGGCCTCCTGCGTTCACGTACATATCTATATTTTTTATTTAATTTTTTTGAAACTATACCCGTGCATTTGGTGGAACTTATCAGGGTCATCGCGGGGTAGTGATGGGTCTTTGTCGACGCGGCGGGTGGTTAGGTTCGGAGACAGCTGTCAGGCGGTCGCGAGGGCCCTGGCGGCGCCGGCGCGGCTGTACTACAAGGCGGACGACAAGATGCGCATCCACCGGCCGACGGCGCGCCGCCGCCCGCCCCCCGCCTCCGATTACTTCTTCAACTATTTCACCTTGGGACTGGTATGTAGAGTTCTAATTATGTTAACCCCTTGCTATGCTTTAACGAGTCTGACTTGTGATGAAAATTTTGGCCCAAACATGAATATGACGAGCCATGCTCGTGAATAGATAGTCGGGCCAAACGTAAACATCACGAGCCGAGGTCGTGTATAGATAGTCGGATCAAACAAACAACGTGGGCCTGGGTCGTGATTGAATGTTAGTTTCTATCAGTACGTCACCAGAATTAGTCACGAGTCTCATAATTTCTGTTACAAAGTAGTTTATATATTAAAATTTAATAGCGTCCAAGGCGTATGATTATAGAAGATAGTAGTGAATCGGAAGGTACGACGTGTTTACCACGCGTTGACGCGTAACACTTGGGCCTGAGTTTCGTCGAGCTAAATGGCACGGCAAGGGGTTACGGTATTGTTTTATTATTATTTGACATTAGTTAACGCTTTGCGCTCGTGAATGTTTTATACAAGTAATTAAAATACAGATTCAATCATGTAAGAGGGAAAATTGTAGTAGAAGTACATGTGAGTAGGTTAACGTAATGTAGGTGTCTTATACAAATAATAAAAATTCCGTCCCAATTTATTTTTATGGGATTGAAAGGCAAACGAGCAGGCGTGTTACTTGATGGAAATCAATCAACGCCGCCCATAGATTTCCACAGCGCCATAGGCAGTGTGGAAACGTTGCCGACCTTTAAGTAAAGTGTCATTATGGGAGTGGGAATGGGAGCGAACGAAGCGCGGTAGCTAAGCTACCATTCAGACGCAGGTTTTCTGCGGGAGTGTGGTACTTCCCCGGGCGATTCATGCTACAGACAAATATTATACCATTCTTGACAAAGTATTCGTCTGCAGCGTGGCTCTACCACTAACAAAAAATAAATCAAGTAAAGAGAGGAAAAATTGTAGTAGATGTACATGAGGTAACGACATGTGGATGTTTCATACAAGTTATAAAAATACAGTTCCAATAATGTTCTCTTGTTATACACATAATATGTTTAGCAGTAGGATTATGTTATAGCCCTTGTACACATTGGCCCAACGTGCTTCACCAACACGTTGGGTCACAATATCGGATTACTATGGTCGCTGTTTACACACAGCGTATTGATTATTCTGCATTGGCCCTTTAAGGAAGATGGACGTAGAAACTCTCGCAGCCGCGGCAATTTGTTTATACAGTACATTAATTTTAAATTACACATTTCAGTAATAAAATGTGCAGCCTCTTCTTTTTTAATTCTTTCACTGAAATATTCATGTTACTAGCAATACCGTTCCAAACATTATTAACCTGATATATAAAATATTTATTTACAAAGTAAAAATCGGACGCCAGACGCTAACGTAGAACGCTGTTTGTGGAGAGCACCAACATCCTTTGACGTGTGCACGAAAAACCGACTCTATTCTGGCCGGCCAACGTTGGTCGCCAACTACCAAACGGCACCGAGTAGCCCTCTACACGTTGGTACTATGACGTGCCAACCATACTGCTTACAACGACACACGGGATCTTTGGGGGTTTATATCTTCGAAATGAATTTATTTTTCTGTTCACTGTATATTTATATATTATTCATAGATTATGCACACTTTATCAATTTACATTTTATATCTCAATTTCTTATGTAAAGGTGACAACTATTGAAAGACATCATTCGAACCAATCTTTGTGTTTGTATAAAACAGTTTATTTCTTTTTTGTTAAAATTATAAATTTAAAAAAGTAATATAATATAAAAGGTTCTAGTATATTCTAATAAAAAGTTTTATTACAGTAGTGCTACATTTATCAATGTATCACTACAGTATAAAGTATTGGCCCAGCCAATGTGTACAGAAGTCTTTAGATAGTGTTTACATATATAGTGTAGGTACATTACATATATAGTGACTTTTCGGTTGTCTTCCGTAGAGTCTACTATACCTGAAGATGCCTCGTGTTGGGGCGAAACACGTGTCGTGTACAAGATGGAAAAGTGATAGTGTGTGTTTGGCGTTGTGTATAGTGGTTGGTGGGTGGAGAGTTGATGGCCGATTTTCGGTAAGTTTTTGGTTTAAGTTCCAAATAAATCCACTAAACCCAACGGAAAAACACACATTATTAATTTTCTGTTATTGTTTTGCTTGTCACGGATCTTAGCTAAGTAAAACTTTTGACTGTCCATATAGTGATGGATTTCCGCAAGGTGACGCCTGACTCCATTAATAATATAGTGTAGGTATTATTTTAGGTAGTTATATATAGGTAGTAGTAGTAATAGACTCCTAGATACTATTAATTTTCTTCCAGGACGTGTTATTTGATGCGCGCACTCACAGAGTAAAGAAGTTCGTGCTGCACACGAACTACCCGGGGCACTATAATTTCAACATGTACCATCGGTGTGAGTTCGAACTCACCGTGCAGCCGGACAAGTAAGTGTGCCACCTGTACAATCTTCTCCTTCTCTTTTTGGTGTTTCGACCTATGTTTTTCGGACCCAGTAATTCGCCACTGCAATTTTTTTTATGGGATATGAGGGCAAGCGAGCGAGCGTGCCGCCTGATGAAGAGCAGTCAACGCCGCCCATAGACAACCGCGACATCGCAGGAGTCACGGAAGCGTTGCCGGCCTTTTAGGTATGTGTAGGCTTGTTTTTGAAGGTGCCAATGTCGTATCGGTTCGGAAAGACCGTCGAAGGTGGTCCGATGAAATGGCAGCACAGTGAGCAGTTGAGCGAATAGAAATAGAATATGCTTTCATATTGTCATCACAGCGCAATATAATATTATATAATTTACACCAGGGGTGAGCAACACGCGGCCCGTTAAACATATTTATGCGGCCCGCCAAGCATTTCTAAAATTGAATTTATTTTATCGACTTTCTCCCATCAATATATTGTTATAAAATCAATTATAAAAAAATGGTAGTACGTACTAAAACGAAGCAAATTATTAATAAGTATTATTTTATGTGCGGCCCGCCAAAAAATTTAAAATTTAATTTGGCCCGTTGATTAAAAAGCTTGCTCACCCCTGATTTACATACATAAACATACTAAAGTTGTTATTAAACTGCAGAGGTGAAAATGGAACTGACTAGCATAATGCTGTAATAAAACCACAGCGCTGATTTTCAGCTAGATCCTGCCGCTTACGTCACAACCGTTTGGTACTAACGGTCGACGTACAAACACGTCGTCCCGAGGGCTTCTAAGAGATTTGATGTTATTATATAATATTTTACTTGATACTGGCATAATAGTTATACCTATAACTAAATGCCACCAAAGAAAAGAGAAGAGGTAGATAAATAAATGTATCACTAAAACAATACGAACATATAGGTGCACTAGTAACGCGCTGGTAGAGAGGAGCGGAGCGGTCACGGTGACGGCATACAGCAAGTGGGAAGTGGTGTCGCGTGCGTTGCGCGTCTGCGAGCGGCCCGTTGTGCTTAATCGCGCTTCTTCCACCAACACAACCAACCCCTTCGGCTCCACCTTCTGCTACGGCTATCAGGATATCATATTTGAGGTAACACAAACGACTGTTTGGCGACAATGATTATTTCCCGTTACCCGGTTGCTCATTAGCAGCATAGCCATAGGCAGTGCGGAAGCGTTGCCGACCTTTAAGAAAAGTGTCATTATGGGAGTGGGAATGGGAGGGGTAGAGGGAGGGGGCGGGGGTGTTGGGCCTCTGGAACTCGGAGGCTCACCGTGCTAGGCGCGGTAGGTCAGCTACCACTTAGACGCCGGTTTTCTGCGGGAACGTGGTACTTCCCCGCGCGAGCCGGCCCATTCATGCTATAGACAAATATTATGCCATTCTTGACAAAGTATTCATCTGCAGCGTGGCTCTGCCACTATTAATTATATATATATAGCTCACCTGTCCTTCCTTTCCAACACCTCGAGGGTCCACTCTTAGTTAACTACTAGCTGATGGGTATTTTACTATCATTGTCATTATTTGCAATTAAAGATTAACACTAGATTGCCCAACAAGTCATTTCGACTGTTTGTGTATTAAAAAAAGTATATATTTATAATTTTACGTTTTAGAATTTTGTGGCTTTGCATACAGTTGTATGTTACTTTGTTGTTTTTAGTATGTTGTCTCAAAATACTAAGAAATTGCATCAGTATAAATTTTTTTTCTAAATAAATTTAAAAAGCAGTCAAAATGACTTCTTGGGCAATGTAGTGTTAATGGCGAACTGTTCGGTTTCTGAGCCAAGGATCGTGGGTTTGTTTGATAAAAATTGAATATAAATACTTTTACGGTATATACGTATAAACACAGGAGGGCTTTCACCAGTATTCATCCTGAGAATTGTAGGCGTGGCGATGGGAATCGAACTCGACAGTGGATTATAATTATTACAGTATATTTTACTTCTCTTAAGATATATAGCACTTTAGACACAAATCACTTATTAAATCGATTACTTAGCGGTTCGTCGCAGACACGGTGCGCTGGCGGCACCTCAATTCGAACTGTGTCGAATATGTCCGCCCCACATCCAAATATACGACGCTCTGCTAGAGGGGCGTACGAAGACCACCACCACTCTTTGTTTTTGACATAGACAACGCACGCTTTGTCGATGACAAAGATAAATTACTTTCGGCGCTGAAGCGCCGTCATACAGGTTTTATGAGTCTGCATGTTTATCTTGTTCTCGACATTTATGTTAGATAAATATCATAAGAAGAATATCTTTGAAAAGAAATAAATGTTATAAAATTATGAAAAATGATAAAAGACTTAAGCCTTTTTCTATCAAAATGAAAGTCTCTGGAATTCATAAAATATTGTCAATAATATCGAAAACACTCATCACACTTTTTCTCTGATTATTTTTAATTCGTGATTGATCTTTTCCAATATTAGGTCATGTCGAATAACTACATAGCATCGATAACTCTGTACCAGCCTGAGGGTACCCGACCACACTATGCGGTCAACTCCATCGCGTGACACAGCCAGGTGAGGTCGCCACCTTGGTTTACATAGTATCTGTATACGAAATGGAAGAAGTTTTTAGGGTTGCCAGATTGAGGCCATTTCTAAAGGTAAATATATAAAAATTAATTAGTTGAAGTTTTTATTTAAAATAAAGAGTAACAAAACTTTATAAACCTTCTCTATCAGCTTTGATTTTTCTTAGTTATTGCGGTAAGTTTCACTGTAAATACCTTTTAATTTTATGAATTAATGAATTTTCTATTAATTAATTCATCTCATGTCTAAATGTACTAGTGTTCTTTTTAATTTATTTCTTTTCTTCATAAAGGTTACACTTATAAAGGGGAAGGTAAAGGTAAAATAAATCTAAAAATCGAATTGGCCAACAACGCAACAAAGTATTTAAGCAGAGGAAGGATTAAAATCATTTAAGTGGTTTTCTGTATTGAATTTGAAAATGAACTAAAAAGGACTATTTCGTAATTAAATTTAATTGAGAATAAATTTAAAACACTGTGCGTAATAATTAATGATAATTATCCATGTTTTTATAAACAGGTATCACCAAGCAAAGGAAAGTACATGTCCTGAACGAAGAAATTGTCAGTTTCAAATTCTCCACTAGTGTGGCAATACTAACGCGGCATTCAAAACTATTTGTCACACACAAAAAGTATCTGGCAAGTACTCTAACATATCCTTACACAAAAGCACCTAAGAGGAAGCAGTATTTGAAAAAAAAATGTGATAAAACTGTGAAAAAACTCGAAAAAAAAGTTACATAAGTGAGTGACAGATCTCAAGATGATGTGTTTAATAGATTTTATTTAATTCCTTAGCTACAATGGACGAAAAAAAGATGTTTGTTTAAAAATTACCTTACGTTAAGTTGAAATACTTTTAGTTATGCGGCAAGTAAGGATTCCTTAGTTATGATAATTAGTCAAATACGTTCTATTAAGTTTAACACTTGAAAACAGAAACAGATTTTTCTAAAATAATACGAAATTAAATTATAATATATAGACATAGAGACTGTTATTGTAAATAGTTTTGAGAGTTCGGTAAAAACTATGAAATCATAAATCGATGTATTTTTTCTAAAATAATTTTCAATTGAGAGTGTTGTGTGTGTGAAAATTGTAATTTAATAATAAAAAAGTGCAAAATTATTTTTTCTTAATAGCACCACAATTATGCCATGGATGTTTTTAACCTGTATTTTTATGTAACGTGTTATGTTAATTAACGACCCCATAGACAAATACGAAATATTGGAAGACCAATATTTTTAATATTTTGACAATACAACAAAACCGTATTTATTATGTTCTTATTTTTTTATTACCTTTAAAGTACATATATTATTATTGGTGCCGATTAAAACTACAAGGAAATGTAATTGGAACTTTATATCTGTGTGTATAATTTGTAAAAATAAATAAGTTAACAAAGAATAAACATAATTATCTATGATTCTGTATCTTAGTTTTACATCCGTGGTAATAGTTTTACTACAAGAACATTAAGTCACCTGAATTTACATATCATTTGTCTATGGAATCTTTAATTTATTTAGTGCCTACGAAAGACGTTATTATTTATTTATACGTCGTAGTACACCGTTTTGATTTGTGTATTGTCTTATTTTACTTTTCGATTTTATACATTTTATTTAAAAAATCGAAAAGGTGAAATCGAACGTACGATTTATGAAATTCGATTTAAATATTTACATATTTAACTACTTATTTGTTTTTTATATTTCTTTGAAATAACAGTGTTCGCGATTTAGAATACTTAGAATATATTAAAAGTGTATAATGAGATAATGGCTTCGAAATGCATCAATTAAAAATTTCGTTTAATGATTTGATAGGAATGAATGTATGTATGATTGTTTATACAATGTATGTATATGCGTTGCGAGTTAGCAAATTGTCACAAGTGTTTCTTTGTATCGTCTTCTACATATTTTAAATGATGTCAAATTATGCTTGATTTTTACAATAGTACAATGGATATTGAATTTACCAAATTAAAAAATATAATGATTACCAATTTACAAAATATAAGGCAAGTAATATTATATTACTCGTCTTGTATTTTGTAAATCGGTTTTGAACCAAATCCCATAAATAAAAGTTTAAACAAAATATTTTTTTTGACACTTTTTGTTTAATTTGGAATGCTACTAAGTCCCAATTGTGAGTTTTTTAAATTAGCATTTCTTAAAAAATATTTAATAATCGTAATTTTTAAGTATGTTGTCACAAATAAATTAATTGCGTGTAAAATAATAAAAAGTATTTTTAACCGTTGATGTAGTACATGCTTTAACAGCAAAGATCTTTTAACCATTGATACTTTTGACAGCAAAGATTTTAATTATCACAATCATATATGTAGATGGCGATGGTATACTTAGATTTTTTATCTGTTTACTATAAGATGTGCGTTGTATCATTATGTGAAAAAAGAGATTAATGGAATCTTTTCACTGCGGTGAATTGTTTGCATTATAATATTTAATAATATATTACCGCGAGTTTTTAGCACTCTGAAGATTTTGCCTATCACAGATAACGGAATAACGTACAGTTCAATAAAGTTAACCATATTTTTAGTCATAATTTTTTTTTAATCTAGACTCGTGCTTAGCTATAGTGCCAAGTTTTTTACGCAAATTTGGGTCTTAAAATTTTATGAAATAACGTCAAAATTTCAACAATAAATGAGCTTAAAATGTAGGCTATAGTGCATGGGTGAGCGGTTGTGATGTTTAGTAAACATGCTTCGATGTCAAGGTAAAGTGATGTTTTGCTCTTGGCAATAAATACTAATATCGCGTGGCGCTAAGCTGTTTTGGAGATAAAGTTCTTAATTAATTTGAATCAATTTACCAGTATACGTTCAAACAAAAATATAGCTATTCGATATCGATTCGCTATTCGATTGAATAGCGAATCGATGATTTCGTTAATTTATTTTGATCTAATTAGCTTAAAGTGGTGTAAGTATTCGTATTATGTTTTTAATGGTGCCGACGACATAGGAAATCCTGTGAATGTAAATGTATGAACAAACACCCAGAATCAAAATAACTAATTTCGTTTAATTAATAAAAAAAAATTGATTCATTGAATAAGCAACCATAGATAATAAAAATCGTCAAAAATGAAAGATATCAAGAAAAATAGAAGTATTTTTTTCGCAACCGTGGTTAACAACAATAGGGAGGCATTTAATAATAGTAGATTATATAAATATTTATTACAGTGCGAAAGTGGAATCTGCTACCTTTGGCTTAGAAAGCCAACGCTTTGTAACTACTTTATTTGGATTGTCAATGAATGTGTTAAAAAAGAGCCGATAAAATAAGATTTTATAAGCAATCCTACACTGTTGCACCGTTTAAAAAGCTGTAGGTAGGTAGGTGTATTTAAAGGTATGTAAATCAAATATTAAAAAAATATGCTTTAAGGACCTTATTAATCCGCTTTTATATTGGGAGTCCGTAACATAATAAATCTTTAAAAAGATTCAACATTCATCTGAATTTAACTAATATCAGTACACATACTATAAAAAACGTGGTTCGATGTTTGGTTGCTTTTTAAAAACAGCAGTAATAATGATAAAGGAACCGTTTCATGTTTAATTTATTTTCTAAATTTAGTAACCAATTGTAAGTCATTTTTAGTACTAATTATTTTTCACAACTATGATTCCAAAACAGCTAAGTTCCACAATTTTTATTTATGCACAATATGTGTGATTGTCTTTAGAAATGGTGGCTGTGGTGCCATACAAAAAAAAAAATTAAAAAAATTGACAAATAATACGATAAAAAAACTATTAATTAAGGTGGCGTACGCCGTATCACCGTTATTGGTATGCAAATATATTTTAATTTTATATTAAACTATTTTAAAATACTTTTTATTTTGTAACATTGCCTTAAGTATATACGTATATTTAAAAAGTATAACTTATCGACTAATTCTACCAAATTGGTAGAATTTTAGCTAGCACTTTAAAATGTTTTTCAATATATTTGCATACACTATAACGAGCTATTTTTGTAACGATAATTAGCTTACGTTTGTCTCGCTGTGGCGTATGGTCACAGCATTGTCACTTAATTCATAATGTTGTTTGTATGTATAAATATGTCAGCCTTAGGTAACAATCAAAGCTATATTATCTCTGAGTATAAAGAATGAAGTTTCTTTTGATAATTTATGTCAGTAAACAAGACAAATTTAACTCCCGCTCTTTACACGTAGAATTGATTACAACCCAAATGGTACAATGGTGAAGTGTTCTTTTGACCAAAGATTCGTGGGCTCGATTCAATGAGGATAGATAAGGTCAACGAGTATTTATCGTGAGTCTGATTGTGTTCATCATTTAAGTATTTATACCTTACCAAGACGCAGACAGGTTATAACAATATTTTGATCGTCATTGTAAGTGTTCTAAAGTATTAGAATGAACGAATTCTAAAAGAGCGAATTTTACTAGCATTCAATAAGGCTGACATAGAATCGTATAATATAACTATAGCTTGTATATTATACGTATAGTAGCGTTATATTATGCATTTAGCAATACATAACAACTTTTATGATTAGTGAATAAATGAGACCCACTCTCAAACGGTATTTTTTATATGTTAGTAACCTAGTAACAATTCAGGAGGCATAATATGATGATACTGTTTATATGTGCTTGACAATTTTAATTTTAAAATATTGCCAAGCACTTTCCCTGGAAACTAATATAATAGCCAATATTTTATTTATTGTTGTAAAAATTGTTGAAACCAATTGTTATGTTTGTGAACGGTCGATAGTTTGTGTTAGTGTGATTTGTACTAACTTTGATAATAGTCATTTTTCATCCTAGTAGTAGGTAGTCTGCCTCTCTTTTGTTACAGTGACATTAAAATAACCTTAACCATTTGTTAAATAATGTCACATTGATTCTAGGCTTCAGTGTTACTAGTAACAAGTTGAAACATTTGATATTTTATATTTAACATATTAAGTAAGAAGTCAGCCTATTGTTTGCAATATTTAATAGAGTAAATATAGTTACATAGTTCGCCATATTGAATTTTGTAGTAAAGCGGTACTGGTATTAATACAGTTTAGTGTATTTCAACTATGCTTATTTGTATTTTTGTCTTTAACATAATAAGGTGCTGTAATAATTAGTTTTTTTTGTTATATTTATTATCTATTTAAACATTCATATTGATGTAACAATGAACACTTACGAATACTACATATATTACTGTAATATTGTCAAGTAACGCGACTTATGTCAAATAGTTAGTACAAGCCACAATAATCATAGTAATGGCGTGATCGATAATATTCATATTAAGATGTCGACAAATCGGTTGTTAAAACCATAGCAAATTTTTATTTTATTTTATGTACATAGATAGCAATGCTGCCAATATTTGAACGTTGTAGATTGTCGTAGATAACAGTTCAATTTAAATTTTGTAAATATGTTGACTCGTGCAATTATTTCAGAAACAGTTTTATTTATTTTAAATCAGCCTGTATCGTCTAAATATTTTTATATTCTAATATACAAAACCTTTATTAACATTCTGTGTACCAAATGTGGTAACATTATTTGAATATCTTTGGTGTACAGTTTTATATTAATATCCATAATTTTATCAGTTACCTACCTATCTACTTGCCTACTATAAGTTTAATAAACATGTAATCAAAGAGGTACTTTTCGAAAATAAAACTAAAAGAGTTGATACAAGTTACAAGGAATGGAAGATTGAACAAAAGGCGTCCATCATAAACGAAATTGATTAACAAACTCGATAGTTGTTTCTTTAGAAATAAAATTCATATTCCATAAATTTTATTTATTGGTTAACCCTTTTACATACATACATATCGTCACGCCTGTCTCCCGCAGGGGTAGGCAGAGATCACAGATCTCCATCTGCTACGATCTCTGCACTCGCTTCCTCCACACTCATTATTCTCATACAAGCCCGCCGGTTAAGGGTACTCTTGACCTGGCCTTTCCTAAAAATTTCCAATTTGGTCAAATTATTTTTTTTAGATTCAAATTATATTTCTTCATTTCCAAAAATATATTATTATTATTATTATTTATATTCAAATATAAACACTTAATTATGATGTCAGATAAATAAAAATCAAGTTTTAAATAACATGATCTATATTATATGATATAATATAACGTACGTAATGGCGATACATGGCTGTTACTTATCTAAACATTAATTTAAATTTGGGCATTATTAACACTTCTCTTTAATATTTGAAGGTATGTTCCTCAAGTATCAATTAGATCAATTTTGTTTACCTCATAAGCTTTGGTAGCATTTCTAACTACGTCTACATTTCTCTTTCTATAACAGAACTATCCATATATTAAATCGCATTTTAAAAATCATTTTATTAAACATTTTAAAAATTAAAAGGATTTTTAAAAAGGGGCAGAGTGGAAAGTGTAGGCGTAGTGTAATTGAATTGTTATATTTTTACATTTATTTATGTTTTACCCGAAAAGTTCTCAATTGTGATCACATTTAAATTAACTTTTATATTTCAGTCAAGTGGGTACAAAGAAAAAAAAATGTCTCAAAAAATACCAAAAAATTAAATAAAGGATTTCATACCGATTGTTTTGTTTTTTATATGAAACCTATCTGTGAAACTACACGGTTGCCAAACTTCATCGGGTAATCGAAATTTATCGGTTAACTAGCTCAATACGGGTAGACAAGCAAGGTCACCTTGATGGGGATATTGGTAACTTACTAGCAAAGTGCCAAAAGTAGCCGCACTTTAAACAACTTGTATATATTGCAATTAACAGCATGTATCATTCCATTTCCTTGTCACAGTGTCGTCGAAGCTGAAGTATCACCTCTCTATGCAGGCGATCGATACATTAATGATGAATTGTAGCTGTTTATAGAAAGGAGTCGTTGTAGCCAAGACTGGGTAAAATCAGAATCCCGCGTGTCACAACTTATTCGACAGTAACAGTTAATATCCTTTTACATTTTCACAGCGTATATTTTGAATTTTGATAAGTATTTGAGAATAAACAAACGTCGTACACTAGAACTGGTTTATTACTAACTGCCTACATATGTATATATCACTCTTTCCGCTTTATTTTTGGAACCTTTATAAAAGAAAAGTATTATTAGGTTACATAATTTCTTTTTCCTGTCCTAGGACATAACGGCCTGAGATTATAACGGCAGGAAAAACTTACAGTAGGTTGTTACTGCCTATTTATCAATTCGTCTACGGTGCTCTACTGTGATTCCGTTACCGCCTCTCCTCTTTCCATATTACGCGATGAAGCTGGTTCAACACTGACCTGCATACGTGACTTATTATCAGAATTATTTTTACAAACACCTTATCCGCCAACGAAAACATTCTGTTTCCTTACATGTATGTTATTGTCCCGTGCAACCAAAACGATTTTCGTGACGCAAAACAACGCATCCAAACCTTTTCACGAATATTGAATTTCTTTACATTATTATCTGTAATCTTCTTATTTGGTTCCTTATTGTTGGGTGGTAAAATTAAATCTAAGCTCGTTCGCGGTTCACGGCCGAACATCCGCTTGAGCGGGTGACTCACCGGTGCTACAGTGAACGCTGCTGCGATATTCGAATAATTATTTTAACAATAATTCCTACACTCTTTCAGTACTGACGTTCTCACTATTAGATAAAATAAAATTAAGCATTTTTTTACAAGTGCGAACTGCATTTCGGTTTGCACATTGCTGGAAGGATGATAAATAGGCCATGTTAAATAATTTATGCCATTAAATTTGCAAAATTGTTTCAATTTTTCAATACATATTTTTGGATCATTATCTGAAATTAGTATTTTTGGCAAGCCGAAAGTGCAGAACAGTTGTTTGAGCTTCTTAGCATTTTAGTGGACATAATATTCGACATATGTGATAACACTGCGCCTAGGCCAGCCAGGCTCGCGTCTACGCTAACACCGGGATCCAAGTGTGTTAACATCCGCTGGTTTATATTTTACTTTTGTAAATGCTTCCTGCTGTGTTCCATTCATCCTAGTCCCATTACGCGTTACTTCGGAGTAAATCATGCAGGGGACTTAATATGACTGACGCTCTTGGTATAGAATTTCATCCCATCGCCGTCGTCACTGATAAGTATTTGACAAAAAACAACATAATCGTCTATTACTGACTGCCTATATATGTACATGTCAAATTTTTATGTTGTTTACTTTAAGATATTTCTGATTAAGTCTTTGAAATACATTAAATCAAGTATAACCAAACATTTTTTATAAAATTTTCCTCAAATTTTTTTAAAGAAATACTATTGTAGTTAATTCATAAATATTTTTTTAGTTTCTAAAAAAATTACTAATACTGACATCTCGTGAGTGTGTTACGGAAGCATAAAGTTATATCACGTTGTTTTATTTTTATAGAAGTGAAAACTGAAAACACTGAATGGAAAATGAAATGAAAGCTGATGTAATGCAATAACAAATCTAATAGAAAATTTCTAATCTTCTATAACTTTTTCCCTTAAATGTCGGTGTATAGTGAATTCAACTTTTATTTGGACACTAAATAATTTGCGTATTAAACGATTACCAATATACATGAAAGTTTTGCAGGTTATATATAAAATATATGTTTATCGTGCAAAATTATTGACTGGATGTGTTGTGTATTTTCAAAATAAATAACATTTAGCAAGGGTAGAACTACTATGAATTGTAAATAATGTGATGTGTTTTTTTTTAATGAAGTATACAGTTTAGACAATGGTTATGGTTGGAGGTGCACCCTTGCGGCCCTTTGTCAGCAATGCAGTTTCTCCTCATGAGGTTTGTTATTTATTTTTAATGTACAACACATTTGGTTAACCTCTTTCCACCAGTTTTTACACATTTAGACTTCAAACCTATTTTATCTGAAATCTTGTTCATTATTTATTTAAAAACATTTCAAGTGACTTTTATAGCGTAGAAAAATGTAGATCTGGTTGCAGGTGTATAGATATATAGCCTTACAAAAATGGCTAGTTTTTTTTCAATTCATGAGAATAACACAACAGTACTACTACCCTGTACTATAGATAGAAACCTCGGTAAAGCTGTTACCAACTTAGATGATTCATGACTAGTCTGTCAAAAGTATGTTGAGGAGGAGAGTAACGTAGAGGGTTTCATTTTTCATAATATAGCAATGGCATGCAAATAGTGTTTCTTCAGTTGTTAATTTTTTATATGTTCAGCTGTAACTAAGCCATTCAAGACATTGCAAATGTGTTACTCTTCTTCTTCGTCTACTTTTAGGAAAGTTTTCAGATAATGGAATGTGGAGAATGACGAGTGAACATCTATGTTAACATCCTTTTTAAAATCATATGTTATACTTATAAGCTGTTTAATGATTGTTGGTGTGATATAAGCTGTATAATATATTTATGAGTGCTGGAAATAGTAAAAATCTAAAAGTATTAAGAAGATTATTGTAGTCAGCTGGAGAAATTCATTATTAAAATCGAAAATCACACTTAATTTGCTAAATCCACAAAGATATTTGTAATAATTATATAGGTGTTTTCAGGTTAGTATATAAAATAAAGAAATGTGAGTCAAAATCTAAGTCTTAACAGTTATCTTCCATAGTGTCTACTAAATCTATAAATGCTGTGTTGGGGAGAAACAAATGTCATATGAATTATCAAATAGTTGTGTTGTTTTTTAAACTGTAAAGTGGTATAATATGAATACTGTTTCATCTTTTCCTGTTTCAACTGAACTAAAGTTTTCAGTAGTCAGTCCATAAATAACAGTTTTTTATATTGCTCTATAGCTTTAGTAGAACTATCCTTTCCATAGGCACATCCTTGTGGAAAAGTTTTAGTATATCTTCATGTTTTGATTGAAATTAAAACTATCCTTCATGTTTTGCAAGTTTAGGATTGATAGCTTGATTACATACTTTATATTAAAACAAAAACAGAATTTTAGTAGTTTAGCCAAAAGAAATTAAATTTAGTATTTGGCACATTATTTGTGTACAGAAAGAACAGGTAAAATAGTTTAAAATCAAGAACAGCATGGCAGTGATTATCTGGCATCGGACGCAACCAGGTGTTAGTACAGTGTAACTGTCATATTGCTAACAACCACTGTGTTGACATGGCCCTTGTGGATATGTCAGATCTGATCTCTTTTAAGTAACCATTTTAATGTTATATAACTGCGCTAAGACGCACACATAGGCTGTGTGCGTCTTGTTTGCATTTTGTTTTTAGTTTGCGATGGCCTGTCCTCCAGAGGGAAGCCAGGAATAGGGCTTGAAGCTGCCACCACCGGCGCCACAAATGGCGCCGATCACCTTCACTGCAACCAGCTAACTTCCACCCTGGCGGGGGCACCCCTTGGGCATGTAATGGGGTTCTAGTCCCCCAGGCTAGTTCCCACACTCAGGTGTGGGTAACTATGTGTGTGAGAAGGGCATGTTCTATATTTAGTTAGGTTTTTTCATGGAACATTTATTGTTATTACAGATTAGAGTTAACATTTTCATAATGTTAATTTTTATAGCTTGTTATTTTTAACTGATCTGATTGTTGGTTTTTTGTTCCAATATATATGTCTCATTCAATACACAGTGGGAGAAGCCTTTTGAGGAATCTGCAATGGCGTTAGAAGAGCCGATGGATGACGTTACCAGTCAAGCACTGGCCCAACATGAGCGTCTTGTGGCCTACACGCATCTCATAGCAGGAGAGCCTGTAAGTCTTACATTTATTTAGATAAAACAATTCCTAAATTTTTGTTTGTTTCTTAATGTTAATTATATATAAATACTACTAGAGGGATTTTTACAAAATTCGATATGGTGATAATATTTTTTTTTATTCATTTTATATGTTCACACCTATCCCCTGCAGGGGTTGGCAGATACCACAGAGCTCCATCCGCTATGTTCCTGGCATACCCTCCCCGCCTCTTCCACACTCATCCATTCTTTCATCCATTCTTCTTCTCCCATGCCAGGTGATAATGTAATCATAAGCAGCAAAAGTGTAATTGGTAAGGATGGAGCTTACGATTATGAGTCGTGTATTTCATTTATACTATTGAATATTTAACTACAAGAACCATAAAATGAATATTATAATCTAAAGATCTTAATATAACATTTAGATTTGCATTGAGTGTTTCTTTTAATTTCATTATGAATATAACTAAGTCGTTCATATATTACTTTTGTATGTGTTAATCGATTTTGTGTATGTATTGGAATATTTAAGCGGATCATGACTGACAGAGAGTCGTTCTGCAGGTGGCGAGATCAGGTGTGTGGAGCGAACACTCGTACGCGCGCTTGCGTTACGTCGTCGCCGACTTGCGGGTGCTGTTCGAGCCGATCACGCCGCCGGCTTCCGACGGCGAATCGCTGATCGATATAGACGGGGAACCGCCCGCGACTGCGTCTGATACACTCGATACGATCGATGCGGGCTTGTGTGAGGACGATGGGTGCAATGACGATGATTATGAGGACGATGAGGATGATTGGGAGGATCGAGTGGTGAAAATGGCGCCGAGCAGTAAGCATGTGCGTTTGGTGCGGAGCGTAGCTGCGATTTTGCGGTCACTGAGGCTGGCGTGGCTCGCTGAGGGCCGACACTCGTTACGGCGGCGCGAGGCACTCCGCAGTGCTGCGCGGCGTCTTAGGCGCGCGTTAGCGACGCTGTGGGCGCGCGGCGCAATGGAGTGGCTGAATGGCGCGCTACTTACGGCGTTGCCGCGCGGACCCCGCGCAGCGTACAGCGCCGTGCTGGCAGAGTTGAGCGTTATGACGCCGCACACGTTGGAGCGCCGGCTGAAGCCTTTGCTATCGCCCGCGTCCGCGTATACACATCCGCACCGCGAAGGTGCGTATGTATGTATTTTCTTTTTCTCGCATATAAAAGGATACATAAATAAAGCTTAAGCTAATACATAAATAAACGTTTATTTTATTACTTTATTATACGTTTATTTTATTACTATATTACTTTATTACGTCTATTTAAAATGTCACTATTTAAACAGACAGCGGGACGGGAGCACCTCACGCCCGACGCGACGCACGAGATTTGTATTCACTTACAAAAATGATTGCTAGCGGGATCAATTTTTGTATTTTGCGTGTTGAAACTATTTACTATACAGGTGTCCCAGAAAGAATGGATAATCCTGAAGCGCCGAAGAAAAATGGATCATTTGCGGCCGTAGTGTATATGAAAGTACAGTAAGGTCAATAAAAACGTATTTTTTTTAAAAATCCTCATATTTTTGACACTACTTGGAACATTTTTTTTTGTGTATTTTTATTAGAGCGCCTGATACTGTACTATTCGGCGCTCCCAGGATTACACGATAAGAACACAATAACGGTATCTATCAGTACAATAACAAATTAATAGTCAAATTATAACACATAAGTACATATTAATTAAACACAATTGCAAAACAATTGCAAAATCGTTACTATTATTTCTGTGTGTAACTTTCCAGCGGAGAATGTGTCAGCCCACGCTTTCGTAGGCGAGTCGTCTAGCCCCTGGTTGGTGTGGGTTGGGTCGGGCTGCGCGGAGTCCGATGCGCGTTGGACGGGACGGCTGCGCCTGTTGATGCACGTGCGTGAGCTGCCTGTGCTGGAGGCAACTACGGGTCCGCCCGAACGGTGGTGCGCGGCGCTCGTCGCCAGCGCGCGCGCATCTCTCGCCGACGTGCTCGTTGAGGCGGGGTAAGTGTCGCTTGAACGTTCGCTTTGACGTTTCATTGTACGTTGACGCACGTGTGATATCGCGTCAACAGGTCCGGCTGTTGTAGCGGCTATCCACGCGTACAACCCACACTTGTAACGCACCTACAGCGTGTGGAATAGTACTGCAATATATATGGTGTCCTTTAGCAGAAACAGGTAATAAAAAATGAAGTCATCATCATATGGTCCTATGTCCCCGAGGTGGGGCAGAGGGCACAGTGCTTCTCCATTGGGATTGGTCTTGAGCGACGTGCTTCACTTCGTGCCACGTCAACCCGATTGATTTCACCTCGGCCACTACGGAGCGCGATAAAAAATAGTAAAATACAAAGAATATAATAAAAATTCAATAATTTTTACAAAGTCCGGGTTTTATGATAAAATGTTGACCGTCACGTCGGGCACACTCTTGGAATCTAGCCACAGTATTCCGTGCAACTTGATGAAGTAGTGCGACTCGGGATGTCGTTAACCTCGCGGATTATATTTTCTTTAGTGCTGAGATGGTCGTCAAAGAAGTCCAAAGGGTGGTGAGAAGATATAACCGTAAGGATACATATATATATATATATATATATATATATATATATATATATATATATATATATATATATATATATATATATATATATATATATATATATATATATATATATATATATATATATATATATATATATATATATATATATATATATATGTATATATATATATATATATATATATATATGTATATATATATATATATATATATATATATATGTATATATATATATATATATATATATATAGGGCCGTATTTTAAAAAATGTATTTTTGCTGAAGCAAATCTATTTTTTAGATTCTTTGTTCGTCTTCTCAATTTTGTGTATAAACGCCGGAATTCAGGCGGGGCGAGATTTATTCTAATTCCAAAGAACCGCCGAAATGTATGTATATGAGTACATGTCTCTCATGTGCGTGCGTGCATGAGTGTGTCAGTGCGTGTATACGCGCTTATGTGTATGTTTGTGTGGTAAATATGTACATGATGGTGTTTGTGCGTATCAGGCAACGCCCGGTGGTGCTGTGCGGATTTCGTGCGGGCGCTTCGCTTGCGGCGACGCTAGCTGCCGCAGTGACGTCACGGCTGATCGGGATCGTACTGCTAGCTCCACCATTGCTCACTGCAGAGGGCGCCTGCGACGAGCCCGACGACCTTCTACAGGAGGTGTGTTGAGTAGACAATTTCGTACAATCATACATGGGCGGCGTTAATTGCTTTCCATCAGGTGATACGCTTGCACATTTACGCACCTTATCCCATAAAAAAACATTTGCGTTTCGACCACTGTGCTGAATTGCAGTTTACGTTTTCGACTTCACATATTAAGGTTGTAGTACGTCATAAATCATATAAATCAATCAGGGACGTCCACACCTCGCGCAGAGGTGTGGGAGGAGGAGATCACCGTATGGGATCAAGCCTCGGAGATGAACCCCACTGCTCGTGCAGCAACTCAATGGGGCAACCTCCCCCCCGGTCCTAGGTGCTGCTATTTCTAGCAGCTTTTGGGCGTCCTTTAACGACTTCGCGTCGTCGAGATATGGCTAAACCTATTCCTACGTTGGGTCCGTCGCTGGCCCTTTTCTCTCGCGGGAAATCATATGAATTATTTAGTACAATGGGCTTTTATTTGGGCTGCGCCATCTGTTTTGTAAATAATGTCTACAATGAAGCGTTAACAAAACGCGTATTCTAATTGACGGGAATAACGTGACGTGCTCACTAAAGCAGCCGTTCTCAACCTCTTTTACTCAGCGACCTACTGATATACATTTTACAAATTACTGACACACTTGTATGCAACATTGTTGATAGGTAGGTATATGTTAATTTATTAAATTATATCATTAATCTATATACGATGTAATGCTAATATCGGCCTATCGACCCATTACAAATTACAATAATTTATTCAATTAACTAACAAATCTGCACCTTTGGCAACGTCGCGTCTAACATTCAACAACATTTAACATTTGGCGGCATTTATCCTTGTAAATAGTATGTAATTCGGAAAAATAAAAGGTTTGCTTACTGTAACAAACTTAATATTAAAACACTTGCATCCGTACCCCAATATTTGACATCATATGCAAACACATAAAGTAAAATATAAATCTAAATATCGTATTTGTGAATCTCGCAACACAGTTGACAGGGATTTGCGACACACCAATGTGTCGCGACACGGTGGTTGACAACCACTGCCCTAGTGTATTTTAATAGATGATTCGGTGACGTCGTGGTGTCGTTTCCAGCTGTTGCTGCCGGTGCTGTGCGTTGTGGGTACGTGCGGGGCCACGTGCAGCATGGGCGCGGTGGGTGCGCTGTGCGGGGAGTGGGGCGCGGCGCGGCGCGTGCTCGCGGTGAACGGCGCCGACGACGCCCTGCGACTGGCGCCCGCCGCGCGACGTCGCCTCGCACTACCACAGCACGCGCTCGACGCGGCGTTAGTGGTGTGTATATATAATCACTAGCTTTTGCCCGCTGCTTCGCTCGCGTGGAATTTAGTCTGCCACATTAAGTTTCGTGACAGATCATTTTAAATAAATATATTTTTTTTTACTTAATTTATGGTTCACAATTTCGGTTATAGTGTCTTCCACATAAAAGGTAGATATACGCTGTCGCGGACTTTTATTTAGAACTATTCAAGACAAAAAATCCTACGGTACATCTTTATGTAACTCCAATGGTTTAGGCAGCATACGCAAAGATAGCTCTCAGATGCCAGATATTTTTCCGACTTAATTGACATGTATTGTTATATTACGACCAAAGTTACATAAAATCATTACAAATTGTACCCTATATATTATTCCGATGCATAGCCCATATTACTGTAAAGTTTCATCCAAATCCGTCCAGTAGATTTTTCGTGAATGAGTAACAAACATACATCCATACTCACAAACATTCGCATTTATAATATTAGTAGGAGTAGGATAATAGGATTAGTAGGATTGCGCTCTACTAGTAGCAATAACTGTCAATCATGGCATACTACACTTGTCACACTGTCAAATATCGCTGGGATATGGTCTGTAACGACATTGAAATCTTCCATAAACAAGCATATATACTTCTTAAAGGACGGCAACGCTGCTGGTCGTGCAGATGTCTACTCTTTTGCCCTGCTATCGCTTAAAAAGAACGTAACGCCGATATTCTGTTTATAGGAGGAGTGTGCGCGTTGGGCAAGCGAGTTGGCCACGCTGGGGTCGGCGCGTGTGTTGCCGCAGCCGGCAGAGGCCGAATCGGCTCGCCGGTCACCTCGTACGTACTCACACTTTACGTGTTTTGTGTTGATTGTGTTTGTTAGAATTGAAGACTACTTCCCCAGTAGTACAGTAATACCCCCGACTTACTCTACCTCTACATACGTGAATTCGGAGTTACACGATTTTTTAATTTTCACATTTATGTCCTAAATTATTGTTTCATTCAATCTCCGATCCCAATTAACCTCTTGCCGTGCCATTTAGCTCGACGAAACTCGGGTCCAAGTGTTACGCGTCAACGCGTGGTAAACACGTCGTACCTTCCGATTCACTACTATCTATCATATCTATAATCTTCAAAAATTAAATTTCAATATATAAACTACTTTATAACAGCAATTATGAGACTCGTGACTAACTCTGGTGGCGTACTGATAGAAACTAACATTCAATCACGACTTCAGGCTCGTGATGTTTACGTTTGGCCCGACTATCTATTCACGAGCCTGGCTCGTCATATTGATGTTTGGGCCAACACTTTCATCGCGAGTCAGACTCGTTAAAGTACGGCAAGGGGTTAAACATACTTTGTATATCTTTATATGCAAAGTTGTACCCCGACTTACGCGAATTCGACTTGCACGGATTGCGCTCGGTCCCACCTATCGCGTAACCGGGGTATTCTCTCACTCACAAACGGGAAGTCCACAAGTTGCGATCTCGAAAATGCTTGTTCAAACCACGGTCGTATTAACAAGTCTTGCATCAACAGTAGTGGGGGTGCGTCGGCTTCATAGTTTCGCTGTTCTTTTCAATTTACGGCAGCCAGAGGCGTGACGATAGATGGCTGTGCTGTGCAGCAATAACAGAATAGCATTCTGTCTCTTTTGTGCCTTTTAATATAACCAATTATAGTGAAACGAATAAAGCGATATTTTTTTTTAATTGTCAAGGTGACCTGTGCGGGTCACTTTGGCCCACAACCTTATATCATAAGCGCAGTCCTTATTGAGCTATTGCTTTTTTTTAACGGCACGGGCCTCCTCATTTCTGGAGGAACGGACGTTAACGCACCACGCTTGCCCAATGCGGTTTGGCGGGGTTACCAGACTCGGAATAAATATTTGTAATCCATACATATATTTATTTACTATGCGGAGTCAATGGTCTCGGATTCTGAGACCATTGACTCCGCGGGCAGAGGGCCCCGCCACTGGGCCAATTGGTCGTCTATTGCTGGTTGATGAGATTATTATTTTGTTTTGTTGTTTCAGGCATAGAGGTCGAAGACGAGGAGTACCTTCCTGTAGCGTCATCGCGGTGAGTAGTCACGCGTGGGACAGTAGTGTCTTGCTAAGACTTAAACTGCGGCTCACCGGGTTTTTGTGGTCAATCTGGTGTTAATTTATTTTAAACCATTTTGAATTACGTGCCCATAAGAAAAATTGAGAGCGCGCCATTTACATTTACATAACACTACCGTGCCGCGGTGTGCAATGCTATTAATAATAAATATTGTAATTTGTCTTAATATACCGCAATTTATTTATATATTTTTTTAATTTACAGCCGATGTCTGATTGTGTCATAGCAACACGTCATTTAAGTATTTTTGTAAATACAACAAATCAAGTGTTTGTATTAGCGATGTTTTACATTGGACGTTTTATTTCCGTATCGAGCGAGTGAGACCGCAGAAATCCATCTACGTGTCGCTTTGTTTGCTGGACGTGACGTTTTTTAATTTATGTACAAGACAACTGTGTCAAAACCTAAGATGTCATTACCTAATTTTTTCATTTTTTGCGGCCCGCGACACCACGACTAACACGTGTTTGTGGCCCCTATGAAAGAAAGTTTGAGTACCGCTGGGTTATACCATCAAAAAAATCTTCGTACAGTGCGTATTGCCTGTACTCTCTGACAGCACCTTAACGTGGACACTGATGGTCCATCTGCTCCTCAAGCTCGGAGTCGCTTGACGTTTGCATGGAGGTTCCTCTGATGAACATTTTTATATGATTTAACACGTTCACGCCGGGGAAAATAGCTACGTTTTTTCGCGTGAGGCGGGACAGTGTTTGTGTTGTGTGTGATGGGTGTGTTATCTCCTTACGCTTCGTGCGGCGGGGCGACACCGTTGCGAGTTCGAACGCGCTTAATGCGAGATCACAACAGTTCACTGGAAGCTAATAAATTTGTAAGGGCCAGCCCGCATTATATTTAGAATGTTTTGAAAAGTGGCATATGTATAAATAAATAATTGTTATCAATTTAAAATATTGAATGTTAATGTTTATAATAGTCAATTTTATTATATTATATATAATGTTGAGAAAAAATAAAATAAACTTATTTTTGTGTGTGTGACTCACCTGTGATGCACGTCGCCCCATGGGATTGTAAAGTGTGACCCACCGGTGGGTCCCGCCGCCCCACAGACAGTAAAGTGTGACCCACCGGTGGGTCACGCCGGAGTGTACGTGTCAATGAAATCACAAACTAGCTCTTGAATAAAAAAATGGGCTCAATCTCTTTGCCCCAAGCAATCCAGTATATACTACACTATGTATGTGACAGTGTGTGAGTGTGTGTATGTGTGTGCAGGCCGCGGATGGTGTCGCGCGTGACGGGCAAGACGCCGCTCATGCTGCTGCCGCCGCGGCGCACGCCCTCCGCCGCACAGAGTGCCTCGCCCGCGCCCGCGCCCGCGCCCGCACCTCACCCCGCCCACACCGACATCATGCAACTGCCGATCGTGTTCGCTGACGACGAACAACCCCCGCCGCTCGTGCCCTCGGCACCCGCACAACACGGTGAGAACAAACAAGCGCTTACAAATACAGTAAAAGCTCATTATTCGCGCTTCCTTCATTCGCGGTTTCACTATTCGCGGATTAAAAATTTCTTTATTCGCGGATCTAATAAGTACATACATAGTAATAAAAGGATTCCAATGTTCAAAAACTTCAATTAAATTGATTTTTTTATATATTTTCACCTAGGAAGGTATCCCCTATAAACCCATATAAATTACCACTTCGTATTTACGGTTTCTGTATTCGCGGCATAGTTATGGAACATATACCCCACGAATAAGGAGCTTTTACTGTACCTTACAGGTGCTCCTAGGAATTGTTCGCAGAACGCGCCCCGAAAAGTTTCACCTCTACCATCTGGAGATCCAGTTAAGTACGTTTATCCAGAAACTACTTTCCACGCCCCCACTACCCTGTGGAACTGGCTACCTCCAGTGGTGGTTCCATTACGCTTCCGTGATCCCTATAGTGTTGTAGATGTCTATTATCTGTCACACGCTTTCTCGTTTGCCCTTCTATCGCATAAAAATTATTTCGCGAGTGTATACGTCCAGCGCAATAATCCAACACGTGTTTCAGAGTCCGGCGGAGGCATCAAGGTGACGCGCGTGATTGTAGCGCGACGACGGGCGCAGACGTAGCGCCGCGCATGGCGACGTGTGCACATAATTAGACACGAGGAACAAAGCTGATCTTGATTTTGTATGAGTCTCCAATGGACTTTGTATTTAACCAGTCCCCGTGCCTATTTGCAAAACATGTTTTTTGTGCAAAACACAATTGAAAGTTGCCATTGCGGAATAAATTAAAGAAATTTGCGCTAGATGTGTATTATATATAAGTTAAGTAATACTAAATATAAGGTAATAAAAACAAGTTGTTTCATTACGTGTTAATCCATTACATTTAGTAAACCCACAGATAAAAGAGTATGGCTATGGACCGAAGATAAAAACGCTATTTTACTTAACACACACTAAACTATGTATTTTTATTGTACTATATATGTATGCGAATGACATTAGATGAAAGGACATTACAAAATGGTGGAGTGATGTTGCGAAGACAACGCCATCTGCATATAACTAGATTTAACTAACTTCTTTTCTTTTATGGCAATTAGTTATAACTATTATGCCAGTGTCAAGTAAAATACAAATATATCCAATCTCTTGAAATGTCCAAGTCAGCTTATCACGTTACGTCTTGATAAATTAGTGGCCATTTTACCAAAACCTGTGGACTTTTTCAGTCAACTTAAAAAGTTACGATACACGCATTTATATCATATCACTTCACTTATACACCTTAATCGAACTATATTGCATAATACGCCACCACAATTAAACAATATAACTGATAATAATATAAGATTATGAAGATGAAATAAAAACACAACGTCACTGATGTAAGTTGGCGGGAAAAGTCCCTTTAACTAACTTAAACGAAGTATCATTTATTTCTTTTTCTTTTCTTTGATGGCAATTAGTAACAACTATTATGCCAATGTCAAGTAAAATACAATAATATCCAATCTCTTGAAATGTTCCAAGTCTTCTTATCACGTTACGTCTTGATAAAATGGTGGCCATTTTACCAAAATCGTCTATGGGCTTTTTCAGTTCACTTAAAAAGTTACGATACACGCATTTATTTCATATCACATCACTTATACACCTTAATCGAACTATATTTCATAATAAGCCACCACAATTAAACAATATAACTCAGAATAATATTAGATTATGAAATTGAAATTGAAAAAACAACGTCACTGATGTAAATTGGCGGGAAAAGTCTCAACATACATTTTTCTAGGAAACTTCATCTATTTCCTCTAGGATATATACGACACTATTATATGTTTTTTCCCACAGGCCATGTATGTGCTAAAATCATAATAATGGGCAAGGCCTCCCCCGAAAAACCAAAAATATTAAATAATTCTTTTTTTAATGTTACTGATTTTTCAGTATAATTACATTAAATAGTGAAAACTATAAACAAAGGCCAATTAGGCCTTTACTTTTATATTCAGTATTCATATGTTTTTGTTGATTCTTTCATGGGGTACCCAAGTTTAAACCTGGTTCATGTCAAATAATTATGACCTATGGTGTGAAAACAATTACGTGATTTATTGACAAAAGTTACAACATGTAAAAATCGGTTGTTAAAACCATAGATTTTATATTATGTAGATAACATTTAATTGCCGCCGGTATCTGAATTGTTTAAATTGTCGCAGATAACAGTTTTATTTAAAATGTTTCATGTTGACTCATGTCGTTTAACCAGAAATTTACGTTTTACATACATACATCTTCACGCATATCTCCCGTAGGTGTTGGCAGAGACCACAGAACTCCTTCCGCTACGATCCCGGCACATCCTGCCTGCTTTCTCCACAATTATCTACTTTTTCATCCATCCTTCCTTTCACATTCATCGTAGCGAAACGGTTTTCCGTTAGTCGCTTCTCGCTCTCGTGAGAATCAGGACATGACGGGTGGCGAACTACCATCATTTTTTAACAAATTAGGTATATTAAAATTCGTTATAGTGAATTCCACGAGCTGAGAGAGGATGAAGGTCAGCCCCAGCAGAGCCCCGCATGCTGAGGTTAGGCATTATAGTACCCGGCGGAGCCCAATTCCGGGACGGTCGGCACGCTTCTGACTAAGCTCACCCCTAGCCACGCATCCATTGGCCCGGCAGACCGTGGATTGGCGAAGAGGAAGAGAAAAGGACGGAGAAGAAAGGAAAGAGCAGGAATAAAATATAAAAAATTTACCCTAATTAAATTCGATTTGTGTAACGAAACTCTGCAAGAAATGGGCACAAATAAATACCGAAGTAACTGATTAATGGAGTCAGGCGTTACTTTGCAGAAATCCATCACTATGTTGACAGTCAGAACTCCATTTGATCCTGAAGATAGTGTCGGACAGGATCTATTTTAATTTAGTCCATTTAAAATTGAACTGCTACGCCGCCTCCAAAGGGCTGTAAGAGAGCGCATAGCCGAGTTTCGCGCGCTCACCTGGGACAACCTGCTTGAGAGCTTATCCCCCGACGACCATGCATACTGGCGTCTGGCGAAAGCTCTCAAGACGGACTCCACCGCGTCATTCCCACCGCTTGTCAAACCCAACAGCAATGCGCTCGCGTTCGATGACTTGGAGAAGGCAGAATGCTTAGCTGACAGTCTAGAGGCCCAGTGCACCCTCTCCACCAAATCATTCGATCATGTCCACATCTCGCACGTGGACGACGAAGTCGCGCGTCGGAACTCAGTACCACCAGCGGACGAACCACTGACACCGATCTCACTCGACGAAGTTAAAAACATCATAAAGAACTGTAAAAGCCGCACGGCCCCGGGCGCTGACGGTATTAGCATGCGGGTAGTTAAACTGTTGACCTTACCGCTACTTACGATTATAGTGAACATTTTTAACGTGCTTCTCACGACCAGATCGTTCCCGGACGCATGGAAAGAAGCCGACGTCATCGGCATCCCTAAACCAAATAAGCCCCGTAACCTACCAGATAGTTACAGACCGATTAGCCTACTCAATACCCTGGGGAAAATCTACGAGCGTGTCGTTTTGAGTCGGCTCAAAGCCTACGCCGAGTCCAATAACCTCATCCCAAACGAGCAATTCGGGTTTAGAGAACTCCATTCCTGTCCCCAGCAGGTCCTTCGCTTAACTGAACACATTCTTGAAGGTACATCCCAGCGTAGACCAATCAATACAAGAGCGCTTTTCTTCGACGTGGCTAAAGCCTTCGACAAGGTCTGGTGAATGGTTCCGAAAATGGAGAATCGAGGTAAATCCCGAGAAAAGTAAAGCAATTTACTTCTCAAGGGGCACCAGTAGAGACTCCCACAAACGAGGCGGCCGACTCTTAGATATCACTCTCTTTGGCAGACCTATCCCGTGGAAAAAGTCTGTCAAATATTTAGGCGTCACCCTCGACAATCACCTGAATTTTACTAAACACATTCAAAACGCTCGATCCAAAGCGGCCTTCGTCTTAGGTCGTCTTCACCCTTTAATTAACGCCCGCAGCAAACTGTCCCTCAGACACAAGCTGCTTCTTTACAAAACATGCGTCCGGCCAATAATTTCCTACGCAAGTGTCGCCTTTGCGCACGTGCATAAAAGAAAAATAAATAAACTTCAAGTGATACAAAATCGCTTCATTCGTCGAGCCACCGGTGCTCAGTGGTTCCAGCGCAATATCGACCTCCACTGCGACCTTAACTTGCCGAGCGTCAAACAACACTTTAAAACACTCTCTAAGAAACATTTTGAGAGATCCGAATCCCATCCGAATCCACTGGTGGTACAATCGGTAAATTATTCACCCGATTTAAACGCGCGCCCGAAAAGACGACGCCCGCGTAACGTATTACACGATCCGGACGACGAAACAGCGTCGTTCGGATCCACTCACGACACCAACACTCATACGCACCCCGGCTCTAGCCGAGCACGTAGAGTAGGGAACACTTCTACACCGGCCGCTTACACGAGATTCTCTCACGTACCCGGTCGGTTCTCACCCCTAGACCTTAGGGTCTATGGGACTAATAGGGACTATAGTTACTAAAGTTCAATCCTCCCCTACATGTTTAACGTAGAATCATGACGAGTTTAAAATCAGCACACACACATATGTGTACCTCCGACACGGCGTCAGGCCGATGGAGTCTGCGATTTGCGCAGATTCCCAATTATATTTTACTTGCCCGCGGGCTGAAAGCCCGCGGGCAAGTAAAATATACTCCCTGAATACGATAAAGCTGTTAAAGCCAATAGGCTACCAGCATTAACATCTTCGAATCCAATAGAAAGGAAAGGGCAGGGCAGGCAATTCAGCACAACTTTCCTCCTCCTTTGCGAGGTGCAGCAGTTCTGAAGCACTCGCTATCCCGGTCCACTGCCTGATATTACGTAGCCAAGACTTTTTCGACCACCTTGTCTTTTGCCCCCGATTTTTCCCATCATGATCAGTTGCAGCAATTTATACCTGCCATGTTTCATGATATGACCTAGGTAAGCAACTTTTCTACCTTTGACGGTCTGCAAAAGTTCACGTTTTTGCTTGACTTCTCGGAGAACCTCGTCATTGGCCACCCTTTGAGTCCAGCTAATAGCGAGCACCCGTCTATATGCCCACATTTCGAACGCTTCTATACGTTTTCTGAAGTCTTCTTCAAGCGTCCAAGCAGTTACATCCGTATAGTAGAACGGGTCACATGTAACAGTTAAGCATTCTAATACGCAAGGAAATTTAATTTCGATATAAGAAGTTACAAAATATTTATTAAATATCAGTACGCAATATCAGTAAAATGACCTACAAGCACAATTTTTTAATGAGGGCCGACAAAAAAGACCAAAGAAACTGCGCAAGATATACTCTTATGTCTTACTTTTCCTGCTTTTTACAATGTAGTACTGTAAATTTAACATTACAGGCGTATATATATAACCAGAAAATATCATTCAGTTCTATCATTCTGTTAGTATATTTAAACTTGATATGAAGAGTGCCAGTTGGAACATTAATTAATCGAAATACATACATATATTAAGTACGTCTGACTCAATCGGAAGCACGTAATAGGTAGTGCCCCGTCAAGGCAAGCGTCAGTTGATGACCAAATTTGATGCAACAAAATCACAATAACTGAATTGGTACTTGAAGCGATGCACATCCTTGTTTGAGCACGTCAAGAATGCAAATATTTATATAATAAACAGATCAATTTTTATTATATAGCCAACGTATGTTAGGAATTTTTCCAGAGTTTCCCCACTTTTGCAAGCATGGACGGATATTAACCACATTGTCCAAGGCGAAATGGCAAATAGAACAAACAATAATCGTTATCAGTTTTATTATTGCAGTGATTGCTTACAATTATCAAGTACTTGATTCCGTATTGAAAGTGTTTAAATATGTTATTCAAATAAGTTATTTATTACTAAAGTCATAGCAACGACCTTGTATATTTATAGTAGTCTAGGTAATCATATATGTGAATAAATAACGACACTTACCTGCTCCCTACTGCGCATACGCTGTATTATCAATCAGTATAAATAGAATTCGGTGATGAATGTATTTTTTTCACAGCCCATTCATGTCTGACTGCTGGACACCGCTCTCTTAATTTCTGTAGGCACAGTCATTCACCCGCCACCATTGCCCAATGCATATTGCGTAACCAGATTAGGAATAAATATTTGTAAGCCATACATATATTTATCCCGATGCGGGGATTGAACCCGCACTATTAACTCTGTAAGCGGCAGCTCCTCCACTGAGCCAATTGGCCGTCGATGGCTTAGGGTTTTTTCACAACCTATGTTATGTGCCACTGTTTAGCACGGGCCTCCCCATTTCTGGAGGAATCATTACGACGAGGATTAAAGGATGACTGTGTACTTGTACTCAATCTACAGAAAAAAACATTACTTCGTTTGCCCACTCGAAATGTCTGACACTGAGTTTAAATTTTCAAATTGTGCCAGAGCCACAAGCGAAATCCGTGGCAACGCTAGTTACTTAGAAATAATGAAGCATATGGACAGTCAAAAGTTTTACTTAGCTAAGTAAAACTTTTGACTGTCCATATAGTGATGGATTGAAGACTTTTATGGAAATCCGTTAAGTCACGTTAAGTACTTAACGGTTGTCTTCTGTAGAGTCTACTATACCTGATGATGCCTCGTGTTGGGGCGAAACACGTGTCGTTTGCAAGGTGGAAAAGTGGTAGTGTGTGTTTGGTGTTGTGTATAGTGGTTGCTGGGTGGAGAGTTGCTGACGGCCGTTTTTCGGTAAGATTTAAGTTCCCTGTAAATCCACTTCATCCAGCAGTAAAACACACATTATTAATTTTTTATTGTTGTTTGCTTGTCGCGGATCTTAGCTAAGTAAATGTTTTAACTGTCCACATAGTTATTGATTTCCTCAAAGTAACGCCTGACTCCATTAATCACCAGATATAAGTATCAGGGAATAATGTGTGGTTTCACAGTTAGACTTATTTAAACATATCGACAACCTGAATGGCGCGATTGCGATGTTCACGTTTACAGATAAAGGTACCGGGTTCGATAATCGGGACAAATATTTGTATGGCCTATCTGATAAAACGCTTCATATTACATTCAAAAGATTATTAATTATTTTTTGATTATTAAAAATTTTCATAAATTAAAGAAATCGACAAGAATCCGAGACTGGATTGTCGGCAATCACGGTAACCAGAAATCAAAGTTGGGCCAAAATATTGGCAACCATGGTCGCCATTAAGCGAGGTATTGGCTATTAGACGGCAGGCGAATCAATGAGAGGCGATAAAAAAATTTGGGCAAAACTCCAAATGTAATTTTGAGCCGGCAGAGCATCTGAGGCTTTCGGCGTTGTGGATGTCTATGGACGGCAGTTTTCACTTACCACCAGGTGACCCGCACACTCGTTTGCCTGTTCTGCTATAAAAAAAAGACACAGCAATAAACGTAGAAATTTGAGTATGTCCAGCCTCTATGACAGGCTCTTCAATATTAAGTTCAAGTTTGCAACAGCAAGAATTGGATTAGTTTGTTCTTTCATTTCAGAAATACGTCAAAATTGTTGATGTCAAGATTATTGTATAGAAGTGGAGGGTCTATTTCTGTTTGCAAATAAACAGGATTATTGTGAAAGTATTTAGTTTTTTTTTCCAGTAGTCACTAAGTCAATATTGTTTCTTGGCTCGTCATGGCCGAATTAAATATTAATTTGGAAAATGTGTATATATGGCGCGTATATGTACATATGAAGGTTCACCATCCCTGGCCTTTTTATTGATTACGAGCCTATTTGTTCAATCTTTTGAAGTGCTATAAAAGTAATTAGGTATGCATGGAAATGTTGATTATCAGTCTATTTAAATAATCAATACCGCTGTAACAGTCAATTGCTGGTAATATCTCACATTGTTTTTCATTATTCAATTCAATGACATGACATAGGAATATTTAAGAAACATTACAATATATTTCTAGAAATTGAGCAACGTTTCTGCAATGCCCTTGGGTGTTCTAGATGTCCAAGGATGGTATTGACTTTCTTCTATCAGGCGGCACGCTTGCACGTTTGTCTTCCTAACTACATTCAATAAAACCTAACCTAACCTAACCCAATTGACAACCAATTGGCTCAGTCGGAATAAATATACATTAGGATACATTAGGATTACAAATATTTATTCCGAGTCTGGTAACTCCGCCAATCCGCATTGGACAAGCGTTATCGTCCGTTCCTCCAGAAATGAAGAGGCCCATGTACAGTAGTGGGACATATACAGACATAAATAAACCTAACCTAAAAGGCAAAAATTAACAGAAACAGTTGTATCAAAGATAGCAACCAAAATTAATTGTGAAGCCGTTTTTTAACCTTTTAAGTGTCCATAACGAATATATTCGTCATTAACATATGTATTACAGAAAGCCTAAGTTGAATATATTCGCATAAAGTTGAATGATTATACGACTAACTATTCGAATATATAATATTTACTTGCGAATAATTTACATCTATATGTTCTTATTTAGTTTTCGCATATGCGTACGTACATATATATCTTAGCGAATACAAAACTTGTCGTTTAGGGCATGCATTTCAGTGAAACAAATAAGCTACTTAAAGTGTCAAAGAAAGTATAATGAGTATAAAAAGAATAACTGTTGAATCTCTTATCGGTTCTTTCCGGGGGTATAAATTTCTAAACCGATGGTAGATAAGAAAACTGCGGTTCAATAATACTTTTAAAAAGTCGACTTTTATAAACACACAAGACACTACACATGTATACACAGAATATACACAAACGCTCACATACATATACGCAAAAATGCATGCGTGGTACATATGTTTTTATTTTTATTTAAAATATTTTTACATAATATTTCAAAAAATATTTATTACCAACCTTCCCGTCGCATGTTGCTACGATTTCAGCAGAAACTGAGTTCAAGGAACCTCATTATAATATTCGATATATTATGTGTCAATTTTATTTAAACTTCATTATTTGTGTTTACAGGTGCCGCCTATCGTAGGATAGATGTACTATTCTAGAAACATTCCCAATAATGATAGAAGATACTCAACAACTTCCCAAAGTTTCATTGCGATCGGATGAATGGTTATAATGCATAAAGGACAAATAGACAGAGATATACATTTATTGCATATTCGGATCAGAAAAAAATACTGAGGCGAATGGTCTGAATCTCACAGCTCACCAACCCATAGAAAATTATGTCCGCCGTTGAAATTGACTGTTTATTGGGTGATCAGATACAATTTTTCAGATTTTTTGGTATTTTTTGGTTTCTGGTAGTAAATTTTCATTTTGCAATTTATTACGTGATCGCTTTTTTGCGTCGATATACTGATGAAAGAGCCTAGTATCTTGCAACACAAGGAATCCCAGTGTGGCAATTAGAGCCTTTATTATGTTATAGTGATTATCCTGTAGTCAATGTTCGACCGCGTTTGTTTTAATTTTCAATTGTAATTTTTTTTATTTTATTTAAGATTCTCCTTACGCGGAATATAGTTAAAAGGGCGTAAAAAAAGTTTTCTTCACGTATTATGAAACAGATGACTTTACTTTGTTAAGAAAGGTTTGATTAATAGAGTGTGAGTTATAAACGAAAATAAACGGTAAGTATATATGACTCAATATCGGGTCACATAGTATTTGACCGTTGACACAGGCATTGGCATTGTTTAATATGCCATTAATTAATTCATGACTCGCACGTCCAGCCATTATTAGTAATTGAAAAATTAAGCATACTTTAGTCATAAGTGAACCTAATATAGACGTAATTTAAAAATATATAAAACTGTTAGATTTATATATATATTAGGTTGAGGCAAAAGAAATCCATTTTACATGAAATTCAAAACTTTATTTAAGATGTTTTGGATTGTCCGATTTGGGTCAAATATGTACCGTTTTGTTGTATAATTTGTTGCCATTTTAGAGGTAGCTTCATAATGCCTCTCTCATAGAAGTCTTGCACCTTATTGGCAAATAACTCTCAGTAATCTATTTTCACAATCTTGTCTTGATCGCAATTTATTATGACTTTCAACTTCGTTTCACCTATAATTTATTTAATTAAAATTAACAAAACGATATCTCCTTGTAGGCTTATCTTCAGGTATGTTAGTACTTAGGTATGCAATACTTTTCAAAATCGCACAAAAGAAACGATAGTTTTGTATAACAACACGTCTGTTAGACGTTAAAGCAAGAATAAGAAGTAAAAGAAAGAAAAATCTTTTTATTTTCAAGCTGTTCTTCGTTGTTTTGCGTCAAGCTTGTTTCGTTAATGTTTTCCCTATATTTATTTAGAGCGAACAAAAAAATATTGCAATCGATCGAGCGGTTTTTGAGTTTTAGCAAGACTAACAAAATAGCTCTTCATCAGCTTCTTTCATATATATATTATATATATATATATATATATATATATATATATATATATATATATATATATATATATATATATATATATATATCTTTAGCAAACTGAATTAGCAATGTCCAGGTTACGATTATTAGAAAAGCGACAGCCTTTGGAGTGCTGGAGTGGAGACCGAAGTTTAGCAAATTAGTGTGAATCGCTAGATGTAAAGAAGATCGTTCTCGTTAGTACGCTTCGGAGGTAATATACCTATGTCTAGCAGTAAATGTCGCAAGCTGTAAAAATTATCATATCAAAGCTGAATTCGTAATTTATAACCTATCGGTCGTTTAGATCAGTGGTTTTATTTTAATATATGGCGCGTAGTTGAAGTTCTAATTAAAATTAAAAATTTGTTCAATAATCAAAAATATGTTTTCGAGTACTTAGTTCTACCAGGGATATATGGAGCAGAAAGGAGTGCACATCCTTAGCCTAAAATAAACAACGTCGTAGCCAGGAAAACCTATTATTGCCAAATTTATTATAACCCTAAGACAATCGACGCGTCTATAATGCCAGGAGTATTGAAGTTGATCATGAGTAGTATTGTTTATCATCAGGTGACCTTGCCTATCGTTTTGATAAAAAAAGAAGCTTCGATTATCACTGGGATAGAACTGGTCACACGAGTGTGTGACCTTCACACAGTTACACCGCTTACTATTGTTTTCCATAAATGTTTACAATGCCTACATAAACATGTCTGTAATATTATCGAACCACTTCAATGTGGTGACATGAAAGTTTTTTTTTATGGGATAGGAGTGCAAACGAGCAAGCGTGTCGCCTGATGGAAAGTAATCAACGCCGCCCATAGACAACCGCGATACCGTAAACAGTATAAAGTGATTTAAGAATGTGGTAAAATCGCCACCACCGTTCGACTTTATATGTGTTCACAGAAGACCGGCAACGCATCTGAGACGCCTCCAACATTATGAATGTCTATGGTACGGCGGTCATCACTCACCACCATTGCACCTGCATGCTCGTTTGCCTGTTCTGCTATAGAACAAAAAATATATCTTTAAATAATGCCTTTGGTGCGTTTTTCCCGAAACTTCTTTTTTGGAATAGTTTTCAGAACGTTGTTATATTGTATTGCTTATTGATTGACCTCCCCAAGAATTTTTTACATCGCACGATCTTTCGTATTTTTCGTCCATGTCAACCAGACAGTCTGAATATAGATAGATAAATAATCATTTATTAGTATTATATCATTTTATTTTCAAAGTCGTAGAGCCACGCTGCAGACGAATACTTTTTCAAGAATAGCATATTATTTGTCTGTAGCATGAATGGGCCGGCTCGCCCGGGGAAGTACCACACTCCGGCAGAAAACCGGCGTCTGAGTGGTAGCTTAGCTACCGCGCTTCGTCCGGCGAGCGGTCTGAGTTCCGGAGGCCCTACACCCTCCCCTTCCCACTCCCGTTCCCCCTCCCACGGTTATACCTCTGTGCCTAATTCCACAAGACAGGAGAGCCAATACGTGTAGAACTAGGTAAAAGTGGGTACTAGTTCAGTGTTAGATATATCTATGGTGACCATAGGTTCCGTTTTTAACGGAACTGTCCCCTTTTTCGTTTTCCCGTTGTCCCCATACAAAATCCGGAACGCCAAATAGTCCCGTTTTCCGAAACCAGACAACGTCAAACTACACGTCAGACACGAGCGATATAAGTAAAAAAAAATATGTTGCATATAATTTAATAATAATTACTGCCTCAGAAACTTTGTTTAATAAAGCTGGTGATTTATTTTCACAATTTGTTATAGTAAAAATAATTATAATTAATATAAGAGAAGTAGAAGAAGTTATGTAAAGACTAATTGTTCAAAATCAAGAACTTTAAAAAGTTGTGTTACACCCGCTAGCTTCTGCCCGCGGCTTCGCCCGAGTGGAATTCAGTTTATTAGCAAATAAAAGCGTAGCAGACAGACTGTCACAATTATAATATTAATATGAAAGTGTGTGTGTGTCCTGTTTTGAGTTAAAAAAATGATCATTTTAGGTATATCAAGTTATAAGTATCATACCTATATACAAATTTTGAACGTTACAATCTAAGTGTGTGTCAATATGTGTGAAGATAGTTTATTTTTATATCAAGAATTATTTATTATATATTTTAATATACTTTATAAAGGTTATCTTTATATGTAGATAGGATGATTATTTTTATATGTAGATACGATTTAGATATTTGTATGTAGATAGGATTTTTATCTCAAGAACTAAAATATATCTTATATAAAAAATCAGCCTAGACAATTTAAATTACACTGAAATCACTTGATCGATTTTTCAGACACTTGAAATTATGATAACTCTTATCTTAATTTAATTTTATCACCAAGATATACTGCTATGTACATACATATGGAAGTCATTCGTCACGGAATTCAAATCGTGAGTCATTCTATTAGAATCGAATTTATTAGACGTTTCGATGTCGATGTCCATTTAATCGAGTTGTCGTACGTATCACATCCTCACAGATTATTTATCGGCATTAATTGGTAGCACTCTGTATTACCGCGTTTCGTGCGGTAAGTGCAGAGTCCGGTGCCCAACTCCTTTCCCTTCTCCTTTTCTTACTTTTTTTACGGCATAGGAGGGCAAACTAGCAAGCGTGCCGCCTGATGGAAAGCAATCAACGCCGTCCATAAAGCAGTCTACAGTGCATTAGGCATTGCAGATTGTCGGCTTGTTTTTTGAAGGTTACAATATCGTATAGGTTACGTAACACCACTTGAAGTAGCCAGGTCCACAGAGTACCTAATGTGTCGAAAGAAGTTTCGGAAAAAACGCATCGGTTGGTGTTGCAGATAATCATGAGCTACGCCGATTACTTAGCATCAATCATCTCCTAGTGGTAGAGCCACGCTGCAGACGAATGCTTTGTCAAGAATGGTATAATATTTGTCTGTAGCATGAACGGGCTAGCTCTCCCGGGGAAGTATCACACTTCCGCAGAAAACCGGCGCCTGAGTGGTAGCTTAGCTGCCGCGCTTCGTATCGTAAGCGGCCGAGTTCCATAGGCCGAACACCCTCCCCACTCCCTCTACCCTCCACCCCCATTCCCACTTCCATATTGACACTTTGTTTAAAGGTCGGCAACGCTTCCGCACTGCCTATAGCGCTGCAGAAGTCTATGGGCGGCGTTGATTGCTTTCCATCAGGTGACATACCTGCTCGTTTGCGTACCTATCCAATAAAAAAAAATCAAGAGAACCCGTTTGCTCGCATTTCCACTTCTTCTCTAGGTATACAATAATTTCTACTAAATATAAAATATCTCAATGGGCGGTCTCACAATAAAACATCGATATTTACACATCGGTTACAAGGTCAATGAAAGGCTTGCCCGCCTGCGCTCAGTCACACTAATTTTGTTATTGACTAGGATATCTTTTATTTATGATAACGTTTACCTGCGACTTTACTTGAGCCAATAACGTTTTCAGTCCAGTAGAAATAGTTTCCCGGACAAATGCCGGCGTACTTATGAACGCCTGTGGGAGACTCTTTTATTTTTTTATGGGATAGGAAGGCAAACGAGCAGGCGTGTCACCTGATGGAAAGCAATCAAAGCCGTCCATAGACATTCGCAGCGCCATAGGCAATGCGGAAGCGTTGCCGACCTTCAAGGAAAGTGACATTATGGTAGTGGGAGGGGAGGAGGAGGGGAGGATGTTGGGCCTCCGGAACTCAGGCCGCTCAGCGTACGAAGCGCTGGAGCTGAGTTACCATTCAGACACCGGTTTTCTGCGGGAATGTGGTACTTCTCCGGGCGAGCCGGCTCATTCATGCTACAGACAAATTATATACCATTCCTGACAAAGTATTCGTCTGCAGCGTGGCTCTGCCACTCTGGAGTAGGAGAAAGGACAAAGCGTGTTACCTGATGGAAAGCAAGCAAGTCCATGCACATCTGCGACACGAAACGCATTACAGAACAGTTGGCACTCTTTGAGAAACGTGAAGGCAAGTATTTTGAATATAGAACGCAGGTGTCTATGGGCCTTGTTGTTTTCCATCAGGCTACACTCATGCTTGTTTGTCTTTCTACAGTACAATACTACTTACTTTACCGTCACAACGACCCTCTTGTTGGCCTCCGATACAAGAACTTGTCACTGGTTATGATGTAGCTTGCTCGGGTTAGCGATCACTCCGTCGCTCTATTGGACCATCTATTAGATGGTATTGCCACGTACCCTTTTCGCCGCTAAAGTAAAATGATGGGATTACACACTAAATGTTCGATGGTAAAAGTAACTCCTGACCAACTTTTTCACTGCTATTCCATGGTAAAATAATGCATATTTTTCCTATTTTATATTGAAAATCGATAATGACAAAAATCGAGAATGGACATATCGATAAGATAAGAAAACGATGTATTATAGAACGTTTATCATGCGATTCTACTGAGCACTAAGTTGACAAGCAAAACGTTATTTTTTTCCTCATCTGTAAATTAGATTTACAAATAGTTAATAAAGGCATTAACAAAAGGACCACGTTCTGTTTGTTAAGTACTCAAGGTCAGATAACAGGTAAAAGCAGATCTCGAGCGAAATGTCAATAAACTTGTTTCACGGGCTGTTTCCTCTTTTGCCACCAAAATCTAAGATGTCTCCGTTAACCTTAAATCCTTTTCACATGACGAAGGTATCTATTTATACTCCATGAGCTTAAGTAGATATTGATGCAAAAAAGCGAAAACGTTCTAAATGACACAGATGTGAATAAAATTTGTTGCATATTCGGATCAGAAAATAATCAAAAAATAATGCGTCGTATGATTTGAATCTCACAGTTCAACTACTAATACAAAATTTTGTACAGCGTTGAAAATTACTGTTTTTGAGTAATCCAATTTGTTTTTCACTCTAGTGGTAAGTTTTCATTATATGCATATCTGCTTTCCAATGTCTCTCTCTCTCTCTTTTTAATTCGTAAGTAAACTAATAGTTAATTTTTTTTTGGAATATCTGCCAGAATGGCTTTTAATATGTTTGATTGTATTTTTGTTTTGTTTATTTATACATTATAACATTATTAAGGTTTTAATTTTATATGTGTCAGTTTTATCGATTCTATTCTATTGATTCAAAGGAAGTCGCGGATCTTAGCTAAGTAAAAGTTCGAAATGTCCACATAGTAATGGATTTCCGCAAAGTAACGCTTGATTCCATTAATCAAAGGAAATTTGTTCATTGGCCATATCTTTAGAAACGAATATGGTATTTTGAACTAAATATGGAATTGTTTAGACGTAATTACGTGGGATATTCTGGTCCAGACTAAAGTCCAACCTCGGCTGTAGCGCCTTTGATGATGATTATCGATTATCAATGCATCAATAATTTGTTGCTACGATCACGCCCAATCACATCCTATTTAACAAAATAATTAATTACTGTGAAAGTTATATATAAATAAGAAGCGAATGAAACTCGGCGCAAGGTCAATCAATGTCTGTAATAGTTTGTGAAACCTGCCGCCACTTCACCTTAAAATGACTGCAACAGTTTTAAAAGTAATTCATTTTCTACTACTAGCGGATCTTCCGCGGTATAATAATATTAAAATGATTCATACTATATATATATATATATATATATATATATATATATATATATATATATATATATATATATATATATATATATATATATATATATATATATATATATATATATATATATATATATATATATATGTGTGTGTATGTGTGTGTATGTAAATGTCCTGTATAAATTAGTTTATAAATAATATAAATTAATTTATACAGGACAAACACATTTCATAATAATATCTTTGTCCTGATTAATGGAAGATCATAGGTCTTTGTTATTATATTAAAGTGTAAATAAATGTTTTTTTTTTCGTTTTTATAACAACCTTCCTTCTACACGTGTATACTGCACATAGCAGTTTAATTCATTAATAATTTTAACATAAGTTGAAATTATTAATAAATTAAACCGATATCGAACCGATGGCAAATATAAAAAACACACCTTGTATGAGTTAGAATTTAAAACCAATATTTTTATGGGATAGGTAGGCAAACGAGTAAGCGTGTCGCTTGATTAAAAGCAGTTAACGCCGCCCATAGACATCTGTAACACTATACAGACATTAACAAACGCATTGCCGGACGTTGATTTCATTTGAATTTAATAATCTTAGCTACGTGTGTATACAATATATTATTTTATCACGCGTACTTAAAATTATCACGTACGTGTTATATATTTTATATGTATATATATTTATTTAGGTACGTGTGATATATTTTTTCGAACATAGTTCAAAAAGTAAAAACTATAAAGATTCAATTTTCAACAGCGAAAAATATCATAGACACATAAACACATTTCTCAATGGCCTTCAACGTTTCTGCAATGCCTATGGTGTTGTTAATTTCTATAGGCGGCTTTGGTTGCGTTAAATGAGGCGGCATGCTTATGCCTTCCTATTCCACAAATCCACAAAAAAATCGGTCACATTATTTTTATAAAATATTTTTTTTTGGCTATGCTAAACCAGTTCTCAATACTTTTTTCCTCATAGCAAAGTAGGGAAATGAGCATGCGGTAACCCGATGGTCAAACCTGTATCACGTCGAAACACGCAGGTCTAGTTCCATTTAATTTTTTATCAGTAGTTATCGATATGTTATTCCATGGTCTTGTCAGTCCTTCGCAATACAAAGAAGTATTTTATCGCGATGTATTTCTGATTACACTTTTGGTTTTTTAGTTGACTCACCGTAGATTACGCAAAAAAAAAGATATTTAACGGGTAATTTGATACTGTTTCCGTACACAATGTGTATTTTTTAAATACGTAGCAAGAGAGTCACCCAGGGCGTGTCAGCTCATTCAAGTTACAAACAAATATTGCGTCATTCTTGACAAAGTATTCGTCTGCAGTATGTACGAAAGTCTACCACTAGTAAAAAGATACCAAACTCCCGCAGAAAACCGGCGTCTGAGTTTCACTTCACTTTAAAGGTTGGCAACGCTTCCGCACTGCGCTGCGGATGTCTATGGGCGACGTTGATTGCTTTCCATCAGGTGACACGCCTGCTCGTTTGCCTTCCTATAACATAAAAAAATCTGTGGCACTATAGGCAATGCAGATGTCAATCATCATCTTTTCCATTCCTCCACCAATCCACGGTCTGCCGAGCCAAAGGATGCTTGGCTAGGGGCGAGCTTAGAGCAAGTGTTCCGGGATCGACCTGAGAGTCAATTTTTTCAATATGCCCCTGGATCTTTGTCCACCTAGTTACGCCACTGTATGTAAACACGTAGCATCTGCCGTAACATGTTAAACATACTTTTAATGGAAATATTTTGAATTATTGCTTGATAACTCCCTCGGTCTAATTCGAGATAATTACCAGTCGTAACGCACGTTATCTTGCCGACTAACATCATTTTTAATTTAAGTGTATTTGATTTGTATGTTGATATCTATTGCGATGTAAGGAACGCCAGTATGGACACCAGGGTCTAGCTCAAAAACAGGGCTGGGTTTTACCACAGCATTATGCTTAACTAGCTCGCCAAAACTACTGCCAAATACAAATAATTGAGGATTAATAAATCTATTTCGAAAACCAATTGGCTCAGTGGCCAATAGATTCTATCCCCGCATCGTGATAAATATATCGATTTTATAGTGTAGAGCGACGGTGCAGACGAATACTTTGTCAAGAATGGCATAATATTTCTCTGTAGTATGAATGGGCTAGCTCGCCAGGGAAAGTACTACACTCCCGCAGAAAACCGGCGTCTGAGTGGTAGCTACCGCGCTTCGTACGGTGAGTAACCGAGTTCCGGAAGCCCAACACCCTCCCCCTTCCCTCTTTTTTTTTTTTCCATTCCCATAATGACACTTTTCGTAAAGGTCGGCAACGCTTCCGTACTGCCTATGGCGCTGCGGTCAAAAAAATCGACCTAGAAAAGCGAAAATGCAGTAACCGCAAGATGAAAACTTACCACCAAAGTCAAAAAAACTGTTAAGTTTTTTGAAAAAATTGTATATGATAACTCAAAAACAGTCAGTTTCAACGCTCTACAAAGTTTTCTGTTAAGCGAAGAGCTGTGAGAGTCATACCATTCGACGCAGTATTCTTTTCTAATTCGAATGTAAAAATAAATGTGTCATTAACAGCATTTTCGCTTTTTTGCATCGATATACTATATGTATTGCATATAATATCTATATTTCGTTGTTGTTACAGTTGTTCCGTGTCTGATTACCTTGCTAATCTGCATTAGACAAGCGTGGGTTAATGTCCGTTCCCCCAGAAATGGGGAGACCTGTGTCCAGCAGTTGTACATATATGGTTTGTAAAAAAATTTAGGTATAATATCTTGAATTAGTAATAGCATTAAATTTTATTTTAATGTTTATAACAGATATGTTAAATAATTTTAGAAGGTGTTTCAACAAATGCACGAGTTTTTACCTAACGTAGTAAAAAAATATTTAATATAATTTTTTTAATAGAACTATTAATTCATTCGTGTATTGTAAATTCCGCTCCAAAACGCCAGTACAGATCACGTGACTTGTGAACAAGTAACGCTATGCATCTTCATTGACTTCACGTTATTTGAGAGTGATATGATCGTATTTTGATTATTAGATAAAAGTTAAATTCTTTAAAAATTAAGAAATATATATTTTGTTTTTTTTTATAGTATAGTTTATTTTTTTATATTTCTATTCGTTATTTACATTTTTATAGTATTTCTATTCGTTTTGTATTAAATTTTACTGTATTTATATACTGTGGAAGTGAAATACAGCGTATACTGTTCTATGGAGAGGTTCAATTCATTAGATATCAACTACTTCAAAAAATCATTGTACAGCATCAACAGATTGTAGATATTTTCCGATCGAGGTTGCCACTCAAATTATAATGGAGGGCCGATACATACATATTTATACTTTTTAAGTATTAAACACTTGACCTCATTATAATTTAATATTCTTTTTTTTTGGTGGCAATTAGTTACAACTATTATGCCAGTGTCAAGTAATATACAATAATATCTAATCTTTTAAAATGTAACAAGTCAGCTCATCACGTTACGTCTTGATAAAATAGTGGTAATTTTACCTTTTTGGTCCTTCTATGGAATTTTTCAGTCAACTTAAAAAGTTACGATACACGCATTTATTTCATATCACTTCACTTATACACCTTAATCAAACTATATTGCATAATACGCCACCACAATTAAACAATATAACTAATATTAATATAAGATTATGAAAATGAAATAAAAACACAACGTCACTGAGGTGAGCTGGCGGGAAAAGTCTAATTTAATAAGGAAAAAGTCTTATTTAATTTTAATTTAAGCTTTTACAAAGGTTTATTATTCCTAATTAATTTAATTTTAAGCTTTTATTATAGTTTTTTATTCATTGGTAACTTGTATATTTGCCCTGAATTTGTTTTTTTTTGTTTTTAGCAATATTTCTGGAACTCTTTTTAACCATAAACTGATAAATTCTAAAACGAGGAAAATATTGTTCACCAAAATAGTACCCATAATAACAATTGCAATTATACACTGACGCCTAAGATTTCGCAGTATTTTTGTTTTATTTATTTAATATACCAAGTTAAAGTCTCAACCACACATGAGAGACACTTGGATCGCTGCTTGTTCCAATCCTTGATCCCTCCATTCGTTTCATGCTCGCGAATCCAACCAAGTTGTAAAGGCTCGTAGAGCCAACAAGGCCGTTTCACACAAAATTAATGTAGACCACTAGTCAACCATAGGCGACATTATCAATATCATAGACAGCCTGAGGCAGTCCACTGCTGGACGTAGGCCTCCCCTTCTTCACACGTTCAGTCTTTACCAGCCGCGCTGTGCATATCTATATAAAAAATATAAATGCATTCGCATTATTGTCGAATGTCGTCCACTCCACGCCCGTAAATATAAATCAGAAGATTTATCAAAGAATTATGTAACACCTCCACCCCGGAAGTCGGTGACCGTTTGTCCATATTTAGCCCTATCCTCAGCCATGCGAATCAACTTTTACGTCCTTTCCACCTTCAACCAGTCTCTTATATTTCTAGTCTATAAAATTCTTCTTCTGCCGCGGCCTCTTCTGCTTTCAATAATAAATTGTATTTCTCGTTTTGATTAATATGTCCAAAATATGCTGCTGTTCTTTTTGATCATTGTAAGTATATTTTTGTTCATTAATTCCATAACTCGCAAAAAATGATATAAAAAAAAATATATTTATATACAATTTTATAATAAATCGATCAAATTGCGCCATTATAAATACAAACAATTGTAATCGCGTGCAAAACAAACCAACACACCTCGTAATGTTTGCTTACGCCGTGCGTTCTCATTGATAGATGATTGTACTTATCTCTTATCACAAATAACGTAAAATACTGGAAATACATTCTTTAGTAAATTATTTTTCATTGTCTCCGATAACAGTTCAGCGTGAATTCTCCGAAATTCCATTGGATTGTTTACTCTAGTAAACATTGCTGTAGTGACGCGTTTTCTTTAGCGGTTCTAGTCTTAAAAAGTATTATTGCTTGCTAGTCTGCCTGCAAGCTCCGAGCCCATGGGCCCAGTATTCGATAAAGCTATTAAACCAATAGACTACCAGCAATAAAATCTTTAAATTATAGGCTTGTTTTGTCGTTATTGTATTCAGTCCGCACTTCGTATGATGCCTATAACTGCCACTTCCCATAGTGGCAGCCGTTTCCGCCTGTATAGCGGGGATTCAGTCTCTGACACGCTCCTTAAGTCTCCAAAATGGGAGGGTCTAGGTGTCCCTCTTTTTTTGATGCTCGTAAGTCCTTCTGACTAAATTGTAAATATCTTAGCACCAGCAAATTAATTTTGCTGGTGTTAACAAACCAAAAGAATAAGGAAAAGTAAGGTATAAAATTATTTTGAAATTGTAGATCTATATCATGTTGTTTTTTTAATATACATATAGTAAGAAATAGCCTTTATCAAAAATATCTAGTCGTCTTTAACTTATTTCTATCGGTATATTATTATATTACTTAGTTTTACTAACGTAATGTAGATGAATTATTATAGAAGGTATGCTTTTCAGCATAGGTCACCCTAAGCATTTTCTGCATCGATCGACCTCGATCTTTCGACTTCCTCCTCATTATCTCCACTAGTCCTTTGATCTCGTCAACGTTTTTCCTTCACGTCTTAATTTCCTTTTAAGTCTAAGATAACACTTATAGATGTTATGAAATCGCTTATAATTATTTCTTTGTGATTTGCTCCATACTTCTACCTTACCGACCCTTCCATCCAGATCCGCAACATAAATTTCTTTTGATACTCGTCTTTCATCCATCCTCTCTTTGTATGTCTCATACTTTCCTTGCTTCTTACACGCTCATCATGCAAGCCCGTCGATTAAGGGTACTTTTTCAGTATATTTCAAATGACTCTAAATAACAAATACCGTACACATCGGATCGACGTGCCACTTTTGGTGCAAATGACATTTATTCACAATGATGATGATTCGTTCAGTGAGTCAGTAGTCTGAAGGGTGGAGTTTATCGGGATTGATATATGCCACTATAACTGTATTTAAAAAAATAGCAATGCTTTGGACGTTTGCTTCACAAAATACGGTCATATAAGATAATAGTAGTATAAACAAACCTACGACCTAATGATAGGGGATTATTGCACTTTACTTATTATTGCCATAGACAGTCTACGTGAGTCTATTGCTGGGCAGACGCGCTACCTAACCGATCTCCGGCTACGTCACATCGTCTACTCCACAGTTTGTTAGCTCGAAAAGCTATGTTGGTGACTTTAAATTCACTGACGTTTTACGTACTTTATGTGAGTACGGTAATTATATATTTGTGTAATATATATATATATATATATATATATATATATATATATATATATATATATATATATATATATAAATGTTTTTGTTTCGAATTAGTCCATAACAATAAAAGTGCGTGTCACCATAAGTGCAACGAACAATTGACGCGATGACGTCATCCATTGAAACGGATTTAACATTTATACTCCTTTGCACACGGGCACTTTCAGTCATTGGCTTTTCTTGGGATATTATTAATATTTTTAGTATGTGATTAGCTTATATGACAAAAAATTTATTTTTTCTTTTTAAGAATTTTTTTTAACACTTAAATCGTAGAATCGATATTTAAGTCATTCGTGTGAAAATGGACACTTTTATAGGTAAAGGATCTTTTCTATTGATGCACCACCTCTCTAATACTTTTTTTGTTTTGCTGAAAGTTAAATGACAAAGAATGCCTATTGTCATTTCATACGACTTGTATACAGGTGTCCCAGAAATAATGGATAATCCTGAAGCGTGTATTGTTATTAGAGCGCCTGATAGCCGTACTATTCGGCGCTCTAGGATTATGGACTCTATGATTATCTGGGACACCTGTATAAAGTTTGCATAAATAAAAGCGTCACTATGAATGTGTCAGCAGAGACTTTCTTAATATTAAAAGATCAGATACTTTTTTATTCCACAACTCTATGAAGTAAGTAACTACACAAATGGCGGGAAAGAAAAACAAACATGGATCTTATAATTTGTTTATTCCTCTCATGTTGAATTTTTTTGGCGTCAAATCTGATAACAAATCGAGAACGTGTACAAAATTTGATTTATAATTAGAAATTTTGCTACGTAGCCCGCTAGTGTAAGCGATTTGAAATACCAAAGATTCAAACTATAAGTTATGCCCATACAGTGAAGTGAACGTGCTGAAAAACAATGCTGTATATTTTTGATGTTCGGGTATATCTGATGATTTAAATCTTTGTGAAATACATTCTCTTACACTAGACATAGTTTGGGCTTTTTTGTGCAAGTAAAATGATGGGCTTAATAAATTATTAATTTTTTAGGTTATATAATATTAACCACAGGTGTAGCTAGAGCTTTTGTCTATATATATATATATATATATATATATATATATATATATATAGCGCATCAAAACAATACTTTGGAAATTATGGTTACGTAAAAACGAACATTGAAAAATTGTTTTAATTATCACAAAGGTTTTAAATTTGACAATACATATTAAATATTAAGTTCTATGCCTAGATTTTTTGTTTCATCCTATTCATTACGTTTCTGGTTATACACATAAAGTTTTTGTTGTACTATTTTACAATATATACAATTTAAAAGTTTTGAAAATACAAATAACAAAATAATTAGATAATGTATATATGTATCGTTGCAAATGTGAACTTTCAAAAACTACCGTTTTGTTAATTTTGAAAATTACATAGCGTTGTTAATACATATAAGGGTAATCTTCCGTTTGTCTGACGCGAGACTCGTATTTTATTCTTGTAGAACTTAAACTTAGAAAATAGTATTTCTTTGAATTTATCGAACCGTTATCATTATAGACCCGGGGTGGCCAACTTGATTAGAACCGAGATCCATCCATCAACTTTTTAATAACTATAGATTCTGTGCAATAGTCATTCTTAGTAAACTTAACGTAGAATCGTATGTCACGTGTTGAACATTTATAATTTAAAAAATAATTACAGTATTTTTATTATATTCAGAGGAGGAATATTATTTTTAGTATACGAAAATAATATATTGCCTTGTTATATATATCAGTAGCTGCATTCGACCGGTGTACCACCCCTGCCGTAGCTGCCGACATGTTGCCCCAAAATCAGTACTCACTTCTCTTTAAAGTTATACATGTATACAAGATGATATAATAGAGTTACTGTCTATGATGTAATACTTTTCCATTTCAAATTGTAATAACTTTTATTCATATATTTGTGGGATGGAACTTTTCTGTATAACACGGTCCAAATATTCTCTACAAGAATGTTACATAATCTTCCATACAGTTCGTATGGTAGAAGCCGAAAGCAACAAAATACGTAGTATGACGTTTCACAAAAAAAGTTAACATTGTACTCGACCAAGGTCATTATCCGCTCGGCCTTTAATTGCAATAATTTTCACTTACCTTGTTTTTTTAAATACAGTTGCGTACGTTACAATTTAAAAACAATATTTACACAGTACTTTTTTATTGTAATTCTAAAATCAATGAATTTTTTACAAAAAAAAATGGCCACTTCTTGCACCAAAATAAAAATGATATAATACATTTACTTAAAACAAATTTTAAGTAGTAACCAAATCAATCACAGTATATCCATTAAAATTATAATAAATAATATACAGTATGCATTTGTAATAATAAAATTCACTGCTAGGAATAGTTGAACTTCTTAAATTCGAGGTGTGAACTTCCAAATACTAATTTTGACATCCAAAAGCATAATCAAATAAGGTTATTTTAACGTGTTTTAATGGATCTAACGCCTGCTTCGTCACAAAATGCCGAAGAAAACGTCTTTTTCGCTACTAGAAGTTGTTTGCTACGAGTGACGAAGGAAGAAGTATTTTCCTCCATCACTTGTAGCACTCTAAGATATTGTACTTCGGACACATCATTAGGAAAGAGCTTGAAAACTTAGAACGCGATATTCTTCTAGGGTTAGATGGCTAAAGACCTCGTAGCCGAAGACTGATGCAATGGGTATCCCTAACAACCGACACATTACAGATGCCCTTGCAGGAAGCTGCGCGAACGTTAGAGGGACGATTGGCATCGAAAAACTCATACCAAGCTAGTGCCACCTACCATTGCGCCATACAAGAAGAGTAAGTGGTGGGTCAATGTACGTTCTTCTAGAAATGGGGAGGTCATTACCAACAGTTGGGTATATATGGGTGTGCGAAAAAAAAATCTTACGAATATCATGTGTAGGGCACGTTTTTACCGACAAGCTCGATATTCATTATCGATAAAATTTTACCGATTTTAATCACGAAGTTAGGTACGAGTTACCACCGTGGCTCGACATGTTTTTGTAAAACTAGATAGTCGCTAACAGAATGACGCATTGCAGATACATATTCCACTCCCTGTATGTTATTTGTTTATACACTACACAAAAACGAACAACTTTATACGTTTTATTGATTGAACCACTTGTCTTACCATTTACCGTTAAGCTTTATCACACATGTTCGTCTGAACTTATCAAGTGGAACATGCACTTTTGTTTTGTTTTTTTTTTTATGGGATAGGAAAGCAAACGAGCAGGCGTGTCACCTGATGGCAAACACTCAACGCCGCCCATAGATATCCGCAGCGCCGTAGGCAGTGCGGAAGCGTTACCGACCTATCCGGAAAGTGTCATTATGGGAGTTGGAATAGGAGGGGTAGAGGAAAGGGGGAGGGTGTTAGGCCTCCGGAACTCGGCCGCTTACCGTACGAAGCGCGGTAGATACTACCACTCAGACGCCGGTTTTCTGCGGAAGTGTGTTACATCCCCGGGCGAGCCGGCCCATTCATGCTACAGACAAATATTATGCCATTCTTGACCAAGTATTCGTCTGCAGCGTGGCTCTACCACTATTTCCTAATCATTTCGTTTATAAAAGAGACAGAGAAACGAGTACCAAAGCGGCTCATCTGGTGATAAGCAACCATCACTGTGAACAATTTCATTCATTTTATTGATTGAGCTATTACGTGTCTATCCATTTCTTCACACTTACCTGCCACTTAACGAGTGGTACATGCATTCACAAGTTTTGTTTCAATAATTACTTTATGGAAGAGTTAGGGAAATGGGTAAGCGGATCACATGGTGACAACCCACGCAATACCGAAGACACTGCAAATGCGTCGCCTACCTTGACCTTAGAGTGACTATGTGAATAATGGGTAGAGAAAAATGATGGGGAAAGGAATTGGGCTTCCGGATCTCTGCACTGCCCTTACGATACGCGGTAACAGTACAATGATATTCTGTGAAAGTGTGGTACTTGCCCGCTCCAAACGATACATTCGCGCTTTCGTGTTTAAAGAAAAAGCCCTTTCCTTTATTTATTTTTCTTGTTAATTCCTTCCCATCTAATTATTCACGTCCTTACCCTAAGGTTGGCGAGGCATCTGTAGTCCTACAGATGTTCATACGCGATAGTGTTTAGTTACCATGGGGTGACTGGCGTCCTATCGATTACATAAAAAAAAATCATCAATCCGATAACATTAGGTAGGTAACGTATGATTCTAAAAAAAAGTCACAACGTCCGATACGCCTTGCCAACGATCTGTTAATAACTCACTATTCGCTGAAACGTGCGTAATGAATGATATAATCTTTCAACACATGCGTTGATTATTTAGTTGATATGAAGCGAAGTATGTTGGTGTGACGCTTTCAGAGTCGATGGTCGGTGCCGATTTCCCCATCGATATAAAAGTGATTTGATCTAAAATCTGGGTGCCCACCATATATATCGCTTTAGACCAGCGTGGTGGATTATTGTCAATTCGTTTAGAGATGGGACCCGAGGCCAGCAGTGGGAAATATATGGGCTGTGAAAAAAAATTAAAGCTCAAAATTCTTTTTGTCTATATCATTGAAAATTGTATATTTTGAATGCATCAATAAATACTTATTGAAAAAACAATTACCAGTAAAAGGCAATTGTATAAATATGCAAGTAAGCGTAAGTATCGAGTGATGTGCGTGGTTTTTCCCGCCATTGGAAGCTTGCCGGCAAAACCCGCATCGCTTGCTCAAAAGAAAAATGAACAAGGAAAATATGAGGCAAACTAAATAAATAAAAATATAGCAATTATTAGGCCTATTTATCAGAATTCGTATGTCCATATATTTTACAGGAGCAACAAAAACGGATTTTCTTTTACAGTTTGGGATTTTTTTTACAAATTACAAAATATTATATCGAACCCATCGAAATAAGTCCCACTGCTGGGCACCCAAAGCATACACATTTCTGGAGAAATGCACACTAAAATATTACCCTTATCCTAGGCGCAATAGCATGACACCCATACTCGCAATAAATACATGTATATATGTATATATATATATATATATATGTATATATATATGTGTATATATATGTGTATATATATGTGTATATATATATGTGTATATATATGTATATATATATATATATATATCCACTACCATTGACTCCAAAAACTTCACAACTAAGCCATATAGGTCGAAAACATTAACTTAGCAGTGTTAATTTCAATATCCCCTAAAAATATCAGAGAGAAGATGAGAGAACTTAACCTCAATATGAATGCCCTGGTATTGAAAAAGGTATATAAGTTAAGAAATGTTTCGACCTATTTGTTTATTAATTGCTGTGTCAAAGAATAGTTTATTTATTGACAATAAAGTACATTATCCCTGATGTTTTTTACAGCCCACATACGTCCCACTGCTGGGTACAGGGGCCGCCCTACGAAAATGGGTGGCCCTATAGGAGTTTACGTTAACCTAACACCTGTTTCCAAGTCGGATTGGCGGGACGCTTGTAATCGCAATAATTTCATGTATATTATACATATATTTACCCCGATGCGGAATTTGAACCCGTAACCACTGACGTTGGAAGCGATAATTTCGCTATTGAGAAAATTATGTATTATGTTCCCATAATGAACATTTTTAAAGATTTAATTGTGATGATTTTTAAAATTTTAAAGCTAATAACGTTTGTACTAGTTAATATATTGTTCGCATCAATAGCCCAATAGTAGAATCGAATTCACGACATTGGATTATAAGTACAAACCTAACTGATTGGGTTATTGGTGCTTTTTATTGCTTTAGCTAAATATGGTGTGCCGTAATAAAAACGGGATATTTTTTTATGTATGGATTACAAATATAAATTTAAACAGCCATAAAACATGTTTTAAGTCAATTCATTAAAGGAAAACTTATTCATTAATGCTTTTGGATGGTTTTAATGAAAAACAGGCTCAATGAAGTCTTTAACAACTTTTAATTACATTCCAGGTGTATGGAATGTTGAAATTTAAGAGTGTGGCCCCAAATCAATCAATATTGTATTCTGACATTGAAATCAAACAGTTGGCCTAAATCAGACAAAGTATGCATTGTTGTTATTAATAGTGCTAGTCAATGTTTCGGGAATTCCATTTATTCTTCCTAAACAGTCTTAACAGTTAGATACAACAACTTTGAGTATTATTTTAATGGTCTCATACATTCCATGGTCATATAAATAATTATAAACTGAATCTAATTACTGTGTTATAGTTGAATACATGGCACTCAAAAATTACGAGCAATACATTTCTTAAAGATGTAAGAAAAACAAATGAGGATGTACCTTTGGACTCACCTATAATAAATTCCCAGTCTTATCTCTCCATATTCTTTGCTAAAAACCTATCATATGTTTCTGTGAATTTTTTTCTTGTAATTAAGTAATTGTCTTTTAAATATTTTACAAAATCAAAAAACTTCTTCATATTTGGTCCCATTTCAGACCTATATGGGTATCAATTTAACATCCTACAAACATTTCTTCGAAAAGTCCAAAGGTACAATTATTAAAGTCCTTTTCACATTCAGATAAAGTATATAATGGATAAAATATTATTAACCCTTCACAACCAATAGCATTGAATGAAAATATGTGAGTTTGAAACAGGTCTAATTAAGTCATAGGAAAATAAATTAGTGGCTTAAGAAAAAGCAAATAGTAAATTAATTGGTGGTTTCAAAAATTAACACCCTGTATGTTTTTAAAAATATTCTTAAAATATTTTTCCAATATTTGAAAATTTCAAAAATATGACAGAAGAACTTCAAATAGAGCTTAGATTTTAAATTAAATATAAAATATTCATGTTAAAATGATTTGCTTGCTTATAATTGTATTTCTTTCATAATTAATGTATTCTCACTATTTATGTTTTGTCTATTTTTCATATGTGATAATATAACTGAAATAAATTTACAATTTAATAAATTAAAAGTTGGTTCCAGCCCAATCATACATTGTAACATATATATGCAATAGAATAAATATATTTACAGCATGTTACTAGATATTATGGCAATGACTAAAATAGTGTTTTCTTGCTTTGTGAGGTAAAGTAAAATATTTAAAATTTTACAATTCAATTGATTCTTATTTTTTATTCATATTTAGTTTTTGATTGCATGCAATAATTACAGATTACCATTATAACATAGAGCAACAAATTATCTGAAACTCACATCAAAATTATGTTTTTATTTTTTGAGCGAGATATATATTATTTGAAAAACAGTTTTCTAGGAGAGGTTTCATACTCACTGTGGTAGAATTTGTTTAATTTTCATATAGCTCAAATGAATGCATATCTGAGAGTTCTTTAATAATGGCAACACAGTGAATGTATTAATACTTATAAAACAAAATTTTGCGTTTTATTAAGCTCTTAAGTTATGTAAGAAATCAAAGAAGATTAGAATAACAATGTAAATTTATAAAGGTTTTTCTCAGTAAACCATGACTGTTCACAACATAGATAAACTATCTTACGTTGAAGATATGATTCATGATTCTTAAAAACAAATAGCGTTTGACCAGATCGGAAGTGGATGCCATTCACTATTGATAAACGGATTTGTGTAAGAGTGACTCACTCTACGCTTGTAGATATTATTCTGACACCGAAGACTCTTAATGAACACTTAAATCAGTGTATGACACAAATAATATTTTAATGGCAGATCACATAAGGTAATAATTACCAGAAACTGAATACAACAGCCCAAATTATTAAATCTATAAACATACAAAACTCTCTAAAACAAGAACAACAAATATCACCACATTCTTTACAAAATTATAAATACAATTAAAATAAAAACTTATACTAATACAACAAATATTCATTCATATGCCATATCATGAATATTACCCATGTGGTGAGCTTGGTGGCAGTACACAATGTAACCAACTCTACATTCACCAAAATTAAAGCTTTATTAAATGGAGGGGTTCCACTCAGAACTTGAGCTTACGTTTGAGCTCCTGGGCACGGCCACCCCAATCCAACCTGTAGCTGCGAGTCCTCCATGAAATTTCAGGATTAAGCAGTGCAGCCGCAAGCACAAACGGTGCACAGCACTCGCTCCACACCCAACCAAGAAGAAACTGCACTTTTGTGAATGGTGGAGATCCATTTTGTACTGAACGTAGCATCAACCAATCTGATAAAAACCACACTAGCACATGCACCAAAAAGAATGGTAAAGGTTCCGCACCAAAAAGTTGGCCAGCGGCCCACGCGGCACCGGCGCCAAGAGGCATACACTCACTGAGCGGTTCCAAGAAGGTTGTAGTAGGTATCATGGCGATCCGCAAACGCGCCCAGCGCGTCAGACGGGACTGGAGCGCACCCACAGACCGCGTGCCCGCATTCTGCATTGCAGGCAGCGATGCTACACGCATTCGCCAGCCGCGCGACACCACTTCCTTCGCCATGAAGAAATCTTCAGCTAAATATTCACCAAATGCAGCTAATCCGCCACATTCCTCCAGCGCACAACGCCGCATTAAAGATGACATTCCCACGTGACAGTTGATGCCGAGAAAATCTGCACCAAGGTACATCCGAGCTTGGGCCGTTCCGAAAAATACTTTTTCATAGACAGCAGCGAAACCTTCCGCATCACAAGCAAATGGCATCTGGTGTACGATTGCAACGTCTTCTCGCATGTGCTGCACCATATCAAGAAGAGCATCATCGCGCATACGAATTCCCGCATCGCTTATAAGTATTAAAGGATACTTTGCTGCCAAGTAAGCCGGTTGCATATTGTTTATTTTTGGGTTGACACCAACAGACATACCTCCAGTGAAAAGTCTGGCTTCTATGTGAGGATACTTATGCATCAGGCTATTAACCAACATGAGTGCTGGATCGTGTTCATTCTCTAAGCAAAATAATACTTCGTACATTGGATAATCGAGATTAAAAAAAGTTTCGAGATTGGAGAACAAATTTGGGTCGACACCTGTAAGTGGCTTTAATATTGAGACCCCAGGATAAGGTTGTTCTGGCGGAGACCGGTCTACCGTCCGATGTAATTTCCATTTCGAATATGACAATGCCATTATATGTATTAACCACAAACACACCCACGCAACTATAAAAAATATAGCAAAACCATACACTGTATACACCATGGGCATCATAATTGTAAAATTCTTATGTCGTTTGGGCGTTCGGGCCACATAATATCGACTAGTTTCGAGTGTAGAACCGAGTGCTATGAAATTGTCATAACACTGAACTAAAAAAGATCCAGATAATGACACTGTTTTAACTTATTCACCGTGTGTTATCGCAGCATTTTTATCGCCCAAATACTGGTTTCTTTTGAAAAGGGTCGTATCTTACGACGAGCCGTCCATACCGCACAACGTATCATAGACAGCTTAGAACGCTAGAATAGACAACAGACCATCTGAGACACTGATTGTGTCACTGTGTGACTATACTTTGTAAAAGTTAGGATGATAATTTTGACAGATCACACTAAGGATGAGGGCAGTGTATAATCGTTAATGAACGTATTCGATTATCGATTACTATTCTTATATAACTTGATATCGAGAGCTGCATAATTATTTGTAATATTTTGTAGACCTAAAAATACCTAATACCTTCTATAAATAAATGATGAATCATTTCCATTTGAATTTTTAAAACTCTACATCGCGTCCAATTATCGTTGGTTAACAATTTAAAAAAGTGAACATTGGATATATTAATTATAGATTTTTTTTCAAATAAATTTGATAGGTAATCGTAAATCACTTATATATTTACAATAAATAATATAATTTATTCTAAATGTCGCTCGTTTATTTTATTTCAAATCGATTTTCGATAGTCTGTAGTTGTTTGTTATGAGTACCATTTCGCTAATGGGGCGGTAGCCATTCATAATGATATTATACAAAGTACATTTTACCGGAAAAAAATACAAAACTTCATGTGCCTGAACTGACCTGTCAAAACTATCATCCTAAATTTTATAAAGCATAGTAAGTGTTCACAAGGACTATTTAAAAAACGCATTATAACGATATGTTTTTTATTTATAAATAATGTACTTTAAATATGAAAATAAAAAACAAACTTATTATATAAATATTATTTCAAAGTTTAACAAAAAAGAATCGGGCGAATTATGTGTATCATTTTTATCACTATACTTCGAACGTTCAACGAACAGATATTGTTATTTATGTTATTATATAATTGTAATAAATAGTTATGTTTGTATCGCCGTCTTTTGATTATTTATAATTTCAACAATTGTATTAAAATTAAAACTAAAAATTGTGATGATTTCTAATAAATAGATAACGTTTTATTTCTTTTAGGATGTTATGGACGTGAGCAAGAAATAACTTATAACATAGCAGATACAACTTAAAAAAAAAATAGCATAATGCATTTATTTAAACAGCAGTTAGACTAACATAACTATAAGTACTATTCAAATTTAGAATTTAAATTTATTGGATTTTGGGTCTTATAAATATAAAATAATATTACCATTCTATTAAAAAAATGCACTACTTGATTATAACTCTCTCAAAATTAATATAAATAACTTATTAATATTATATATTTTTGTGAATTTAGGCTGGAATAATTTTTTTAACTACAAACACAATATTATAAAATGAAATAAAAACAACGTTACTCATGTAGGTTCGCGGAAAGAGATTACGTTTGTAGTAGTGACTTAAAAAAAAACTTGAGCTGGCCAAGCTCTACTATATTTTTTAAGCATAAACTATTATACTAATGTTATTACTCCCAAAGTATAAACTGTTTCTTTTACCTTTTCCCGCCAATTTTCATAAGTGAAGTCCATTTTTATTTCTTATGGTTGTAATGAATTCTATTATATTACTTATTTAGCGTGGTAAATAATTTAATACGGTTACGTTTAAGTTGAAATGAAATAAAAGAAATGGCTTCTTTGAAATGAAAAGAAATGATTTGATCACAAAAGTCGTTTTGTATCTGTCGTAAAAGTGTCTGTCGCGCGGCGCGAAATTTTAATAAATATATTTAAAATTTATTTTTTTAGCTGCAGAAGTTATCAAATTTAAGAAAATAACGACAATTAATAAATTATAAGAAATGGATGTGAATCATATGCTAGAAAGTGTTAATAATTTAAAGGATTATATAGGCGTGTCTCAAGATTTCGCACTTAGGTGCAATCAAGCTAATATACAACTAAATTCGCTTACAATTCGTTTTCTGAAAAAATTTCAGTCATATGAAATTGAGGTAAAACATCTGTTGGATGTATGTATGCAATTAAGTGGATAAAATATAATGGAACCGTATTTTGTTTTCAGTATTTTATAAAATATGAAGAAAATGGCGTTGCCATTAAGATGTTTAAATTATTGTTGTTGTTACCACCTTCTAATATTTGGAGTATTTTAGGAAAGCATTTGGCAAATGTATTAAAGTACTGGCTTGATGCTCTTCATAAACATCCTTTACGTAATACTAGCTGGGGATCATTTCTTCAAGTTGTATTAAAGTTAATAAAGGTAAGTTAGGTAATATTTTGAAAGCCACAAAGTAAAAATAGGCACAAAAAATGATTTTTTTATAGAACAGTGATTTTAAAGAGAAAACTTTAGTATTTTGAAACTAACCAAGAGATTGAACTGAAATGAAGAAAGCTTATATTTATGTTAATATTTCCAAAAGCTTGTCTACCTGGGAACAAATGCATATTCAGTAGGAGAAATATTCGACTAAAACATAATTATTAAAATGTCTTAAATTTTATTTGCATGATAGTTTTGATGTATAGATTTGTGGCAATGGGACATGATAATTGTCTTGAAAAATTGAGGATTGCTGTGTGGTTTCAGCACAGAAAAGGTCCACTTTATATCTTTTATAGGTGTTATATAAGGTGACTATGGGAGCGAATATCAGAAGATGGGCAACAAAGCTAGAGATTAATAGAAACTTCTAGAAAAATCATACACAGAGGTGGGGATTATGACAACAACCTTAATTTTGTGGGAGCCCTTTAACAGCAGAATATTATGGCTGTATAAATTGATTGAAGAATTATCTAGATTTACTACATACACAAAATAAGTGTCAAATTAGATTTAAACCTCCTTGGATTTAAATATCCTTGTGCTCACATTTATAATTTTTAATCGGTCTTTACAATCCCATAATATGCAGGTAAATTAATACATATTTTATAAAATAAATCAGCATAAATTCATCAAATCATAATTTTTCATAATAGAATCTAAATAAACATACATAGATGATTATATATTCAAGTATTAAGTATAATAGACATAGTATTTAATAGCACAGAATATCCACTTTGCAATACAAAAATAATAAATCTATTTTTGCATAAGTTTGACACAGTAGTTAAAAAGTTATGTGCATGCAAATGTTTAAGTTAATAATTATAAATATAGACTCAAAAGAAAATTTATTATTCTATCCAAAAATTGTCTTTTATATTAAGAGTTTTATTGCATAATAATGGAGTAGAAGCTCAATTATTATGGAGTGTGTGTTATAAATACACACACATGACTATCCTGACCTTTTATAGGTTTTCTCTTGATTGTGAGTTTTGAAGAAAGAAGAGCTCCAGTCTCTTTCAGTGTCAAGTGGTTGACACTTTTGCTGGTCAATCTTTGTCAGTCTTGTCCTTCTGTCAGATTTTTTCCTCTTCTCATTTGTTCATTTGGCATGCTCTTTCTCTTTTGCTGTTTTTAAGGTACTGTTATATGGTGAGAGTTTTACTTATATGATAAATGGTATACTGTTAAATGTTATAAAAAGTTTTACTTATATGGTAATGTAATACTGATAAATGGTATGTGTAAGAATCAGGTTTATCCACATGCACTTTTGCTTGTTTAATTTAGTAAGGATGTCACATACTTTGGTCTTTTGTTTTAAGTCTTCTTTCCTCCATTTGCTTTTTCTTGTTATTCCTATCATGCTACTTTTCATGGCTATTTACCAACATTGGAGTTTGTCTGTTTTGTAAGAGAACATGTTCCATGGTAAGATATGGGAAAATACAGCTGTTAAAAACTTTTATAAACAAAACCCATAGTCTGCAAGTCTCCAGGTTTGAATATTTAAACGTATACTCGCTCGTGGAGTTTGCGCCTTTTTTATTGTACTTTTTCATATTATCTTTAATTTGCTGCAGGAAATTCGAAAAAAACATATAGATTTAAACAATATACTTGTGGAAATAATTTCGGAAAATTTATTAGATCTCGCTTGTGATGAAAAACTTGATGCAGAACAAAGATATAGAATTCTGTGTGTGTTTAATTTGTGCTGCAGTGCGTCGAGCAGGGATATAAGATTTGCTCTACGAAATCAGCTTGAATCATATTTGTAAGTTTTTAAAAATAAAAAAAATTATAAGTTATTATTCTCAACCAGTAGTATTTCATTGAATTTCGAACTTCCAGCTTATATGTTAGGTATTCAAGCCCGCTACTTTTATACCCTATGTATATCTTGAGAACTATTTATTGCGAGAAAATAAGGCAGCGGGTAAACCATTATAAACTTTAACTGAATGATGAAAAATTTTCGTCAAATCAGGAAACGGACATTCGTTCGTCTCGCTCTAACCACCAGTTTGACCACATCGTTTGATAAATAGAGTCTTAATCAGTTGATTCGCGGGAAATACCTTGATAATAGAGCGTTGATTAGTAATTTGGCGTAGCGGCGTAGGCTGCCAGTAGAGCTGAGGACCTCGGGTTCGATTATGGCAATTATTTATATGTTTTTTTAAATAGTTATTTAGTTTTCAATACACTTAAATCTCAACTTAAGGCCGCGCCATGAAAACCTCGAAGGGTTTATCCGGACATCGACGAGACGTTTAACAATTAGTAACCTATTTTTAATTGTTTTTAATTCATATTTAAATATTTATCAAGTACGCTTTGTTTTATCATGTGATTCCGCCATAGAAAAGGGGAGTATGATCAAATACCGTTAGATAGGCAGTAGCGTATAAGAAATAAAACCAATACTGCGATCCTAATGTGGGTGCATTCAAGGATAAAACTAACATCCAGAGTCGACTTTAACCATTCAAGAGCGTCCGTACCAAGTCACCATTTGGGCGCTCATTACAATTGCGCTATATAACAATGAAAAAAAGGAAAAAAAATTCACATTCAGATACCATTTTTTTATTGAATTATGAAGGCATATTGCTTATAGCCATAAGCAATATGCCTACAATGTCTGTCAGTCGGTCGAACGCGAAACCTTTAATGAAAAACAAATGTAAACAAACTTTAGTTTTCTAGATTTTTTGCTTTCAGAACTTTTTTCAATAGCAATTTATTCTTTTAAAATCCTAAAGTTTTACAAAGTGTCAGTTGTCTGTTTAACATCTTATCAAAGTGATAAAACTTTGGTAAGGCGAAAAATAGTAAACGTTCTATATAATAATTAGATTATAAAATATTTTATTTTTATAACTATTTTATTTTTACGTAGCATTCTAACACCCTCAGAATACAACTAGTAAATAATCTTTCTGTGTTATATTTCAATATTTAAAATATTAACATATAGCACCCTGTCTGTCAGCACCAAAATATCTATTCTTATGGCAAATTGCGGAGATGTATCTAATCAGTTCGCCATCATGCAAGCTCTCATGCGTTGGCTTTTGCCGCGTATGGATCCAGCTGTGAGGCAAGCGGCGAAAGTTAAATGGTTTCCCGAACATTTGTACAGTAAGAAAGCGATAAAAATATTTTTGGAGAGACCTTGGCAAAATTTTCTTCAGGTATGTAGTTACTGCATTTTCTTCAGGTGTGATATTGACATTCATATTTTCATGTCAATATCACGGTTTCGTGTTAGGGTAGCAAACTATATATAATAATATATTTCAACATTTTACTCATATTATTATAATGTACAACGACACTATACTACCACAATATGCTATTATATTTATATTATTATAAATAAAATAGCACAATGTCGAGAAATCATTTTTAGGGAAACCAGAATACGAGTTTTCAGTCAGAAAAATATATATTTAATAGTGATAGAGCCACGCTGCAGACGAATACTTTGTCATAATATTTCTCTGTAGCATGAATGGGCCGGCTCGCCCGGGGAAGTACCACACTCCCGCAGAAAACCGGGGTCTGAGTGGTAGCTTAACTACCGCGCTTCGTACGGTGAGCGGCTGAGTTTCGGAGGCCCATCACCCTCCCCCCTCCCCCTCCCATAATGACACTTTCCTAAAAGGTCGACAACGCTTCCGCACTACGTATGACGCTGCGGAAATCTATTGACGGCGTTGATTACTTTCCATCAGGTGACATTCCTACTCTTTTGCCATCATATCCCATAAAAAAAAACCGAAATCGTACCGAAATGTTTTTAATAAAAAAGAGGGAAGACAAATATTAATATTTATAATATTTTTATATATATAATATTATAATATAATTAATATTATAATATTTTTCGCCTTACCAAAGTTTTATCACTTTGATAAGATGTTAAACATTATATATATATATATATATATATATATATATATATATATATATATATATATATATATATATATATATATACATTAGACAAATAAATATATTAATAGTAAAAGTGGAGACGTTACATAAAATTTAAATGTTCCCCATACAGGTACATTTTTCAAAAACTATATCATCATCAACCTGCAGCAGATAGTTCGATGTTGGCTATATGCATCGAACTATCGTTAACTGCCTTACGCAGATCGTCGCTCCATCTGTCCAGGAAGCATTCCACACTACGTTCGCCAAAACCTGGATTCCGCGACAATTACAATAGTATGAAAGAAGTTGAACTCACAATTTGTTTGGTATTTGTACGAGTTTTATAAAATGCCTCCAAATTTTTAATAAGTAAGTTTATTAATAGATGGCGCTGTATTATGGTGTTATAGGCTAAATTTCGATATGGTTAGTTGCGTTGTAAACCGATATATTCAACTTTGGGAATTAATAGTGTTTCATTTTGCACGCGGGCCCCCGAACTCGCGGGCCCAGTATTCAATAAAGCTGTAAAAACCAACCAGGCTACCAACATTAACATCTTTCGAATCAAGTTAATAAAGTTTTAATGAGCGGGCCTGCGAGCTCGCGGGCCCAGTATTCGATAAAGCTGTAAAAGCCAAACAGGCTACCAGTATTAATATCTTTGAATCAAGCAATATGCGTTCCGAAAATTTGACCTTTCATACTCTGAAACAGTCTTTTGGGGTTACGGGCCAATCCTGTACAGTATTAGTTTAGAAAAGTTTAATTTTCAGGACTCCCGAGACTTTATAAATGCGCAAAATGAAAAATCTAATGTCGTAACTTCAGTTATATGCAGGATGATGACCGTGGGTGAATTTATCTTGGTCACTGTAAGTTTTCTTTAAGTATTATTATGGAGGATGAAGGTGGATATATAATGTATGTAGAACATCAATTTACGGCAGAAATTTGATGTATTATATTATGTTTCAATATAGGGTGAAGAAAATATTGTACATTGGGTGGATATAAACCTTTCTACAAAATGTATTTCCATTATCCTCGAGCCGAAGTTGCTTTTGACTTATGGCGTTGACTGTGACGGTGAATGCGAAAGCCTTATTTTAAGTGAAGCCAATGTTGTATCTATAAAACTTAACAGGTTTGTTCCTTTAAGTAATGTATAATACATAGTACTTTTTTTATAGAAGGTGTAGACCATAGGTTCCCAAGGGGGGCGGTACCGGAGCTGTAGCTTTTCATGGCGGTAGCGGGTCCAAAGAAAGATGGGGGCGTCATGCAATACCTCCATTTACGTGAAAATCATTTTATCTAGCCGTCTAAAATCTTTATCTTACTATTATGGCGTAAATAATATTTTTTCTTGTGAAGTCCATACAAGGTAGGAAACCTATGATGTAGACCATGAGTAGCGTACCTTGTGCCCATAAGTAATTTATTATGCCCTGCCGTACGACTGCTGGAATTAAAATAAAAAAAAATAATCAAAATTAACAATATCAAAAATTAACAGAATAAATCTGAATTATAAGAATTAAAAAACCAACTTACCCAATAAATATATGTATACATCACGAAAAGTTTAGTTGCGCCTTTACTTCCGAAACGTTGGTAACCCCAGGAGTAGACAAACGAGAAATCCAGTCACCTTATAGTAAGTAATCACCGCCGCCCATGAAAATCTGTAAGACTAAAGACATTGCAAATGCGTTACCTATCTGAAGTTAAAAAGAGGAAAAGAGTTTTGACACTCCGCATTCCTACACTTGTCGTAAGCACGGAAAAATGCTGATATTGAACGACGATATAGAAATATAGGCGTGAGGGTATCGTAATTCGCTAGTCCATTCGTCCTGTAGCATGGCTCTATTAAATAGGTACTCCACTATACAGCTTTTTAAGGATTCTTCTCCTGCAACTCTCCTCCTCTCCTCCTCCTCCTTTGTTATAAAACGGACACCTTACAGTCATTGGCTTTTTAATGAATAATATTTTTTTTAGCACTTAAATCCTACAATCGGTTTTTTAGTCAGTAAACAGAAATCTGTGTGAAAATGGGCATTTTTATGGGTATAATGAAATTAAGGCTACGAGTATTTTTATGGTACTTTAATAAAAAAGGACCATTATTGTCTTTTTAATTAAAGTTTGTGTTTCCTTTTTACTTACTTATACCGCTAACTTGGTACTTCTTCTTTCGTAATAACTTAATTGAACAACTTGGCAAGGAATGTTAATAGGAACGGTGCTCCTATTTTTATGGCTTCATTTGGCAGGAAGTCTGGTCCGGGACTCTCTTCAAATTTTAAATATATGACAGTATTTCCATTTCGGTTATTGGATCTGATTTTTCTTGTGTAAGTAGCGTTTTACTTTCGTATCGTATCTTTAGCTAGTTTTACTTTCTTTTTCTTGTGATGGCTTTTTGTACAGGTCTGCATATAAGGATGTTGCGATGTTAATTATCTCCTCTCTATTTATAACTTCATTTTGTCCATTATAATGACCTTGTATCAGGCTTTTGCAGCTTTACAGTTCTTTATATGTTCTTTTAGGGGTTCGGAACTTTTGAAACTTCTTCTTTCAATTGTTTCTCTTCTATTATTACCCTAATCTCTCCTTATTGATCTATTAGTTTCCTTGAAGATGTTTTTAAGTTCTTTCCTTGTTTCTCTTGATCTGTTACTTGACGTAAGTAATTTAGTTCGCCTAGATATTAGATCCAAAGTTTTTATTTTGTTGATTAATATCTTTTGTGTTATGTTATTGTTTTCTGGTCTGTTGGTTTGGTTAAAAATTGTAATGTTTTTGCAGTCTGTTACTAAGAGTTTGTATATTTTCAGTATTTTTTGTACATGTGTGCAGAGTTTTCAAGTTCTTTTTCAGATTCTCTATGTAACTCGTTATGTTATAAATACAAGAACATTCAGTTCTTGCACCTATGTATAACATTATAAATAATGTTGTTTTTAATTCACAACAAATAAGAAGAATAGTAATATAAATATTAATAATAGATGAAAAAAGAAAACTTTACCGGTAGCAATAAAAAGTCCTTAATGCTAAATACTGCTAAATTGCTTATCCATTAAGAGCAGTTAAAATTTTATTAATTTAAAGGCTTGATTGATTAGTGTGGGCTCAATTTGCAGCGAAGCTTCGAAAGTGATACTATCTATAAGGACAAGGGAAGCATTAAAGCTATGCCCTTCGGATATGCAAATAGCGAGCGAGGATAGCCGTGAGATTAGTATATATATTGATTCTTGGAGCGATATGACCAGTGTGGATGAAGCGCTAAGAAAGATATATGCTGACAAGTACCAAGTAAGTAAAAACATATAGGTGGTCCCACTACACTATAGAATCAGCTATCTCCAGCAGTATTTTCGAAAAATAAGCCTACACATTCCCATATGTTTGCAGATGCTTTTGCAACTTGAAAACATAGACAATCTATCCGTTCAAGACGAGAGGACCGATAACACAGTCGACATTCATGCGGTGAGTAGGTTTTATCATCTTATTGTGTAACAACTGTTATATTATAGGAACTTATTCAATCAATCACTACAGCTATTATAGTCGATAGCTGAAAATTGAGTTTCCAAAAATAGAGGAGTATTGCCATAAACCTACTCCTTACTCAGGAAGACGTCACTGTCTGTCTATTACATTCTTCCATATGCTCCGATAGTCGCGTCGTAAGACACCCACGAGAAGAATATATATGACCATATTCTATGTCGAGAACCACGCAGCTGGAATGGTAGTTGTTGTTATCTTTGATAACACCTGTTTAAATTTAGCAAAATCGCGGACAGGGAAATGTCCGCGATTTGTGTTTCGATAGGGCGCGTTTATTTCACGTTATAAAAGACAATAATGTAAATAATAAAGTTAAAAGTTCAAAAACTGTGTCAACATCGAAACATAACTTACGATATAAAACCACTGTCTCACTGGGGACATAGAGGATGATAATTAAGATAGATGAAGAAGATGTTGGTTTATACAATAGTTTCAAGGAAGTATTATAATATAACCTATTTGTATGCCAGTATCCACATCTATTAAAAAGGCTGGATCTAGGATATATATGTATGTATGTAAGTGTTATATACGGGGACAAGTGAGATGATGGCCAGCTTAGCGCGAACTATTTATTGCGTCACTTAGTACAGCCATGATCGCAGCCACAGATAATAAATATATTATACATATACCCAACACATCTCCCCCTTGACACAAAAGTATTTATCTATTGTTTCATAAAAGATCTCTTAACGCCTGGAGGGCCGTGTATCACCTCTGGTGATTGTAACATTGGGATGGTCTATAGGCAGTGAACTATTCTCATCCTCTTCCTTTTCCTGCGAGGTAGGTGCTTCTCTGTCTGTTGCAGAGTTAGTGGAAGGCTCCTACGGCTCAAAATAATAGATGGATTGGCACTACTGATCTCGATGATTTAAATCATCGCAATCCCAATGATTTAAATTATCATTTCCTTTGTATAATACTAATTGATCGTGATGCTTTTTTTCAATATTTGAAGAGATATTATCTTCATTTACATATAAAACTTCTTCCAATCTCTTTACGACCGTTCATCTAGTCCAGGTGAATATGTTGCCAGTATTTTTTTATATATAATTTCGTGGACGGGTGTAAATATCAGTTTATTTTTTCTGCCATAAGCGTTAATCTGCAAATACTGTTTTTTAGACTTCGTTTTTCTAGGATTAATTAAATCTAAATGTGACCTAGGCTTCCGTTCGTATACAAGCTCAACTAGGGAAAAACCTGTAGTGGAATTAATGGAGTTACGATAGTCAAAAAGAAATTTTAAAAGTCGCTGTCTACTTTCTGTTGTAGTACCGCTAGATAAAATACTGCTTTTAATTCTCTTCTTCACCACTTTGACGAAACTCTCAGCTTGTCCGTTATTAGAAGGATGATAAGCGGCCGTCAGATGTGTTATACCATTTCTTACACAAAATTTTGAAAATTCTGATGAACAAAAAGTGGTAACGTTGTCACTAACTAACGTATTAGGTAAAACGAAACGAGACATAAAATCGTCCAGCTGTTCAATCACCATACTAGAACAAGTAGCGTTGTTTATATCGTTCTACCCACTTGGTATAAGCGTCTACTATTACTAAGTAAGACTGACCATTCAAGACCTAAAAAGGCGACTACGATTTGTCCAACCACCTCCACATAATATCAAGGAGCTTAAACTGTGATCTCGGCTGAGAGGGAACACATTCCACAGGACACCAACAAAAGCCTAGTGGAAAGCATGAAGGAGATAACCTGCCGTAATTGTTGCAAGGGGACCCATGCTCGATATTATTTATTACTTTTTTATTTAAATAGCATAAAAATACTTGTAACTTCAATTTCACTATACCCATTGAAATGTCCATTTTCACACGGATTTCTATTTACCTTGACTAAAACACTGATTCTAGGATTTAAGTGTTAAGAAAAAAACTAAAAAAAAAAAAGTAGCCAAATATAGAAATGGAAATATTTCGTAATATAATTCATATAACTATTCTGATACTAGCTCAAAGTTTGAAAGGTTTGCAGTGGGTGCTAGTATTGGGATTTGTATAAAGCTGCTATGACTGTCGTGACATTTTACTCTACTTCCTTGACTTTTATTTCAATGCAGTAAATTGATTAATATTTCGGATTTGACTTGGGATGACTTTGACTCCTGTACAAAGGTTTAAATTACGTTAATAGAATAAAAGATTTTGATTGGCTCAAGACAAGGCAATAAAAATGTTTCGATATAGACACACATTATAAATTTATTTATGTATAATTATTATTTTGGCATCACAGATCTAATTTAATTCCTCACCTTCAATTAAATAGAACCTGCGACGTTTTGAGCGCAATCCATAACCGCTCTGAAAAATACTGACCTTTAATGACACCCATTCATTCAAGATAATAGTATAGGTAAAATATACATAGCTAAACGGTGGGTAGTGTAATAGTATTTATTAAAATCGTATATGTCATATGATCATTATCTGTCATTCGTGTTTCTTGTATGAATAAAAACTTTGTGCTTCTTAATTAGGAGGAAGAGAGAATACTTCATCCAGTGGAAGTTGCAGCGCGTTCAGGTAAACATTTGTTTTATTATTTTTTAAGATAGTGAAAGAAATATATCTCTAGTCTCTATAGTCCGCTAGCACACAAATAAATTTAATATAAATGAAAAAAAAGAACCAAAAAAAAAAGAAAAAGCAATTCAGTGTGCATTATTACAGTATGTCAATGTGCCATGTCTCAGTTAAAATCTTTCGCTAGCCGAGCGGATTCATCCGCGAAAGTGCACAAAAAAATCAGTGATATGTGTGGGTTTTCACGCCTTGATGTAAGAAAAGCGAAACTTGAAAATATTCACACTTCTTTTCGTGTCTATAATTCTGTGGAATATAAATAAAGAAATATTTCCGAAGGATTATTGGAATGTTTAAAAACATTGTTTGCCTTCATATTTCTCGTGTAAGGCCGGCGATGGTTCTCCAATGTTTCTGGTGTTATATATTTATAGTTTTTAATAGGCGGCGTTGATTGCTTTCCTTTAGAGAACACGCTTGTTGGTACTCCAATGACTTACTCCGGCCTTTGTTAATTTTGAACTACCGTAAAGTAGCTCAATTAAATAGAATTATATATTAATTTTTCAAAGGCCGGCGATACTTCTCCAATGCTTTTGGTGTGTTATAAATGTCTATTAATGAACTACCGTAAAGTATTGATATTACTATAGGTGATTTTAGCGCTAGATCTCATATTTGCATCATGTTAATAGTTTATTGTAGCAGAAGATGTAAAGAACGCGATTCTATGTATATCTTCTATAGAAGAAGAGTTTGAGTCTTTAAAATTTAAACGAGTTTAATAATATTTTACTATTTGCATACAACAGAAAAAATCAATATCAGCCCGCGGCAGTCCACTGCTGGACATAGGCCTCACCCAAGGCGCGCCACCTAGCCCGATCTTCGGCTACACGCATCCTGTCTCTGTCAGCCGCCTTACGCAGATCGTCGCTCCATCTAGCAAGAGGGCATCCCACACTACGTTTGCCGAGTCGCGGTCTCCACTCCAGCACTCGTCTACTCCAACGATTGTCGGTTCTCTGACAAACGTGTTCAGCCCATTGCCACTTCAGTCTGCTAACTTGAAGAGCAATGTCGGTGACTCTGGTTGTCCGACGAATTTCTTCATTTCGAATTCTGTCCACCAGAGAAACCCCGAGCATAGCTCACAGAAAAATATATAATATATAATCACAGAAAAATATATTTATACTATTTTCTGTTTTTATGGTTGACGAAAGTTGTTTATAATTTCTAACAATTTCCAGGTTACATTGCGAGGGAAAGAAATGCTGGTACCACAGTGTCGCCTTCTACAACCTCTACAACATCTTTGGCACAGGTATATATGTATTAGCCCTGCCTTAAGTTGTTTAGGTCGAGATTTGAACCCAGTAATTGAAATGGATACTTTTTTAATATTTATTTAAATAGTCATTAGGTTTACACCTAATTTTTTGACAATATATATTTTAATAAAATCTGAGCATGGAAGGAATTAATACACCTTAATATGAAATTGAATAGTGGATTGAAGGTTAAAGCTATGGATTTAGAAAAAAAAAGAATTGACGTTAATAAGGGTATTTTAGCTTTTTGCAATGTTACATACAAACTTTCTCTAATGTTTATTATAAATTAACATAAAATTAATTAGCAAAGGAATATTAATGTTAATAAGTTAATATAACTTATATTTTATGATTTTTTACAAATATTGATGTAAATGAGTTAATTCGGAATTGACTCAATTAAGAAGTAGAAGAAGTATTTAGAACGTGGGTGTGGAATATCGTGTACCATTTTTTTTATGGTGTAACTCAGATCACTTATTGTTCGCGCGGAAGGGACACAGACGACATGGTGTATCTTATTGACACGTATCCACGTGACACGTTTTTAGTTATATGGTTTAATATTGTAGATTTTATACAAGAAATATATAGCTTTTAGGATAAATAACAATCAGGTATATTTACACTGATTCCAGAACATTCTATATCCTTTGTTAGTGAAATAAAATTTGGTCATGTCTTAGGGTTCTGATTAAATTTATTTTTGTATAGAATTCCAATAAATAAATGTTAGCATCATGTTGTGGGCTATAACTTATAATCAAAAAACTATTATGTACTACTGTGTCTGTAGTTTAAAATCGATAATAAATTAAAAGAGTTTATATAAACATTTGTTTATACATATGATGCTTATTTTAAACTATATCTATCGAAACTTGCATTTCAGCTCCATGATAAATTAGCAGCTTTACCTAATTACACTTTTGAAAGAGAGTCGCAAAAAGTTTGTGTGTGCCCACAACTATCCACTGTTACAGAAGTAAGCGAGGCTGACGAACAACAGAATTTTAATCCCAGTTCAAGTGCACTAAAACTTAGACGATGTGGTGTGTTTCAGAAGTTCGAAAAATCTGTCAAAGTAGATAAACGAAATCTTTCACCTGATGTAAAAGATAATAAGGCCTCTGTTAGTTGTCTTCTAGTTGCCACCATTGGTTCTGCAGATGAAAGTGTCATAAATGATACCTTGGAACGCCTACCAGTAGGAAAAGAAGTTAATACAGACAATATAATCGATTTGATGTTACAAGAAGCCTTTCAAAGTGAAAGTGTAAATCAAGAACATAAGTCTTTCGTTACCAATCAAAACGTTTCAAGAGACCATATTGTTAAAACAGCAGTCAAAAATAAAGCATGTACTGTTGTGAGCAACTCTACTTCTACTGAAGAATCTATTACGGATTTTGTTGAAGGAACTCAAGTTGAGAATAAAACAATATCCAAAAAAGCGTATTCAATGTCAAATAAACATCGACACATCAAACCCACTTCTCAGCTTGTTACAGGAGCAAGAGATAATGTTGAAACAAAAGTGGGCATTAACAAAGATGTTTCTGATTGTGTAAATTTTATCGTTGATACAGTTTGTAGTGGTGAAATTAAAAAAGATAATGAAGCTAGCCTTTATGGTAGTACCTCAAAAATAGACGATACGAAGCCAGAATGTTCTAAACCTGGTACTTTAAAGGTATCGAAAGGTAATACATTTCAAGATGAGAATAAAAAAAATACAAACTTTAAAAACAAACGTGATAAAAAAGCACCAAGAAGTACTAATACTGTGCAAGCTGAGGAAAAACCAAATGAAAATACAGTCAAAATTCGTAAAAAACGCAAACTATATTCTCCAAAAGATGACTTGAGCAACTGTTTAAATAATAATCAAACAGAAAATGAAAATTATAACACTAGCGATAGTACAAATCACGGTAGAAGAAATTTAAGAAATAAAAAAAATGTTAATTTAAATGAAAAAGAATTATCACCAAAAACTAGTAAATATGATCTAATTTTTGATAATTTAAAAAAAGATGAAAATAATAAAAATTTAGTTCCATCGATTACTAATAAGGATATAGCTTTTTATAACTTTACAAGTGATAGTGAAGATGAAGACTTTAAATCCAAGAACAATAAAAAGCCTATTACCTCGAATGCAAATTCACTTTTGTCAAGTAAACAAGTTACAAGAAAAAAAAAGATAAATAATTCTGAAAAGAAAAAAGCAGAAGGGCGTAAAAGAAAAAACAAGGTTGATACTGGTGCATGTATTAAACATGCAAATAAAATTAATAAATCGACAAAAGTACTACTCGATGAACCAATGAGAAAAACTGCAACAGAAACATTAAACACTTCTTTTGAAATTCTTATGCCTCAAAATATGGAAAATAAAGAATGTGCACCAAAATTACCAAAGAAAAACGAATTTGAAATCATTCCTGAGGATAATATTCATATACAAACAGTGATATGTAGAAAAAAAGCAATTCCAAAAAAAGATAAAAAAAAACCGAAAAAGTTATCATCTGATTTCGTTAAAAATTCAATTAAATTAGATTCATTGAGCAATTCATCTGAAAGTGCATTACCAGGTCTAATAGTTGAAGCGGTTCATACGGATGAAAATATCGATAATGATTGTGATATAAAAAACATATTAGAAGGTTTAAAAAGCCGAAATGAGAAAAAACATAACAATCCTTGTATTGACTTGAACACTCCTCAAAATATGTTACTTGATGAGAAAAATAATAAAAATGTCATAAGTTATGTTCAAAACCAAAATAAAATTTCGAAAAATATATCAAATACATATGAAATTCCCACTGAAATTATAAAAACAATGCCGAAAGCAACAAATATTGAAAAAATAGATTTATCAAATGAGAATAATGGTGAATTGAGAAAAGCTGACAATGAATTTAAGCTTAAACACAAGGAACATATGGCCGAAAATCCTGATACTAATAAGGAAATAATAGATATCGAAATTGAATCAACCGATTCTAAAGACACAAACTTACAAAAATCTATAAATACCGTGGGTAATTCTCCAATAACAGCGCATGGAGATCTTAAATTATGTGAAGAGGATTTACCTCCTAGTGGTGACTTATTAAATGAGATTATAGAACCGCGAAATTTAGAAATTGATGATTTAAATAATTCCGAAAAAGAGTTTTTAACAAAACTTACTAGGGAAATCGATTTTCAAAAAGGCGATCCTGTTTCATATTGCAAAGTGAAAGAATTGAGTAATGTAAACCTTAAACAAAATAAAACAGGGAATACTTCGAGTATTGCTTGTGTGAGTAAACGGAAGAAGGCAGTTTGTGGAAATGAGATTACTAAATCGGTCATTGAAGTTATGCGCCGCTCGATGATTTCACCAATAAATATATGTGATGAATTTATGCCAATACCAAAAGATAATGCATCATCAGCAAAGGAATCATCTCAATCAGATGATAGTGATAAAGAAGAAAGAAGAAGTTTGTCTAGCAATAAACTTCAATCGAAAAATGAAAATAAAATACAAACAGAAACACCAAAACGACACTTCTCAAGTTCTGTGGCATATGGGGGCAAATCAAATCAAATTTCAGAAACTATTAATAAAGAAGGTATATCTCAGAATTTAGTTTACTCCCCAGTTAAAAGGAAAACCACTTCAATATTTGGAGAGGAAAAACGAAGAAAAATTGCAAACGATAAACCAATATCAAGCACACCAAGTACGTCCAGTGTGCAAGATTGGGTCGAGAGTGCGATGTCTTCGACTAGTAAAGGTAGTTTGAGTTTTATAAATTTTTATTATTATTTTCCGTCTGTTTCACAAGTTCAGAGTCGCCCAGACGGCTACGGAGAGGGCTATGCTCGGAGTTTCTTTGAATGATATGGTTTGAAATCATGAAATTTTCCAGAGAACCATAGTTACCGATATAGTTCGTCGTGTTAGCAACCTGAAGTGGAGAATGGTCACGTTTTTCGAAGAACCGAGTCATAGAGTGGAGATTGCGTTTTAATATTGTAGGATACCCTTTCGTCAGATGCAATGATGATCAGCCCAGGGTGATTGGCAGAAAATTGACGCGTGAAGAAGTTCCTAGTTGACGCTTCTTGGCGGGAGATTTTGTCTAACAGTGGACTTTCGCAGAAAGGATTATGTTATATCAGTCAGTCTTTTACGTCAGCCGGGTGCAAGCGAAAAATTGTAAAATAATGTAAAATGTAATGTGTAGCGCCGTAGGGGCTGTGGTAGCATGCGTCAGCGTTTCCCGCAGTTCTGATAAGTGGCGCAGAGGTTTATAAAAAGAAAGAAAAGGTAAGGCTTTTTATTACGTGCGGAAAGAAAAAGGTTAGGTAGGTTTGTAAGAAATTTGGCGGAATTCTACATTATTTGGCGATTTCTCGTCTGCGCCCGACTAACAGAAAAGTCTTGTTGAAGAATATATGTCTTGTTTTGCATAAAATTAATAAGAGTTAATTATATTCCAGCCGAAGCTGTCAATTTAATTTTAAAGGAAAACATAATGAATATAATAGAAAAGTTGGACACAACTGTTGAAGAAATTCATCGCAATACAGCAAAGAGGTAAGTGGTTGCAAGAACATATTTAAGAGACTCCTTTCTTCTATATATATTTGTATGTCTGTTCCTCCTCTTATTTATGTTAAATGATGGATTGTATTGTAAAAGGTAGTATCTTAACTGCGAAGTGATGCAACAGGAGTCTGGTTTAATACTCTTTTTCTTTACACAAGTGGATCTATTATATATACAACTGATGAATGGCGAGAGAAGAGCGTGGGGTGCGGGGGACGCGGTCAAAGCAACAAAGCGCGTTCCACGAAAGCGGAGAATCAAAGCGCATTCCACGAATGCGGCGTAACAAAGCGCATTCCGCGAATGCGTAGTAACAAAGCGCGTTCAAATTTGTTCTTGAAGTATATATTGCGTAGTAGGTAGCTACAGTATTCTGTTTTATTAGATTAACGCGTCGAGGTCTATAAGAACACATATATGCTAATATATAATATTGTTTATGCTAATATATAATATTGTCTTTCAACTGAATAACCTTTCAAAATTTGTGATAAATTTGGGTGTAATCTGTAGTGCCAAAAATGATTAATGAAAACTTTCTTTTTTCATCTTTCATAACGCAAGTCCAGCAAGGGGACTACAAAAGCCGGTAAATAGAAATGATTAAAAGATTAATATTTTATTCTTGTATTAAAGATTGGCGAGTATGTTTGTGGACTTACGGATACAGTTTTCCGATATGTGGGAGAAACAAAAATCTTACGACAAGCAAACTGGTCAGGATATGCTAAAGAAGATAATAAGTATAGTTTACACCAAGATTATAGCTATGAAGGAGAGGTAGATAAATTTATCTATTAATATTTCATATTGTATACGTAGTAATTTGTAAAATAAAAACCTATTTAGTACATGCAGTTTGGCCTTGTATGAGTTTAAAAAAATACTTTCCAGTAGTTTATACTAAAAGCAATATTTTTTATTTTACAAAATATTGTTTTTGACAATTATTTTCATGCAACAATATAAAAGCTGTTCCATACAATTATAAACATGTGTATACACTATCGCCCACCCGCGCAGATGACATGGGGAATTCCCCGCTAGTGTGGCGTTTCCGACGCAAACTGAGTAATATCGTAAAATAAATATATAGACATTGTATTTTGCAATAGCGGTAGAGTCATGGTAAAACCAATGGGCCGGCTCAAAAAGGAAAGTTTCACATCCGAACGGAATATTGGCGTCAAATGGAAGTACTTTATTGTATTACCGCGTCACGTACGGAAGGAAGGAAGGAGATCCTTCCTTGATTTCTTTCTCTCCGCCAATTACTTCCTTCTTCTCCGCCCACAATTCAGGTATTTTTACATATATTAGTGTATACATCTACAGTGCTCTTTGTCCTGCAAATATTTATAGACGGCGTTGGGTGCTTATCGATAGGTTTCTATTTCATAAACCTGTTATCTTTCGTCTCATGTCTGTGCTGTCTCGCCGTAAATTTCTCGACGCTAGTCGTTTCTCTTACGCGTCGCTCGAACTATAGCTCACTGTAAAAATATATACTTCGAGTATATAAGAGAATCTATCATCTCAAATACCAAAAACAATTCACAAGGTTAATAAAGCTTATAAATTGGGTAGAATTGTGTTCCGTGAATAGCTGTTACCTGTGATATCTCTGGAAACGTATCATCGTCATACTAATTTTCGTAATCCGGAACAGAATGTTACAATGCTTTTATTCTTCACACCTGGGCTCATCACAATACACAAAGCTATCGATAATAAAGCAAAGTAGTTAAGTGGTGAAAAACAATGGTGACGTTGATTGTATAATATTTAAATAAATTTTTTTCTCAAAATTACATTCTTAGACGTTTGCCTTCCAATACCTTAATAAAATAATTGGATAATTCTTTATGGGATAAAGGGTGTAAGCTTGGTATAAGATGGATAGCTTATTAACACCACCCAAAGATATCTATAACACCAATGGCATTGCAGAAGCGTTGTTTTTGAGATTTTTCCTTTGAGTCGTATCGGTTAGGATGTACCACAGTGGTGGTGTATAGAAAGAAGTTCCGAGAAGAACGCTACGGACGGTAGGTTATACCGAAAAACTTAATTTAAGTTTATGTATGCCGTTTGTTATATAATAATGTAATAAAGAAAATGTAATGTGTAATAAAATAAAACGTCAGGATTTTTTTATTAAATTGTCTATTGACATTACAGATGGGAAAATTTGTCTCTTGACTGGCACAAACGGTTTCTTGAATCTTCGGAGAAGTTACACAAGCAACTTATAGAGGATATCATGAGAGACATTATTACTTTGTTTGACGCCAACTTTGACGAGACGAACCAGAGGTAATCGAAAATTGATTATTAATTTCATTTCGGCGTTAGGTGGGTAGCATTTTACTGTTAACGCGTTTCGTTCGACGACTTCTGAGATGCTTTTTATACTTCTTGTAGTCCCATTAAATTTATCCATTTTATTACTAGCTGCACCACCTTTCAAGCAATTTATCTCAGTATTACCCGCAGATTGTCTGGGAGAGAATGCCAAATGCTATCACCTTGTTAGACTATTCATGAGGACAATCACTCCGCCTGGAGTGTACGTCTGAAGAGAGGATGAGCGGCACTAGTTGCTTACCATCACGCTTGCTCGTTTGCTAATCTGTTCCATAAAATAAAATATTGTACATACATACATATCGTCATGCCTATTTCCCGTAAGGGTATCTCGACACATTTTCCTTTCTTTGTGCTTTCTCCATACTCATCACTCTCCTCATGCAAGCTCGTATGCGCAACATTTTTATATAATTAAAAACTATTTGAAATACTTCTCAAGTGAAACTTTATAAATAATGTCGCTCACGCAAATGTTCAATATTAGAGGTCGACAGATGTGTTTCGACAGTGTTTTATATGTACATACGTATATCTGATTAAAATATGTTACATAAAATTTCTGCTGTGTCGTATGTTACATATGATCCCACTGCTGGCACGGGCCCTCCCCATTTTTAGAGGAACCGATATTAACCCATCACTTTTGTTTAATGCTATTTATTCCGAGTCTCGGTCAAGCATGATGGTTTCCGTTCATCCTGAAATGGGGAGGTTATATATTAAGCAATGAGATATTAAGCTGCAAAATTAATAATTTGTACATCAGTATGTTCCAGATATATATTTGCGAGTAATTCCAGGTCTCGAGATCAAGAATTGAAAGAATCTTTTTTATCTAATTATGAACAACAGGCGATGCGTATGATAGAAGCAGATCTAAAGCAGAAACAAGCTATGGTTAAGATTCAGAAAGAAGACATACAGGCAGTTATAGACTTTATGAAGAAGCAAGATGTATAAATAAGCCGCAGTGCGGCGTACGGGCTGTGTCTATATCTATATAGTTTTTTTTATATAAGTAAACAGATGAATTTAAATGTTTATGACTAATTTTTTTAAAAAAGTAAAAATAAAAGTTTTGTTAATATAAAAATATTTTTAAATGTAATTTTAAGGCATAAGGTGAAATGAAATAAAAGCGTGTATCGTGTCCTTTTACCATGATTGAAAAATAAAATGGTGGCCGTTCTATCAAAATGCAAGTTTATCAAGACATTGTAAAAAGCTGAATTTATATTTCAAGAAACCTGTCAAATGATTCTTGACACTTGGCAAAAAGAAATAAGAGGAGGTTAGCGATTACCTCTTGCAACTGCAATGTGAGGCAAGTGCAAAAATCGACCGGAATATCGCATAATGTGAAACCAAAGGAAGTTTTGTTTTGTTTCGACTTCGCACCATTTAAATTTGGGCATATTCCGAAGTACCAAAAATAATCAATGAAAGGTTAGTTTATCCAATTTATTAATAATAACTTAACAATATAAGCTTTGTTCCTACACTAAATAACGTTATAAATATTGATGTATTTAATGCAAAAAAATGAGAAGAAAAGTTATGTTAATGTGTCAAATGCAATATGTTGGCGATTCGATTAAGGTTATTATTTTGGAATTTAAAAATTGCACAGGAACCCAGGTAGACACCTACTGTTTTAATGTATATTATGGGGTAATAGATCATCTAGGCTAGAATTACAGGTGTATTCTTTTGGCGACCGTTCTAAAATACGTTTAAGATACGAATTGTCCGATTTACGGGAAGGATCTGCTGATTCGTCTGTATTCTTCTCGAATATACAAGCAATTTACAGTTTTCTTGAATAATAAGTGTTCAATACAATACCTTTTATTTTTTATTTTAAATAATTTATATACAATATAATGATTAAGTAACTCAACAATTAGTATTTTCCAAACATCCGAGTCCTAAATTTCAAATGTTTCAATTGCACCAATCTTAATTTAATTAATTTTACATAAAACTGTCCTTATGTTTCTCAAACTTTATAGTCGCGACCTCCAAGTATATCAGAATACTTTAATTAATACACGTTTTCACACGCTCTAAATTTTCTACTAGGCAACTTACGAAGTAATTTTTGGAATATCGAAATTAAAGTACTTTTGAAACAGATTTAAGAATGAACACGGCTGAAAATAACTTTGAAGTTGATTTTAAAGAAGCAGAACCACTTCAAAGAAATAATAATTACAGATAACAATTATAAATAAGAGATATTGCTAAGATTAATAATAAATATTGATCATCCATGCATATAGAGCAGCTTTATCTCCAGGCGATTTTTTTTGGATTCTTGGAATGACTTTACGCATAGCGGCAGTTGAGGGTCTGATGAAAGATTGTCTAAATGCTCTAAAACTTGTGTACTACTATAATAAAATATGAGCTGTCTGTATACTTTTACATATTATACATTTTTGTCATGGACAGTGCTTATTTTACATTCCTTACGGCACAATAGTTATGGGGTCTCTTGTAGGGCGCGACTTTTATGTTGAGTACATTGATTTATGTGAATTGCATTAGCTTCATTTAGTTCGTTTCCTGTGCTAAGACTCATCTTGGCTTGTCGCAACTTGTGCGAGGAACACTTGTTGAGGTTGACTCTGGTTGCCATGTGATGAAACCTGCAGAAAGTAATATATTTATATTAAAAAAAAACGTAACTATAATGCCAGGCGTTTTTTAGGAAGCTCGACAAAGTTGGGGTTTTTCAACAAATTTTGGTGAAATTAATTTTAACATAATTAGTTTTGATTAGTGGTAATAAATGTCATTGTTTGTCGGTTGTCTTCCGTAGAGTCATATGCTTGAAGATGCCTCGTGTTGGGGCGAAACAGGTGTTATTTACAATGTGGAAAAGTGGTCGTGTGTGTTTGGTGTTATGTATAGTGGTTTGTGGGTGGAGAGTTGCTGGCCGTTTTTGCTGGGCGTTTAGTAAGTTTTTGGTTTAAGTTCCAAATAAATCCACTTCATCCAGCAGGAAAACACACATTAATTTTCTGTTATTGTTTTGCTTGTCGCGGATCTTAGCTAAGTAAAACTTTTGACTGTCCACATAGTGATAGATTTCCGCAAAGTAACACCTGACTCCATTAATCTAATAAAATCTTCACCTGTATTATCTGCGGCGATTGTTGTGGTTGGGCTTGTATGACGATCAGTTGCCCGGCGTTGTTCTGCAACTGGGGTCTGACCATGTTCAACTGTGCCGCCTGCGTCAACTGAATCTACGTGTAACATGAGGAATATCACAGTGTTATAAGGATGTATAAACGCAAATACCATTTATTTACGTTAACTGGTATTTAGGTTTATTTTCTGCGTCAATAATTCAACATCCACAGTCAACGGCAGTCTATTGCTGGATAAAGGTCTCTTCAAGTGGATGGATTGAAGAACTGGATCTTTGGCTTTACGCATCCACTTTCTGCCATCACCCAAGTGCCATCAGGCAAGTCAAACTGTGCAGTTCTGTGGGACTTTATATATCTCTATCTGTAATTAGTCTTAATAAAAAAAATGTTTTATCTTAATCGGTGCACACTTAATGTTATCGTAGAAACCTACAGAAGTTTATTAAGTTAAAAACAAATATATTATTTCAATCTTGGCTTGGCGAGTAACTTCTAATACTGAGGCAAGCTGTTCTTGCATTTGGCACGGATCATCATCAAGCAATTTCTCCAATTCAGCGTCTTCGAATGTTTTTGCTGCTGGAGGCATCTAATGACAAACAGCGAGAACTTAGTTGTGCACCTAATAATTTGGCCGAAATCGTCTCAAGTACTCAAATGCAAAGGGTTAATCTATATAATTACATTATACATTATTCTATATAGTTCTGAAAACATATAAAGATGTGAAGATATATATAAAGATGGATACAACATTAACAAAAAGTGAAAAGCAGACAGATTACCTATATATAGACTTAAATCTTATTAGTAATTTAATACGGTGCGCGAATTGTACCAAACTATCGTAGAGAACGTCCAAGTCATTGTTACTTTTTATGTATTTGTGGTACAATTCATACAACGATCGAAGTGGAGCATTGGACTGTTGAACGTTTTAAAGTTAAAAAAACTTGCCGGCAACTGCTGGATATCTCCGGAGGAAGTGACCACTTGCTGTACAAGCGTGACGGGTTGGGCTCCGCTTCCAGAAGACGTCCCCGTGTTTGATGTCTGTTTAAAATAATATGCAAAGTCATCACACATGTTTTCAAGATACAAAGCGTTAAGCCGGATTGGCAGACTAAGAATTATCCGAAATGCAGTGGTGGTGGATGTCTTGAAAATAATCTGTGAAGTCATCAGACATGTTTTTAAGGTACAGAGCGTTAAGCTGAATTGGCAGACAAAGAATTATCTGAAATGCAGTGGTGGTGAATGATTTGAAAATAATGTGTTAAATTATCATACGTTTTCAAGAAGGTATAGAGTGTTAAGTCGGATTGGTAGACCAAGAATTATTCGAAATGCAGTGACTTCGTACATACGATCACGTCTTTACGGGACGTTGCTTAATCGCCACACTTGTTGAATGGATTGGGGATCGCAGTTTGGTTCTTACTTAGGTAGACACTGCCGCCTATCTACTGGTATTAATTGTTGTTTATGTTCGAAAATAAGTAAACAATTAGTGATTTTTTTTCAGTTATTACATACATACATAAGATCACGCCTGTTTCCCGTAGGGGTAGACAGAGACCACAGATCTCGCATTGCTACGATCTCGAAACCCTTTTTCTTTAACCACACTCATCGCTCTCTTCATACAAGCTTGTCGGTTAAGGGTATTTTTGACATGGTATATATTATTAGGTGTACAAATAAGTTTCCGCAGTTTTTTATAAAAAATTAGGAATTTATTGTAAAGGAAAAGTACATTACGTTTTATTCAAAGTATTTTCCATCATTTGCCACTACTTTTCCCCATCTTTCTGGCAACATTCGGATACCCCGTCGAAAAAACTCTTCATCTTTTGACGCTATCCACAAATCTACCCAATTTTTGGTGTCTTCATATGATGTGAAGCGCTGCTCAGACAGACCATGTGCCATCGACCGGAACAGGTGATAATCAGAAGGGGCTAAGTCTGGTGAATACGGCGGGTGGGGTAAAACTTCCCAGTTGAGTGTTTCCAAGTATGTTTTTACCGGCGCCGCAACATGTGGACGAGCATTATCGTGTAAAAGAATAATTTTGTCGTGTCTGGAGTAGTAATGGGCGCGTTTTTCCTTAAGTGCCCGACTCAATCTCATCAATTGTGTTCGGTAGAGAGCTCCAGTAATGGTTTCGCTTGGTTTCAGCAATTCATAATACACGACACCAAGCTGATCCCACCAAATACACAGCATGAGTTTTTTTCCATGAATATTCGGCTTAGCTGTCGATGTTGATGGTTCGCCGGGCTTAACCCATGACTTTCTCTTCTTTGGATTATCGTAGTGAATCCATTTTTCGTCACCAGTGACTATACGATGCAAAAAACTCTTTTTTTTATTCCTGGCAAGCAGCATTTCACTCATGCATAATCGGCGTTCAACGTCTCTCGGCTTTAGTTCATATGGAACCCAATTTCCTTGTTTTTGAATCATTCCTAACGATTTTAAACGATGTGAAATTGCTTGTTGAGTCACTTGTAGAGTAAGTGCAAGTTCTTTTTGCGTTTGGGACGAATCTTCCTCCAATAGTACTTCTAATTCCATGTCTTCGTACACTTTCGGCCTTCCACTGCGTTCTTTGTCTTTAACGTCAAACTCACCGTTCTTAAACTTTTGAAACCATTCCTGACAACTTCTCTCACTTAAAGCAGCTTCACCATATGCTTCTAGAAGCAATCGATGCGCCTCAGCTGCAGATTTTTTCACATTAAAAGTAAATCAAAAGTTCCCGCAAATGATGCTTATTCGGAATAAAACTTGACATTTTTGCACGAAAAAAATTACGTGATGCTGATACGGAATCACTAGTACTTTAAGGTTATGGTGTTGCCAGATGACTAAACTTGGGATATTACGTTTTACATCTGACAATTTCTCCATAACCTTCTGGTGGGGCCATCTTTTGACAAACCGCGGAAACTTATTTGTACACCTAATATATTATTATATTTTCACGTCTATCCCCCGCAGGGGTTGGCAGAGACCACAGAGCTCCATCCGCTACCATTCATCGCAGCGAAACGGCTCTCCATTAGTCGCTTCTCGCCTTCGTGAGAACCAGGACGTCACGGGTGGCGAACCACGTCGCCGTCATTTTCTTTTGACATGGTCTTTCTAATAAACATCAGCGAATTGGTCAAGGTATGTTTTTCTTGATCATCCCCTACCTACCCCGTGGACCAACTACCTCCAGTGATGTTTCCTAATCGATGCGACATTGGAACCTTCAAAATGCTCGTCTTGCGCCTTCTTATCTAATAAAAAAACCCTTTCATCCACAGTGACCGGAATGATCCACATTACAGTGATTTTGACATTTTTAACATGTTAAAATGAATAGGCGGCTATTATTCATAAGATTTCCCCATTAATAAAGATAGTTGCCAATTACCTGTACAACTTGTGCGCACGGTTGTATGACGAATTGCTGCTGTGTGTTATTCTGCAACGCGGCCTGATGTTGCTGCGCCAACTGAAGGTAGTACTGTACAGGTTTATTTACGCCTATGAGATGGCTGCCACGAGCATATATGTATATATCTAGCTTTCCAAGGAAACGTATGATATATTTTATATAGTATATCGTACGTTTCCTTTAATGAATCTCCTATAATTTTATTTACTAAAGGTAAATAGTGGCACAAAGGAAAGTTTCATCCCAATTCATTTAGATGAGTGGCGATCTTGTTGACTTTTTCCCGAAACTTCTTTCCACTCTCTGGAACTAACTACGTTCAGCGGTATTCCCAAACCGATGACATTGGAACCTTCAAGAAAAAACAAGCTTATATATCGCTCATACAATTAATCGTAGCAGCTTTGTCGTTAAATCTGAAATAGTGAGTGTTAAGAACTGGAGAAAAACCTGTTTACTAATTAATCCCTAGTTAAATTGCGAAAGAGACATTTCATAACAAAGCGTTACCTAGCAACCAACGACCTACATATTCTGTTTCAAGCGTACATACAAAATGCACGTACAAAGGCCGGTTACACTTCTGCCATGTCTGTTGTGTAACAAATTACTATGGGAGTCGTTGATTGGTTTCTTTCGGGGTAGACGCTTTTTTGATGCGGTCTATCTTTTCTTCAGTTTTTTACTGCAGAAAAGACGGTAATTCATTTCAGATTACAGTATCCCACGGACAGATTCTTTAACACCAAGGGTATGGGATTCTGTAACATCGTTATGCAGTAACGAAGGTATATAGGAAGGAAGGTATATACATATATATACTATTCAAAGGTAAATCTTTCTGCAAGTAGGTTTTTAAACATTTTCAATTTTTTTTAAAAACTACTGAGACCATTCGACGCAAGTTTTTTTTCTGATTTAAATAATGTAATAAAACCAAAATACATCATTTCCTACTTACAGCGAATACGTTCTCTGTCGTTGATATGTAAATGTGTTAGGAGTAACTGCTTGCTCACCTGGTCTGTGGAGGGATTGGTTCTCGGCGGGTCCTCTCGCGGTTTATTGGGCTTAACCTCGTGTCGTGGCACTATGTCGATGAGAAAATCGAACTGATCCGATTTCGATATCGCCATCGCTATATCGTTGCGCTACAAAGAAACACATAAAATTTTCATTTATATCAAAACACGAGCCAAATAAATCTTAAAGCACTTCAAGTTTTTCGATTTTTGGTGCGGAATTCACATTAGGCGAGCACGAATTTTCAAATGAAAATGTTATGTTTATTATGTGTTGCTCTGAAAACCAAAGTATTTATTTCATTAATTTCTAGTGTTTGGTATCGTATATCAACCTTAATTTAATTATTACATAATTTATTAAAATTTATTACCTGAAAACTAATGAAACGACATTAAAAGTTTATTCTTGAATTTGTCTTTAATTTTCACTAGTTTTTATATTACACACAGTCGTAATTACATTCACTAATCTCCATGTTGTAACAAAGTATTCGATTCTGTTTTACTAAAAGTGTAAAGCGCGCCAAGATTAAAATTAAAAATTAAAGAAATAAATTTTCTTTAATTTTTAATTTAACAGTTTTCATCACAGTATATATAATTTTATAGCTGAGCAGGCAAACGATCATACAGGTCTGATGGTAAGTGATCACCGCCGCCCATAGATTTTGACAACGCCGAAGGTATCATAGATGCGTTGCCGATCTTTTGCACACATACGATCGTCTCTTATAATATTAATAATAATTTATTTGTATAATGCGAGGTATAACAAGATGAAAAAAGACATACAAAAGCTCCATCACATTGCCACTTAATAGCGTACAAATTTCATTAATTATTACACACTATTAAAAATAACTACAATAATTATTACATGTCTAAATACATAAGTAAACTATTATATTGTCAATAAAATTATAATTTATTATTACATTTATATATCACTTTTGTTTATCTATTACATACATTTGATCGATCTTTTAAAGTAAAAAAGTCCTTAATATTATAAATATTGGCAACTGGTAGGGCCACGCTGCAGACGAATACTTTGTCAAGAATGGCATATTATTTGTCTGTAGCATGAACGGGTCGGCTCGCCCGGGTAAGTACCACACTCCCGCAGAAAACCGGCGTCTGAGTGGTAGCTTAGCTACTGCGCTTCGTACGTTGAGCGGCCTGAGTTCCGGAGGCCCAATACCCTCCCCTTCCCACTACCCCTCCGATTCCCACTCCCACTCCCTTAATTTCACTTTCCTTTAAGGCCGGCAACGCTCCCGCACTGCCTATTGCGTTGCGGATGTCTATGGGCGGCGTTGGTTGCTTTCCATCAGGTGACACGCCTGCTCGCTTGCCTTCCTATGCCATAAAAAAAAATATTGGCATCTATTAGCCATTCATATAGTCTTTTTTTAAATAATTTTGTGTTCAAATGTTTTAATTCCTGAGATATTTTGTTGTAGATGTGTACACACATGAACATGTATTGTATTCATGCGTATACACATGTATACAATACTTGAGTGCCCCTATGTCGTATCGATATGTCTACATTGCGGATGGTAGGTCGTACTATATTTGCACAGTTCGTCGCACAAAGACTACGACTAAATCGCACGGTGATGTACAGCCAGCCACCCAGAAACTATTTTGTCATATATATTGCAATCTATATAATATTTTCATCACCAATATCAATATAGAAGTATAGTTCACTGCAGAACTTTGACCTCCTTCAAAAATGCCGTAAGTTGCCAGGTATGCCGTAATATCGGGTGGATTGGTGTTTGAAGGTTGATTTTTATAACTTAGAAGGTTTAGGCTTATAGAAGCTGTTATCTGTCTATTGGTATTTGCTTCCATATTCGCCTTGTACCGTACCCGTGGCAAGAAATAGGGTGACTCTAGTCAACAAAAATCAACCAGTAGAATATAAGATTTTCTTCATACATAAAGAACAGTTTAGAAATAATGATACACTATTACAAACAAGTTAATCCAATTTTTTATGTATTTCTTCATAACGGCGAAGGCACCGATTAATAAAACCTTGATAACTTTAATTAGAAATTTTAAAATTTTTCATAAGAAATATTCTATATAAATAGAGGTAAAACAGTACGAAAATATCGTTATTACCTGCAATGTCCTTCTCTTGTTGTCTTCCGTATGCGACCAGGCTCTTAATGTCAGTTCGTGGATAAATATCTCCGCGGCTTTGGCGAACAGTACTGGCGCTTCGGCAGATATCATCTTTACCTCTTCATCCAACTTCATTATCTTCTTAATTCGTGCCAGCGGTAGCGCTGGTGTTTTGAAGTCATCCTGGTGATATTAAGACAAATTCCGCTTTGAATCTAGCGTTTTGAATGTGTTTAGTAAAATTCTAAATTAGATTATATGATAATTTATCAAGTTCATTTCTATATTTTTTATTCTAAAATTCTATTTTTCTTTGAGAATTTTAATTCAGTTATTTGAGTACAATGTTTGGTATCTACGATTTCGTTGTTGATTAAGACGAACTATGTCTGAAAGAAGTGTACGTAGAATGACATAAAATTTTTCCACAATTTCATCAAAATTTACACATTGATCAAATAATACCTAACGAATCAATTTGATAAAGCTTATAATTGATTTTCCCATAGGCCAATCCTTCATACGACACCATCGAGAGCAATCTTTTAAGCGATTATGGTATACCCAAGTCTAGTCTGCAATATTGCCAGTTCATGTTTTATATCAGTAAAATGAAGATTATTTTATACTAACAGCGGTGATCTTCTTTATATCATCTGATACTTTAGACCAAAACACCTGCAACGTCTGTTGTATGTTTTCAGCAGCTGATGTTTCCTCGATCACCACTTCAGTCTCAGTTTCCTCTGACCCGGTGGATGTGCCGGCTTGGTCTCTGGAAAAAACAGCGATTTAAAAAATGAAGCATTGTAGAAAAAAGAAGAACAATCTGTCTGTTTACGATTCATTGCGCTAGGATTTTTGGCCGAGATCGAATCTACAAACTTAAGCTTCGAAAAGAGCCAATTTATTCATCAATAATATCTCGACATCTTAGGATCACTATCATCATCACCAGCTTACGGCAGTCCACTGCTGGACCTAGACCTCCCCTAAGACGTGCCACCTAGCTTAATCTTCAGATACATGCGTCCAGTCAGTTATGTGTAGATTCTCTCGAGGTCTCTCCATCTAGCGGGGGAACCTCATCATACTACGCGATGATGATAACTGACCTACTGCTTCATCGAGGAACAAAGGCCTTCAGTTTTATATATATATATATATATATATATATATATATATATATATATATATATATATATATATATATATACACGACATTAAAACATATGATTACTAATGGAATCTATAGAGGACCTAACTATCTCAGTGCCAAAGTTATCGCTTTTCGAGTCACAAGTTCGATTCCTGGAACAAAATAATAGTCAGATTCCTAAAGGCAATATGAGTGATTTATTCCAAATCCGGGTGTCTTGCAAACCAGCTTTGAACCAGCGTGGTGGGTTCTTCTTTCCTCCAACAATGGGGACTCCCCTTGCCCAGCAATGGGACATATGTTGGCCGTATATAATTCGTAGTTTTGTTTTTGGTTTTTATTTAGTTAATTTAAACAATGTTCACCCTCAATATATATGATAAATAAAATAAGACTTTAAGTAATAGAATAAGCCTTCAAAAAGTTAGGCATGATTTTTTGAATTAGATATGTCAATTTTCTTATATATTTATTGAATATCAATAAAAAAATTAAGAAAACCCGGGTTACGAAGATAGTATAGGTCACTATTGATATAGTGAATTTATAACCTAATTTGGCACTAATTATATAAAAATTTAAGTGTTTTGCAATAGGAAATAAAATATGATATCATAAAAAATTGATAAAATATAAACGGAACTTACGCAGGTACAAAGAAACACACGGACATCTTGAATGTAACACAATACACCTGACGACCATAAATTGCTTTGCGAAAAGTTTTCTTTTGCTAATTGTTTATTTACAAATAATGTTTTGTTTCACCAAAATTAAAGACTCCGGCTGCCGCTTAAGTTATTAAATAGAGTAACCAATAATCAGTGCAATATTTAGAGATCTCCAATCACCAATAACTGAAAATGCGCCACTTCCACGATTCGTCCATCGATGACCAGTCACAAGCTTGACGTAAATACTGTGTTGCTATAGTACAGTAATAATGTGGTAGAAGTTAGCATTAATTTCATGAAATCAGTATTTAAAAAATCTAAAAATACATGGTCATAGATTTAAAATAGGGTGAATAAAACATATTATAAACAAAAAAATATATTGTGGTCAATAATGTATTATTTGCTCTCAAATTTGGTAGCACTAACCGGAAATAGGAATTCTACTCTAAATGTCATAAGCATATGACGTCATCAATGCAGCGTATCGGTTAGTGATTGTAAGCGTCTGCTTAATAAAATGGCGGCCGCGGAGATTCAAGTGGCAAACCCATCAAATTTAGCTAAAATAGAAAGGTTTGTAAACATTTTAGGATATTACGGATTTAAATAGTTTATATATATATATATATATATAACTATTGAATCAGTGGCACAGATTAAAAAAATCGTAACTATGGTTTGTTTATGTGTACAATATCTTTACAGTTTTCTCAATGATCCAAGTTATAAAGAAATTATTGAAAACTCATCAACATTCAATTCGAGATTATGTGCAGAAAGAAGGATGAGAATGCCATTTATCGATACACAAACAGGTAAGTTTGCTAATTTAAATATTTATTGGCAAATGCATAAGGGTGCATCGTAAAAATCAAACCGTGTAAGCTCAGAAGAGGGCGTTACAATTTTCATAATTAGTAATCGATAGATGATTTCTATACTTATATCTGGTCTTTTTACCCAAGAACAAGTTTTTACCCGTTTTCAGATGAAATTCATAACAAAATCAATTAAAAAGTAGTGAATTAGGTAAATTTTTTGACAAAAATTCTCAAAAGTTGATATTTAAGATTTTTTATAATGAAGTAACATTTATAATTTTTTTTTAAATAATTATAAGAAACAAAACATTATTTATAAGGTGTATTAAAGCATTATAAAATTTAAGTTAGTGGTGATAATTTCTTACCACTACACTTGTATATTTGTTTTATACAATACTAATTATTTATTTTTAATACAGAATTCGAGGGTCTGTAATTTTAACAGGAAAAACAAAAAACTGATTTTAAAAACATTCTTACTTTAGTTATAAAATATTTTTTGGGGTAAATACTAAGTATTTCATTGGATATTTTTTATAAATATTTATTAGACAGCATCAATAGTAAAAACTGAGAAAAAATGTTTTTTTTAGAGTTTTAAATTCTGATAATTAGCCCAATAATAACACAAAAATATGTTTTATATTAATATTATAAAAAAGTAATTAAAGTCAGTTCTTTTCACTAATATGTTAAGCTAACTCCATTTCAGAATTATCAAATTTTTTGATTGAGATTAATTTTTTACTTTTGTTTGTGCTTAATCATGATAGTTCATATGCAAGTTTAATAGTAATAGTGTCCTTTTGTTTACTCTATTTCAGTTACTTGTAATGATGATAAAGGTTTCTTTTATCCATCACATGGTTCATTGTGATATGATTAAGTATTTGCTGGACTAATGAAATTATACAATAGTGATACAATAATTACATAACCCACTGGTGTGATAAGAGAGGTTTGTGATAATTAACCATAATCTCTGGTCAGCAAGTACTTTGAATCTTGAATAAAGGCTATCTTTAACCAAAGAATATTTTTTTGTAAAATTTTTTTTTTCAATTTTATTTCGATTTATGGAGGGACAGACATTAACACACCACTCTTGTCTAAAGCAGATTAGTGGGGTATTAGACTCAGAATCAAATGTGGAAACAAACTCACAATAATAGATTTTGGGCTGGGATTGAGACCATTAATACTGTAGGAGGCAGTACCCACCACTAAGCCAATTGGTCGTCAATTGAGCTATAACTGTTTCTAAATATAATTATGATACTATTCTTATCAAAAACCTAAACAAAGACTAAAAATTATTTTGAGTATGGTATATTTTTTACAGGCGTCGCCCAAAGCCACTGCAATTTATTTATGACAAGAAAACAGCGTATGCCTGGTGCTCGAGAAGGCCAAGTGTACACATATCCTGCACAAAGGTTTGTTCTCCTAAATTCCGATTTCACTTCACTTAGGAAACATTAAGACAAAAGTAAGCAATTACCGTTGCCCATGTACATCTACAATTATTAATATTGGTAATGATGTGAATGCTGAAAGAAGGACAATTAAATAATGGAATGAGGAAATAAAGGGAAAAGGATTAGATGTCAATCATTTTACAAAGCACAGTCACATTGAAAAATGTTGGCATATAAAAGAAGAAAATACAAAAACGTGTTTCTTTCACCATTTCTTCTCCATTTAGAGGAACCATTGCAAAATAGTAATAAAAGCTTGAGTGTTAGTGGAATGACATTTGACAAATGTAATTTCTATATGTTGAAAAATAGAGTATTTGGATGCCTATGATTATTCTTTGAGGGTGTGGTACTTCCCCAGTTGAGTTAGCTCATTCATGTCATTACATAGCTTTACTATCAAATATAGTGATCATATAAACTTATTTAAATATTTCAGACTCTGTTTATTGTTTTTTAAGATGGCGTAAAACGCGACGGCAGTACTTAACAATGTCTTCTACACGTTGGGGGTGGAGTGCATTAGATGCTTTGGAGAATGCTGGAGATGGTGAAAACAGTTCTGGCATCCCAGGAGATGCATTAGCAGGAGAAGACAGTCGTGATGGCTCACAGACTGCTGCCAAGGATGACCCAAAGGTATTGGTCAGATTTGTAAAAACCTTGCTTTAATATGTTGAATTAGATATGAATAGAAAATCAAATTATTTTTCATAACTATTATTATTATAATATAAGAATATTTATAATATAATAACTAAATGTTAAAAATGGGTAAATTTATAGTTTTATTAAACTAGTTAAATATAAAACAATCAAATTGAAAGAAATATATGTAGACTGATATAAGAGATACATTGAGAATTGAGAGGAACCTAGCTTTAGATTGAAGAAATGTGAAATTGCTACACCGAGAAGTGCTATATACTATAATATGCCAGCCATACTGATACGGCGACACGGGATCTTTAGGGGGGGTTTTATCTTGCATATAGTGAAATTCTTCCAAGTGAAGTTAATTTATTAATCAATCACTTTACACTTCTTTTGCCATGAAAGGTGACATGTCCCTCGAAAGACATCAGTCCATCGAATCTTGTTTTTAAATAAAAAACAATTTATTTCTTTCTATTTTAAATTTTAAAATTACGAATGTAAAAAAAGTGAAAGGGTTTTATTATATTTTGTTAACAAGTTTTAATACATTAGTGATACATTTATCAATGTATCACTACAGTACTGTTATGTTAGAATAGTTATGAATAGAATGGAGGCTATACAAATATTTATCTCAGTTTTATCTCAATTGAATATGAATGAATGTCACTGAACTATTTGAGTTATTTATTTGCCTATAATATATTTTTAAATAAAAAGCTGAGTTTTTAGTTCTTTCTTCAATAATGAGAAGAAAACATCTTCAGTTCACTTGGTTCTCCTTTCTCACTTTTTCTTTTCTTTGATGGCAATTAGTTATAACTAGTATGCCAGTGTCAAGTAAAACATGATAACTAATGTCTTGATAAAAAATGGTTGATAAAAAATGGTGGCTATTCTACCAAAACTTGCCATGGACTTATTCAGTCAACTTAAAATGTCACAATACACACATTTATTTCAGTTGTAAAGTATGAGAAATTTTATCATTATAAATATATTTTTTTTTCAAAAATAAACAGTCAAAATGACTTGCTAGGCAATCTAGTGTTAAATGAAATAAGAAATCTTTTAATACAGTCGGTCAGTTACTTTGATAAATGAAATTTCTGTGCACAGAAAAATTAATTTTGATAAGGAGCATTGACTAATTAATCAATATTAGATGGATTTACAGGAATGGTTCTATGATGAGTTGGCTATAGAAGAAATGGAGACGGGGGAAGAGCCTGAGGCGGAGTCTGATGAGGATTACTACGACGATACATACGCGAACCGGCGCAAACGGCGCGGCGCTGCGCCCACGGGGCCGGGCTCCCGCGGTGGTCGCAGCCGCACCAAATTGCCCGACGACACTCCAGCGAAACGTGGTCGCGCGGTACGTACATAGACTTGGTCACACGGTCTCATTCACAGGTTTTGCAACGAAGCTCGATTTCAGTGGTGAGATTGTATTTTATTTTTTATGGACCATCAACAGGAGTTCATTCATATAGCTCGTCATCAAAACCTTTTATCATTAAGATTGGACGCCTGTGTTAGGCTAGGCACGTGGTACGGATGGACGAGGCTAGAGTACTCAAACGCCTGCTCGACGGCAAACCAGATAGATGGTCGTAGAAGCCGCGGAAGGCCTAATCTCATATGGCTAAATGGAGTCGAGGACGACTTTAAGGCAATCAGTGTGAGGGGCTGGAGGGAAAAAGCTAAACAAAGATCCGACTGAAAAAGTTTACTGAACCAGGCTAAGGCACACCCGCGGCTGTAATGCCTTGATGATGATGATGATCAAGAAGAGTTACATTGTAAACTTTCAAATTTTTCTATGTGTCAATATTTGTCTGAACACATTAAAATGAATTAAAGATTACACAATTAAAGATATAAATACATGGACTGAAATGTTAGTTTTAATATGGTGCGTGAATTGTACCACATTATGATAAAGAATGTCCAAGTCATTGTTTCTTTTTAAGATTTTAATTGATTATTAAGAATATTTTATTAATAATAACTAGCTAACCTGCCCTGGCTTCGGACGGTTGGTGTATCTAATGAAAAGAAATGAGACAAACCTCAGAGGAAAGAACAGCACGAAGCAAAGAGCTTTGCTTTTGTAATACAAAAGAAAGGTTAATTGAATATGAATGAATGTCAAGCTATCAATTGGTAATCATAGTAATCATTGAGCCATTTATTATTATAGTTTACGATTTAAAATGACGAAAAAGAGTAAAAAAAAATTTTACGTCTTTCTGAACAATTTTTTCAAAATTATCTCGTCCTAATGTGAAACACAACAAAAAATAATAATCTAATTTGGTTCAGTCGTTCTGAAATTATGCCCGTACATACATTTTGACGATTCATTTTTGTTTACATAGATAAATTTACAACATTGAAACAGCTTTCTTATGCTTCAGTTGTAACATAATTTACAACTTAAGCATAAGTTATATTACGTTATAGACTATATGCGCCGTTCTAAAGTTTATAAGGAATTATTAATAATGTGTGACTAGTAGATTAATAGTGTGTAAAAAGAACAAGCTATTAATCTAATATTTATGATATTACATTTCATATGTCTATTTAGACACACACGAAGAATAGCGCAACCATTAAGCTGACGTACCCCCACTACTGTAGATGCCAGACCTGCGCATAAGACCTTGGATTTGGTCGTACAGAAGAGAGAGATTGCCGTAGTGATGGACTTTAAAAAAATCGATGTGTTTTTCGATGTAATATTTCGCATTGGTCAATCGATTTTGTAGCGATACATTAATATGCATGTAATGTAACCTGGCATTGCACAGGTTATGTTCGGTTTTTGAGTGGTGTATTAATTTAATGTATTTAAACGTATCGACAACAAACTCTATTACTATGGAAAAGAAGCTTAAAAAAATGAATCCCTATTTTGTAGAAGCTTCCTATGGAAAAAAATCTTGAAAATTTTCAGAAAATATAATGACTATTGAAACTGCGCATTTCAGTCGCTTTGAACTTCGCGCGTTTGACAGTTCATAGTTAAGACAGGACAACCTCTGTCGGGTCAGCTAGTAATTAATGAATATTTAACAAAATGTTGTTTCCTCAGGGTCGGGGCCGGAAAAGAGCTGGTCAAGGAACACTACCTTACGAAGTACCAGGTGATGCTGAAAAACCCTTCGGATGTGAGCGTAAGTCCACTCGAAGGAGACACTAGCTTGATGCCTCATTCAGTCCCTGTGCCTAGGAACACTCGATGCCTAGTACTATTGTTCTGCAATAATGGCCCATTTACACTTTGATGAAGTATAAATATTATATATGATATAATAATATTGTATCATATTGTTCCCATTTATTGTTTCTACCTTAAGTGACTTGATGAGCCATAAAGACAGAGGTAGACAAGAGAAGAAATTGTTTGTCAAAACCATAATGTCTTTTTATGGTGAAATCGTTGAAAAAAGTAAAAAGAAATCTATAATCTGTTCATTGTAAATATCTTACCGAAAAAAAAATTAATTGCAATGGATTTGTTTCGCTTTGCGATTTCGACGATTTTTAAGGCTTATATATTTTTTCAAGATTGCGTCATAAAGTTTTCAACACTAGATTGCCGAGCAAGTCACTTTGATTGTTTATTGAAAGAAAAAGATATTAATAATGATATAATTTCTTAGAATTTTGTGGCTTTGCATACAGTTGTATGTTAATGAAACTGTATGCTGTCTTAGAGTATTAAGAAATTGCATAAGTATAAATATAGTTTATTTTCTGAATAAATTTAAAAAGCAGTCAAAATGACTTTTTGGGCAATCTGGTGCTAATGTCATGTTATACGATTTTTTGGTTTCTTTCCATAGAGCAAAGGTATACCGTCAAAATAGAAACAAATTGTAAATGAAAATGAGTTAAGTGTAAATGGGCCCTAATGATATAAGGATAGTTAAATATTTAAAATTAACCCAAAATTATCGAAAAATTTGTTTGCAATAGAGCTTAAATTTGATATTATTTGTGAAGGTGGTTATTATAAACAAATCCTATACTTTTGTAATCTTAGAACTTGCTTCATTTGGGTTATGTTGTTATGTACATATATTATAGAAAGAATTTCAAAATTTGCTTTATTTTAAATGTAGGTAGTTACATATGTTGACATATTAATTTAAATAATATGATGACTCAGGAATTACTTTGCTGTTGGATCGGCGAAAACCAATTTAGAGAAATAATGTTATCTGTGAGCGAACCATTTTATAAACAAGAATTACATACCAAATTCGTTAATGATTTCACAAATGTCATTAAATTCGAATAATGATTGCAAAAAGAAAAAATTGTCTGAATACTACTAATATCTGTAACATAAAACACACAATCCCAATTTTAAACAATGTGCGTGAAACCTGTTTCGCTTCATCACGAGGCATCCTCAGGTATATTCCGTCTTATATTAAATTCTTCTATACTTGAGTCTCCATTCAAATTATGGATTTTCACGAAGTAAAGTCTAACTCAATTAATTATCTGAAATAATTTGAATTATATGGCAACTTTTAAATGTTTATACAAGTTATAATTAGAATACAGAATAGGTATTTAGACATAATACAAAAACAAATAAGGATGCAATACATGGTGAAAATTACACTTGTAATACCAAATAAAACTTGTAGGCTGACCTCATATAGATTGTAAGATTAAAATCGTACCAAGATCGTGTGTGTAGTGTGCTAACTGAATTTAGAAACGAGCACATTGACTAAAAACCATCAATGATGTTCACATAGCTGTTTTGGTTACGGCATCATCTGAGAAATACTAGAAGCGTCGACTACGCAGAGTATTTTGTAAACTATTTGTATTAATAATTCATATGCACCGTCTTCAAAAAACAATGGACATATAAAAATCTGCGGTAAAGTGCATTTATAAACTGCATTCCCAACTGAATAATCATTTACATTTGGATTTACTTATAACATGGCCGTAACAAGTGATTCTTTGGTGATCAAGATCTGACTGAACCAGCTAGAGTTTTTGGCATTGCGGTGGAATGTGCGAGGAATAACTCGAAATAATTCTTACTACTGAATTCCACTACAACTCGTTTTAAAAGTTTCATCCCTAACATCTGAATGAAAGGCGATCTCGTTAGTACGGTGCGTTTTTCCCCGTAACTTCTTAACATACACCACCATATTCTGTGTCCTCATATCTTCAGAGGTATTTTCCAATTGATATGACATTGTAATCTTAAAACCTGCCTACACGTACCTTAAAAGCTGGCAACTCTTCCGTAATATCTATGGTGTCACGGATGTCTATGGGCGGCGTTGATTGCTATCCGTCAGGTAATATGCATGCTCATTTGCCATTAAAGGGAAAGCGATGAAGTTGTTTCGAATATTAAATCAATTTTGTTTCTACGCATTTTAAGTTACCTACTGGTACTGGTGGTAACTTTAAAAGAAATGTCATTAATTAATGGAAATGATTTTAAACTTTTATAAAGTTATCAATGCAACTAGTATTACTAGAATTCTCGTTGTAACAGATAATGTCTGCATTAATAGAGCAGTTGTATAAGAATATCTTTTATCCAGCCCAAAAAATCAATAAGAAAAATAATATTCCATATGACTTTAGTATCACCTCTGGTTTGATAATATTCAGCAATAATGCTGTAATATTAGTTTTTATGCTGTCCTATTATTTTGGATGCCTTTCAAAGTTCTTGCTCTATTTTTGTTATATATAGTTCAAATACTACCAGTTTTTTGACGTTTTTTAACTAGAATATCTATTATACCAGAGATGAGCAACACGCGGTCCGTACGCTGCTTACGGCTCTTTAGACATGTTTATACGGCCCGCCAAGCATTTCTAAAATTGAATTTATTTTATCGACTTTCTTCCATCAATATATTGTTATAAAATTAATTATAACAAAATGTAAGTACATACTAAACCGAAACAAATTATTAATAAGTGTTACTTTATGTGCGGCCCGCCAGAAAATTTTAAAATTTAAATTGGCTCGTTGATTAAAAAGGTTGCTCATCCCTGTACTATACCATTTCTTACTGATTCGTATTGCCCTTTGATCTACTCTTGCTATATAAGTGTCTATAATGGATTTAACTAAGGCTAGTTAACCTTTTGCCTGCCAATTTTAAAATATCGGTTGTACGCGCACGCCAAATTACATTTACAATTTTTGTTCGCATTTTAATCGGTATTATTTAATCTAAATTCTAAATAATTTGTTTAACTCGTAAAGAAATAATGTGTCCATATGGCGCATTATATAGGGAATAAAGTATTTATATTGGTATGGACGTGATATCCCGTATTTGGCGTACGGAATGTGGACTACGTGACGTGCTATTCGTATTTGGTAGTCAAGCGGTTAATTTGTTTTACTGGGAGTAATTTTTTTATTAAAGAAAATACAAAAGAAAATATGAAACATCTGCACATGATTTGAACAGAAGTTTTTTGGCTAATGCTCTTATGGAACTAAAGATATAAATTTAACTTTCATACAATCGATTTAAAACGTTATTCAATTAAATTTTTTATTCTTTGGTCAGAATATGATGGTTGAAAAAATCACTTTTTGGATTCTTTTCCAACTCACTTTTTGGATGGGTTAGATTAATTCCTTCTTAATGTCATAGTTATACAATGGGGTTTTATACAAAACAATTTTATCGAGTTTATATCGTGATGGATTTCTGATTCAAATTTAACAGGTTATAACTGATAAGAAATTGAAAGGTTTTACCTGATTGAAATTGTACATATTTTATCTGGTTGAAATTTTTACTTGATTCGAATTTGGTCGGTGTTATCTGATTTAAATTTAACAAGTTTTATCACCTTGAAATTTGATTCGAATTTGAATCAATTTACTTGATTTGAATTTGCCAGGTTTTACCTGATTCGAATTCGAGTAGTTTTACCTGATTCGATTTGTCGATTTTGACCGAATTCAAATGTTTTGCGATACAAAGTTTTATTGTTATATATCACATTGTATAATATTAGAATGTAAGAATCTCCAGTAATTCAATTAATTATTTTAGACAAATTAGGGCACCACTTGTTATGACCTGACTGAGACTCTGAAAACAATCTTGTGTATAAAGATTTCATAGGTATCTTAGACTTGTCATCTTGAATGTGATCGTGTTGTACGGAAAGGTTCCACCCCAGAAGTACACGAATAAAAGTTATAACAGTTTAAAACTAAATTAAAAAGCATTTTTCTTGTGACATTAAACTAGTTGGAGTTTTCTAAGTGTTTTAAATCACTTCTGCCGTTCTTTATCAGATTTTTTCATTGTTGTGGAATAGTATAATCTGTAATAAAAAATATTTCTAGTCGATTTAATAAAATGAGTCTTTACTACATGAGAATATAGAACGTTTTTGATAGTTTTTGCATCAATATATTATTAATTTTGGCCTGTTTGTAGTTTGGATCATTTTTGCACAACACGGTCGAATTATTGTAATGTCATTTCGTTGCAAGGGAATTGTGCATTTATTATTTGTACTGCTTACAGTTATCGACAATGCTACTTGTCTTTAACATTGTTGATAAAGGAGAAAGCAGTTTTTATTTATTCTAGAACTTTCATCACACATATCTAAAATATATTTCTGTAAATAATTTAACAATATCTCTGTATCTATAGATAACATTTAATTATAAGCCATGATATATAAGATTGTTTTCCCACACAAAAAACATTGAATATATTAAATTCTTTCAATATATGTAAATGGTTGCCAATGTAAAAAATATCTGTCAATTATATATATATATGAAGTTCAAAATTGAAAAACATCACTTTAATATATTAGCAAAAAATATAACGAAGTATAGGGATGAAACGGGATCCTGTAACACCAATATATATTAACTAGATTGATGTACACTGCCACATTGTACCAATTTTTCCAGCGGGTGTAGTGTAGGTTTTTGTTATTTATAATTTCTTGTAGGTTAATGTAGGTTAAAATTTATGTTCCATGTTGAAACGATTTTAAAATTGAGATCGTAGGTGACAATGGAATGATACAATATAAAATGGAATTATCTATGTGATTACTTAAAAACCTATAGGTTTTTTCAATATAAAATTAAAAATAATGTTCTCTCTGGGCTTCTTCCAGGGGATTTAAATAGTGTGCATTTCTCTGAACACTCTTTGATATTTTTTTATATAAATATTACGCACGCACGCAGACAATAGTAACAAAGCCATGCTTTAGTACGAATGGACTGGCTCTACGGGGGAATTTGGTTTTTTTGTTTATATAAACATATATAAATATTACGCACGCACGCAGACAATAGTAACCAAGCCATGCTTTAGTACGAATGGACTGGCTCTACTGGGGAATTACGTCTCCTCATAATTCACATCCTTCCCTTAAGTTAGGCTATGTGCGGTGCTTTTAGTTAATATTGCAAATACTATAAGGTGATCCGCTTGTTCACTTCCCTATATAGCTTTCATACAAAAACCTATATGAATTAATATCTTCATCTATACCCATACACACACAAACATTTTATTTCTTTTATTCTTTCTGCAAATGGCTGCATTATGAGCATTATGATTTAAAATTCACACAGGTTACTGTGTTTGCTCAGGCCGTGTGTGATCATTGTATCATTCTATAGTTTCCTTAAGAGAGATGATATAGCAAATTTTGTGCCTGATTTGTAATAAAAAGAAAGCTGTTGAGCGAAATATATTAAAGGTTTTCCTAGATTTATTGATCTTGATAAAAATGCTTTTTCGAAAGTAGAATTTATGACTAGTTGGTATTATTGCATGCATTTGCTAATAAGTTGTGAAATGTATTAACGATTAGAACATGTTGATTAAATCGATTCAACATGGAACACCACGGTATATGGGGTTGTTAGTGACCGAAATTTGCGTACAAAATCTTGTTCTGATATTTAGTATACAAAAGAATATCTTTGCAGTATCGTTCATTTTATCTTCATACACTGACAGAAATAATGCTAATATATTAAACAAGAGTTCAAACCAAGTGAAAATTATTAAGTTATTGCATACAAATCTTTTTTTAATCGATTTGACTATATAAATACACAAAAATACGTATAAATAAAAGTTTATGTATCTTTATGTCTAAACACATAAAACGTAATAAAATGTAAATCTAGAACATTTTGTCTTATGAAAATATCTTTAAATTTATTCAATATTTCAATTTTTTTAAATTAATTTAAATAAATTAAATTAATATCAAACATTTCATTATATTGCAATGAAATCATAAAATTACTTTAAGTTTTCTATGTAACAAAATAATTTTAGTGTCATAGTGATGTGTTGTTGAAAAAATCTGGTTTTGTCGGTGTAATGTTCCTATTTAAAACTCTTGTAAAGGGGAGAAAACTAGATAGGATAATACATGTAAAAATTTTCCCGACTTACACTATAATGCTTCTGCTCCAGCCCAGAACTCTACACTAAAATTAATCGCGTATTGGAATCAAGAGATATAATTAGCACTAATATTTTATTTTGACTAAAACTTTATATAGATAATCATTTGCAAAAAGAAAATCGTTTACTTACGTCTCGCTCTTTAAGCCTGTGTAATATTTTGCTCACTGACAGCCCTAATGATATACCGATCCCATATTCTAAACAAAGTCTTATGAAAATAATCACAATTATTATCACTATTTTAAATCTTTGCACACTGATTGGTTTGAATGTGTTTGACTCATTTGTCTGTGATAGTCTATTTATTTCTATTTTTCTTTTTTAAGCGCTAGGGGTTTTCATTTTGTTTGCAATGACTAAAGTTTTTTCCAGTTGAACCAAACAAATTTTGTATTAACTACAAAAATTACCATTGATTATTGTAGTCAAATTGCTTTTAATGTTGGTGTGGAACATTTGTGCTTGTCTTCCATTTGGAATATAAATATTTAATAGATGTTTGAATTGTACTCGGGTTGGTTCAAATATAAGGTTTTACATTTCAAATTGTAAAAAATATTCTAAATCATCAGTTATAATTAATTTTATTGATCATTAGAAAAACTAGTTTCACTTTTTCTAAATATTATATAGTGTGGAAACTTAATATCGGAATATCAAGAATACGACAATCCCGATGCCATTGAAGGAAATGTATGAAAAATATGATCTTTTATATAGGGTTAAGTATCCAAAGCAGTGGTTTCCAAATATTGGTGCACGTATACATTAAGTATGTATGACTGGCACAAGGGTATATAAAATCATCGAAATTTCGACACATCTGAAATTTGTTCTTTGTAAGCTCCGTATTTCTTCTTACGTTTGTGGAGAAAACTATTTGGGAACCACTGGTTTCAAAGTATTGAAGTATAGTTCAACCATATGGGCGGCCTATCATATATAAGTATGTTATCTAAGGTATGAACAAATATCTTTTAAGCGCAGGCCACACCGGGAACAAAGCTAAGTTCGTTTAGCTAAGCAAAAAACAAGCCTACACTTTTCTCAAAGGCTGGCAACATTTCTGCAATGCCTATGGAGTTGGGATAAGGATAATTATGAGTGGCGTTGATTGCTTTCCATCAGATGACATTCAGGACAGGCAAGATTTATCTTCCTATCCCATAAAAAAGCTTTGCTCACGTAATCACCGCGGTACTTTTCCGTTAGCCAGGTGCAAGCGAAAAATCCCCAAATTATGTAGAATTCCGCCAATTTTCTTACACCCATAAGGGGAATGTTCGTTTGGGGACATTTTCCATCTTAATTTTTGTTCTAAAATGAAGAAAATTTGGGATTTATTAGGTTAGGTTAGGTTAGGTTGTAAGTGATTTGGCGGAATTCTACATTATTCGGGGATTTTTCGCTTGCGCCCGACTGATGGAAAAGTACCGTCACCGCTGTTTCACACTTCGAACTGCAGAGTTAAACTATAGCAGCAATTCGAATTATGCGGACTAACGAATCCGACGATCCTAGCGACGCGAATCGCGACAATCTATTTAGTGTTGTTTTTATTATCTTAGCAGTTGTTTAGCGTACGTTTCGTCGTCTTTCCTTAGCTTCGTTTGGTGCTTATATGAGACATGCTAAACGAACATAATTAATTAGGTCTCTTTTCGTTTCCGGTGTGGTCTGCGCTTTATATCAAAGTTTACAGCCGTTGCAATTTCGACGTGATTTTTTTAGTTAAACACAATTTTGAGAGAAAATTTTAGTCATTGTACTATTTATCTTTATATGTTTGGCTAAAAATAATTGTAATTAATTGTATCTATTAAGCGAGCAGTGAAGTGAAGTGTTAGGGATTTTATTATTCTTAGATCCAAACTATTATTAGCACCCAAAGATTGTTATGAATTTATACAAAAATATTTATGTTGAATAAAATTATCCAATGCATATCGCAGTTTTATGTCTACGTTTTCTTGACATGATGCAGTTAAAAGATATTTTATCTATATTTTGTATTTGAGGTTTTTGTAGTTTATATATAGTTTTTTCTTTATTATAAATGCAAAGATAAATAATCCTTTAACTGTTAGTGTTATATTTGATTGGACTCCAAGTTTGGATCTCTACAATTAATTAATTGTATATTTTTTGATGTGCTTTTAAATTTATTTAATTACCTGTCCAATTTTGTTTGTAGCAAACAGCAGATCCATTGATTTGAAGTCATCAATCAAAGTATCCCCCATGGGTGCCTGCGTCTTTAGAACTGAACATAGACAGACTATCACGACGGGCCGTCAATGCAATTATTTTTTTTTTCGAAAATCAAAAATTCTACCGAACTCTGTTCCTTTTCCTGTCTCTTCTTTAAATTTAAAATTATATACATAACTGTTTGTTATTTGCTTCTACCAACTTGAAGATTGATCTATGTAGTGAATTGAATTCTCACGAATTGTTGTTGAATCCTATTTCAGAAAAACTTAAGTGTTTTTTTACTGAGATCATTTAATGACAGCTGTCCCTTTTTATTTTTCATTTTACGATGGCAACTCTGTAGAGTTTTCTTTTCACTATTAACTGGTTTGAATAAGGTATTGATTGATGACGGATAATTATGGAAGGCTGCATCGTACTGTTTTAACATTAGTAGCCGTCGTGGTGCCTCCTCTATGCTCTGTTCTGATGACGTAGGCCTCTATTAACCTTATGATAAAAAAGTATATTTTTAATTTGAAATCAATTTAACCGAGTGATCAAGTGAGCAAAAAGGCAGACGGAGGCACCACGAATGGTAAGTAAAAATATCTTTAAATGATTTATGTTAATATATTAAGCAATATATTAAGTATACAGAAGTTCTTATTCAAGTGTAGAAAAGAACAAAGACATTAATTTCGAGTTAAAAGAAATAACCTTAGTTTTATAGGTTTTTATTTTGTTTAAATTAAAAATTTCTCCATAAAAATGAAGGTGTGTCGTTGAACCTAACAACTGGAACATAATGATGTAAAGGAAACAATGACCTCTTTAAAAATAATATATATAATATATTGAGATATTGCTTTGCTTTAATCGAGCCATTTATTATAAGAATAATAGATAGGTAATACATTCTTTATTTAACACTAATAACAAAGTTATACAATTATTGAGTGTAATATTTATATACAAATGGTGGTCTTATCGCTAACAGCGATTTCTTCCAGACAACCGTAGAATGGACACAGTGTTAAAAAGATAATTTGGTGTAGGTTGGTGATACATTATCGTTAGCTTTTAGAAAAAAATTATTAATAAAAATAGTTAATAGCTATAAGCAAAAATATAAGTATATATAAATATGAGTTAACCGTAAATAATAAACGAATAAATAAAAAAAAAATTATATAGATGGATAGTGATTCTTGACAAGCTTTATTTTTGAATTTATTGTTTTTTTTTTTTCAAGGACTGCCTTGATAATTTTTTTTATAAGTATTGAATTACGGGAAATTTAGTGAGCATGTTCGTACACTTAGAATAATATTGTATTCATTTTTATAATTTTTTCACCAGTGTGTGGTGCAAAGTACAAGACACGTCCGGGCCTCACGTACCATTACACCCACACGCATAAGGATCCCCCGACGAGCGGCGGGGGGGCTAGTACCGCTACAGGTGGAGGTGGAGGGAGTTCCAACATAACAGCGGCGTGCAGTGACGGTGACTCTAGAGACAGTAGGGGTGGTGCGCACACACCGCCGGCGCCCCCCCAGCCCGCCACCGAGTACCAGGACAGCTATGTCACATTCCTGAACAATCCCGGTGGGGGGACTTGTGAGTTACCATACATATACCATCACGCCTGTTTCCCGTAGGGGTAGGCAGCGACCGCAGTCCTCCATTTGCTACGAACCCGGCACACTTTCTTTGTTTCATCACCACTCATCACTCTCTCTAAGACTTAGGAGCGTCTTCCTAAGGTTCATGGCAACATTTACTGTCAAGTTTTATTGTATACTTTTTTGTTAAAAATGTCAATGTCAACCCTTTTTTGTGTTTTACCGTCATTAATGTAACTTTGCAATTAATTACAAACCCATTTATTCAAAAATGTTTCGTCCTCAACCAGAAGTTCTCTCGCAGATGATAACTGAAACTAAAAACGATAAATGATAAATTGAGGAAGAGAAACGGGGAGTCCCTTTCTCTTCCTCAATTATCAACATTTGTCATACAACCCCGTCGGTTAAAGGTACTTTTGAGCTGGCATCTTGAAAACTTCAGCGATTTGGTCAACGTATGTTCTCCTTTGTCTTCTCCTACCGACCCTTCCGTCCATCGTCCATCTACGTCAGCAAAGTAAACTTTTATCAATCGTCTTCCATCCATCCTCTCTATGTAAAATTATTGCCATGTTCGCAATTTTACATTTTTTCGTTTCTCTAGTCAATACAATAAGCTACAAGTGGCTAAACTTAGATTCGACCATATTACCGCTTTATCTGTCGACCCCACCTGCACGCGGTGTGTCTCGCTATTAAGCTATCGAGGCTTTGATTTCTGCTAGATGATGATACAACATCATCCAAAAAGCGAGATGAAGTCTTCAAATTGATAATGGAACGTACTACTGTCAGTCCTGAATACTGGATTTCTTAATTCAGACACCTAATAATGTAATATGAAAATTTAACTTGGGAGAAATCTAGGTCAGGGATTCTCCAAAGTTTATTTTTTCAAGCCCCTATTGCTTCAAATGAAAATGTCCACGCCCCCATACCCATATCTTGGTTATGTTCTAGTTAAATAACGTACAAGTAAACTTCGGTTATGTGATGATAGTAAGTGGACGTTTTTTATTCATTATATACTTTTAAATTCCATATGAGTAATAAATCTACAAAAAATTTGAAAGTACTCGAGGGATTTGTTCAGGACAAAGTCTGTCAGATCAGCTAGTACACTCAAGGACTATTGTTTTCGCTGATTTGTCGATAACGCGGATGAGCTATACTTTTACATGGTTTCCAATTCTGAGCGTAGATTACTAACACTGTCAAGTTTGTTTTGAAAACTAATATTTTATGTGGTAGTGTAGTGAACTGTTAAAATATATGACATATTTGACTTATTTTCCTATGTCCCCCAATGTGGGAAGACGGCTTCGACAGTGCTTCGCCATCGCGTTCTATCTTGAGTTACGCGCTTTATTTCGCTCTAGGTCATTGCGTCATTCAATAATATATAGCAATATTTAAATACTATGTATATTGATTGGCCTCGTATTTTCCAGCGGGAGTGGCTCCTCCTCCCCGACGTCCTTCTCCCCCACCGCGGCCGGCCTCCGCTGATACGTCTTCGTCGGACTCCGCTCACGCCCCGCTCGTGGCTCCGGGTACTGCAGCCGCCGCTGCGTCGGCAACGGTCCCTGCTCAAACTCCTATCCTCGCCTCCGATCTTAAGGAACCAGAGACGAAGGTAAATATATTATCCTTTTTTTATGAATGACTAATGAACGTTGTGTACGACATTCTACATTGCCAAAGCAACTACAGATGCATCGCCAGCCTCTCCTTTATCTCCCTCTCATAATTCACCACATACGGTATGTGAATTACGAGTAGGAGATAAAAGAAGTAAAAGAAGCCGAAAGTAACTGGGCCTTAGGATCCCATCACCCATCATACGAAAAGCTGTAATATAAAAATGCAATCCCTTCACCTGTTAGGCTAGCACATTCGTGCACGATTCTAATTTGATAAAACTACACGCTCACACGCACTAGTGTCTTGCATAAGGAATTCTGTTATTTATTTTACTAGCCTAGATAATGAGTCTACGTTAGGCCCCCTAGTGCTTAGCCTAGGCTCGTAGTAATCGAGCTAGGTGGCAAGACATTACTAACTTGCATTAACTGGTGATTTATGGAGGCAGGCGTTACTTTGCGAAAATCCATCACTATGTGGACAGTCAAATAACCTTACATAGTTAAGATCCGCGACGAGCAAACAATAACACAAAATTAATAATGTGTGCTTTCCTGCTGGATGAAGTGGATTTACTTGGAATTTAAACCAAAACTTACCGAAAAACGGCCGTCAGCAACTCTCCACCCATCAAACACACACTACCTCTTTTCCACCTTGTAAACGACATGTGTTTCGCCCCAACACGAGGTATCTTGCGGTATAGTAGACTCAGGTGTTGTGTATGGGGGTTGGTGGGTGGAGAGTTGCTGACGGCCGTTTTTCTGTAAGTTTTTGGTTTAAGTTCCAAGTAAATCCACTTCATCCAGCAGGAAAACACACATTATTAATTTTCTGTTATTGTTTGCTTGTTGCGGATCTTAGCTAAGTAAAGGTTTTGACTGTCCACATATGCATTAACTGGATCTACGTGTAACATGAGGTATATAATAGTGTTATAAGGAACTACATATAAACGCAAATACCATTTATATTAAGTGGTATTTACATATATTTTTTATATCAGTTTTCAACATCCACAGTCAACGGCAGTCCACTGCTGAAAGTAGGCCTCCAAAGCAAGCCACCTAGCTCGATCTTTGGATTCACGCATCCAGTTTATGCCGCCTGCCTTGCATATATCGTAATTTATTGTCGGAGTTTCTTTCACACTACGTTTGCCAAGACGCGGTCTCTACTCCAGTACTCGTCTGCTTTAACGGTTGTCTGTTTGCATGTACGATACCAGCCCATTGACCAAAAACAATTTTTAGAACGAATATTCGTTACTGGAACTAAATGCTATGAGTTGTTTTAAGAAATGGTTGTGGAAACAACCTGAAAAAATAAAAAGGGTTCTGAGAAATAAATAGTCAATACTCACAATTGATAAAGGTGTATTCCAACAAATTATATCACACACTTTAGTTTAATACAACTGGGTACAATCTATCACTTCTCAAATTCTCATTTTCACCATCAAGAACCAACTGTTTCATTAGATTGGCATGACCTTTCCGGCTGAGTACTTCTCCCACTATTTTCATACTCCACTCTTAATACTCTTCTTATTGGTAAGGCTTGCCACCCCGCAAACAGTTGGAACTACAATATGACGTAATATATCATAGAGTAAATATAATAGTTACTAAATAATTGATTTTAACAATATTATTTAATATATTGCTAACAATTACATTTAATACATTACTAACAGCACAATCATATTGACTGAATTCTTTTTAATATAATTCAGGCATCCCCATCGCCTTACTGCGATTTCTGTCTTGGCGATGACCGCGAGAACAAGAAGACGGGCACTCCCGAAGAACTAGTCAGCTGTTCGGATTGCGGACGGTCAGGTAAGAGAAGGGGTCGCCCTCCGCGCAATGGTGTGCGGAAGACGTCTTGTTTCCACGTACTAAACCGCGTCTGCGAACGCCACAAACACCTTAGGGAGAACATAAAATTCAATGGTGTAGTCGAAATCCTAAGCTCTATGTCCTATTCCGCTGATGATTTTGATACTTTTGCGAGTCAGACAAAGCTGTTACAGAATCATGAATATGGAGAGAATTCCTTATCCCCTCCATCTTCACGTCAAAGCCCCGCTTATGACGCATTCGAGGTACACGCTTTCAATGGAAAAAATGTACCAAACGTTTAAGCTTCATCGCATATACAGGCGGATCCTAACTTAATGGCAATATATAGTATATTGTTGATTATTAGAAAATAATATATTGTAAATATATATTTACTCGAATATTTTATTGTTTTATCGTTTTCAGGCGTTTATCTTTTGTTTTTTTTTTAAAAAAAAACGTACTGTATGTACGTTACGAGGGTACATTGAAAGTTTTTAGAAAATTCAAAATCGAATTAAGCAGCTACCTTGTTGACTTTTGTATTTTGTTTCCAAGTAATCACCATTCAAGCTACCTACATTGTTATTTATAAAAACATTTCTAGTGACGGTGTTTTTGGTTAACCATCAAATTATGTGGTACTAACTTAGCTGAAAGCCTTCTGACGTCTAAACGTTCTTGTATGACTTTTTATACTATATTCATTGATTATTTAAACTTTTATGAATCTTTTGATGTGTCCCTTTTTTATCAGCTTGCATTATGAGCTACGGATTGCATTACCTTCATTAAGCCGTGGAAAAACCACACCGCTGATTTTCAAAAAAGACCCCATAGCCCATTTCATGAAAATAATTTATAGGTCTGGTGGCATAATTAGGTTTCAACATTAGCTAGTACTTTCAAACTCGGAATTTTGTCCACATTCACATGAGATTGTAAGTCAAATAACCCTTGTTAAAAGTAGTATGTAGTTAGGTTGAAAACCTAATTCTCCACCAATACATCCTTTATATTAAATTATCTAAAACAAAGTGAAAATTAAAGAAAAAAGGACAGTCGTAGTAGTAAGATCTTCGCGTAAATCATTAGTGAGACGTTTAAACTCCTAGAATCACTTGTGAAAAATAACAGATAGAGTTTCATTATAAAGTGCTAATGAAGTCTGTTATAGCTTTGTTGAGTAAGAACGCAAAGCGTCTTAATAAATCAAGGAGCGAATTTTCTCTCGCCTAATCCATTTTGGATTCACGACATACTTTTTAAATTAACTTGTAATTAAAAAAGAGTCTTTCGCCATTTTTTCTATTCGTTCGAAATTTAAATAAATTTTCCATTGGTATCTTTTTTTTTAGTGACCAGTTCTAAAAACTTTTTGTGACCCTTCGTCTGTGGTCTGTGAAATAAATAAATATAGCGTTGTCCGCCTGTAATAAGAACCAATATGCGTTTAGTATTACTATGATGACTTCAATAGTGATCACAAAATGTGTGTCACTTTACAAGACATTGTTCTTTTTTTTTTCATATTTCTTTACCAAAGAGGTGTGTTCGATGCTGTATGTCTTTTATTACTCTTATACGAGACGATCTCCATTAAAAATGTCCTAACGTATGTTAGAACTAAGCGATAGTTAGTTTATATTTTGCACAGGTGAATGGTGAAACGACTTTTAATATATTGAACATAAATATATATTTTTTGTAATTAAAAAGATTACCATAGACTTTTAATCGTCTAGTGTCGTATGATGGAAAGCAATCAACGCCGCCCATAGAAATTTCCTGCACCATACGCAGTGCAGAAGCGTTAACGGCTTGTAATGCGTAGGCTTTTTTGATTGTTAATCAATTTAAAAAAATAGTGAAAAAATTAAAATAGTCCATTTCTGGACATTGAATTAGTCAACATTGAGGGGTGTTGTCCCAATCTTCATGGTTCGCGGAAGAAGTTGGAATTGCAGATTACTTTTTAGTTTTTATTTCTCATGTTGTCGATGCTGCCGCATATACTGATCTTTAATCACATAGTCGTTTCAGGCGATATCCACAACAAGAAATGGGCTGGTCCTATTCTATGCACACGGCCGTAGCAATGTGTATACTTTAAAAATCTCATCATATGGATAAAAAACTATTTTTTTTATAATTGATCAATATTTAAACGCCTTGTCGTGAAAAAATCGTTTGTCTAATCACCTGTGCAATAGGAATTTTAAGAATACTTATTTCATGAACATTCCATAAGTCATACTCGATATATTTAGTAGTAGTTCATAGTATAGACAAGACATAATAGAAATAATTATCTAAAGTACTGAAATCCCTGTTAAAATGATGGGAGTTCTTTATATAACTATGTATACAATCAAAGGAATTGAAATATATCTATATTTGAAGTTGTACTTCGAAATATTCTAAAATAGGACAGATTTAATAATATAAATATACAACATTTTAATAATGAAGACAAAATTTATTAATATAAATGTATATTTTTATGTATTTATCGTTGTATACCGTATTTCATTTAACAGTTTCGAAGCATATTTGATAACCAAATATATTTGATGTGATTTAGTCATGAAAAAAATATATATTTTATTTAAATACGATATACATTGAATAAAATAAATGTGATGTTGAGGTTGCCATCGTAAAAAAACTTAACAATTGTGACTATGGAGGCCAAATAAATAAGGTATCATGTTGAATGTTATTTAAGTTTTCTTTTGTAACTAGAAATTCCCTTGAAATTTGTGCCTTGAATTCTGAATGTCCTTAGCAATGGAATGATCGATTTTATTAGTGCTTTATATGTATAATATAAAACACTAGAGTAGTTGTTAGGTTGGCCAACTTTGTTATTTTTATTTATATTCTATTCTAAAAATCGTTATAATTCTAAATGCCTTCATATGTTGATCAAGGATTTAAATCGTTAGATTTACCTTTACAGTACAGTAAACGCGCTGACATGTCTACACGTGAAATGCGTGTATTCACTTGTTTTGAAACAATAGCGAGTGTACGAAAGAAAGTAATGTTTGTAATTACTTCAGGAGGAAAAGAGACGACTGTATTTCCTCAGACTGTTACCATAAACAAAAACAATGCCACAGATTTTCAGTGTCAAGACATATCAAACGATTCCAATCTTTGATGTTGATTATGATCTTACATTTTGATAGTGATGTGACGCCTTTAAAAATTGAAAATAAAACCGTTTTCAACTAGTAGTCACATCACTAAGCTGCAGATGGGATAAGTTAATTTTTTATTTTACACGAATTCGATCTTTAAAATTGTCGGCCAACCTTATGCGATGTTGTATATGCATGTTCGACACATTTCCGTGTGTTTCGTCTAATTAAACCAAACAGAACGATCCTAGCTTATCTAGTCACAAGTCACCAAATGGTATGTCGTTTGTGAGAAGCTTATTTCGTATAATTTAGTTTTACAAATTGTTGAAAAATGTATCTATACATTGATATGCAATAGCTTATATAAACCAAAAAAAGGCTAGTAGAAGAAAGACAATACTAACTTAAAGAGGCCTGCGGTGAATGCATTGTCCATAGAAATGTAATATAAAAATCGCATTTTCTGTAAATTTCCCTCATAATTCCCTCTTGTTATTCCACTTCATTCCAGATTAACCATAGACCGTATTTATCGAGGGTTTTTTCATTTTTTTGACACGTGAAACAAAATGCAAGCGATTTGCGTTTTGCATAATTTTTATTATTGCAGGAACATTGCTAATAATGTAAAATTTGCAATAAACTAACTTTTCATTCATCATTTTTGGTATAACGGAACATATCCAAATTTAAATGGCACGGAGTCGAAGCGAGACAGAAGACTTGCTTTGGTTGCGTGTTACAATAGATAGAGAGCTGCAATATTCCGAATGATTTTTTCACTCTTGCATTGCAGTAGCTAGTCAGTCGCCGGCCTCTTTAGGGTATGGAAATAATCGTATTTTTTAGTAACGAGACAAAAAGAAAATTCTGATTTTGATTACCATTGCAATAAATGGTAACTTGTTGTAACTTTGTTCCGATAGGATTTATATTTTTAGCTGATACCACCCAGAATAGTTACAATATTTTAATTAATTGTGCTTTTTGGCTTAACCTTTTAACGAAATTCTATCATAATTTTAATATTTAAATTTTATATACACTGTTTATATGTTATCTAATGTATATTGGATAAATTGTACTGAATATTCCAAATATAATCATATCATATGAGTGACATATCAATAGTCGCAGTCATTGGGAAAGCAATATTAATAAATATAGGTATTTTTGATTGGTAAATCATCATCAATACAAGGGTAAAAGTCCACGGCTGAACATCGGCCTCCAACAAAAGAGGGATGTTTTTATGCGTAAATGTTCAAGGGCGAAACAATTTGGATTAGTAACTAAAACCGCTTTTTTATTATTTAGGTGTTAACATGAATATTTAGCTTTATACGGCCTGTATAAAGCTAAATATTCATGTTAAGGATTTAGCCATTTGACTTTGTCTTTAGGATTCCCTAAAGACAAAAGTCAAATGGCATACTGAGGAAGTTATAAATTTAGTTATATAAATGTTATATATTAATAGGTTATATATACACAGGTTATATATAATAGTTAAAGGGTATATATGAATCTTGATTTAGTGAGCGTACATAGATAAGAAACATTTTATACTAAATACATACATATTGTCACGCCTGTGTCTCACGCAGGGGTAGGCAGAGACCACATATCTCCATCCGCTACGATCCTGGCACACCTTCCTTGCTTCCTTCACATTCATCCATCCTTCCTCTCACATTCATCGTAGCGAAACGGCTCTCTCTTAGTCGCTTCTCGCCTGTGCGGTAGTTATGGTATTGATACACGGGTAGACCCCGGCCTCCCACGCTGCTACCGTATCACTCCCTATCTTCCTAATAAACCTTATTTGTTAAAAATGACGGTGACGTGGTTCGCCACCCGTCACGTCTTTATTCCCATGAGGGCGAGAAGCGACTTACAAAATAATTTATGAAATAAATTCTGAAATAGGTTCTGTTAATTGCAAAGTTGGGAGGTAAAAGACCTTAAACGTTACTACTTCGGCGCTACAATCCATCTGTCTCTGTCCTCCCTTAGCCTATATGCTATGTTTCTTATATACCGAACATCATCATTGAAATCGTGCCCACTATTTCATACGTTTTCGGGGTGAATCTAATTCGATTATTAACTAATATCGCTTTATTTCCTTGTTATTTTTTTAGTCTGGTTTCCCGATCACCCATCCTCCTAGGTCGAGCGGTACTGGGTTAATGTACATTTGATTTATTTTTTGATTGGGGAGGCTTATGTATCAGCTGTGGACTGCCTGTAACTCATGCCTATATTGATGAAAAAAATGATGTTTAATTGTAGAGCTTGTAAAGTGCCTTCCTAAGTTGATAGACGCTCATAGCGGTTTTATTCAATTTTAACATATAACCCAAAGATAAATTTAAATTTCGATGTTCGTCTTTTTAAATTTTAAGTTTCGGAACATTTGAAATACTAAGAACATGTTATTGATTACTATTAGATTCTATCATTCCTGTTGTTTAAAATTGTTTTTGTTTTTAAAGTTAAGTCTATAATAAGTGTTTTAGTTTTAATTTGTATCATTTATATATAATTCTAATTCTATTTAAACTTAGTTACACGCTATGACAAATTTATAGCATCATATATCTCTATACATTGTATAAGCTTATATTTTAGATGTAAGTTACGAACGTTTTATGATTTCTATTAATATTTTACTATGACATATATATGAGCCATTGTGGTATTTTTATAATTTAAAACATGAGTGGATAAAGGTGATATGTGAAATTTTGTTTCTATGTTTTGTGGTCATTCAATGTGCAGGTAGCTTTTAGGAAACTTTAAGTCATTTCGTCGTCCGTAACTCAGAGCCTGTAGACGATTCTTCGACTAGTGCATCCTATTTGTACTAAACATTGTCTTTACTGACGGTACGTCCGCTGTACCACGAGGGTACAAATGAAAGATAAAAATCACATACATTTCTTTGCGACATAATAAAAAATCCTTACGTGAGTTGACTTAATTGGTGCTGCCATCTAGTTCAACACTTTTAACTATTTGACGTTAATATTCAAACACTATGAGACAATAGCTTTAACATCCGCCTTACAAACTCAACGTCGCTCAGAAAGACTATTCTCGGATTTTCTCTGGTGAATGTGATTTGTAATGAAGAGATCCGCTTGAGAACAAAAGTCACCGACATAGCACTCAGAGTTGGCAAACTAAAGTGGCCATGGGCAGGTTACGAACAACCGTCAAAGTAGATAGATAGATGGATAATTTGTTTATTCAAGGCGCAATATAAACAACATCAAAAGAAACAATCAAAATAAAAACTAAGCTAAAAATTAGAGTAAAAGTACTACATAAATTTCGGATTAACTTAAAATTAACATTAATGTGCCAAAAAACTCAACAGTAAATAAGTGAAGACCGCGTCTTCGTAAACTCAGTTGATGCACCCCTCTTTCTAGTTAGATGAAGTGAGGATCTATGCAGGGCGGCTGTCGGGAACTGGTAAGATCAGGGTGCGCCCTAGAGCAGCCCATGTCCAGCAGTGGACTGCCGTAGCCCTTTGACGGTGATAATTATTTGATGTGAATACGATAAATCGTATGCGTTCAAGAGACGCCTGCAATGCATAAACTACGGCTCCGGCGTTAAGAATATCTATGGGCGGCTATACTCACCATCAGGTGACCTGCGCGCTTGCTTGCGCTGCAATAAAAAAACTCTGTACATAACATATTAATACATTTTTTTGTGAAGCTAAGATTAAAATATTGGGTTTAAATGTCTATATTGTTTGTATGTATTTGGGTACTTTTATTATAGGACGAAAAATTACTCTTAACTTTATGGCCTTCATCCACTTGTCTTCAATTTTAAATGTATCATGGCATGATTATGTAAGATCATCGAAATCCTTATCCCAGTATGATAGAAATATCACATTTTAACGCCATATTTTCATTTTTCTATTACAACAGGTGCCTTAAATTGTGCAATCCTTTTGAACTTATCTTAGTTTTCCAATTATGTGTCTATCTGAATAATTTTAAAATTACCCTAAGGCTTTTAAAATACTTAATATAATCATTTCAAATTATATATCAATTTGCTGTATTCAAATTACTTTGGCATCAATTGTACCATATATGTGTTTTCAGGAAAGTATCAAGAATGTTAGTCCAAAATTTGTGTTAATTCAAAAGTATAATGCAAAAAAGGTAGACGTGATTTAGCACATTATATATACATGTTAAACATAGTTGTAAGTTTGATGGTCTTATATGGTAGATATATCAAAATTTTTATACAATTTATTCCAAAGTATCAAGAATGTTAGTACGGAAGTGCATATGTAGCGACAGTCCAAAGATATGTTTATAATGCATTGACTTTATTTGAAATAATCTTTATGTACAGAATGTAAAAATGTTTCAACTCTTTCGATTGATTTTGTATGTAAGTTGAAACGATTTTTTTACACCTCTGTATCATCGTAGCTTAAGATCCGTTATAACGCTGTTCTCACTTTGTACACCGTGGAATTTTTAACATTAAACGTTGAAAGTCAATTGGGTTTTCATTGTGCTGTGCTGAAGAATAGTGAATTTGTGCACTTCCCTACAAGCGTTGTGTGATACTTTGAATAAATATGAACACGCGAAATTGTTTTAATTTAGACCTTTGTTTTGTTTATTTTCACTATTGTTCGGCACATTCTGTCCCTTATCGAATTTACAATTTTGTTTCTGGCCAGTAGCTTTTAAAGGAGAAGACCAAGAGAGATTCACTTTAAGGTAAGAAATGTGCCCTACAATTCGTGAAAATTTCTTTTCGTATATGGTAGTGGCATTAATCGCAATCAATCAATCGAATGCTTTTTTATAACCCACTAGTGATGTGACGTATTTATTTATATGGTTATTTTTTTAAATTTATATATAACTTAAAACAACAAATATTGATCTTCATAAAAAATTGATTCTTTCACAAATTTTGTAGTTCGCTGCAAAAGCAGCACGCTAAAAATGAATATTCAGCTTTATACAAGGTTTTTAGGATTCCATAAAGACAAAATAAAAACGCATACTTTGCAAGTTCGAGATGTAATAATAAATAGAAAAAATATTTGTCTATATTAAACTTTACTTACATGAGCATCCACGCAATACGGGAAACAATATTCAAACCACATAATTCCGTTGATTGCAAAGTTGAAACGTAAAAGACCTTGACGTTACTTCCTTCGGCGCTACAATCCATCGTGGGTTTCGGCCTCATTATAATTCTCTCCGTTCATCTGGGACTTACTTTCTTAACGCCGAAGATCTTCCTTGAAACAGCACCTGTTACCTATATTTTTCTCAAGATATGGCATGAAATAGTTTTCATGCCATATCTTGAGTAAAATATACGTATATAATTTGTTTCAATAGTTTTCTTGTGTTACCAAAACTTACCTTTTGTTAAATAAAATAAAATGTCCTTTATTTTCTGCATCTTCAAAACATTTCATTTTAAAAGTAAGTGAGAAGTAATCTTTTATCTAAAAACATAAAAACTATTGTTTATGTTGTGCAGTTTGTCTTTCGACAAAGGCCTTCTCTAAAGCTTTCCATTTTCTTTCTTTTGCTACCCTGAGCCATTCAGGCCCGGCTAATTTTTTAATGTTTACATACATATATACATATCGTCACGCCTGTCTCCCGTAGGGGTAAGCAGAGACCACAGATCTCCTTCTGCAACGATCTCGGCATACTTCCCTTGCTTCCTCCACACTAATTATTCTCCTCATGCAAGCCCGCCGGTTAAGGGTACTCTTTAATGTTTAAACGTTGATTAATGCCGACTACCGTTAGATTTAATATCAATATCTGTGGTATTCCCCGCTTAAACGTGTGTTTGGTTAGGTCACCCCACGTGCCTGCAGTTCACCGTCAACATGATCGTGTCAGTTCGCAAGTACCGCTGGCAGTGTATTGAATGCAAGTGTTGCTCTGTTTGTGGTACGAGCGACAACGATGTAAGTATATCATACTATTTTTTTATGGAATAGATAGACAATGACCATGCGGGTGAGTCATCTGATGATAAGCGATCACCGCCGTCCCTGAACATAGGTAATATCAAACTTGCTGTAGATTAGTTCTGTATCTGAGACTATGGATGGATATGAATTGTGTGGGAAAGTGAAAGGATATGAATTGTGTGGGAAAGTGAAGGGGAAAGAAATAAAGGGTGTGGAATAGTATTAGACCTCCCGAATTCCAGTATTCCCCGTATCGATATTTATGTATATCGTATCTTTGGTCCTGTGTTGGAAAATGAGCGATGGCGTACACTTTACAACCACGGGCTATATGAGCTGTACAATGAGCCGAACGTCATCAAAACCATTAAGATTGGACGCATTCGTTGGGCTTGGCACGTGGTACGGATAGACGAGGCTAGAGTACCCAAACGGCTACTCGGCGGCAAACCAAATGGTCGTAGAAGCCGCCGAAGGCCTAAGTTCAGATGGCTAGATCGAGGACGACTTTAAGGCAATCGGTGTGAGGGGCTGAAGGGAAAAAGCTAAACGAAGATCCGACCGGAAAAATTTACTGGACCAGACTAACGCCCACCTGCGGCTCTAATGCCTTGATGATGATGATATATCGATATTTAGAATTGATAGGCAAAAGAACAAGCGGGTGAGCAACCAGCCCATGGACACACACAATATTAAGTGCCTTGCAGATTCGGTTTATCTCAAGGTGAATAATATGGATAGCGGGAGTAGAAGAATTTGGCCTCCGGATTTTTACATTCGTCCTACGATTATCGCGTTTCGTATTGATAGGCCCACGACCAAGCGGGTAAGCAACCCGTGCTGCTCATGGATTGAATCATTTTATGAACACCACTTTTCTCCACGTTCGGGGGCACATGCAGTCGGCGAAATATTATTGTATTGTGATATCCATAAGTAAACCAGCATACAAATACATTAACCATTAACACGTTGAACGACACGCACAATCGTACTGTAATGTTTTTTTACACCAGGATCAATTGTTGTTCTGTGACGACTGCGACCGCGGTTACCACATGTATTGCCTCGCGCCGCCGCTGGAGACGCCACCGGAGGGATCTTGGTCGTGCGCGCTTTGCATCAACGAGTTCCACAATACTGACTGAGTACGCACCGCTTCTCGTTTAGGTACGTTGGTATACTTTAGCTATAGTATTTTTCATATCAGAACAAACAAACGATCATACAAGTCACCTGATGGTAAATGATCACCGCCGTCCATAGAAATCTGCAACGTACGGAAGCGTCACTTAATTATTTGCCGGTCTTTCGTGAACACGTTCGCACGTAGTAAGCGTTTTTATGTAAGATGTATGCAAATGACTAACTGGATCTCTATACTTTAGCTATAGTATTTTTCATAGCAGAATAAACAAACGAGCATACAAGTCACCTGGTAGTAAGTGATCAACGCCATTCATAGAATAGAAGAGACTATGCACTTCATAGAAATCTGCAAGTCAGTATGCGTTTTTATGTAAGAGGCATGCAAACAAACAACTGGATCACCTCATAGTAAGTAACCCACTAACCTCATACATGCTACAATATTAGAGACACGCGGCCAGGTGGGTTAATGTCCATTCATCCAGAAATAAGCACTAATACCTACTTTGAGAAAGTTGAGTCAAGAATAGGAAATCTTTTTCTCAAATGAAGCGTAGTAGTGAAGTTATTTGATATACTTATCCAGATACGCAAGTTATTTATTTAAGTAATATAAATATATCTATCACATTTCTGTCTGCAGCGAAGAAGTCTTCGCTGCAGAAACACAGAAATGTGCCAATAACTTTGATATTTTCAGAATTTTTGTTGTTACTACATAAAACATTTATTTATTTAATATGAAAACTATATAGTCTTTTAGATTTATTTATGGAAAGTAAATGTATATTTTTACTATAAATTGTAAATATTGTGTTTTCCAGGCGGCAAGAGAAGCAAGAAAAAGAGAAGGTCGAATTAGAAATGGCTGTTACTTCACGTACAATTTAATGTTCTCTGGTGTTTCTCGTCATTTTGTATGTAAGACTTGACTCTTAGTGGTTTAGATGCGAATTCCGAATTTGTATAAACTTGTTGCCATAGATTATAGATCGTAGCCATTGGGCCGAGTGTGATATTTGCTTGTTTACAATGACTAGAATTTACTTATGCATCTGACGCTTTGAGGCAAATGATCTAATCTTAATTATGTCACATTCTTTATGAAAGAATTTAGGGTGTTTCATTTTAGTTCAGTATATCTATCTATACATTAGGTAAGGTATAATATATACATACTGACATATTCCGGTTGACCTAGCCGAATCGCTATATTTTTTTATAATATTTTCAACGGGGATGTTGACTTTGTTCAAAATTAGAAATATAATTTTGCTGCTAAACGGATCCATAGAACGGTCCATAGAAATTGTAAAACTGACAATATTTTTCTTTATCTTTAGGAGATTTATAAATAATCAAAATGTTATCATAATCATTTTCAAGTCGCGCGACGGCAAATTCAAATGAAAGTGTGTTACTTCATTTGTGACCACGTGACCAGTATTGGCTTAGAAATTCACGAACAATTAAGTATTTGTTATATAAAAAAATAAGTTTTAATATTTTTATTAATATTATTGTTGTATGTATGTTGTGGGTATTTGACACTAAAGCAGTTGTAGACGTACGGTCGTGTTTCTGATGAAGACGATATTTCAATTGCACATTATTATTATTCCATTATTTGACTGATGAAGTAGATATTTCAATTCCAGGAAAAATATTTTCGAGAAAAATTGAGGGTGATTTGATTTTTATGATTATAATCATTATCTATTTATAAGAATACTAGCGTTTGCCCGCGGCTTCGCTCGCGTGGAATTTGGTCTGCCACATTAAGGTTCGTGACAGATCATTTTAAATAAATATATTTTTTTACTTAATTTATGGTTCACAATTTTGGTCATAGTGGCTTCCACATATATATGCTGTCGCGGTAGATATATGGTGTCGCTATTACGACCAAAATTACATAAAATCATTACAAATTGTAGCCTATATGTTATTCCGATGTATAACCTATATTACTGTAAAGTTTCATCCAAATCCGTACAGTAGTTTTTTCGTGAAAGAGTAACAAACATACATCCATACTCACAAACTTTCGCATTTATAATATTAGTAGGACTTAAAGTTTAAATTAACAAATACCCACAACATATATACAACAATTACGTACTTGTGCATTATTTTTATCATTCCCAAAAATATTCAACATCCCTTTTGAATTCTATCAAAAATGTGTAATGTTGCACTCGGTCCGAAAACGATACTTCTGTATTACGTAATAAATGGATTCTCATAGCGTTCTTCTACCTCTGTCGGTGCTTGTTTAGGAATTTTACTTGTCTATTATTGCTTCACACTCAAAGATAACTAAACTGTCACATTAAACTAGAACGCGAATTTCACAATTAACCTTGTCTACGTAAAAACTAGTCGCATCGGGAAAAAGAAAGATTGCTTCTGTAATTCAGATCGTTAACCCTTAATTTAGCAGAAAGAAAAACCTACTAAAAATATTTGTGTTGCCAAGTAATTTAAATTTAATTGCCATAAACAAATTACAAATTTGAACGACTTGGAGTTTTTTTTAAAGTTTGTGTTCGGCGTAGCGGACAATATCAAATTAAGGGTTAAAGAGAGAGCACTACAAAAGTCGATGTCTTTCTTTCACCTGATGTTTGTGTATCCGTAATAAAAGTAATAGCTTTGTATAATAGCTGAAATTGTGTATTATGAAATTATGTTAATTCGAATTTACTTCCACGACGATAAATGAATCTAACGATGATGTAATAAACATTACTATTATGGATTCTAATTATCTAATATATAAGGATTATGGACTATTACTACTGATATACTGTTAATGACTGTCCTTATATGATGGCCTATGCTTCTATCATAGACGATTTATCTTGATGTCTCAGAGACAGCGTTCTATGGTTATACAGACCGGTGAAGAACCAGCAACATCTCCATTTCTATACCCTGTACAAGTTAGTATTTTAGTATACCCTGTACAAGTTAGTAGTTAAATGTAAATTTTTCTGATCGACATAACCTTGCAATGACAAAAATATTATTTTCTTAATTTAATGATTTTAAAAATTGTAAAAATATTAAAAGAATACATATAACACAAAAGTCCCTAAAGATTCAAGCGTTATCCGAAAATTTTAAGACTTTTTATTGCTTAAAAGTAAAATTTAATTAGGTCTATACTGTTATTCGTATCCCATCCGTCCGACCGATGTAACATTGTACAAGCGTCTATTATTTTCAGTGTTCCTATTTAAATTTTACTTTGAAGCAATTAAAAGTCTTAAAATTTTCGGATAACGCTTGAATCTTTAGGCATTTTTGTGTTATATGTATTTTTTAAATGTTTTTACAATTTTAGAATCATTAAATTAAGAAAATAATATGTTCATCATTGAAAAGTTATGTCGATCAGAAAAATTTACATCTGTCAAAAAGATCAAGCTAACTTGTACAGGGTATAGTCTTCAATTCATGAAGTCCTTCGTCATATTCAATCATGCCTAATTATGATTTTATGTTGCGTTCACGTTTGGGCAATTTAAGTTGATAAGACTTTATAAATAATAATAGTTGCTTAAAGAAAAGGTATCACCAGTTACACACACAAATATTCCCTCTACTTATCATTTGATAGTTTGATTTTTAAAATCTATTTCGCGAGTCTAATGTATAAAGATGTTAAACAATTGGACTTATTGTGATATCATAAAAATCGGTATATTTATATGGCGTAAATTTTTTGTCAAAGTGTAATTTTACTAAAATAATTTCTTGTAGTGGTTACGCGCTTTACGTGCGTTGTCTTACTAATGTTAAATATGATTGTGAATAAAATGATTAAAATCGTCAAAAATGACAGATGTGGAGAAAAATAGAACTTGTCGATTTTTGGCAACCTTGATTGCCAAAGGCTAGTTTTCCAATGGCTATTGTTAAGATTTCGATTCCTACTGTTAGAGGGTTGACCCTGTTTATCTTCAAAAAAATTAAACTACACAATTCTAAATGATTACTTGCCCTCATTTCCTAATCGGTAACGGTGGAAAGTACCGCTCTACTCGTTGGCTGGACTCTAAATAATTCCCTTATGAGTAAAATGAAAATTGTAAGAATATAATGCTAGCTTACATTTAAATTTAAATTAGAAATAACCAAAATATGGAAAGGTGCTTATTATTAGACCCTATCTCTATATCAGTTAGGGTTTTAAAAATGCGTTCATTTGACAATTGTTTTTCATGGACCACTTACAATATAATATTATACCAGTTTCACTGACCACACTATTACAATCATTTGCAAGCGATGTTGTTCGAAGGGTTTAGTTATCTTTCAAAATTTAGAGTAAGAAAAATATTAAAAAAAAAAAGCTACAATATAAAGCTTTTAAAAAGCACTTTCGATAATTTACACATTACAAAGATCTCGAAATCTAATTTTGCACATGTTAGAAAATTGTGTACGTCCAGATATGGTCTGATGTTTTCGTCATTTATTCTGCATTCATGATAAGATGTGTTTGGTAGGTATATTCCCAATCCTACTTATCACCAATCTCAGATTGTAGCGATGGTGGAAGAACAGAATTAAAAAATTCAAGGCTATATTTTTATGTACAATATTGCATTAATACAAGCTGTCATATAAAATGACGCGAAAAAATTAATTTATACTTTTTTTTCAATAAAATTGAACTTTTAATGGATGTTGCTTGAATAAATTAAATTAATATTTAGGTGACACGTTCCGTGCCACGTGGGGTAAGGCGTGCCCAAACTTTCTATTTTGTTTTTCGCGTATAAGCTTTATGATAATAAAAATAATGCAAAAATTATAATAATCAAGAAAATGGTGTATAGTTTTAAATGTATAACAGAAGAAAGCAATAAATGTATTATTTTAGAGACTATTATAGTTTAATAAGCACGCGGCCTGTACGGAAAAATCCTCAAAAAAACAAGTCTGGCACGGAACGTGAATTACCTTTTACAACACCGTTTTAAGATCTCTACATCGTGTAAATAAAAATAACTATTTTGTTTCGGCAATGATTTACTACTTTCAAATCAAATCTAATTAGTTAATAATTTTCATGGTTTACTTTACTATATACACGATGACAATAAGCGATAACGTACGTAGGTAGAGGCAGGAGGCGTCGTCCTCAGAAGTCTGCTCTTTGAAAAACTTCAAAAAAAAGTATAGACCTTAAATATACATTTTAAATACACGAACTACACTTTTATCCTGTAGTCGAAATTTCGAGACGCTATATTATTTATATAATTATTGCATTCAAAAATCTATATAGATATATTTAACTTATGTATTATTATTAATAGATATTTTTCATATACATTTCACAAATCTTGCTTCTGTTTGCAATCAGTTAATGTAACATTGCTCTCTCAGACCCAATAGGGAATAAGAGGTGATGGCAAAAGTATATAGCAAAAAATACACTTATTTGTGCTGAATTAGCTTCTGTATATTATGGTAAATGGGAAATGATTTTGAAGTCATTGGCTAGTCAAACATTATGAATTTTTTTTATATGAAAAATGTTTAACATAAAGAACGCAGTGGAAAATGGTCTTAATAGCTTGTGTTTTAAATTAATATTCGTCCATTGCGATGAGGTCGATGAGCTTTTTAAGTATTGAAAAATGTCTTATGATTCCGGTCGGTGTTTTGGAACGGCTTGGCAGGATGTTCTAGTGATCCTTTAGCAATCCGGCTTCAAAATCTAAACAGTCGTTACAAATTTATTTTTATAGTTATATGGCTTATGTTTTAAAAATGGCATTTAGATATTTATCCCTCATTGAGGGATAAATATCTAAGGGATAACGTTTATATCGAAACAAGGCGAAGGTTTTTCGTTGAAATAGTGTTGCTTTTAAAAAATAATATTATTCATTCATTCATTTGAATTAATGGCTTTCAATAGTGCCAAAATAGCACGGATGATTTCGCCAATGTCACATAGAAGGGAGAAGACACGAAGGAGGTTAATCAGTGCGGTTGAGATAAAGAAGGAATAGAATGCACAGGACACCTATGAGAAAATAAATTATAAAATATATTATAAGCGCTAATTATCAAAGTAAGCCGCCTCAAATGAATTCTGTCAGTGTCACGTCAGTCATGTGAGCGACACAAATTAAGTTTGACACTGGCGAAATCACCCATGCTATTTTGGCATTATTGAAAGCCATTAATTTAAAAGAATAGAATAGGAATCAAAAAACAAAAATAGAAAACCAGCAAAAAAATTACAACAAAGAAGGTAATATATATAATTAATAGAACAATATGACGTGAACAATAATAATTATATTACTAAATGTATATTGAATTTAGCACACAAATAATATAAATAAAAAACAAAAATTAAACTACATCAACTACAAACTAATCTTATTAGCAACAATATATTCAAATAAGTTTACGAAAGGGGTGAAAAAAGTGTTAGGAATTCAGGACGTATAATGTCATTTCATAACGGCGATTCACTGTTATACCTTAACCGTATTTGTGTTTCAATTGTCTTATTAAAATAGTATTTAATTTCGTTTAGTTTTTTTTTATGAGAATAAAAGAAGGCGAACGAGCAGGTGTGTCACCTGATGGAAAGCAATCAACGCCGCCCATAGACATTCACAAGACCATAGGCTTTGCAGAAGCGTCGCCAGCCTTTAAGAGAAATGTAGGCCTGTTTTTTTTTTGAAGTTGCTAATGTCGTATTTGTTCGGAAACGCCGTTTCAAAAGCTGGTGTCACAGGATATTGGTGCGTTGAAAGAAGTTTCTAGAAAAACGCACCGTACTGGATCACCACACATCCAGATGGTGGGTATGAAATTTTTCCTTGTGGCGAGTAGTGTGGGTAGTGGAATTTAGCGGCCGGAATTATCCCAAACAATTAATGTCGTTTTGTTGAACTGATACTGTGAGCGAACGGATCCTAAGTGAAAGTATTTTCATGTGGTAACTGCAGTAATTATGAGAGTGGAACTGCAGTTGTTTCAATCGGATGTGAAATAAATTATGACTCGTATAGTAGTTATATATGACGTTGAAAACATTGCACTGAATTTACATTGTATTAAATATCAGGGAGATTTTTTTTATTTATTGTTTATATGTAACATATACTTTATATATTGTATAATAGAAGTCAAGTTTGGCTAATTGATGTGTTGCCATCTTTTTCGTACATGAGGTGGTTTTTTTTTTCGGTAAAATGGTAATGGTAGATGTAAAATAAATTATGGTAAGACAAGCTGTGATCAGATTAGGTGGTTGTGATGGACTTAGTGTGGGCTTATGCGATTTTTTTTTAATGTAGTTACTTAGTTTTATCGTCAATTAAATCCGAATTTTGTTTTAATATTATGAACAATTGTAATATTTCTGTCGATATTGTTATCAATCTCTTATCAGCTATCACTCGCTAACATAACGCTCCAATTTTGGAAAACATTGTTATTAGCCAACGTCTGTCACACTGTTTTGGTTGTGTTTGTGATGCTTTTCATATTAATTAGTTTAATACAAATAAATAACAGGAAACCTGTACATTGTAGAAATATGTTAATATCGTATCTTCTTTTGTTCCAGAACGAATATAATTATAATACTACTGTTGTATTTCGGTTCTGTCAATTAAATATATATTCAGTGGTGACAGAAAAGGAACTGATTTCTTTGAACCAGTCCAGGTTTGACTGTACATTGATTATTTTATTAAATTATCCACATACGATAATGTTCTCGGAAAAAAACCAAAGGAAAATTCCTGTGCGGTTATTTCCTTTGGGCTTTTTCTCAGAGACGATACGAATTATATACCTTTGTATGCTCATGTTTTAATGAATTACTGTATACATTTTCTTTCTTCTGCTGTACTATAAAGAATATATCTATCAATTTACGACAATTGTATGTATTCATCGTAAAAATACGTAAGATATTAAATTATATTTAATAACTATCTTCATCTTTATAATGTAAATAAAACAACCTATTTCATATGCAGGTGTGACAGATGATTGCTATTTTCGCCCATCCTACGCCTGTTCTTTCCAGTATAACTAATTAGTTAGTGTTATAATTGTAAACTAAGATTTACATCCCGTACGTGTCATAATTAAGTGTGGTGACGTAATAAATAAAATGCAAAGTATTATTGTTTTTTCTTTTTATTTTTTTAATTTTTACAAAGGGCTTTTTCCGGAATTTTGCTGGTGTATATGATTCGGAACCAAGAGATCCACTGAAGAACTAATCAGATAGATCTCCTAGTTAGAATACTGAAGTGGCAATCATCAAAGTTGTTAGAAAACTGAAATGGCATTCGTCAAAGCAATCATATTTATCGGAGAACAGAAAAACAATCATGTTTATCGGAGAACCGAGAAACAATCGTGTTTATCGGAGAACCGAGAAACTTTAGAGTAGAAACGGCGTCTTGGCTAATAACGTCCTTTGGTCGGATTGAGCGACGATGTGCGCTAGGCGGCTGGTAGAAATTGGATGTGTGAAGCCGAAGATCCTGCTAGGTATTTCTACGTGTATTCCTACTTAAACCCTTTCGAGGTGGAGCGCTCAGGAATGAATTGCGTTCTGACCAGCCGGCGTGATGTTGGAAGACCAAACGCGTGGACAATACTCAATGTTATCAAAATCAGATTTAGAGGTACTTAACGGTTTACTATTTTTATACCCAATTTCTCCAAAACATTCAGACAAGTCAGAATCCATACTATCGCAGTTTATATTTATCGTCCATTTGTTCATGATCGGGAAAAACATTATGGATTAATTATTAATGATATAAGATTATGTAAAAAAATCTGCACAAGAAGCGTGTGATGCTAGCGCAAAGAAAACAAACGACTTTATGGACATTATTGGGCAGTTACTGATAACAAATGAACGGCGCCAAAAGGCGCTGTTCGCCACGAAAGGGTTAAATATTAATTCAGTTCGTCTCCTTCTCTGCCGCGATATATTGTAGTAGCTTTAATATATATGCAATCTGATTTGGGATAAAAAAAGAAAGTAGGCTGTTAAGAATATGGTAGTTTTTATGGAACGTCGATGTTGTTTTACTTATGACATGTTAAAAGGGTCTTACTATGAAAATATTTTTTACCCACAAGAGAATCATTCAAAAGTTACTATTAAAGATTAACAAATAAAAAAGACAGTTTTTACACTAAATTTTATTGGAACAATTCACTACTTTGTATGATGTGATACCAAAATCTTTTGGCGTTAACATCGAAACTTAGAAAAACTAAACATTGCACATTTCTAATAAGACTACACTACAGTGGACTATACTCTACATTTTATCAATAAAGCACATCAACAAAGAGAAAGAGCAATGTATTGCGACAATCAAAAAGTAACTTATAAAGACATAATAGTTACCCTTTGTTTGTCACACAGTAAAACATTTTATTCACTGGATATTAATAAAGGATTTGATATAAAAGTAACGAAAAATAAATCGAAGTTTATTAATATTATAAAATATTTTAAATAGAATATCATTTATAAATATATGTTTTTGGTTTTTATAAAATTTTAATAAATATTTTCCTTTAATATATTTCAAGTTATTGTGGTAACACATCAAATATAGACAATATGATTAAAACATTTAACAATTCATTGACTTTAAAGTATATAACTACAATTTAGAATTTATTAAAATTGTGTATACATGGATATCTTAAAGCAAATATAGTCATGATTAACGTCATGGTTATTGCATTATAACAAAATGTGATGTAAAATCCCACTGATTTTTCTTTGCTTAACAAAAGGTACGCCTTTTATTTTAGAAACTACCACTGACCATAATTACTTATTGCTTTATCTACTTAAAATTCAAAATTATTGTCAAAATACAGATAACTTAACGAAATGTAACATATTCTACCTAAATCTAAATTCTTATAATAACTTATCAGTAAATTTTGTAACACGCTTAAATAAATAGTAATAAATTTACAAAATTGGAAGACATTCAGATTTTGTTGTTTCACTTCTATATGTATAACTTATTATTATGCCAATATCGTGTAACTATTTAACTAACAAGATATATTTATTAATTTCCTGTAAAAGCTTTCGGGCATTATTGCAAATAATCCATAGACACATGGTAAACATATCTATAAATTAATAACAGACAGGCTATAAAGAAAGAAACAGACATAAATTGAACTCAAACATCAAAAATTGTTTGTTAGTACATACCTCACGGCTACATGTCGTTGAAAAGTTATTATAATTTTAAATAAGACAACAAGCTTTAAGACGTCTATTTATATTTGCTGCTTTTTGACCCAAGAAACGTTCGTTTATAGTTTATTTATGCTAGGTTTTTTTCTTTAAGATTCTGTGCAATTTTTTTAATTTATGCTACTGATACTATTTTATCTAGAAATATTTTTTTGATATTTATTTATTTTGTAGAAAGTGGATTATAAAGCGGGCTAAAAAAAACACATTAAGATTTTAGTAAAAATAAAATAACAAGATGTGTAATTAATAATTAATTAAACTTAATTAAAAATAAGCCAACCATTTATTTAGTATGCTGGTTAATATTCCGGCAAGAATAGTTGACTTACTGCTTAATCATCTTTAGGTTATTTTCTCGTTTTTAATTGAGCAAATCTGTAAAACTAACGAGATAATGACAAATATCAATTTATAGTCCCAGCCTTTTTCCAATAGGTTCAGCCGAGCAATTGAGCATTTATCTGAGATTTTCAAATTCAAAATACTCATGCAAATTATGCATGTGATATAGCGAACAATATATTTTTGAATCGTGTTATCATTTAATTTTCTATTTATACTAATTGAGCGTTGTCCTAATCTAAACAACTATTAATTTTTAAGAAAAATAACAATAACATATATTTGGTTTATTTTCTAAAACAATAATTAACAAACAGCACCTTCATATCACTCTGTATACTTCGTTGTTAATTCGACAAGGATAATTAGATGACAAAAATATGTTTTATGTATTTTTTTAAATTTAAAACGAGCATATGATATTTTGTTATAAGGAACTTTAAACTTTATTTATAGGGATATCAGAGTAAATGGCCACATTTTACGCAGAGCAAATCAAAAACTAAGTAGGATATATAAACCTTCCATCTTTTGGTCCTCGAGCTTTAAAAAAAGAAGCTATCGTCTCTGATATGTGAAATAGAGACAATGCTCTACAAAGCCAAAGATAATTGATACGCCGGATTGCCCATTTATTATATTTCCAATCGGTTAACGCAGTCTTTGTGAAATGTAATAAAATGAATTTTTATTTACTAATTATAAATGAATGACAATCAAATTCAGAACACTTTTAGAAAACGTAAAATATAGCGTAAAATGTCGCATTTACACAATCATTCTTAATTTAACGGTATTTAGTAACATAACGGGGTCCCAGTATAAGCTGGGTAAATATAGAAACCAAAAATTATCTAACAAAAAAAGTAGTCTAATTAATTTGTTACCTCTTTGGAGCCCGTCGCATTGTTACTATATTCTATACTTAAAAATATCCTTACTATTTTAATAGATCAGTTTGTAAACATATTTATGAATGTTTTGAATCAACAAAATAAAAATATAAAATTTATTATAAAAAAAGAAAAGATTTTTTAGATATGTCTTTATGAATTTGTGACTATATTAAAATATGTATAGATTTCTATAAAGGTATAAATATGTAATTATAGAATTCATGAAATAAATCATATATTATTAAATAATAAAATCTAAAGATATATTTATGCTACTCTTTAATATCACTACTTGTTTGAGTTTTCAATTGAAATAAGTTTAAAATGAAAATATTTTTTTGACTTTTTTATACACAACCTATTAATATAGGGTTAACTAGTATGTCACATGTAAAAATAATATTTTTGTGATACAAAGTTAGCAACAATACATGATAAAATATTTAAAAAAATGTAACACGAAACACGTAAAGGTGTGTAAGATAAAAATTATTAATTCAATATTTGTGGCAACAATGGTTAGAGGTAGATTTCTTATTTTCGAGTGGCAATAATAGCTAACCATAGACAAATATACTTTTTTTACCATAATTCTATACCTGAGCTACAATACTTGATCTATATCTGTAGCTTAATTAGGGATAGAAATTGCTAATATTTTATTTATTCAATTATATAGCATATTTAAAGCAAAATTTTGTGTACAATTTTAATAATATGTCCAATTAATAGCTTTATTGCGATAATACTTTAAGTATTATTTTCATTTTTTGACTTAAAATTTACGTTTAAAAGTACGGGATTTACGACCGATATAGTTTCAGAGCATTTCTAATTGTTAAGCTACAAGATGGCGATAGTGACCGTCAGTTGACCATGAAGATGGGCCATTCTGGGCAAGCTGCAGGCGGTGGTATCGGTAGTGGAGAACCTCCACCCACTGAGACTACCTCAGGTATCTGAAAACAAAATTATTAAGAGTTACGAGTATTGCAGTTAAAATATTTCGATTTTACTTACTTTAAATTACGAATGCTTTTAAATCTGAAAATTAATAAAACCAATTTCACTGACCATGGCTTGGGGAGGATGTGGTGGATGATAGTAGTGTGCTGGAGATACAGGTGGTGTTGGATATCCCCAGTAGACTACTGGGTGCGGTAGCGTTGGGCCCATCGTTGGGTAGAAGTACGTTAGAGGACCTGGAGAAATACAGATAACACATAGATATAATACTACAGATTAACTGAGTAATAAACGCTCGTTTATATTTGTACAAATCATTATAATTTGTGTAAAAACCGTACTTGTTTAATAAATAATGATTAAAATTGAGAAGATCTTTAAGAAATTATTTCATTATATAGCATACAAATTATTCACCTATAAATTCTGACGTTAACACCTTAATTTGTATTTACCATTGTTCGCGTGTTTTAGCTTTTTTGTTATAAAAATTAAATATTTATGAATGTTTTTTAATATGGTTTGGAGTAAGATAATGGAATCTTTGTCACAAAGAGTTCATAATGAAAATTGCGTATGTCAAATATAATGTTGAGGTAATCCGTAATGTAAATTTTACGAGTACTTATATGCAGTTCAGATCCGAATTAAAGTCATGCAATGTGTTAGTCACATATATATGCCGTGAGCTTCAATTATATATTTGCAGTAGCCACCCGTAAACATAACATATATCTAGTACATTCCGCCAAAAGATTAAATACATTTTATGATATCTGTTATATAATTTGAACTACAAGTATTTTGTTCGGACTTGACTTTTTGTTTTAAAAGTATCCTTCATAATTCCAATAAGAATACTTAATTATGTTGCAAGTTGTAAATAATTAATTGCCAGTTTTAAATTACTACCCAAAATTTCCCAGTGCCCATAAACAAATGCTACATATCCCATAGATATTATTTGGTAAGTTTTGTAATTAAAACATCTCACTGAATATTTGTCATTTATAGAATTGTATTCTAAAATAAATTTAAATATCAAATAGATAATTTATAATACACATGAGTATCATTTCTATTTTTTCTTATCAGAATTTTTAAGGTTAAAACCACAGACTAAATTAAATGAGATGTTTTTTCCCGCCTTTGACGATACGATATAGACGTACACAGTAATGTATGTAGATGTGTAATTAAAATCATGAAAAACACTCACCAGGATCTCAGAACGCATTAACAGTCCACCAAAGCAGTGCGCAACTTACACCAATACTCAGATATTGTTTGTTACACACGTCGCCGACTCCGCCAACCACCAAGCTAGTCTGCGGACTTTACCAAACTTATGCTCGCCTAATACCCTTATACTTAGCACCACTTTTTGCAATCTCAACCATGTTTTATTTAGTTTTTTTTTAAGGATTCATTTTTTATTTTTTATTCATGTACCATTCTTGTCCTTTTTAAATAACGTGATCTATTTGACAAAATCTAAATATATTATAAAAGCTTATTAATAACCAGAGCAAACAGTAATTCATATCTGCCATGTTCGCTATACAGTGATATGGAGTATGGAAAAAATACATATAAAATACAATAAGTCATGATTGACATGACACAGATGCAAATTTATGCAATTTAACGTAGTTGAGATCGCAAACTAAACGCCATTTCAAGAATAAGAAAGAGTTTTAATATATCATGTGATCCCACAACAAATGATAGACAATACTTACGCAGTTTCCGGTTATTTTGATGATTACTTGGTCCCACTACACATTCAACTAGCCACTAATAGGGCGTATAGACCTTTCACCCATGAACGCCTATTAATAGTCTCTAAAGCGCAAACACATTTCTCTTTCTACAACACACTTAAGCGCTAAAGTTTATCCCATTGTATAAGGTTGTAGTCATAATTCTGTCACCGGAGATTCCATGCATTTTGAAAGCAGATCGTAATGTATATTTTGGGGACGGGGCAGAGTTAGTGATAAGGGCGTATTAGATTCACGTGAGGTTTGTATTTTACATGTTAACCATACAAAATCAATCACGCTTTGTAGTGAGTGTAAGACCTTTAGGCTAACTAATTAGAGATTCGTCAATTATTATTTGTGGCAAAAAATCATGTGCTACGATTTTTTTATTCTCATTTTCTTTATGGTGTCTTAAATAGTGATAATTCGTTAGTGGCTCTGCCCCACCCCATGTTATTAAAATGGATCCAAATGAAGCTTAAGTGCTCCTGTGAAGAGACCTTGCTAGTTTATATGCCTATAGATCTGTCCCATCAAATGAGTAAAGGCTCTCTCTTTGAAAACTTGTACAGTTTAACCAAAAAAGTCTCATGTGATACACGTACACATTAGTTAAAGCTATGTTAGGAGGCAGGATAGGACACGATTGTGCTATTTGCAAGTCCATGATACTTTGTGAAGGAAAGTTACCAACCCTACATGAAGTGTCGCTCGGTGGGATATTATAAAGAATCCGAATCAAATCTTCTCATCTATAAAACTATATGTCTTTATATAGGAATCTAGACATATTAACCCCTTAACCGAAAGCCGAAGCGGAAAACGTCAACAAGCTCGCGTAGCCGACGAGCCATTCGCACGACCCGTGCAATACGCTGATCGAACCAATCTTCAATATCACGGGCATCGCTTCTGGTACGATAGTCGTAGTTGAAAATTTGCTCCACCACAAATAGCACAGATCAGTTTCAAGTTATTCTTGGTCACATTCGCACATCGAAATTTATTTTCATAAATTCTAGTGAATCATCCCCACAAGATGTTTTCAAGAAAAAGGTTTTGTGAAGAAAGCAGTGACAATTAAATCAACACCATTGCAGTGTATTGATGTTGTATTACTGATTTTTATATAAATTAACTTTTTGTAGTACTTGCATCTACCACAATTATTGTATCAGATTGTAATTACTTATCAAATATTCCACAAATATTTATAATTATAAAAGGGCGCCGCCGCTAATATTTTTATTTGGTCAGAACATCGTACCACGGGCTATGCCCTTAATATTCACTTTTGGCCCGACCAGCGCACTACGGGCTATGCCCGTAATATTCACTTTTGGCTGATCATCGTACTACGAGCTATGCCCGTAGTTGTAGGTTAAGGGGTCAAAAAATATTTCTTAATTTTTAGCGGTAAAATTTTTCCTAATAGTTAAAGAACGTCAAATGTTTTTAAACTTTTAATATCTAGCCTGTGTTGCCGCTTATTAGAATATATTTTTTAATATAAAGTATATCTCATTCCACTTGTTAAAAATACTTACGTTTCTTACGTTAATTATCAGTTTGCTTAAAATGTATTTACAAGACTGTGTCGGTGTAATGTGGTGCCATGTTTGATAGTATGGAAGATAGTGTTAGTAAAACATTAAAGACGACACTAGACCATAAACAAGGCAAGCCATAATGTTAGTGTATAGAGCCCTCCTTCACAAGTATATGAACTTCTTTAAATACTGCTCTGGATAATTATTATATATAGGTATTATTTTATTACATAAAATAGCACAACCAACCACATACCAAAGAAACTCGCAATAATTGTGAACTAGTATGGAAACTTATTGATTTATTATTTACGCAAATGTATATGTTTATAATAAGGCAACTAAAATATCTAACATCAAAATCCATTGCGAACCTTAACAACACGAAAAGTGACTATTTGAACACTATTTCTATTTCCTATTAGAATCTTTAAATAGATAATCTTATACTTAAAGAAATTATAACCGACCAGGTGCTTTTAATATATTTAGGATAGCTAGCAATGTCTATATATAGATCACATAACCAAACATTGGAGAAGATATGTAAAATATTACTTCTATATTATGGCATTGCTGCTATCCTTAACAAATATATCGATATAAATTAAGACAAACTAATATAACTATGTCCTCACACCACATCCCCCAGTCACTACACATTATTTGAGATATTTCAGCTTTAGTGCAATACCTTTAAAATTGTGAAAATAGTAGATTTTTAACAAATGTAATAGTACAAGAAACTCCCCGGTTAACTTATTATCAAAATTTCATACAAAATACAGGTGCAAGCTCTAAAATTTTAAATATTCCACATTTGATAATTCAAAGTAAAAGAAAGCAGATAGGATAGCAGTTAAAGAAGAAGCTGTGATAGAAATTGATAAATGTGTTAATGACTGGAGGGACGCCATTTTACCTGATGAGATTTTGACAGCTGATATTTTTTTAAGCAAAGGGATATTGTTTTCATAATTGATGAGTACACACGAGAATATTCTTTCGTCAGTATTAATTTCTCAAAATAGGTACACGAAAATTTTCTCGAATCTCGAATTCAAGTAGTATTTTTTGGGATGACTCAAAATTTGAATTTGAAGAAAAATGTTCTTTTTGACGAAAGATTTTTCAACGTTTACTCAATTTAACCACAATACCAAAGTATAAAGCAATTCACCGTTGACAATCGATATTTAACAATAAATACAGCCAGGCTGTGAATAAATAGTATCCGCCCGCGCTGTGCCCTGGAAAAGATGTTTCGGAAGGGAAAAATATTTAAAACGTCCGATATAAAATTCTGAAATCATGCACCAAGAAACTAGTTTTGGAAAAAAAATATATAAGCCGTCCATGCCGCACCCATGTATTGAATTCGGTATTGGTAGATTCGTTAGGTAAAAACATAAGATATAAGTGCAACACTTACCACTTGCTGGTATTATCACGTTCATGCATAATTTCCATAAACACAACCCGTTCGGATACACCATATTATTGTACAACACTCGATTACTATTATTAAACACAATATTGCATTATAATACCTATGCTACAGCCGGCTTCAGTTTTGAAATGTAAAAATACATAATATTCAAGCTACAAGAATGCGGTTATATTAAAAGAATGACAGAACAAAAGATTAGCCATTACACCAATGTTTTCGTGACTTAAGCTCCCAATACCTATATTTTGTGAATATTGAGACAATGGTGGTTTCAGACGATGACTATTTTTTTATCTGATTTTTTTTTTGTTTAAACAACTACCCAAATTTTGTGCATTTCCGAATAAGAACATAAAAGACTAATAATAAATAATGTTAATTTTATCCTTAAAAGTATTTTTGTTTTATCCTAAAATCATATTTTACTATTACCAAAACTATCTTTATCTGTGTTGTCCGTTATTTAAAAAACTTAAATTCGAAATACACAGAATTTAGTGAGCAAGAAATTTTAATATCAGTATGACTAGTCTATGTGGTGTGAGGTACCGTAGACAATGAACTAGGTGATTTGCAATTAGATTGTTAGGTGAATATGACGACACATTTTGAGTAAGGACATAGGCAAAAAATTAGGAAAAGGAACAGGAATTGGAAGACAAACACGAACGTATTAATGTAGAATTATTAATAGTGTAACTGAAGCAGTTTGGACAACTTAATCTTTACACTCAATTCATAACCTCAAATGATGCCAACCAAAACGTGAGAGCTATGAGCCCCAAAAACAGTAAAATTCACACAGTTACTAATACTAACAACAAACTAACTATAAATATCTATCTCATAATTAAAAACGTGTAGGCATACTAAACGCAAAAAGTGCATTGTACTGACATAGCGATAATCAAACGAATTAAGTACCTAAATAAATATTTTAAAACAAACATGTACCGAACGCGACCGTGAATACTACACAACGAGTTTTAAAGAGACCTGCTCTTTGTACCGATTCATTTTGTAAAGTAAGAAGCAATAGTTATACTGGTTATAACAGTAACATTGACGTGCATCATATTAGCTTAAAACAAATTTTATTAGCTTGACTGAAATGGTAAACAGGAATTCTAGTAATATAAGAAACATTGGTAGCCCTTCCTTTTGTTTTCTAAAATAAAGCGTTGTTTCCATTGCATGACATTTCTATTTTGACACTGACAAATCGGCATAAAAATGATAAAGCATCGGCATAAATAGCAAACATAAATTTTGACGGCCATTTTTATACGAGTGTCACGGATCATAAAGCAAACCACCACTAGAAAAAATGACCACAACCATTCTGACAAGGGAAGAGAGAGAAGATCAAATATATTGTGTAATTCTCATTATATTTTAAAAATAAATATTTATTATCTACATTGTTTAAAGCGTAGATAAAGCGAAATAAAATAAATCTAGATTCGATGACGTTAGTGCTGGTAGCTTTTTGTCTTTTACAGAATATACAAATAAGAATAGTCAATTCTATAACTTTGCTATACGCATAAAATGAAGGCGAGCGAAGAATAGCCGATTGTGGAACGTAGTCTTTCTAAACGCGTTGTGTACATTTACGGACGGATGTTGTAAAATTTAACTCTGATTCAGCCTTGGAATGATTGGCAAATAGTTTTGTCTTTTTAGTGGAATGTCTAAAATAAATCACAACGGTAAAGTCTTAAGTAAAAGCAAATCTAACTACCTTGTCAATAATAACCTCAGGTTCACTAGAAAATAACATTTAAAATATGTTTACATATCAACAAGATTTAAAGTCAATGTAAATTCAACAAAAAAGTGTTTTATTCTAAACTTAACCTACGGCATTATTAGTCCAACCGAAAAGTATTATTTTTCTTTTGTTATCGCTCATCTGTATGCAACATTATAGTAGTACATTTGCATAGAGGATTTTTTTTTATTGATTGGACTATAGCTGCAACATTGACTGCCGAAAAATCATGATATTAAATTATTTTTTACTAAATATTTGTATAAAAAAACCGAAATAAAGGCACGCTTCGGTATAATTAATTCATTTTGAGCTTATTGTCATTTATTTACCCTGTTTAAGTACATGACTAAAAAAAAACTTCATAAAAAGATTTTAGTGTATAAAAATTGACTCTATCAATTCTAAGATATAACTCAGATGACAGACGTAGTAAATACGTTTATTCCTCATTTGCAAAAGAATAATTAGCTTCTATATGCATCATAGAAAAATGTTTTTAGCCGAAATAAAAAATACTGTCCACAAGTTTGCGGGCAACCCAATCGCGTACGTCAAAATGACGTTTGCAATTTTGAAACGGTTGTTTTTCTTTACACACCGGGATAATATGGATAGGAGGGGAACATAGATAAAGAAGCAGGGAAGGGTGAAGTCATCGAAGCAGGGAGTGACGCTGATAATGCAGCAGTGGTTCCATAGCCAGCTGGAAGTGCGGTCGGAATGGTGGGGAGTGTGCTCGCGTACGTGGAAAGCATCGGACTCGTATTCGCGTACGAGAATATTGGAGACGACGAGCCGTACGATAAAACTGGTAAGGAGAGGGCTGGCGTTATTTGTTGGGGGACGGTGTACTGTCGTTTCGCGGGCATTGACTCATTCTGCATGAACGCACGCTCGTAGCTCCGTTTGGTTGGTAGCATTTGAGTCTGCGCGGGCAACATTGAGATTGGGTAAGGAGATGTGGGGGTGGGCGAGCGCATGGCATAGGTGGGCAGGAAGGGTACGAGCGGGGGCCGGAGTGATGCGAGGAAGAGGTTCTCGTGTTGTCGAGCGAGCAGGCTCTGGTGCGCGATGTGTTGCGCGAGGATACGCGGCGCGGGGGTGGGCGGGGGGGACACCAACGTACCGGGGGAGAGCACTTTCGGGGACGTAGCGGGGGTCACGCCGCCAGTCAGCACGAGGTTCATGTCGTCGCCGGAACACTGGAACACCTGGTGCGGAACACATTTTATGAGCATCTTCCAAATAGAAATAACTTTTTGGATAATTAACAAGTAAATTAGGAAGAAGGAAAGAATGAAAAAAATTATTCAAGAATCCACAAAGCAGTGAAGAGAAATAAAGAATATACATATAAAATATAAAAAATGCGCGCACAAGCGAAAAGTCGTCAAATACTGTAGAATTCCTCCAATTTCTTACTTATGTTTATAAGGGGAATGTCCGTTTCGGACCATGTTCTCTGCTTCCAAGCTGGTAGTGCACAGATAATTTATAATTCATATATATATATATATATATATATATATATATATATATATATATATATATATATATATATATATATATACATAATTATAAATAAGTGAAGATATAATTAGAAATAAATAATTGAGTAATTATAAAATATATGAAGTATTTATACCTACAACTAAAATCCCTAAGACAGCTACCGAATCATATTTTAAAACAACTATACTCGACCTGCGGCCCGCCCGGCTTTTGTGGTTGGCCAATCTGGTGTTACTTAGCGAGTGAGACCCCAGGGACACCACTTCCCTTGGCTTTTATGCTTCCCATATACTTGTCGCTTTCTTTGCGGTCGTGACTTCTTATTTACATGACACAACTGTGCCAAAACCTAACAAGTCATTACCTAATTTTATTTTATTTTCTTTGCGGCCTGCGACATCGAGTGTTTGTGGCCCCCATGAAAATAAAAGGTTGAGTACTGCTGTTATGGAAAATACAACAGCGTTATTGCGAATGGAGTAGAATGTAACGTTGAACTACCTCAACAAAGAGAAAAGCTATACCTCAATGTACCGCTGCTTCTTGCCGAAGGTCATATACCGATGGTGCTTTTGCTGAGCGCAAAGGTAGGCGCTAGTTTCGCTGTCCATCTGAATGAATGCCTCGCCACTTGGGTGACCCTACATAAAATAAACGACGAAAAATATTAATCAGTAAGTATATCACAGCCCATATATGTCCCACTGCTGAGCACAGGCCTCCCCATTTGCGGAGGAACAGACGTTCGTCCAATGCGGATTGGCGGGGTTACTAGAATCGGAATAAATATCTGTAGGTCATATATATATTTATTCAGATGTGACAACTGACTCCGTTGGCGGGGAGCCCCGCCACTGAGCCAATTGGTCATTAATCAATAAATTATACCTAATTCTTTCTCATATGGGTTTAAAAAACAAAACTATAAATCTTTGTAATACATGCTCTACTGTAGTCATTGAGACGACTAGCAAAGGGCGTTGTGACTTGTGTACATAGAAGTGACAGGGACACATGATGTATTAGATTAGTGGATGCTAATAACTGCTGTAATTAGCAACAATGTTGTATTGTTATTATTATTATTTATTTAATATCGATATTACTATCTACCACAATTATATACTAGTTCGAACAATCGTAATTTACTCGAAAATTATTTTTGGTTAGTTACAAACACTATGCGCACAGATTATAACTTAATATAATATAACTTTTTAATAGTGTTCGCATTAAGGTTAAATAGTATTTAAATTTCAACACAGATGGCGTTGTTTAAAATAAATTTCTTTAAGTTTGTTTATGGTAGATGTGCTAAAATGTCGAATTAGTGGACATTGCCCATTAAAATTTCATCTGTAGAGTTGTCGGTTGTCATCCATACGCATAATAGCAACCAAAATGTATTAGTTGTAATTTTTGCGAAATAATACAATTATCTCACTCATTTTTGTATATTTATATATAGAGAACCTTTGATTGGCGGAAATTGTTTATGTTTTCTGGGTATTTTCATTCATCATCATCATCAAGGCACTACAGCCGTAGGTGGGCCTTAGCCTGGTTCAGTAAGTTTTTCCGTCAGATCTTCGTTTAACTATTTTCATTACAAATCACTAATAGCAACCGCCAATCGGTTGGTTTCAAAATTTGTGCCCTAAAAATATAAGTATTAGGTTTATTTAACCCAAAAAGGTTCAGACGGTAGCTCTGACAATTTTGTGATCGCCGATATGAACAAGCTTCAAGGTGGTGAGTGGTGAGAAATAAGACGTGACCAGTGGCGTGTTTGTATTGTAGGCTAAAACATAATTTGGCCCGTCAAGCCATATTAAGTAAGGTTCAATTTAGTCTGATCTTTTTTTTTCTATATATGCTAACAATTAAGAAAAGCTTGTAAACTCACTTGGGCGTTGTACACCATATGAACACCTTGAACAACAATATTCTTCGCGAATTCATCGAGGAACGTCAAGATATGCTCCACCTGTTAAAAACCCATGGAAATCTGTATATAATAAAATTAAAACATAAGGTTTCTAAAATAACTTAAATTTACACCAAGTCAACAAAGTATACGAGCGCTATAATTAAAAACGGCGGTGGATGGAGGTCCCCCAGCAGAGCCCCGCATGCTGAGGTAAGGCACTATTGTACCCTGGGGAGTCCAATCCCGGGACGGTTGGCATACCTTATTAACATACCGTGACAAATTTTCATGACTTTATTAACAAACATACCTTAACCACTTTGCTGAAGTTTTAAAGAAAGACCGGGTCAAGAGTACCCTTAACCGGCGAGCTTGCATGAGGAGAGTAATGAGTGTGGAGGAAGCAAGGAAAGTATGCCGAGATTGCAGCACATGGAGATCTGTGGTCTCTGCCTACCCCCAAGGGAGACAGGCGTGACAATATATATGTATGTATGAATTTCATTTACGTATTTTATCACTACAATCTACAATACACACAATTTGCGCACACGCACCCACTATACATACAATTACACCTCCTAACGAAGATATACGGAAAACCTAATTTAGGTATGCGTATGCCATTTTTTGTATTATAATGTTAAAAAAAAGTAATGTCAAGCTCCAATAATCTAGATATTATTGGAAGCTTTTGAGTTGAAAATTGTGCGTAGAAAATGGATCCTTGTTACATCATTATACTTCATACCTGAGCTTCATAGGGTAATCCGCGCAACCTCACACAGTCCTTGGCGGTACCGGAAGTGATGACGTGCTGCGGCACTAGCGCCACCGGAAGGAGCCCTTCTGCCGGCGCGCTAGCGGTCGACGGAGTGCTAGCCGTGCTCGTGCGTGTATCTTGTGACCGGTTCAGAACCTGCACAAATTATATTTTCATTTAATACATTATATGCACAAAAATATACATTGGCGATATGGTCTAATACAGCGGTCACCAAACTTTTTGACCTCACCTGACCAGTAAATTCATAATTTAAATCCCGCGGACCACTAATAACACTTTTAACCCATTGACTGCTAGCTACGAGATATCTCGTATATAAACGTGTGTATCAAACTGCCAGCTACGAGATATCTCGTAGTGGCAACCAGCACAGGAATTTTATTTAGTAACGCCAGCTACGAGTTATCTTGTAGTGTTTATTTTTTCAATAAAAATTACTGTAAATGATATTACAATATTATATCAGTAAATTAATATAATTATATTTTGTAAACTTCCATGTATTCTTCAAAATAAAACCTTGGCACCCAGGGCAGGACGCTCTAAATATGTCTGGCAGTCAATGGGTTAAAGTGTTAAATATATTTATTAAAAAAAATGTGATCTAAGAACACATAAAATGTACCTGCCTAGTTATAAAATGAAACTATTAATTGTAACCAAATTATGAAAGTTTTATTCATAAATCTTAATCAAATACTGTAAAAACAAAACAAAAGATTGTTGAAGTATATCAAACTTTTAGCATTAGGTATACATTCCTAGCCGCTCACTCATCCAATGGCCAGTGCGTTGCGGTTATAGTATGCGACGAAAGTTTTTATAACTATTTACATATTGTTATGAATTGAATGATGTTTCAATACATCTTAAAGCATAGTTTAACGTGATAAGTATATTCTCGCGGACAACCACTTTGGCTACCGCTCGTCTAAATTATACTATTCTAATTATATTATCCATATGTATATTTATATAGATAGATATATTTTTCGACGCAATAAGGAAGGCGTTAAAGTTCCTTGATAAGTGAAACAAGGATAGCAATATATATGTCTGTCTCTACAATTCGTATATTGCGTATATACTGTGCTTATGAAAAGAAAAATTAAAAAATGTGTAGAGCGCTATTTTCACAAACCAGCATATATTTGTACTACTGCTGGAGTACAGCATGGTATAATTCCTGAATTAACACATCTTATAATATTACATTACACAATTTTTAATCGATATTTATTTTCAGCAGAAAATTGCTACGACACCATTAATAACGAAAAAAATGTGATAAAAGTTATCTAAGGCAATTTATTTTTAAAAATTGTTGTAATAAAATGGCAATAAAAATATGCACAACATTTAAAAGTAAAGCTGAAAAAAAATTACGATCATATTTTGTCCTTAATCCTAGCTCAATAACTTACCAATCATTCTCAAGGCAGCCTGCGTACATAAAATTGTGATAAGTACAAGTAATTTACGATAACTGTGAGATGTTTTTTCTTAAATCACCACAAATTACTACATTATCAACACACGACAGTAACAAGGCTACTAACGCCATTATTTAAAATTACAAGAAATAACCATAGACAATATTTTTTTTCAATGACAAGTTCAATTTCAACATCTATATATAATACGTATTTTCAAGGTTATATAAATAATTCTTGACTTTTAATCGTTTTGCAATGTACTTTTTTTTTCAATGAGTAGCTTATTTACAGTGATTGAGAAGATTAAAATTATTTTAAATACTTGGTTTTCTAACCCTATTATAGTATTTGGAGTTTATAATTCAGAAAACCTATATTTATATGATAAATTAATTATTGTAATAGTACCATTTTGAACACAAACTTTAACTATGAACTGGGAGTTTTCCCGCCAAGTTACATCAGTGACGTTGTTTTCATTTCATTTTCATCTTATGTTAATTTCAGTTATATTTTTTAATTGTAGTGGCGTGTTATGCAATAATGTTTGATTAAGGAGTATAAGTAGAGTGCTATAAAATAAATGCGTGTATCGTGACTTTTTAAGTTGACTACAAGAGTCCTTAGAATGTTTTGATAGAATATTCACCATTTTATCAAGACTTAACGGGACAAGTCGACGTTTCAAGATACTTGATATAATTGGATTTTACTTAGCACTGGCATTGGACACTAAAAATTGCTTTGTCCAGCTTAGTAAGAAGCCACATAAAACGTTTCTTTAGCCTGAAGCTATGGCTGTATAGCCGTGATAAGTTATCATAGCAATAAGTCCTACATAAAATTAGATATTCGATATGGTATCCTTCTATTAAGAAAGAGCAAAGATAGCACGTAATATGGCTTAGTTTAGTACATTTAACGAGAACGACAATTAATTATTTTTTTAAATTAAAAGTATTTTTATTACTATTATATAAAAAAAAACTTTTATTTAATACTAAAAGTGGTTTTCTTTATATTAATTATAATAAATAAAATAAACGTAACAAAGTTTACTTGCAAATCACACGTGTATTGGAAGATATCTTAGATAGGAATCGCATATTAACTATATATTGGAAGATATATAGTTAATCTGCGCTTGCATCGCTACGAGGAATATTGTGTATATACCCTAACTGTTATTATTGTTACGTGATTTTATTGCTTTAGATAACATTGTTCCCGATACACTTAGGTTAGCAATAAATGCTTTATATAGGCACATATGTTAGCATACATGTCGTATTTGTTTTTAAATAAGTGAACGATAAACTTTGTCTTTTGAATAATTGAAGAATAAAAGTATACATATATTTTTATAGTATAATAATTATCGTTTTTATTTATGATGGATAGGCATTATATAGGCATAATGCCTATCCATCATAAATAAGGGAAGGTTCGCAGTACAACTATCCCTCTCTTTTTTTAGAGAACAATTTAATGTTTTAACCTCTTCAGGGACATTGGCACATGTGTGTACGTTTAGCTTTTTTTTTATTTTAGTTAATGCAAGAGAAATTACGCTAAATGGCCACATATGAGGACATTATCTATTTTTTTGTAAAAAATACTATTTTCTGTTTTTTTCTAATCTTACTGAATTGTTATAGATATAAGGTGAATAACTCGTAATAAAAAGAAAAAATTTATCAATGTTTTCTCACTTAAAAAAATTCGTCCCTGAAGAGGTTAATATTACCTACTAGAATTCTTGTTAACCATTCCAACTAAGCTAATAATACTTGTGCTAGAAATTTGTTTACATCAATAGTACAATGTAGGACACAAACACCTAACGTCACACGTCACGTCATTCAATTCATGTGAGTTAATTTATGGATGGCCTCTTAGGTCAGTGGCGAAGCTACCGTTGTCGTAGTTAATGCTCGCGAGTTCGATTTCCTCATTGAGATAAAGATACAGGACAATAGGTAGGTATATATATATATATATATATATATATATATATATATATATATATATATATATATACACACACATATTGAACTGCATGAACTAGAAAAATATAAACTAATTTTTTTTCTAAAGACTTCTTTTAAGGGATAGAAAAGAAAACGAGTAATGGTGTCGCTTGATTAAAAGCAATCATCGCTACCCATAGACATATGGACCACTGTAGGCATTGCAAATGCGTTGCCGCTCTTCGAGATAAGTGTAGGCTTCTTTTTGAAGGTCCCAATGTCGTATCGGTTCGGAAACACTGCAACACTGCACCGAAGGCAGCTGGTTCCATAGAGTGGTGGTGCGTGGAATGAATTTAAGAATGTAGTAAGGTAGGTAGGTAGGTAGTTCAAATTATTCTGTTACTAGCTTTTGCTAGCGGGTTCGCTTGCATGGAATTTAGTCTGCCACATTAAGTTTCGTAAATATATTTTTTTTACTTAATAGTAAAATTATATTACGACCAAAATTACATAAAATCATTACAAATTGTAGTCTATATGTTATTCCAATGTATAACCTATATTACTGTAAAGGTTCTAGTCTAATAGTTTTTTCGTGAAAGAGTAACAAACATACATCCATTCTCACAAACTTTCGCATTTATAATATTAGTAGGATTAGTAGGATATGTTGAAAAGTTGAAAAATGCAGTCCAAAAGTATGTTTGTAATAAAGAACTGGGTAAAGAAGTTGAAGGCGGAACCAATGAAAGTAAATTGCGTGACGAATGTGTTTCGTGTTTATCCACTTTACTTCGTCGCGTTGCTTTTGTTCAATGTCTACTATTAGTTCACACTCTCCCTATATTATAAATCTTGATCACAAAAAATAAAATATCATTTATAAATTCATTTATTTTTGATTCATTTATAAATTGAATCAAAAAATAAAATATAATTTATAAATTTTTATCAAATTTTCAATTGTTAATAAAGTATGTGGATAGTCAGAGTTTATACTTAGCTAAAATCCGCGACAAGCAAACAAAAGTACAAAAATAATGTGTGTTTTTTACTAGAAGAATCCACTTCTTCCAGTAAATAACACACATTATTATTTGTGTATTTTTGCTGTCAATCTGTCTGACTGAAATCTGAAATCTTAGCTAAGTACAAATACAAAAATAATAATGTGTGGTTTTTACTAGAAGCAGTGGATTCTTCCAGTAAAAGACTGTGCACATAGTAATGGATTTCCGCAAAGTAACGCAGACTCCATTAATCATGCTAATAAAATACTTTTTATTCATCCACTCAAGTTCAAATAAATATTTTAACCTTCTAGTGGGTGTTACTTGATGTTAATACAGTTTTATCAAATATTAATTCATTATTAATGGAGTCAGGCGTTACTTTGCGGAAATCCATCACTATATGGACAGTCAAAAGTTTTACTTAGCTAAGATCCGCGACAAGCAAAACAATAACAGAAAATTAATAATGTGTGTTTTTCTGTTGGGTTAAGTGGATTTATTTGGAACTTAAACCAAAAACTTACCGAAAATCGGCCATCAATTCTCAGAATCAGTTTTTGGTTTAAGTTCCAAATAAATCCACTTAACCCAACGGAAAAACACACATTATTAATTTCCTGTTATTGTTTTGCTTGTCGCGGATCTTAGCTAAGTAAAACTTTTGACTGTCCATATTAATTCATTAATAAAATTTAATTTATGAGAAAAAATGTCCCTTGTATAAGGATATAAAAGTAGGATTGAGTTATTTTATATTACTTGTTTGATTGCAGTCACAAAGAACATATCAGATCGATTTGCGCTTATCAGCAAGTACAACTTCGATGCACAATTGTAGGTAAACCTCACCGTTCATAATAAAAAAAAAACTGATTATTGATTACGTAATCATTATTTATTCTACTACTTAGTATATCCTTCACCTACTTTCAGTATCTTTTACTGCATTTACCACGGGAAGTGCTCCAAGGAATTGTTCGTATAATTCCGGCAACCGAATTCCACTAACGCGCAACTCACCACAAAGAAAAGTATCATCCCCACCATCTAGTTTAATGGCGATCCAGTACGGTGCGTTTTTCCAGGACCTTCTTTCCACATATTACTACCCGGTGGAACAAGATATCTCCAGCGGTGTTTTAGAAACGATACGATATTGGATCTTTTAAAAAACAAGCCTACACATTTCTTAAAGGTCGGCAACGCTTCCGCAATGCCTATGACACTGTTGATGTCTATGGGCGGCGTTTTATTGCTTTCTATCTGCTGACACGCCTGCTCGTTTGCCTTCCTATCCCATAAAAACATACATTTTACGTTTCTTACATGTATATTACTGCTGAGTGTATCCTGTGCCTAGCAGTGGGATTAAAGTGGCTTTCGTAAGTTTAAAAAATGTGTTAAAAGAAAGTATGTGAGTACGTATATACCTGTTGTACTTCTGCAGTCGTCGATCTGAACAGCTCAATGTACCTCGCTCCTATCAGCTTGCGATGTCTGGACAGAGCTTTCGGGGCATCATCTTCTTTGGAGAACAGCACGAAGGCGTCCCCGGTGGCTCGACCGTCCACCCGTCTAACGAATAGTACACCTTCGGTGCCATCCAGGACTTGAACTGGGTCGTCGCCCGTTGAAAAGAAGTCCAGCTGTAACGTTTCAATGAGGTTTAGTTACACACTTTTTGTTTTCTAAAAGAAGAAAATCAACGTTTTTAATATTACTTACTAGAACCCTTGTCAACCCTTCCGACTAAGCTAATAATAAGGATTCGAACTCACGATACAGATCGCAGTGTTCATTATTACCAACTGAGTTTGTTGCTTGAAGCATTCAGACCCGAAATATTCTACTTTTTTTGCTATTCGTTTGACGCTTGTGATGTGACTTTTCTACATTTTATGGGTATGAAATATATGAAGGCAAACGAGCGTATGGCTTCATGACAAGCAGCACTGCCCCAAAAACATACCAGAGGCTATCCAGGATGGAAAGAAAGCAACGCCGCCCTCAGACATCTGCGACAATAATGACATTTCAGAAACCTTTGATAAAGGTGAAAGCTTGTTTTTATATGGAATAAATAGGCAAATTTGCTAATACAACCCGTTTCTCAAAAAAAAAAAATTCATAACTAGGTATTATTGATGCTCGCTATTAGCTGGACTCAAAGGGTGGCCAATGACGATGTTCTCCAACAAGTCAAGCAAAAACGTGAACTTTTGCAGACCGTCAAAGGTAGAAAAGTTGCTTACCTGGGTCGTATCATGAGATATGACATGTACAAGTTGCTGCAACTGATCATGATGGGTAAAATCGCGGGTAAAAGACAAGTTGGTCGAAAAAGAAAGTCTTGGGTACGTAATATCAGGGAGTGGAGCGGGATAGCGAGTGCTCCAAAACTGCTGCACCTCGCGAAGGAGGAGGAAAGTTGTGCTGAATTCGTGCGCGTGCATGAATGAGTGCGCAAGTCGGAGAGGCACTCTTAGAAGATAACTAAGTTTTAAGTTTTTTTTATTTATATATTCACGCCTATCCCCCGCAGGGGTTGGCAGAGACTACAGAGCTCCATCCGCTACCTTATCGCAGCGGAACGGCTCTCCATTGGTCGCTTCTCGCCCTCGTGAGAATCACGACGTGACGGGTGGCGAGCCACGTCGCCGTCATTTTTCAACAAATTAGGTATATTAAATTCGTCTTAATGAATCCCACGAGCAGAGCCCTGCAAGCTGTGGTAAGGCACCATAGTACCCGGGGGAGCTCGATCCTGGAACGTTCGGCACGCTTGCGACCAAGTAGGTAATCTACGGAATAAAATAAGTATTGTTATTAAAGAAATGTTATACTCACAACTTGTTGTGGCGTGGCATCATAAGGCAGGCCCCGCATGCGAACTATAACTTGTGCGCCTCTAGATAGGAAGGCGGCCGCTTCGCTGGTCGCCCCTCCGGCGACTGATAGGAAGTCTTCACCGCTAGCCCGATACACCTGATTAAAGTCTTAGATTCAATAACTGAGGTGATGTTATGCTATATATTATAGAGAAGTTTTCCGTTACGCAGTCGTCATCTCCCATCTATGTGGGTAAGTAAGAACTTAAACACCCACTATATCTAAGTTCTTTATTTTAACAGCCCATATATGTCCCACTGCTGAGCACGGGCCTCTCCATTTCTGGAGAAACGGACGTTAACCCACCACGCTTGTCCAATGCGGGTTGATGGGGTTACCAGACTCGGAATAAATATTTTTTATCTATAGATATAGATATATTAATTCCAATGCGGGGATCGAACCCATGACCATTGACTCCGCGGGCTGAGGGCCCCGCCACTAAGCCAATTGGTCGTCTATGTTCTTAATTACCCACATATATGTATCAATCATCGTATAATCATATACTAGATATACTATATATTATATATTACATATACTAGCCTATGATGGCAACCAGGTTTTGCAGTGTTCATTCGAACTCACATATGTGGATATAATATATAGAGAAATTTTCTGTCATGTCACCTTTATCTCAGACCCACTGTATCTAGGTAATGGCATATTATTTGTCTGTAGCATGAATGGGCCGGCTCGCCCGGGGAAGTACAACACTCCCGCAGAAAACCGGGGTCTGAGTGGTAGCTTAGCTACCGCGCTTCGTACGGTGAGCGGCCTGAGTTCCAACACCAACCCTCTCCCACTCCCATAATGTCACTCTCTTTTAAGGTCGGCAACGCTTCCGCACTTCCTATGGTGCTGCGGATGTCTATGGGCGGCGTTGATTGCTTTCCATCAGGAGACCATAAACCGAAAAGCTCTTCGGTTTTTCAGTTGTCTTTCGTAGAGTCTACTATACCTGAAGATGCCTCGTGTTGGGGCGAAACACGTGTCGTTTACAAGATGGAAAAGTGATAATGTGTGTTTGGTGTTGTGTATAGTGGTTGGTGGGTGGAGATGGCCAACTTTCGGTAAAGTTTTGGTTTAAGTTCCAAATAAATCCACTGAACTCAACAGAAAAACACACATTATTAATTTTCTGTTATTGTTTGCTTGTCGCGGATCTTAGGTAAGTAAAACTTTTGACTGTCCATATAGTGATGGATTTCCGCAAAGTAACGCCTGACTCCATTAATAATCTAAACGTATCTTATAATAATCCTAGTTTAATCATAACATGCTAGTTTGCATGCAACCGGGAACATAAAGAAGGAGCAGGAGGAATGAGGAGGTCAATAACCACCTCGATCAGTTTTTTGCCAGCAAAGACCTTTTTTGAAGCAGATTTTATGAGCGTGGAATTATGCTATTTCCAGAAAGATGGCAAAAGGTGTTGGACCAGAACGGCCAATATATAATTTAATAAAGTATTTGTTTATTATACGAAAACTGTCTTTCATTTCCACAAAAAAAAAACGGAATTACTTTCCGAACAACCCAATACATATGTATAGAGAAATTTTTCTTATTGTCGTGGACATCTATCCAAATAAATGATCTTGCTTACCTCGATGTACCGCGGGCCGATGTGGTGCTTGTGCCGCTTGAGCGCCATGTCCCTGTGCTCCTGCGATATGAACCGCACCAGCGCTTCACCGTTGCGTCTCCCTTGTGGTGATAAGCACAGAGCTACGCCGCCTCTGTGAAACGATTTTTTTTTTAATTTATATATATATCTATATCTCTTATGTCCCCGAGATGGGGCAGAGAGCGTTCACAGTGCTTCTCCATTGGGATCGGTCTTGAGCGACGCGCTTCACTTCAGGCCACGTCAACTCGATGGCTGTCATCTCGGCCGCTACGGAGCGCTTCCACCTGTGTTTGGGTGGGCCTCGTTTCCTTTTCCCTTGAGGAGTCCATTCCAGCGCCTGTCTGGGAATGTGATCAGGGTTCCTAAGGAGAGTATGGTATTCAAGTCCACTTGCGGCGCAAGATTTGAAGTCCAAGATATGTTCTCGGGCCAGAAGATTTCGAGAATTTGTCGACAACATCGGTTCACGAAGACCTGAGACGTGGTTTCAGGTCGTCATAAAAAAAAACATTACTAACTTTGCAACATTGAGTCCCCTAAAGAACTTAGCGATGTCTTGGTCGGACGATTGCCAAGGTAGCCCTCTCGCACGAACTATGCAGTTGCCGTCAATATCATCGTCTTTTGAGCTGCAACAAAGAAGTAATACAACATTAGGGTTTAAAGTCGATTCAAACTTAACTGGCTCCGTGGTCCTAATGTTAGGGAACGCAAGCATATTCCAATAATTCAAGCGTCTTTTGTCTGTGAAGAATATGTGCTTGTCGCCAACTAATAGTAGTAGAGTTTTAATAGTGGTATAGCCACGCTGCAGACGAATACTTTGTCAAGAATTGTATAATATTTGTCTATAGCATGTATGGGCCGGCTCGCCCGGGGAAGTACCACCGCAATAAAACCGGCGTCTGAGTGGTAGCTTACCTACCGCGTTTCGTACAGTGAGCGACCAAGTTCCCACACCTTCCCCCCTCCCTCTCCCATTGCCACTCCCGTAATGACACTTTCCTTAAAGGTCAGCAACGCTTCCGCACTGTCTATGGCGCTGCGGAAGTCTATGGGCGGCTTTGATTGACACGCCTGCTCGTGTGCCTTCCTATCCCATAAAAAAAAACTAATAAAACAACGGCAGTTCCTTACAGCCCATATAGGTAATGTTTCTTTTCTTCTTTGGTAAATATGATTTTTGGAGGAATGGACTTAGGAATGGATTAACCCATAACGGTTGTCCAAGGCGCTTTGGAGAGACACGCACTCAGAATAAATACCTGTAGGCTACACATTTAGTTATCTCGATGCGGGAATCGTATCTGGGACAATTTACTTCGAAACCGGTAATTACAGCGCTGAGACAATTAGGTCTTCTGGTGCATGATCTTATTAAAATTGATATTACATTAACTAATTCGATCTTATTCGAGAAAACTCTGAATTGTCAACAGCGTAAAGTATAAAAAAAAAGACAGATTTATTCTTCTGTCGCAATCCTCCTTATTTAACGGAATATCTTTTGGAAAAGATGAATGGAGAATGCAGTTACAATGTCAAGGCATTATCACCATCGCCAACAACCTGTGGCAGCCCACAGCTGAACATAAGGTTCCTCAAAAGACAGACACTGTGGAAAAATTACAACTAGTGACCTAAAAACTAAATTATGTGATAAAAAAGATATTTATGGTTCAGAAGACAGATCTATCGACTGAACTAATTCGTCTTAATCGTGAAAGAAATTAGGTCAAATATAATATCGTAAAAATAAATGAATATACGAATATAATCACTGGTTTCCTTTTATCAACAAAATGTAACAGCTGAGTAATAACAATGCAATCTAAATCGATAAACACACATACGTAAGGACGTACCTAGTAATAAAATATGTACCCCAACTATGATTTTTATTGGTTTTTGAAAATAAATTCGACTTAAGTTTTCTTTCTTATATCAAGTGTATATTCAGTCTGCTTAATTATGTTGTACAATTTACAATAGCTTATAAGGTAAATCATAATTGATAGATAAAACATAGTTAACTCTCATCGGTCGCTAGTTTTTTATACGTGATTCTCGCTAGGTTGTAGCTACAGATACAATTTTCATTGACTTTATTCATTTTTGGGCTCAATATATTATTAAAAAATAAATTGGAAAAGGCAATGATGTATAACTGGAGATGTCAATTGCTCTTTTACGAATATTTAACTAATAAGGCAATAGTGCCAGCATTTCATATGGAGCGAGTCTTGTCACCTACCACGTGACTTAAACGACCGCAGCGACAAAATACTGTTGTCACGTGACAGGTGACTTACGACTAGTAAGGGTTAATATTATATATTTCATTGTTTTTGTACGGCATTTAGCCCACCTTTGTACAGAAAGAATAAATAAATAAATATATATAATTTTGTGTCCCATAGAATTTTTATAGGATTGTTGTCGCAGAGCAATGAGAGCGCGAATGATTTGGCTCGATACAAATAATAACACACACAGAATATCAAAGCAGCATATGAATGTGTAACTGCGTTTCGTGTGGTGAATGCAGGGATACGGAGATCACTTCCTTTCCCTTTCTCCTATTTCCTTATTGCTTTTCCAATTATACACATTCCTATCGTAAGATAGGCGACGCTTATCCCTTAGTATTGCGGATGTCTATAATCGGCCTATTTACTTCACCTTTCACTTACACCTACTTCACTTTGCTCGTTTGCCACGAAATAAAATAGAGAAGCAATATATTAAGTTTACAATTTATTCGTGTATTGGAAATTAGATATAATGAGCCTGCGTTGCAGTGAAGTGGAAAAGAAATGTCTATACAAGGAACTATTGCAATTGCGGTCACAAGACAATAGACTGGTTTTTGCCGAATTTAAGTGCTTCTATAGTATGTTTATAATATGTTGAAAACTTTCATGGCCAAAATTATGTCCTACTTCTGGCCACGGGTCTCGCTATTCTGGAAACACGGACATTAACCCACCACGCTTGTTTTTGGACATTGTTTAGATATTTTTTTATTGTTATTGACAGGGTCTGCAAACTTTTCTTGTTGTGAAACATTTTATCGCAGCGTACGGGAGTAAAACTGTAGACCGAGACGTCGTCATGATTCAGGTTACGGTCCCCTCCAGTCGAATCTATCCAGGGTCACTTACACGTGGCCCTATGCATACGGTAGAGACCGAGCTGTCGCCAATGTTTTACATCTACCAAGCGTACGCTTCTCTTTTTATTTCGATTTTTTTCCCTCAATCAATATCAGCCCGCGGCAGTCCACTGCTGGACATAGGCCTCACCCAAGGCGCGCCACCTAGCCCGATCTTCGGCTACACGCATCCAGTCTCTGCCAGCCGCCTTGCGCAGATCGTCGCTCCATCTAGCAGGACGACATCTAGCAGTCTCACACTAACTTTTTTCCCTCTAATTTCATATTATTATTTTTGGCTATCTGTAAACGTCCGAATGCGACCCTGGAATGCATGATTATAAATAATAAGTTTATTTATTAATAAAAACTTAAAAATTGTTTACATTTACTCGCCTGTGGGTCAGAAGAATACGCTATCACGACTTATGGAATCGTGGTCACGCTGTACAGTTATGGACACTAAAACATCTTTACATAATGATTACAATGTTGTCGTTCAGCTATTGATACATACATCTGACTATCTGTATATATTTTTTATAATATATACAGATGTATATAGTATATAAACAATATACATATAGCCAGCCGTAGATTTTTAAGAATACCTAGAACATTACTAGGTTATTGAAGTTTATTAAGAACAATTTTTTTTTCAGGCAGGATTTTTTTTAGAGCAGGCAATCAAGTATGCGTGTCACATAATGGGAACTGATAAACGCCGCCCATAGACAACTATAGATATATCTGATTGTTAGTTTATTTTTAATAACTTACATAATCAACTTTGTAATACAATTATCACTCATCCAAATTGCAGGGATGGAACTTTTTAATTTTTATTATTTATTCTTATTATAATATATATCTTTTAATTTTAATTAGCTCTAAAATTTGTAAAGAAAATATTTTTTTTAACAGCCCATATATGTCCCACTGCTGAGCACGGGCCTCTCCATTTCTCGAGGAACGGACGTTAACCCACCACGCTTGTCCAATGCGGATTGGCGGGGTTACCAGACTCTGAATAAATATTTGTAATCCTTACATATATTTATTCCGATGTGTGGAACGAAGCCGTGACCATCCTGACTGAACGAAAATAAATAAAAAATATAAACTACTTAACAAAAATAAAAAAATATTTCTGAATAAGCTTTGACTTGACGTGCAAATCTGAGACCATTGTAATCTAAAGATCGCATGACTACACGGAAAACCTTTGCATGCGACATAGAGTTGTTTATGTAAGATTAGCTTTCTTTTTCTTTTAAGATGGAATAGACAGGCAAATGAACAAGTGGGTCACTTGAGGATGAACAACCAACGCCAGTTCCAAGATACTTACAGTACAGATATGTTTACCTTAAGGTAAGGTTATGAATAATGCGAGGGAAAGAAGGATTTGATAAGACTTTTTTCTCGGTCATGGTTTTATTTCAAGTATAATAAGTATCATGTTAGTATAATTGGATCGACTCGACTGGGGAAGCATCACAGAATACAAGAGACAGCAGTAGGGGTAGTGTAGCAGCTTTTACTTTGTTCCCGCGTTTGTATGGTGAGTGCTGAGAACCGAAGACCCATTTTATTTCCTCTTTCTTTATTTCCTTTACCTCTCCTTCTTTCTTACTCTCTCACTATTCACATCTTTAACCTAAGGTAGGCGAAGCATATGTAGTTGGGCGATGGTTGCTTACCATAAGTAATCTGCTTGCTCGTTCACCTATCATCATCATCAATAAGTCATAACAGCCGCGGGTGGGCTGGTGGCCTAAGCCTGGTTCATTAAATTTTTCCAGTTCCAATTTTTCCCTCCAGCCCCTCACACCGATTGTCTTTAAGTCGTCCTTGACTCCATCTAGCCATCTGAGTTTAGGCCTCTACGACCATCTGGTTTGCCGTCGAGTAGACGTTTGGTTACTCTAGCCTAATCCATCCGTACCACGTGCCCAGCCCAACGAAGGCGTCCAATCTTAATGGTTTTGATGACGTTCGGCTCATTTTACAACTCATCGTTTACCTATCGCTTCCATGAAAAATCAGTCTTATTTTTATAAAAAAAAAACTAACAAAAAACAAACAATTTGTAAGATTGCCAGTTAAACTTACTAAATCCACGAACAGAAATCAGAAAAATAATACTGTATGTTTGCGAAGACACGATTGTAGTTTGCAGAGTCTATTTGCAAACAATAATTGCAACTAAAGATGCCTCGTGTCGGCGAAACGCGTTGTTTGTGCTTAAAAATGGTAATGTGCGTTGTTAGCTATGATGACCATGGTGAAATGTTAGAGGATTTACCTACTGACGACCGTTTCTCGGTAAGAATTAGACTTATAATTCCCTATGCACTTCTTTGCAAATACACTGTATTATTTATTTGCTTAGTCTTCGCGTATCTTAGCAAAGTAAGTTTGACTGTCCATCTTTGTAATGGATTTCCCCAAAGTAACGCCTGACTACAGCAATTAAATTATTTTTAGCTTTCGAACTAGCAAACTAAGTGGAAATGGGCTGGTCACGTTTGTCGGAGATCCAACAATCGCTGGAGCAAACGAGTGCTGGAGTGGAGACCGCGTCTCGGTAAACGTATTGTGGGACGCGCCCCGGCTAGATGGTGCGACGATCTGCTCAGGGCGGCTGAAAGAAACTGGATGCGTGTCGCCGAAGATCGGGCTAGGTGGCGCTTCATGGGAGGGGCCTATGTACAGCAATGGACTGCCGCAGGCTGTTGTTGATGATGATGACATCAATTAGATAAATAATTTACTAAATATTTTTTTTAAATTTTAAAAGTCTTGCGTTCTTTATATATTGTGTCGCTTACTTCTAAATTGTAAACAAAGACAGTGGAGTCAATGAAAATAGCTTCCTAGTCCACGATAACCGATAACTTTTGTAAATATTACGCCAGATAAGAGAGTTCAGAGTAATACAGTGGCTGTTCATGTTTCTAACGGAATTGAAAGTGTCTTAGAAAACTTCCACAGAGGTCAGCCTGCCTCTGTGATAGCGATATCGGCCGATGTGACATTGGACACTCACATCAAAGTCATTTATTTCCAGACACAGATATACAATCACATCCACAAAATATTTCAAACTAAAAGTCTTTATTTTTCGATATAAGAAAGTCAGTCCACCAACAATGAAGATCAAGTTTTTACCACCATTTGGATTTTTCTGGACGGAGAAGAAAAGGCGAAAACAATTCGCTGCTAACTTTTTTATATTAATAGAGACAAACGCTTTCGCGTCCTGCCTGTGTTCTCTTACGGTGTCGAAACTTCGTCCACCTTGCATAAATTCAAAGTCACTCAGAATGCTACCTTATTCTTCTAAGATTGCCTCTCCGATTTGCGAAGGTTGGCAGCCAATTCAGCACAACTCTCCTCTTCCTTCGCAAGGTGTAGCAGTTCTCGCTATCCCGGTCCACTCCCTGATATTACGTAGCCAAGACTTCCTTTTGCGATCAACTTGCCTTTGTCTTTTGCCTGCGTCTTTTCCCATCATGATCATTTGCAGCAATTTATACCTGTCATGTCTCATGATATGACCCAGGTAACTTTTTTATGCTATAGAGAGACTTTTTATGCATTCTTTACATCTGTCGGAGAATCGACAACCGATGCAGTAGATGTGTGCTGGATTGGAGATTACTTCTTGGCAAATTTAGTTTAAAATACTCCTGTCTCGTCCTGCTAGATGGAGCACAGAGCGGCTAGCAGTAACTTATAGACGTAGAACTTATAGACGGGGCAGGCGGTATGAAGTAGTGAAGTGGTATTCAAATTTAATTTCTTTCAGTTTGGACATAAAATCACAATTAATTTTTCAAACGTCAGTCCGCTAACAATCAAAGTTTTTATCATCATTTCGGATTGAGGTTACTCTAAACGGAGAAGAAATGGCGATAGAAACTCTGCAGAAATCTTTTTTTGTAATTTTTTTATGTTTTTTTGGGAGACAAACGAGCAAGCGTGTCGCCTGCTGGAAAGCAGACTCCTGCGGTGTCGCGGTTGTCTATGGGTGGCGTTGATTGCTTTCCATCAGGCGACACGCTTGCTCGTTTGCCCTCCTATCCCATAAAAAAAAGCAATCAACGCCGAGCAGCTGGTTCCATAGGGTGGTGGTATGTGGAATGAAGTTTCAGCAAAAACGCACCGTATTGGATCACCATTCATCCAGATGGTGGAAATGAGACTTTTATACACAGATGCAAGGTAAATTGCGTAACATTCCAGCCAATAACATGCAATTTTAAATATTGAGTCAACTGAGATATAACATAGGTACGCACGCATCATCAGAAACTTGTTTTTTTACATCTAGGCCCATCAAACGAGACTATCAGAGAGCAAGTTGAAGAGGTCAATACCAAAAAATATGATAAGCTTATTTTTTGATGTGTTACGACGTAGCTTGTGATAGGCGTCATTATAAAACTAGATTCTAGAGAATATGTTCTATTTAATAATGTCATAGTATTAAATAGAACATACTGACGACAGAAACGTATTAGCTGTAAGTGGAAAATGACGTATTTAGGTTTTATACACCTTTTGAATCAGGAAAAGAAGTTGCGTCGAATGGACTCAGTTTAAAATAAAAAAAAAATTTTTTCAGATTCAACTGCTTTATAATACCAAAATACTTCATTTTCTACTTGCAGCAAATACGTTTTCTTTCGTCGATATATTTTTTTTCACAGTCCATAAAAGAAACAAAGGATTTCCCCCCATTTCAGGAATGGATACTAACCCACTACGCTTGTTTAGTTCGAATTGGCGGAACATCCAGATAATAAATAACTATCGGGATAAATACATGTATTTATCCCGATAGGGGAATCGAACCAGCTGCTATTAACTTCAAAAACTACGTCGCTTTCGCTTTATATCCGGTTAATAGAGATCTCTATGGAGATATTAAGTAATTTTAGGATATAATTGCAGTTTTTAAAGTTCACATATGATAACGCGTCTGATAAGAACATGTAGGTAACCCTATGTGGTAGCCGTGATAGTCATAAGGATTACGCTTGCTGATATACTATCATAATTCATGTCATAGTGATATTATGTTGTCAACGTGAAATGGGCAAATATATTGTTTCTTTTAATTGTTATTGTATGAGCGACCTCAATTTGTCGTGACTATTAAATACGTTTCTCTTATATTTTAGTAGAGTTATAAAAGCAGACTGAATGTGGCAGAAATGAGAGCGTTAAGAAGTATGTGTGGGGTAACTTTGACAGATACAATAAGAAATCGTACTAATATTATAAATGTGAAAGTTTGTGAGTATGGATGTATGTCTGTTACTCTTTCACGAAAAAACTACTGTACGGATTTGGATGAAACTTTTCAGTAATATAGGTTATACATCGAAATAACGTATAGGCTACAATTTGTAATGATTTTAATTGTGAAAAAAAATTTTGGTCGTAATATAACGATACACGTCAATTAAGTCGGAAAAAAATCTGGCCTCTGAGAGCTATCTTGGAGTACGCTGCCTAAACCATTGGAGTTACACAAAGATGATGTATCGTAGGATTATTTGTCTTGAATAGTTCTAAATAAAAGTCCGCGACAGCATATATCTACCTTTTATGTGGAAGCCACTATGACCAAAATTGTGAACCATAAATTAAGTAAAAAAAAATATATTTATTAAAAATGATCTGTCACGAAACTTAATGTGGCAGACCAAATTCCGCGCGAGCGAAGTCGCGGGCAAACGCTAGTGAAGTTATAATAGAGCGATGTGTAAAGGAAGGTGTCGTGACAAAGATGGTTTGGGCACATAGAGAGGATGAATTAAAGACGGATGATTAAAGAAATTTACTCAGCCGATTTATTTAGAAAGATGTAGGATGGAAGGATCGAGTATCGTTAATTTTTATTTTTGTATTATTACTTTTTTAGGGTGTGCAATAATTTGTTTTTTTTTTATTTATAATATATGTACTTCTTTTCTCTATCTTGCATGTACATACCGTTAATAAAATACCTAACTGAACTTGCTAGCCGCCGTTAGCGTTGCTGACCTTTAATAAATGCATAGGCTTGTTTTTTGAAGGTTCCAATGTCGTATCGATTCGGAAACACCGCTAAAGGTAGCTGGTTCCACGGGGTAGTGGTGCGTGGAAAAAGTTTCTGGAAAAACGCACCGTACTAGATATGGGGATGTAACTTTTCTTCAATAAACTTTTTTTGGGACGAGTCGATATCTTGCTAAGATACGAGAAAAACGAAATCGGAGAAATAATATTGTTACCACACGAACCGGAAGACAACCGTTGGGCTCAATGGTTTACTTCCGTGGGGTGTTTACACCTTAGCAAAGTACCCGCGAGGCTGCGTTGGCGACGGCGCGCTAAGATTCCTAAAGTTGCGCGGCCATTTTTATCCTACGCACAATGGACTCCTCCACCATTTTTATCTCAAAGGACAGCAACGCTTTTGCAATGCCTACGGCAATATGGATGTCTATGGGCGACGTTAATTGCTGCCAGATCAAGCGATACTCGTGCTCGTTTGGCTTCTTCTTACCTTTTTTTATGAGATAAGATAAGCCAACAAGAGTTGACTCTCTAAATGTTACTCAGTTCAGACACAATCAAACTCTCTCTAATATCATTCCGTTTAAATTACAATACAATTATAAATATCGGGAGTGATTTTCTCAAAATATTTCATTATTTGATCGTGTGCGAGACAATGCCTCGCGGTGGGAGTTGGGCGTCGAATCAAAACACGGCCGCTAACAATGCCGTGTTAAACAACTTGTGAACTTCAATGGCTGCTTGCTTGCTCGACGCGGCGTGTTTTTAAATATCCAATTAATATATAAATGGACAATTATCATTCTTACAAAAATTATTGTTCTTATGAGACACCGTACAAAAGCGCTATTATTTGACTGATGTAATAAAAATAACATACATTACTTTCGTTACGTAGTACGTTAGTTGAGCAACTATTAGCAAGCTAAACTTAACGCACTCAAGACATTTTGCAACAAAAGAGAAACTATGAAAAGATCTTTGAATTAAAACCAAATACCTTCTCGATTTCAAAAATATACTGTAAGTGGCTCTAACGTTATAAAAACAATATTTTTTATATGATAGGAAAGCAAACGAGCAGGCGGCTACCTGATGGAAAGCAATCAACGCCGCTCATAGATATTCGCAGAGCCATAGGCGTTATAGAAGCGATGCCGATTTCGAATAGCCGCGATTTTAATATATAATATATAATATAATATATACTCCAGAAATAGTAACGCCCATGCCTAACAGTAGGACATATGTAGGTGTGTGTAAAACGTATATATCTTCACTGGTATATGTAATATAGAAAATATCTTTATTCATCATTCTCAAATTGAAGTCAGTCTCAAAAAATATCTTCCTATATTCATAATTCTAATAATGTAGTTAAAACAATATAAAAAATATATTCCTATATATTCCTCATAATTTTAACATTGGAGTTGAAAACAATATAGAAAATATATTCCTTTATTCATAATTCTAACATTAGCATTTCACGCATCAAGTTTCACGTCGGAGACCCGTCTGGCAAAAAGTTACGAATGTCCCGCCGTGTTTTTATTGCATATTTGGAGTGTATTCGAACAGGTAAAGCTTGCTTATATATACTGAATGTGTTTTTAGGAGTAAATCAACAATTGATAGAAACCAGCCTTTATTAAAATAAACATTTGTTTTTTCATTATTAAAATAAAAAGTATGAAATAATATTGTAAAATTATTTACTTTAGCTACAGTATAAACAAAATATTTAAATTTTTCTGTATGTTGAGATGCGATGTTTGTGAGTTTGCACAAATTGAGTTTGTACTCAATAATAATAATAATAATTGGATCGGGATGGAGAGATCATGCGAAAGATCCTCGGGCCAAAATGAAGACTGATCAAGACCGGAAGCTAGCCAGTCTTTCATAATACAGAAATCGACCAGCTTCTGACCGATAGCACCATAATCATAGCGACAAAGGCGCACAAACTCCGTTGGCTCGGTCATCTAAAGAGGATGCAGAAGGATCACGCAGCCAATGGGCCATGCGTGACAATATAAACAATAAATAATCGTATAACTTTGTTTTTGGTGTATAATAAAGAAGATTATTAAGAATATAATAATATTTTCGAGTGGTAGAGCCACGCTGCAGACGAATACTTTGTCAAGAATGGTATAATATTTGTCTATAGCATGAGTGGGCCAGCTCGCTCGGGGAAGTACCACCCTCCCGTAGAAAAATGGCACTCCACTAATGGCATAATGACACTTTCCTTATAGGTCGGCAATGCTTCCGTACTGCCTGTGGCGCTGCGTCTATGAGCGGCGTTGATTGCTTTCCATCGGGTGACACGCGTACACGTTTGCCTTCCTATCCCATAAAAAATATCTATCTACTTCTCCATACGGCCGATTCGTGCTACTACGGCTCTACCACTACAAATGTCCACTTCGAAAGCGGTATCTTCGCCACTGAGCCAACAACGTCACAAATTATGTATTTGCCGTTTTGCATCAACAAAGAACGTATATAATATTTAATAATAGTAATAGATGATCACACAGACAACACTTACGTGCCATTTACACAATGGTATCGCAGAGTTGACGATTTTAGCACATGTACGTATTGAATGGCGTTGAGTCAGCGTGTATACGAACGCGTTGTTGACAAACCCCACTCACTACGTTTCACGTTTCGTTTGACGCAGCGAAACGTGGTTTTGTAACGGGAGCCACTTGCTATTGCAATGGAATCCGAGTTTACTGCATGAAGTTCAGCATGCCTATTTATGTGTGCGTGTCACATTGCTTGTGCAAGTTTTTATTGCATATAATTTGATATTAGTGAAATATATATTTTTAAAGAAGACTAGCTTTCAATGTTCTTAATAAATTTATTTTGCATACAATTTGATATTAATTAAATATATATTTTTAAAGAAGGCTAGCAACGTTTTTAATATTACTAAGTTTATTGAAAATGTATAGAAGCGTTCGAAATGTGGGCATATAGACGGATGCTTGCTATCAGCTGAACTCAAAGGGTGGCCAATGACAAGGTTCTCCGATAAGTCAAACTAAAACGTGAACTTTTGCAGACCGTCAAAAGTAGAAAAGTTGCTTACCTGGGTCATATCATGAGACATATATAAATTGCTGTCATCTCAATCATGCTGGGCAAAATTGCGGGAAAAAGACAAGTTGGTCGAAAAAGCCTACGTAATATCAGGGAGTGGACCGGGATAACGAGTGCTCCAGAACTGCTGCACCTCGCGAAGGAGGAGAAAAGTTGTGCTAAATTGCCTGCGTACGACAGTCCACTGCTGGACAGGACATAGGCCTCTTCCAAAACGCGTCATCTAGCCCGATCTTTGGCTACATGCACTGGTATCACACTTCTAGCCTTCTGTCTTAGTCTACCACACTACGGTTACCCAGACGCGGTTTCCAGCTCCAGCAGTCGAATACTTCAACGGTGGACAGTCAGAACTTTTCAGTCAACAAAATCAGTAGAAATAAATAATTTTAATATTTTCCACTTCCTTTTATTCCTTAGGTAAATAAACAATAAAATTTTTCTGTTTTTATTTGCTTTTCGCGGATCTTGGCTAAGTAAAATTCTTACTGTAAACATAATAATGGATTTCCACAACGCCTGACTCCTTTAATCATGCTTCAACGATTGTCGATTCTTCGCCAAAACTATCCAGTCCATTGCCACTTTAGTTTGCTAACTCAAAATCAGTCACTCTGGTTCTCCAGCGGATTTCTTCGTTCTAAATCATATCCAGGGAATCTCTGAGCCTTTCGTACGCGTTTGAGCGGCTCTGTCTTTATGAAGCAGAGGTATTCGTTTAAGGTTTTCAGATCTCCTTACGCTCGCTCGACAGTTTCTTAGTTGAACAAATGTGCTAATGACAAAGGGTTTTTGAAGAGAAAATAAAACATGCAAACACTGACATATTCAGAATAGAACCACTCACAGATATCACTCTATAGAGGCCATAAATATATGCAGGTCATGCTTAGGTTTGTTACGCCTATATTCTTGATGATCTTTAGTTCTGGTTGTGGACTATCAATTTTGTGCCATATTTATCGTAATATAATGTAAACGTTTCAACATAAATTCATTAAGGATGCATTATCCTTAATAATGTCATGATTATTTATTCTTTAATAATGTGTAATTACCCATTATCGTGATGATTGAATGGTCAATAGCATAAAGGGAACATTCCGCGTAGCTGAACAAAGGACGAGTCAAAAGAGTATGATACGAAAATCAACACATTTCACCAAAGCAGACAGACATCTGGCAACCGTGATACATCTTTCATCTAACATATTTTATTATTTTTACCGCGTTTATTATTTATTATAGATCGGTCGGATCTTCCTATATTCATAATATAAATAGACAAATAATGAAATCGATACCGGATAAATTATATACAAATAATAGTAGAAACAGTCTCAAATTACGAATGCCTTTTTCTAAAAGCTCGCATATATCTGCTTGACACAGTAATTTTTCTGTTTCTGGAGAAATAGACACCAACACGACATGCTTACTTCCGAAATAAATACGTCTTTTTGCTGCTTACGGTGTCAAAGGTCGCGTGATCGATTCCTACATCATGATATGTACGGTTTAGACATTTATTCCGACTTTGAGTACCCCGCCAATCCACTTTGAACAAGTGTGGTGGGCTTCACAGCCCATGTAACATTTACATGGGTTGTGAAAAAAAAATTACAATTACTTATCCCGATGCGTTAATCGAAGCTGCGACCATTAACTCGGAAAGCGATAACTTTGTCTGAGCGTACATAAAATAAAGAAATCAGATATTTATTTTATATATATATATTAGAGTAATATAAATGCAATACAACAATTTCGCGTTAAACAAGCAGGTAGTCAGGAAAGTGGGTAGTAAGAGGGTCAGGGGTTTGCGCCCTGCATACGAATATTTATATCGTCTCCAGATGTTTGTCAACAGTTTTTGCTCCAATGCAATTTATGTTCATCTGCATCCACGGCACAGGAAGTTTTTTTAAGCGGCCTAAGTGTTTAACCTTTAGGTAAAACCTAAATGGTCTTTAGAAAAGAGGCCGTTCATGAAATACGTTCGCATCTCAGGGGATTGGTATCACTTGGTATGACAAAATGTAACTAGGGAGGTTGGGGAGAAAACTACAGTAACTACGTTTGCAGTTCACCTAATAATTCTACTTTAATTTTTTTTTGACTTTTGTATTTTATTTTTCTCTAACGATAAAAAGTCATCGGTAAATATAGGTATATATATAGATATATATTTTCACATTTACATTTTTGTCACAAAAGTTTATTAAAATAAATATTTTAAAATACAAATTTGTCTTCTATCAACAGCAATGAATGATGTACAAGGGAAGAACAAATACACAAATCCTGTAATAATCTCTGTAAGCCATTGTTTAATCTTCGTTACTTTTATCTTGTTATGTATGTTGCGTCCCGCTTTAATAATAAAGCAATATTGTAAGTGGTCATCCATAAATAACGTCACATGAATTTTATGATTTGGGAACCCATGCCTGAACACATGAACTTTTGAGTTTAGAGGAGTTTAACCTTATGAGGTGCCACACAGGTCACTCTTCTCTCTCTTCTCACCCGATGTTACACTTTGTTGTCGTTGCTTCTCTCCCTAACGTGTGGCGTAATTTATGGATGGCCCCTAAGATTTAATTGCAACTTGTGGATGGCCCTTAAAGAAACTCGTAATAATAAAAATTATAATATTATTTAAATACGTCTTCGTTCGACTACTGCCTGATATCTATAAAATGAAAATAAAAAATACCTAGAAAAGAACAAACTGCCTAATTTCCTCATTGGCGATGTTATCGCTTTCGGAGTCAATAGGTTCGGGTTCCATTGCCGTATCGAGAAAAACATATTTATGAAAATTTAGTTATTCAGATGCAGGATACCCCGCAAACACGTCTTGAACAAACGTGGGTAAAAGTCCGTGGCTTTTGAAATGGGGAAGCCCGTGCCCGACACAGTGACTCGGTAAAAAAACAGTCTTAATATAATATGATAACACGTTTCTAAAAATCATTCTAAATCACGAGGCAATGTGTGTTATTGGCATGCACTCATTATCGGTCGTAAGGCGAACTAATTATCAAAAGCTATCAGCGTAACTCACCTCGTTATCTTAAGTTGCCGTCGAGAACCGATAAAAGCGTCCAGAGTCCCGAAAGCATACAGAATTATCACAGAACAAACACTCGGCAGTTCAACACACAATCGAGTTACGGCGATTTTTATTAGCAGCCCGAGCGTGTAACGTTTCAAAACATAAAATTTGCGATAAGCGTTCTGTATCAATTTTATGTGTTGTAGGTTTAAGTCAAGAAACGTCCATACACCGCGGCGGTTGGACTGAGAATGCGGTTGCAAGCGTGACGATTTGTTCGACGTTGAATTGCGTCGGAGTCATTCAGCCTGTGCTAAGACGTTATGAAGAAAAAAAATGTGTCGTTTACGTAGATCGCTTACCAAGCAATTTGAATGGATGTTTGTAGAAATGTGGAATGTCACTTTGATAACTTACTATGTAAACGTTATAAGATGTTTAAATCATAGTGTTTATATTAAACCGATTTTGTACGTCATTTCGCCCACGTTTAACACAAGTATTGTCTAATGCATAATATAAAGATTTGAAAGTCGGTTATTCTTATTATAGGATCATAATACTTATGAATAAAACTATTATAGCTTTGAACTATTAAAGCTTTTTCACTGATATGTGACTTCAGACCAGGGAACAGGGGTCACATAAATGTGATGAAGCGTGACAAGGACGAGAAGGTAGGGTCCATAAATCATGAAATTCGTGTGATGTAATTTACAGATGCCTTGGATGGTTTGAACATCTATTAACTTTAAAGTTGAGGAGTGTTGCCGTAATCCCCACACTTGATGGACGGATTGGGGATCGCAGTTCCCATCTACCGGTATTAATTGCTATTTAAGTTCGCAAATAAATAAACAAATAGGTATTTTAGTTTTAGTTTATACATACAAAGGATGACGTCTGTTTCCTGTAGAAGTGGGCAAAGACTACAGACTTCCATCTGCTACGAGCTCGGCATACTTCCTTTGCTTCCTCCACACTCATCACTCTCTTCATGCAAGCTCGTCAGTTAAGGGTACTCTTGACGTGACCTTTCTTAAAAACTTCGGTTATTTGGTCAAGGTATGTTTTCCTTGGTCTTCCCCTACCGACCCTTTCATTCACATCCACAACCTAAATTTCTTTTGCCAGTCGCCTTTCATCCATCCTCTTTCAGCATTTATTTTACATATAAAAAGCTTTTAAGATATGATAATTAATTTTATTATATATCTATTTTATTGCGAAATATCTTATTATAAATAAATACCTAATTGTAAAAATCTTTGAAAGTTAGTGTGAAAAATACCAGGCATTATCAAAATAAATTTATCTAATTAACAATAACGTTAGAAATATTTGTGTATTGTATAGACATTTAGCAATTGATAATAGAAAACATCATAATTGAAGTATTGTTCATTTAGCAAGAGACTACATTTTGAAAGTAAACTAAATTTGCTTTCGGAGCCAAAGGTCGCAGGATCGATTCTCGCATCGGGATAAATGAGTATGGCTTATTGTTATTTTATTCCGAGTTTGAAGGTTTGTCCTTGTTATTTGTGTGTTATTATGGCAACCACATAATAGGATAATCCTAGTCTAGGACTCTGAGTGTACAGTGTAAAGCTTTTTTAACACAACTCATATATGTGCGACTGCTGTGTGCGGACCATCCCATTTCTGTAAGAATGGATATTAACCCAACGCGAGTGTCCAAGAAGGATTGGCAGGGCACTCAGGCATAAATACCTCGGAATAAATACCTGTAGGCAATATATAATATATTTAAACCCGATTAGGGAACGGAACCTGCGACCATTAACTCTGTTGATGGTGGCTTCATCACTGCTGTAATTAATAAAATTTCTACTTTAAAAGCTAGTTATCAAAAAGTTGTGAATAAATCGCTAACGCTTCCGCTACTTCTTATTTAATATGTACGATACTTAACGTGCATAAAACGACGTTTTATGGTAGAAAGTGTTTGTATAGTTTACTCAGCAACTGGGTAAGGTTGTATTAGGTTGTTTGAGGTTACGCAAGAATCGCAATATTTTATTTACCTTCATAATATTTTATTTGCCTTCCACAGTCCAAAGCATTACTTTAGACAAAAAAGGGTGCAACATTATATTTAAAATCACTTATAATTTTTTTAATTTTTTTCGCTAATATTTTTTTTATAATCGTTGTTTATTATATATTACATAGTATATCATAATGGTTGTTTATTTAATAACTCTTTTATATTATTTTGATTTTATTAACATTGTACATAACAACTCATATAAAATATTATTCTTTACAAAACGTATTCTATATGAGTTTTGTGAAACTATTTGTAACTTAAAACTAATGTGCTCGATTTGTTTTCTTTGTTCCATTATTTATATCCTAACCCAAAATTAGGCAATGCATCTGCAGTGTTCTTAGTCTGATATTTGTAGATGGTGTTTGCTGATCACAAGGTGAACCTTTTGTTCGTTGGTCTATCGCTTCCATAAAAAACAGTTATTAATATATTCTTAGTTTGTCATGTCCTAGTATTGTTAATCGTCTGATCGCAAAGACGTTTTACATATCACCTTCCTTTGAGTCTAGTTAAAAACCAGGACCATCATTGGGTAAACTACCTACTACTGCAATTTTTCAGCACATTGGTGTCCTATTCACAGACATAAGTACCTTCTCCAATTTACTCTGTTGTTTTGGCATATTTTAATTTTTAATATCATTATCAATACAGCCGTAACAATTCTGGAAGCAATTGGTTCTTTCTTTTATGCCTGGAAACACTATTTTTTTACTAATGTTGATTTTTTTTGCAAAAAAAATACGTACTTCTACTTCTAAAGTTTCACTTCACTACTCAAAGTTTTTTGATTGTTAATTATTCCTATAAATTTGTGGAGGTTTGTTTTTTGTTATTGTTAAAATATTCACATGTTGTGTTAGTTTGTTCCGGGTTCGTTGTGATTGTAACAAGATTTTTATGAAAAGATAGACTTTTGTAATGATTAGGTTATTCTTTACACCGATTTATTTTTGTGTAAGTTTAATAACATTTATATCTTACGTATTGTATTTTAAATAAATGCGAAATTAATGTATTGTTATGTTCAATAGGTTATAATTTAGTATTATATAAAACTAAGTAATTTTTTTATGTTGCTCTTAAATTAAAAAAAGTGAAGTTTGTAATCTTCCATCATTTGTTCACATTCTGCCCGCAACATAAATGTATAAGTATAATGAACGTAATACGTCATATTTCTCAGAAAATCACAGTAAACATGCAAGTCGGTGTACTCATTTGTATAATATGTTTGTATAGCTTGCATAATGCGATATGAATTTTGTTGAACTTTTGTTGCTATTCTATTTTGGTAACGCGTTTTTGTTCATATACCATGATTAGATGAACTTAAATGATTTGCAGTTATACTAAATGGTTCTAGATTTTTTATACGGAATGACATAATTTTTTTATATATTCACGCCTATCCCCCGCAGGGGTTGGCAGAGACCACAGAGCTCCATCCGCTACCATTCATCGCAGCGAAACGGCTCTCCAATGTGTCGCTTCTCGCCCTCGTGAGAATCAGGATGTGACGGGTGGCAAACCACGTCGCCGTCATTTTTCAACAAATTAGGTATATTAAATTCGTCTTAGTGAATCCCACGATCCGCAAGGGAGGATGGGGGTCAGTCCCAGCAGAGAGCATAGTAGTATTTAAAACTTTTTCGGGGACAATGACCAAGATGACGATGATGACTGTTCCTCGGTCTTGAAACAATGTAAGATGCATCAGGTACGCAGAGGAGTTAGTAGATCCAAAACTCTCAAGCGAGGTCAAGAGGCAAGGTCTCGACTTGGACTGCAATAGCGAAATCGATTAAAGGGTGACTATATGTTAGTTATTTCATCAAAGTAAATATAAAATTTTATATTCTGCCATGATAAATTGTTATGGTTGTAAAATCAAAATATTGAACAAAGTAAACAGTAGATCACAATGTAACTTTGTAAAGTAGCGACATCTATAACGCATAGCATATAACTTCAAATACATTATATTATTCACGCCATCTAGTGTTGAACAGTTAAACTCTAATAGAGACGTTTTTATACAGACACAGATTTGCAAAATTCAATTAAATATATAACAGTATTGAACATTAGAATCTGCGTTTGCCGGCTAGATGAAATAACGATCTGCCCATCTTGGAGAAACTGGATGCGAGTAGTAAAAGTTCGGGCTATCTGGAGTACTACACTATCGCAAACTTATAATAATGGTGATGATCTATTATCACAAGTCACAATGCGGAATATATTAGCAATTTTTCTGTAAGTATTAAACTAACTTCTGGAAGGTTCTTGTGTAAATCATACTAGATTTTGATACTCGGCGTCTAGCTAACAAAAAATTAGTCATTCTGCCTACCGATTATTTACATATAAATTATTTAGAAAATTAAAATATTTGTGTGGTATTCTGCAGACGTTTTTTATACAGATTATATATGTCCCACAGCTGGGCACGGACTTCTCCGTGTCTGGAGATCACTACGTTACACCCACCACATTGGCATCCATGGCGAATTATTTGGGATCTACAATATATATTTACATATTTTTTTGGGCAATTTTTTATTTGCAGCATGAATGAGCGAATTGTCCAGGGAAATATAAACTTTTAAGACGTTACTGGGGGTTTAGAGGCAGAGTTACATGTCCTCTCTTCCTTACCCCATTCCTTTCCCTAGTGGCCATCCATAACTTCCCCTCCTTGTCACACGCCACATTAGTGTGACTCCCTTCCCTTGGTATGATGTAACACATTTAAAACAGCACTTTAAAAATTATTGTTATGAAAATATATATTTTCATAAATATTGATAGTGCGTTTTTGTTGGTTTTGAAAGTTGGAGTTTCCGCACTATAGATATATGTGCATGTGTGTACTATAGTAAATACATTGATAATTTTATCACTAATGCAATAAAAATTATTATATTATTTCTTTTTAAATTCGTTATTTAAAATTTGAAATAAAAAAGCAATAAATTGTTTTCGATTAAAACAAAAGTTTTAGTTCGTCTGACGTCTTTAGAGTGTTCTTTTTAGTGAAAAGTGTCAATAAAGTATGAATAAGATGTAAATATACAATGAATAAAAAAATAAATTAATTTGATTTGGAAGAATTTCAATTACATCGAAGAAAAACCGCCTAAAGATCCCGGGTGTCGCCGTAAGCAGTACGGCTGACACGCTATAGTATCCAACTTGACCCTGATCACACGATATCACACTGATGATATGGTGTGATCAGGGTCTGGCAGGATCTGAACATTACGTCAAACGTTAAAGAAGTTTCTCTCCCCTTCACGTGTGACATAATTTATGGACGACCCTATCTCCTACTTTACTACATATTTATCAACGGTACGCAATGCATCTGAAGCGCTAGTGATGTAATAGATATCCGTTGGTATCGATTATTTAACATTGGGTGACCCGCTTGCTCCTTCACTTACGTCTTTTATACACGAGTACCTCCACAATCAGAATGATAAGCATTAATATTTTATGATATAACATGTATTTGCGTGTAATATATTCGCATACAAATTATAAAGGGTCAGTTTTGAACGCAGTTTATTCTTAAGTGTCATTCATACACTCAAAAATAAAATCTTGGTGCGTCGGTTCCGATAAGTGTAAATTAGACAACTAACTAACTATCTTACTTTGGATTTCTACATTGAAGATTTGAAAAAACATAATACAATAATTAATAATAGCAAAAAATTATAAATAGGCAATAATCATTCACTTATATAAAATGCGTAGTGGTTTGTCTTTGACCTATTCTGTTCTATGAAGCTAATAATTTTTTTTAGTAAATAGTGCAACTTACCAAATTCCAGTCTCTAAAACTAAGTCGATGGTCTCTGGCAGTTCTAACCGGAAACCTGGAATATAATAAAATCAACTTTATATAAATTGCTATGAAATGTTTAGAGTATCTATCGTTAACCTCGGGCAGGTCATGCGATTGAGTGGAGACAACTTCGAGAAAGAAGCCGGTAGAAGGATACAGCATTTAGGAAACTTAGACATATCCCGCCCGTAACTATGAGCCTGAAGAAAAAGTCTCCACTCTTTAAAAGTGTATATTATCTATGCTCTCTTACGGAGTCGAAACTTGGACACTGACAGTCTGTTTGCTTCACAATCTCAGAGTTGATTAGAGAGCAATTCTGATCGGTCGCTGCTCGGAGTTTCTCTGGTAAATGGTTCGGAATGAAGAAATCCGCCAGTAAACCAAGGTTACCGAAGTTGTCAGTTCTGTGACAAATAGGACTAGCCCATTGCCACTTCAGTTTGCTAACTCGGAAGACTATGTCGGCTATTTAGACGACTATGTCTGTGTATTTTAGTTTATGATAAAATTATGAATTTTATGAAATTTATGATAAAATTATGAATTTTATGGTAAAATTATGAATTTTATGATAAAATTATGAATTTTATGATCAAAATATGAATTTTATAATCAAAATATGAATTTTATGATCAAATTAAAAATTTTATAATCAAGTTATGAATTTTATAATCAAAAAAATATGTGCTTTGTAGATCTCTAATACCAATTGACCAAAGAAGAAAGTAATAAAAAAAGAAATAAAAGAAGAAAAATAAGAGAGACATTGACAAGAGCCACGTAATATCGGTAGCACAATCATCATCGATACTTAATTAGTGGTAATAAATACCAATGTAAATAAGTACTTACCGTCAGAGATTATCCTTTGTATTATGCTGGCCATGTCTTTGACTTCTGCTGCATAAAAATTTTCCCCCGTGTAAGGAGTTATACCTAAATCTGTATGTGGTATTAAGGAGTTTTATTATATTTAATTAATATATTGAAATAAATAAAAATAAAAAATCTTTTCCTCTCACTTTACTACATACAAGAACCTTGTTCTTTAAATTAGTTTATTTATATATCTAATAATATTTTTGAATACATTTATTTTTAGTTTTAATCCTTGCCTAATAAATATATTACTTGTACAGGGTACAATATTATATATGCGAAAGTTAGTGAGTATGGATGTATGTTTGTTACTTTTTTACGAAAAAACTACTGGACGGAACATCGGAATAACATATGGGCTACAATTTGTAATGATTTTATGTAATTTTGGTCGTAATATAATTTTACTATTAAGTAAAAAAATATATATTTATTTAAAATGTGACAGATCGTCACGAAACTTAATGTGGCAGACCAAATTTAACCCGAGCGCAGCCGCGGGCAAAAGCTAGTATATTTATAATGTTGTTTCGATATTGTAAAGATTTTGAATAAATGATTTTCCTTGAACTATGACATCGTTTTATAGTCGATCAGTTCATGCAAAGGATACAGTTGAGCATGTCGTGTAGTGTCGTTGGCTGGTCGGGAGGTGGTGGCGTTGGGGGCGCTTGCCCCCGGGGCGAAGACACCGCTCGCAGCATGTACGCGCGCAAATACTCCTTGCGTAGGTCGTGAAAGCGTGCGTAGTATGTGGGGAGTGTGATCTCCTTTCCGCAGGCCTCCGGGTGGAGACATTGTCTGAAATGAAGAAGGCGTCTTATATAATCAAATACTGAAGTGAAGGCTGATTGTGTGACCCAAATGACGCAGTGATGTAGTGTTCGATCGATCCATTACCGTTATTGCGGAAATCGATAATTTATCGACATTAATTTAGTTACTCTGGCTCTTAACAATTCTGCCTTTATAGAATATCATCATCATCATCATCGACTGTGACACTTTGCCATTAAGATTTAAATGGGTCAGTGGCAAAGATTTCACCCTCTAAGTTAAGGATCTTTGGATCAATTTCCGCGTCAGGAAAAATGTTTGTATAGCTATTTATTTTGAGTCGAGATGTTTGTCCTTGTCATTTTTATGTTTATTACGACATTTACAGCCCAGGGAATGCTAGTGTTGGGTTATAATTATGAAGCGTTTAATTTTAATTTATATGTTAGGGGTCGTTCATAACTTACGTCAAAGTTTAAGGGTGAGACAAAGTGTGATATCGTATGATCAGGGGGGACTAGTGTCAAGCTACGTGACGTACATGTATAAATGTGTGCTAAAACTCTAAATTTTAATACATATTAAATACTTAAGAAAATATATAAATAATATTAGAAGTGCTGGTGTTATTCAATAGTTTTCGAATGTAAAATTGCGAAATATGTGGTGTCACAGTAGGGGTTAAAAGAATCATGAAATTTGGGTGACGTAATTTATGGATATCCCCTCATTGCAGTACTCAGTGATACAAATCTCCACCACCAACAGAGCTGCGACAAATCATAATTGGATACAGGTTCACCTAAAAATTGAGGAGCATTGACAAAATGCAAACACTTGGGGAATTGGAGGAAACTTCGGATTAGTTTTTTCCTATATAGACTATGCTGCCTGTCAACTAATATTTGTTCTCAGACTTGTCTTTATACGCAAGAGAAGAAAGGGGGAATCGTATTCTACACCGGTGAACACATAGTAAAATGTCTAACTGGAATTTGAATATTTCACCTTGGAATTTTATCAGCATACATAGTCTATTGATCAGCCATTAGAATCTTATCCGTCTATAAAATGTCGGTGAAGTTGACAATCGACGCGAAAAGATTTAGTTATGCTTTTTTCTTCGATGGTAATTAGTTATGTGCCAAGTAAAATACAATAATATCAAGTATCTTGATATGTACTAGTCAGCTTGTCACGTTACGTCTTGATAAAATGGTGGCTATTCTACTAAAACCTTCTATAAACTTTTGCAGTCAACTTTAAAAGTCAGGATACACGCATTTATTTCATATCACTCGACATATATGCCTTAATCGAATTATATTGTACAATACGCCACCACAATAGGCAATATAACTGAAAATATTATAAGATTATGAAAATGAAATAAAACACAACGTCACTGATTTAAGTTGAAGGGAAAAGTCATATGCTTTCTAATATATTTTTATAAGAGTTATCTTTTTAAAAGTTACAAAATGACACAGTTCTCTCGCACGCACTGTCGGAAGAATATCCGATATAAAATTATCGCAAAATTCTCAATTCTGAAGCACAAGGAATCGTTTTCGAAATCAGTTTAAACGGCGAAATGCATCATTTTTTAGTTAAGTCATCGGAACATAAAAATAAATTGGATTGCACATAAATAATTTCGGGTAAAATATTATATGAGATGACTCAACATTTACTGGTCTCGATAATACATAAAAAATAATGAAGACATACTTCAATATCCAATCCGTATTTCCTTGACAAAAATAAATAAACCAAATTGTTATTTTAATATTTAAATTTAATAAGGTCTCTCCATCCGTCGTATGATATGAATTCACTCGGCAATGATGACTTTGAATAAAATATAGGTTATTTAGGTAACATATTGGTAACAAGTAGAATATTCAAATAAGCTTTTTGGTCATTTTTTTAATGCAATGACAATGCACATATCAATTCTTGAATTATTTTCTTGATATTTATTGACTTACTTTTTATTTAAAATTTAACGGTTTGGAAATATTTTTTAAGAAGCAAATAAAGGAGAAATCAATTTGTTTATGTTTTGATATTTATTTTAAACGCAGGATTGAATCATTATCATTATTATCTTTTATACAGCCCAAATTAGGATCCATTTTTCCCAAAACTTCTATGCGGTCACAACTAGGGCTTACAATAACAAACTAAAATCTGAATACCGGTATTTGATATTTAAAATTAGAAATATCGGGATACCGGTATTGAAACCGGTATTATTGATAAAAAATTTACTTGTTATATTTTTACTTATCTCAGTTGTTATATTGACTTTTTAACAAATAATATATGAAATCCAATAAATATTGTTCTGAAATGATAAGATATTATTTATTTTATAACATAAAGAGTAGGAGTAGATAGATACAAAAAAATGTGCAAGTAAAAAAAAGTAAATATTAAATTTTATGTTACATTTTACATATAATAGGCTCGTATGGCATTATATAATTAAAAAAGCAAATATAATCAGCCACCGAAAAAGGTCTTTCTGATTCTGCACTTGTCGGCACTATTGTCATTAAGAAATCATACACATTTTGTAAATACGTTCCTTTTGTTCCTGTTTTTTCAAAAAAAGTAATTTTTATCTTTTATTTTCTGTTCCAGACCTGGAATTTTTGAAAATAATGTAATACCAAAATACCGATATTTTTACATAAATACCGGTTTTTAATAACGGACAAAAATCGTCCGGGATTCTGGTATTCGGGATCCCGGAATCCCGGTATTGTAAACCCTAGTCACAACCATTCTACCGTATCTAACCATAATCTTCAAGGAACAAGCCTACACATTGCTGAAAGGTCGCGAACGCTCACTCAGTGTCTTTGTTGTTTCCTATAGTTTTATACTGGATTTCTAAATTTTATTTTCGAATCTGCGTATCCCGTTCGAATTTGCGTATCTCGTACAATCTGTTTTGAACAAGCGCGATGGTTTAATTTCCATTCCTCTAGAAGTTATGGACATAATATAGGCTGTATAAAAATATGCAAAGATCTTTATAGATATGTAAAGATAGAAAAAATACTTGAAGGATACACGTTATATGTAATTAAAATAAATAAGTACAATGTTCGCGTGCATACAACTTAAATAAAGAGACAATGTATCCATTATTGATCCTTACCAACTAATCGATAGTTATTTCTCACTTGTAACATGTTTTCGTGTACACGTATCAATTCTCCTTGAAACGGAATTCAAATGTCACATGCATTAGTATTATTTGCATTATCGTTATGTCTTAATCCTTATCGTTGTTATAAAAAGTGAACATCTTTTTCTTGTATACGTGTGCCGAAATTAACCCGAGGCAACCGCCATTGTTAAACATGTATTGTAATAATGTTAGAGATTACGGTGACCATGATTTTATTTTGTTTACAGGATTTTATTTTATTTTACAAGAGAGTTGTGGGCTGTGGATTTGAAATGAATAAATCCGCTGGAGAATGAGAGTTACCGATATAGCTATAACTATGTGTGTGTATATATCATATATATACATATATATATATATATATATATATATATGTATATATATATGTATATATATATATATATATGTGTGTGTATATATATATATATATATATATATATATATATATATATATATATATATATATAGCGACTTGGCAAACGTAGTGTGGGACACCCCCTGCTAGATGGAGCGACGACCTAAGGCGGCTGGCAGAGACTGAATGCGTGTAGCCGAAGATCGGGCTAGGTGGTGCGCCTTGAGCGAACCGCAGTGGACTGCCGCGGGCTGTTATTGATGTATAGCAATACTGAAGTGGCAATGGGCTGAACATGTTAGGAATCGATTATCACTGGTGTAGAGACCGCGTGTCAGTAAATATAGTATGGGATGCCACGGGCTAGGTGGTGCTAAAATCTGCAGATAGCAGTTGCTAAACTGTCTGACGGCGAAAATTGGTCTACTAGGCGTGTCTTGGGAAAGACCTATGTCCAGCAATGGACTGCTGCAGGCTGTTGAATTTGGAATAGAATCGGACCGCCTCATTTCTTCTCATGGCTGTGCCATGAGGTGACACTAGGGGCGAATACCAGTAGATAAGTAGCAGTGTCTATTACCGTTCTACCCCTCAATTTTGAGGGACGAGGGTGATGAGGATTGTAAATAATATAGTAATAACAAATGTATACAGATGACACTATATTCATAACATATTGATTCAAAACTTTTTATACATAATATTAAAATAATATTTGTTTGCTTATTTGTAAGCAGATTTTTCGAAGCTCGAAAGCCCGATTCCTCTCCCTATCCTTTTTTCCTTTTACCTTAGCTAGACAACGCATCTTAGTGAAGATTCATTAGACGATACGATTTTTAGTGAAAAATATGTACCACGGAATGTTTCAGTATTTTGTCATTACATAAATTTAAGTCATATTTATATGTATTGCTTATTACGTTGAGAATGTCCCTAAAAAGGGAGATATATGGTAAGCCTAGCTTCAGTGACCTTTGAACTGTGACGTCATCCCTCCAGGCCACGGGAAAGGAAGTGAAGTTTTAATATTCAATAGACAGGCGCTTTAATGGCTAACGTTTTTGTGTAGCCATTGTAAGTTTATTTTAAATAAGTTTAAAATGGAATAATTAACATTAAAAATAAACCATTCGTGTACTGAACAAGTCATATATGGACATATCTATGCACATAAGGGAGTTCACACCATGGAAAAATCAACAAATGATTTTAAATGAGTAGACATTGACTTTGAAAGAAAGTCCTATGAAATGTATAAGTTCCAAGCCACTAACGGAATAGTATTGGGTGATAGAAAATATGATTTACATTACAATCAATTTGTTTTGCCTTGTAAAATTGTGTAACAGTTTAACAATTGTATTAGTTTCTGTCAGTTTATAAGAGTGTTTTTTTTTCTTGGTAGAATTAAATTTATACATAGACGATACCTGTGCAGTTTCTTTCGCGTTTCTTCTCCGTATAGAGAAACGTAATTACGAAATGGTGGTAAAACTTTGATTGTTAATAAGAAGATAAAGATTTTGAATTTAATATTTAATAATCTTTTTGACGATTCCAATGAATAAAAAGAAAAAGAAATAAAAAAATATATTCGAATAATGTAATTGTAAATAAATTAACCAATCTTACCTTTGATTTCATGGTGGTGAAATAAGTAAAATATGTAATGAATGCACATAATATTTCGTCGTAAACAGTAGATATGGGTAAAATAAGAATGATGGCATGGCAAGGAAACAAAAATAGAAGAAAAATCCAGAAAAATTAATATTAAAGAGTCAGAGAGGGAATTATGCCGCTAACTTACATAATAAATGCATGTATCGTGACTTTTTAAGTTGATTGAAAAAGTCCACAGTAGCTTTTGGTAGAATAGCCACCATTTTATCAAGACGCAACGTGATAAATTGACATAATATTTCAAGAGATTTTATGTTATCGTATTTTACGTAATACTGCATAATAGTTATAATTAATTACTATAAAAGAAAAGAAAACAAAAAAAGTCAGAGAGATTAGATATTTTTAATTATGTGGGTATATTTATTCCTTACTTATTTAACACTTATTTTTGGTTATGCAGTGTAGTCTGAAAAATTGAGGCAATCTTTTGATACATATAGTTGAACTTACCAAGAATTAAGGTATATACTCTTTTACCTTTCAAGTTTCGAAATCACTGTTAGGAATTCTTGTTTTTATGGATATTTTAATTTTTTTCCTTAATATTTAAAGTAAATAAACCTTTTAGTCAAGTTGTAGTTCATGTTTACTCCAAACTAACCTAACCGGTTTTAGAGAAATATTACATATCAGCTCAGTCGCTTCATAATAAACTCAAAAAATTTCTCTTTTTTATCTAAGTATCTTCCATCCATTATTTTTAATTATTAAAAATTGACAGAAATAAAAAATGGACAAAGATTTTGGCTACCATGGTTGCGAAATCTAATCTAATATCTGTCTGTTTGTCCTTAAATATTACATATATTCATCCGAGTGCCATGAAACTTTGCGAAGTTATTGAGTAATCTTCCATGAAATTTCTTGAATAGTAGTACATCGCTCTTATGCTAGGTGGCGCTTATATACAAAAATAATAACTGAATACAGACAAAGTACTTCACGTTCCTTTCTTATGGGGTCGCAGCAACGTGCAACGTTTGCTAACTTGGTTTAAAAAAACTTTTGTTTTTTTTATAGGATAGGAAAGTAAACGAGCAAGCGGCACCTGATAGAAAGCAATCAACCACCGCCTAAAGATATCTGCAACACTATAGGCAATGCAAATGCGCTGCCGGCCTTTGAGATAAAAGTAGGCTTGTTTTTTATAGGTTCCAATGTCATATCGTTTTGGATATACGGCTGCAGGTAGCTGATTTCATAGAGTGGTGGTGTGTGTAATAAAGTTTGGGAAAAACGCACTACAATGGATCGCCATTAATCCAGATAGCGGGGATGAACCATTTCTTTTTGGCGAGTTGTGCGGTAGTGGAATTCAATGACAGGTATTATTCCTAACAATTTCTCGGAGCACTCCCCATGACAAAAGCGATAAATGCGACATCCTTCCGCAATGCCAGGGAATCCAGCCGTTGTATGTAATCCCGGTCATCAACGATTCGAGCATCACGACGTAATCTTAAGAGATTTTCCATTGACCATATTTAAATTTACACGGGGGATAATTCGATAGAACGAATTCCTGCTTCGTATTCAAAATATGTAAGTAGTTTTGCGCAGTTGGCATTTCTGGAATTACCCCGGCTCGGCGACAACACGGAATATTTTTGTTAACATTTTATTTATAAACAACTTTATTTTATTTTTACTTTTCATCTTTTTGTTTGTATACTGTCCTCTTAATCAATATGAGGTAAGATATAAGTCAAAACCAAGTTTACTCGAAGTTAAACAGGCGAAGTTACCGTTCGGAGTCTATGGTCTACGTTAAACAGGCGAAGTTACCGTTCGGAGTCTATGGTCTACGTTAAACAGGGGAGGGGAGAGGAGTGGGAGGGGAGGGGTGGGTAGGGGAGGGGAGGGGGAGAGGGAGGGAGTTGGGCATTCGTCTACTCAGGACGCTCACCGTACGAAGCGCGCTAGCGCGTAGCTAAGCTACCACTCAGACGCTGGTTTTCTGCGTGAGTGTGATACTTCCTCGGGCGAGCCAGCCCATTCATGCTACAGACAAATAATATACCATTCTCGACAAAGTATTCGTCTGCAGCGTGCAGTTTACCTAGCTCAATCTTTGGCTACACGCATCCAATTTCTGCCAGCCGCCCAGCGCAAATCGCCGCTTCACCTGGCCGGGGGGAACCACACTACAGATGATAAGACAGTGTCCACTCCAACACTCGTTTTGTTCCAATAATAGTGAGTCCACTGACAAACGTGACCAATTTATCCATTGGTTATTACGTTTAGTGCACCGACGATAAAGATAGTCACGAATAACGCCATTGTCGTATTCAATATTCTACTAGAAAACGACAATGCTGCTCTCGGCTAGAATAATTTTGTGGTGTCCATGTGGTCATGACTATAGCTCCAGTTACAAAATAAACCTATTGGTTACATTTTTAATGGAATTGGTAGGCAAACAAACAAGCAATAAAACAAAAATGTCGCCCTGCAATATTAGAAGCGTTGACGCACTAAAATGTGTAGCCTACACTGTACTACAATGTGTTTTTTAAAAATTCCAATGTCGAATCGGTTTGTATATGCTGCTGAAAGTATTCTTTTTACTGTGGGTTTGGAGGAAAGCGTGGCGCCTGATGGAAAGCTAATAGCTTTCTATCAGTCGTATCGATTCGAAAATGCCGCAGAAGTTAGACAGTTCTGCAGTGTGGTCGTACTTAGAAGTTTCGAAAAAACTTAAATATGACTGTTTTTTGAAATAGCAGACTAATATATAATTATAGTAATAATAATCTTTATTTCAGACAATTTTTTTTTGGTTCATATATTTTATATTTTTCAGTTAGTATTATATACGCCTTAAAAATTATGTAAGTATAAACATCAGCTAAATCGGCTTTAATTTGAATTGGATGAAATGTGATGAAAGCCAATTTAGCTGTTTTATAAGCTAAATGGATTTTATATATTAAGCTAATATAATGAACATCACAAAATCCGTCATTCAAAATCAGAGCCCTTCCCAAAGTTATAGGTGCACTAGTATACGCTCTAGAATTGAAGTGGAGATGTGGTGCATTTCCAGGGCCAGAGGTGGAAAGGTTTGCAAGGGAATCGTAAATACAGGAGACCTCACGCGAAATTGAAAGATGAGATCAGGGAAATAGTTGACTCAAACTGGCGTCAAATAGCTCACTCCAGAGAGCAGTAGATATCCTAGGAGGAGGCCTTCACCTATAGAGAGTAATTTGTTTATCTGTAAAAATTGTTTATAAGCAAGAAATAAAACGCTTTATTGTTTTATTTATTAATGAACGTCACTAGTAATCCTACTAATATTATAAATGCGAAAGTTTGTGAGTATGGATGTATGTTTATTACTCTTTCACGAAAAAACTACTGGACGGATTTGGATGAAACTTTACAGTAATATAGGTTATACATCGAAATAACATACAGGCTACAATTTGTAATGGTTTTATGTAATTTTGGTCTTAATATAACGATACATTTCAATTAAGTCGGAGAAAAAATCTGGCCTCTGAGAGCTATCTTGGCGTACGCTGCCTAAACCATTTTAGGAGTTACACAAAGATGATGTACCATAGGATTGTTTATCTTGAATAGTTCTAAATAAAAGTCCGCGACAGCATATATCTACCTTTTGTGTGGAAGCCACTATGACCAAAATTGTGAACCATAAATTAAGTAAAAAAATATATTTATTTAAAATGATCTGTCACGAAACTTAATGTGGCAGACCAAATTCCACGCGAGCAAAGCCGCGGGCAAAAGCTAGTATGTACATAAATGTAGTCCTGGTTAGTCTGCCAGTGTACGGCGGAGTTGATTAGAGGTTGGAGGGTCGCCTCGTCCGCTGTGATCTGACCGTCCGGATAATCGAGAACGTGCCGGGTTACGTATACATTATGAATGTTTACGCGTAAACATAAATCTCTATTTAGGATCGGTTAAAACACGAGTACAATGTTAATTTGGGGATTAATGGCAATAAACAGGTGCCATTAAATCCTCAATTCAAATCATCCATTAGTATTATAAAACACGAAAAAGTTAATCTTGAAAAGAATTTTAATGATTATTTATATTTTTTTTGCCTTTAATAATAGACAAGCAAGCTCAGTTGGCAAGGCTAGGGCTTACGATCTGTATATAGTGACTTCGTATCCACCATTGAACTATTGAAGTGAACCATTACTTTATTAAACCTAATAAATAAATTAAAATTATTTTTTCAAAACATAGTTCATAACTTTAGTTTTTATCTGTATATATATATATATATATATATATATATATATATATATATATATATATATATATATATATATATATATATATATATATATATATATATATATATATGTATATACCGACCGACCGATTGGCTCAGTGGCGCGGCCCTCTGCCCACGGAGTCAATGGTCGCGGGTTCGATTCCCGCATCGGATGGTGGGATCGCATCGGTGGGATTCACTAAAACGAATTTAATATACCTAATTCGTTGAAAAATGACTCGACGTGGTCACGTCCTGATTCTCACTATAAAAATATATATATATATATATATATATATATATATATATATATATATATATATATATATATATATATATATATATATACTATGCTTGTCCAATGCGGAATTGGAATTGGCGGAAACTCCGCCACACTCGGAATCAGTCGGTTTGTGTCGGTTGAAATCTGTCGGCTATACATATGCTTATTCCGATGCGTGATATATATACCATTGACTCCGATGGGCGAGAGCCCCCGCCACTGAGCCAATTGGTTGTCAATTCAATACAACCTACAATTACGAAAGATTACAGGTGGCATTGTTTATGGTAGGATAGATTTCTAAATCATAGATTGTGATCTGACCGTTACATCCGGTGTCAACTTCGTAATTGCAGGCTCTCTATAAATTACTTCACACATTAAGAGGGAATGGGGGGGGTCAATAGAGGGGGTCATCATCAGCAGCCATGGAGCGCCACCTAGCCCGATCTTCGGCTACACGCATCCAGTTTCTGCCAGCCGCCCTGCGCAGATCGTCGCACCATCTAGCCGGGGGGCGTCCCACACTACGTTTACCGAGACGCGGTCTCCACTCCAGCACTCGTCTGCTCCAACGATCGTCGGATCTCCGACAGACGTGACCAGCCCATTGCCACTTAAGTTTGCTAATTCGAAAGGCTATGTCGGTGACTTTAGTTCTCTGGCGGATTTGTTCATTCCGAAACATATCTACCAGAGAAACTCCGAGCACAGCTCGCTCTCTCCATAGCTCTCTGAGCGACTCTGAGCTTATGAAGCAGACGGACTGTCAGCGTCCACGTTTCGGCGCCGTAGGAGAGTACGGGTAGGACACACTGGTCGAAGACTTTCGTCTTCAGGCTCTGAGGTATGGGCGACGAGAAGACCGGACGGAGTTTCCTAAATGCTGCCCAGCCTAACTGAATCCTTCTATCGGCTTCTTTCTCGAAGTTGTCTCCACCCAATTGCAAGACTTGCCCGAGGTAGATATACTCCTGGACAACTTCGAGAGTTTTACCACTGACGACCGTCGGTTGTGGATCCAGATGATCATTGACCATGACTTTAGTTTTATCAAAGTTCATGGTCAAACCGACTCGTCGAGAGGATTCATTTAGGCTGTTCAGCATCCCTTGCAGTTCCTCTAGCGATTCTGCCAAGATCACGATATCATCGGCAAAACGCAGGTGTGAGATGTACTTACCGTTTACGTTTATGCCTCGTCCTTTCCAGTCTAGCGTCTTGAAAACGTCTTCCAGTGCGTTAGTGAACAGTTTCGGGGATATGACATCCCCCTGTCTCACACCGCGATACAACTGGATTTGTTTTGTTTGACTGCCCTGTACTCGAACGGACATCGTGGCGGCATTGTAAAGACATCTCAATACCTCGATGTATCGATGATCTACCTGGCACCGCTGCAAGGCTTCCATGACAGCCCAGGTCTCAATGGAGTCAAAGGCCTTCTCATAATCCACAAATGCTAAGCACAGGGGCTGATTATACTCGTTTGTTTTCTGTATAATTTGCCGCACTGTGTGAATGTGGTCTATGGGGGGTCATAGCTGTTTTAATTTAATTATTTCTAAATGTAAAATTGCAAAATATTTGACGAAACACTAGGAGCTACCTAGACCTACTGGAGCGTCACACAAATGTAAGGACGAGGGTGCTTTAAAAATGCATAGAAAATTGAGAAACCTAATATGTGGATGACCCCTTATAAGTATCAATGAAACTTTTGTTTTTATCATATTGAAGAACTTTTGTTAAGAACGAATGTAATATTGTAAGGATCCAAACTATATATGTTTTTCATATCTTTATTAATTCATGTTCACACACTACCATCAAAGGACAACGGATGACTACAGACAACATATTGTTTTTCTCTTTAGTACACTGTTTCTTATCTGATCCCTTTCAAGTCGTTTTATATTACTGTATAGAACTTGGAGCGCGCAATAACTTTATATCAGTACTTCCCTATTATTATTATTTTCTAGTACCTACGTGGACAGTCAAAAGTTTTACTTAGCTAAGATCCGCGACAAGCAAACAATACAGATACGGAAGACAACCGAAAAGACTTCCGTAGAGTCTAAAATACCTGAAGATGCCTCGTGTTGGGGCGAAACACGTGTCGTTTACAAGGTAGAAAAGTGGTAGTGTGTGTTTGGTATTGTGTGTAGTGGTTGGTGGGTGAAGAGTTGCTGGCCGTTTTTCCGTCAGTTTTTGTGTAAGTTCCAAATAAATCCACTTCATCCAGCAGGAAAACACACATTATTAATTTTCTGTTATTGTTTGCTTGTCGCGGATCCTTAGCTAAGTAAAAGTTTTGACTGTCCACATAGTGATGGATTTCCGCAAAATGACGCCTGACTCCTTTAATAATTCTAGTACCTACATCAAATATTATTTACTACTTCACACAATGAGGCTCACTTACCTGAGGGGTGGCTGGCCATCTGTGACGAGCCTGAAGAGAGGCGAGTGGGGGTCGATTTGTAGAGATCGTACAAATTCGTCAAACTGTAACAAAAAGTAAATTTATATAAAATTCACGTGTCACTGCGTTCATATAGCTTAATAACCAACACCGTCTAAACGATTTCAATGAAATTCCTGGGGGTGTATTAAATAGTTGGTTTCAGTTGGAAAGAGAGGATACTCTTAGACATTTTTTTACTTATATCTTGGAGAGATATAAGTAATAGAGCTTATCGAGATCAATAAAAAAATCTAAGAAATATATATTTTTCAGATTCCGCATTCGAAATTACATACAATCCTAAATTTTCCACCAAATCTACCTCCGAAGACACTGTGCTAGTTTTTACACATATCATATTATTCATATTATTTGTTATAATCAGTACAGCCTTAACAGCGGTGGACATTGGCTTTCCTTATATTTGGGAGTGCCTTAATCTCCACGATTAACAATTGGATTGATGGATTGCCTAACTTCTGTTATTGGTTTTCGAAATCGCGTCGTCTTTAGCACAAATTGTAGTTTTTTTTTCACAACCCATATAGGTCCCACTGCTGAGCACGAGCCCCTCCATTTCTGGAGGTACGGACGTTAACCCACCACGCTTGTCCAATGCGGATTGGCGGGGTTACCAAACTCGGAATAAATATCTGTATAGGCCATACATATATTTATTCTGATGCGAGGATTGAACTCGCGACCATTAACTACGTGGGCGGGGGCTCCGCCCACGGAGTTATTGATCGCTACAATTTTTAACGACGACCGCTTGGCTCTGTGCCAAGCGATCGTCGTCAAAAATTGTAGTTATTAATCTTCAACAATACCTCGACAAAGTCAAAATATTTTCATATTTCGTTTGTTAAATAATAATATAATATAACCTCAAGGGCAAAAACATAACAAGAATATCAATTTATGGTTTACCAACAAGAATAATTGATTTGTCTTAATATGCGATGATGAAGTCACTACCATAAAACCTTTTGACCCCTCTCATTGCACCTTCAAGCATTCTCGTATCTGTACGTAATTTGACGTCTTTAGACTAACTATTTTATTTTGTTGGTTAGTATTCTACACGATAGTGAGTGAGAGATAAATCAATGTAATACCAGTGTAAATAATTTATTGACTATTTATTTAGTTCTTCATGGCTAAAAATTGTTAATTAATTGTAGGCCACGATAGTTTAGTAGGTTATTGGTTCGGTTTAAGTTATTTTGAACACAATTAAGCCTATTTATAATATCAATAATGGCATATTATTTGTCTGTAGCACGAATGGGTCAGCTCGCCCTGGGAAGTACCACACTCCCGCAGAAAACCGGCGTCTGAGTGGTAGCTTACCTAACGCGCTTCGTACGGTGAGCGGCCGAGTTCCGGAGACACCGGAACACCTCCCACCTCCGTCAGTTATGGAAGTGGGAATGGGAGGGGTCTCCCACTCCCATAATAATACTTTCCTTAAAGGTCGGCAACGATTCTTTACTGCCTATGGCGCTGCGGAAGTCTATGGGCGGCGTTGATTGTTTTCCATCAGGTGACACGCCTGCTCGTTGACCTTCCTATCCCATAAAAAAAATTACACCTCAGAGTTTTTGACTACATTTAGTCATAGGATTGTTACTAAATGTAGTGAAAAATCTGAAATGCATTTCTTTTGAGCAACGTTTCATTTCGTCTTCAAATTAAAAAAAAAATTTAAATAAAATATGATAAAAAAAAGATTAAGTTTAGAGAAATAAAGAAGAGTCAGAAAAAATATCACTCTATTTTAAAACACAGATTTATTCAGTAAATGACTAATTAATTTATTCAATATCAATATCAGCCCGCGGCAGTCCACTGCTGGACATAGGCCTCACCCAAGGCGCGCCACCTAGCCCGATCTTCGGCTACACGCATCCAGTCTCTGCCAGCCAGTCGGAGAACCAGAGTCACCGACATTGCTCTTCAAGTTAGCAGACTGAAGTGGCAATGGGCTGGACACGATTGTTGGAGAACCGACAATCGTTGGAGTAGACGAGTGCTGGAGTGGAGACCGCGACTCGGCAAACGTAGTGTGGGACGCCCTCCTGCTAGATGGAGCGACGATCTGCGCAAGGCGGCTGGCAGAGACTGGATTAATTTATTATCAATGTTCAATTTGCAACGAATTAAAAAAAAACACCTTGCAAAGCTTCCATAAAATGCCACCTCGTAAAATTCCAAGAAGGCTTTTTTGGTTAATAGTAGTGGTACACACACAACACACACACACACAACATCATTACATGTACGTGTTAATGTCAGGTTACATTTACTGATTTAATGGAAACGTAGTTGGTTTTTACTACAACTTGTTTTATCGGATTGCCCCAGTGATATGACGTTTTCGACGAAGAGGTGGCCGAGAAACGTAAACAAACCTACGTCATATTTATAGTGAACAAATGTGAATGTGAAACTATTTAATCTGTCGTGATTCCAACGGACTCTTTCTAAATAAAAGGTTGACTTTTCCCGCCAACTTATATTAGTGACGTTGTGTTTTTATTTCATTTACAATATTATCATTTATATTGTGGTGGTGGAGACGATTCGTTCTCTATCCTTTCCCTTCCTCTCCGCCAATCCACGGTCTGCCGTGCCAATGGATGCGTGGCTAGGGGCGAGCCTAGTCGTAAGCGTGCCGATCGTCCCGGGGTCGGGCTCCCCCGGGGACTATGGTGCCTTACCTCAGCATGCAGGGCTCTGCTGGGGCTGACCTCCATCCTTCCTTGCGGCTTGTGGGATTCACTAAAGACGAATTTAATATACCTAATTTGTCGAAAATGACGGCGACGTGGTTCGCCACCCGTCACGTCCTGATTCTCACGAGGGCGAATAGCGACCAATGACGAGCCGTTTCGCAGCGATGAATGGCAGCGGATGGAACTCTGTGGTCTCTGCCAACCCCTGCGGGGGATAGGCGTGTGAATATATATTGTGGTGGTGTATTATACAATATAGATCGATTAAGCCGTATAAGTGAAATGATATGAAATAAATACTACACGCATTTGTTTCATATCACTCTTTAATTTTACTGAAAAAGTCCATAGAAGATTTTGGTAAAATAGCCACCATTTTATCAAGACGTAACGTGATAAGGTGACTAGTTATATTTCAAGAGATTTGATGTTACCGTATTTTATTTGACACTGGCATATTAGTTATAACTAATTGCCATCAAAAAAAAGAAAAGAAAATCTAAATGGTTAGGGGCTGCGCTTATGATAAATAATTGTGGGTTAACTTCTGTACTATTCGATACTATTCTCTACGGCTGTCTTCCGTAGTTTGTTACCCCTGAGGATGTCTCGTGTTGAGGAGAAACGCGTGTAACTTCTGGAAAAGTGGTGTTGTGTGTGTCAATGTATGGTTCGTATGCACACAATATTATTTTACGAATATGTTTGTTCGCGGATCTTAGCGAGGCAGTTATGGATTATTCATATGTATAATAGATTTCCGCAAAGTAACACCTGACTACATTAATCATCATTGTAACAGTCCCATGCATTGACTGATTGATTGATAATGGTAGAGCCACGCTACAGACTTGGTCAAGAATGGCATAATATTTGTCTGCAGCATGGCCGGCTCGCCCGGGGAAGTAACACACTTTCGCAGAAAACTAGCGTCTGAGTGCTAAGCTACCGCGCTTCGTAAGGTGAGCGGAGTATCGGAGGCCCAACATCCACCCTACCTCTTACTCCTCCCCTTCCCCTTCGGCAACGCTTCCGCATTGCCTATGGCGCTGCGGATGTCTATGAGCGGCGTTGATTGCTTTCCATCAGGTGACATGCCTGCTCGTTTGTCTTCCTATCCCACAAAAAAATGCACAGTCGATGGTATTGATTATGTATTTATTTAACCATAACCCATTTAAGATAGATAGATATATTCTTTATTGTACACCAAAATCAAAGTTATGCAATTATTGATTGTAATATATAATATTAAACAAATGGCGGTCTTATGGCTAGTAGCGATTTCTTCCAGACAACCGTATTTTACTTATGTTTTAATAAATGTTTTTTTTCAAAACTAGCCATTTCGCTATATATTGCAGTATCAATTTACATTGCGGTGTTTTCGAAGTGAAAAACAGTTCACTTGCAACATCCGCAAGATATTCGATCTCTTGGTTTACTTAACCTAAAGTTTCTCTGTGCCCTTCATTATATCTACTTCTGGATACAGGTTTCGGCGAACTGCACGGAAAAATAATGGGACCGGTTAGGTGTGACTGTATCTTAACATTTCTGTAGACACGTGTCCGAATTTATAAAAATGATTATATAATTTTTTTTTAGTGTACCACGAAGATTAAAACAGATAATAAATAAACAGCCAGTTGACACACCTGCTCGTTTGCCTTCCTAATTAGGCCTTATCCTTCCACATAAAAAAAATATTGCACCTCAGAGTTTTTGACTATTATATGGGCCAAAAAATATAAACTTCCGTTTTCAGCTTTGATCAAAATTCAAAATTCTCTCATTAAAAATATTCGTTTAATATCCAATAGATACAAATCAATATCCAGTAGTAGATTTATTGATCATTTCTAAAGGTGCGTTACCTGCACTGCTTTTTATTTACTCTAGTTACCCATGAATTGAAGATATCCATGGAGGGCGGCGATTATTTACCATTGGGTGACCTGTCTGCTCGTTAATCTATCTCTCCATTACAAAAATCTTTGCTTCCTTGTCATATCTTATGCAACCCATGTGCTGACACTTTATGACATTATATTAATTAGGTATGTTTAAAATATTGGTTGTCAAATTGCTATAAACGTCTTAAATATTTATTGTTCACATTATAATGAAGAATTTACTGTCTCTTTTGCCTTTATTGTAATAAATCACCCGATTCACATATTTGTTGCGTTTAAATAAGTATATTATATATATATATATATATATATATATATATATATATATATATATATATATATATATATATATATATATATATATATATATATATATATATATATATATATATATATATGAACTAGCTTTTGCCCGCGGCTTCACTCGCGTGGAATTTGGTCTGCCACATTTAGTTTCGTGACAGATCATTTTAAATAAATATATATATTTTTTTATTTAATTCACATTTTTGGTCATAGTAGCATATGCTGTCGCGGACTGTTATTTAGAACTATTCAAAACAAACAATCCTACGGTACATCATCTTTGTGTAACTCCTAAAATGGTTTAGGCTGCGTACGCCAAGATAGCTCTCAGAGGCCCGATATTTTTCTGACTTAATTGACATGTATCGTAAAAATTACATAAAATCATTACAAATTGTAGCCTATATGTTATTTCGATGTATAACCTATATTACTGTAAAGTTTCATCTAAATTCGTCCAGTAGTTTATTCGTGAAAGAGTAACAAATATACATCCATACTCATAAACTTTCCCATTTATAATATTAGTTGGAGTAGGATACAATTAAAGTGTCCGTTTGTTATACGCGCTTACAGCGACTGTTTAAGTTCGCTTATTAAGATTTTGTGAATTTTATTGAAATACTGAAAACACGCTTTTTTATGCTTATATTTCTGTGTGTTTACGCGAGCTTATTTACAATTGAAGCAATTGCTCAGAAAGGATTATGCTTACGATTTAAGTTTGTTGTTTCGATTCTATTATAGGATTATTGAATGGAATAAAATAGTGAGGAGAGAGAAAGATGAAGAGAATGATAAGAAAAGTAAAGGAAGAGGGAATGAATTGATATCTGGAAGGAATTGATAATGAAACAGACTTCATGATTTTTTACTCACATGAATATAAAGTATCGATATTGAGGTAAAATATCAAGCCGTGCTGTCCACATGGTGTCTTTCCTTTCCAACTTCTATTCGTAATACACTGTTTTTAATTTTTTTCATTGAAATCTGACAGAATTTTATATGGGCGGAATGAAAGTATGGTGGGAGGCTTACTTCTTTTAAATACTTTTTGATTTTATTCTACTTCACACGCGTATACATACATTGTAATTCAAAATCCGCCATATTATATTTCTTTTATCATATAATAATAATAATTATTTAATAAACTACTTCATTGACACTTCTCTGAGTTTAATTCCACATCTTACGTTTATGTAACTCATGTACTTTTTGTGCTTGTTTCCTTCTCATCAAATCCTTTTTCCTCTACCATTATTCGAATCCTTACCCGAAGTTAGGCAACGTACTTGCAATACTCTTGTTCAATTACTGTCACGTGACCCGTTTGCCTACTTCTGTCATGCAAAATAAATACCAAAAATGAAGAAGCCACAAACGGCAAGAACACAAACAAAAACAGCTTTGTGCGAGAACAACCTTGGTTTCTTTCATACGACCTTCGCATCATCCTTATCTCGCTTTTATTAAAATGAAGATGGAATTATGATAATTATTCAAATTTAAGGATGGATTCAAGTATGAGGCATTGTCTTTTTTTTTGTTTTAAATGAACGCAAGCTCATTTGTATGCGAGTTATTTCGTAAGTTAACAAGCATTTTCTGTTACGTTTGGGAATCAAAAGAGAAACTTTATTAAATCTCTTTTCACTAGAACTGTGATAGTTGGGAGGAGTTGCGTGTATTTTTTATTTTATTTTATTTAGTAGGCACAAAAACAAGTTACAGTCTTAAAGAATACGATATTATATAAACTTAACAACGCTCGGACTAATAACTCTTTAAATTTGCGCACAGCATGGCCTACATTTTGACAATAGGGTTACTTATGTAATAATAAAATATTATAAAATTGAACAGATAAGTTAAATTAAAAAAAAATTAAGAAATATATAAAAAAAAAGAAGAATAACAATAATTTTGTGATCTATCATCTGCCAAAGATATCAACGACGCGATCGCTTTAATTGATGTATTTTGATATTGAAAACATCGAATGTTTTTGTACCGTTGTCAATGTATATATTATTATATAGGCGACAAATGCGTACCATGGGATTGTAAATAACCTACAGTAGAAATAGAAATAGAAAATTATTTTTAGCTAAAATTAAAACCTTTATAATATTATATAATATCCATATAGCATATGCCGGGCGTCCTATTGGAGCACCTAGCGATGGTTTTCAGCAAGAACCAACGTGGTCAGATCGCGGAGAACAATGATGACATTGATACGGACATACACACATACATATACAACACAATAAAATTGAAAACAACTAAATCATATCATAAATTTATCGCAACCAAAGGAACAAATTCTTGTTTGCATACTTAAAATTAGATATTTGTATTTTTTTAAACATATTTACAGTATGCAAGTCATGAAAAAGTTGGTGGAAAGTTGTTCCAACACTTAGTTGCGGTGTATTATATTAAAAGCTACCAAGAAACATAACTCACTTCTCTCTATTGCTGGAAATAGGCCTCTCCTAAAAATAGTCATGTTATACATTCAGTATCTGTCAGAATCTATCCGCAGATAGTCAATCCTAGTCTTTTTAAAAAATAATCACCCTTTTCTTTATTGCCAACATTCAAAAATGAAGATATGCATATGTACGACATAAGTAATAATAGTTTTTGGAACACGCAGTCTGCGTTTGCGCAGGTACTTTTAGCGACAGGACGCGGCCCTGAACCACTGAGGCGGTTGCACTTAACGCTTTTAATGTCAAAAATATTGCGCGGAATTGTTGCAGTTTGTACAAAAAAAACTGCTTCGCACCAGATTGAACCGGTTTCGATGTGAGCGGGGAAAAACTCGAGCAAAAAGCGAGTGTTATACCCGTACACAGCCGCATAAAGTATCGCTTACGAACAAACAAAATTACTGTTAGTACGTTCGTGAAATCGAATTCGGGGCGACGATGAAATGTTCCACGGTCGTATTGTAATGTGTATAAAAGGAATGTTAACAGCTTATACCGTATATTACATACTGAGTATGTATTATATATGATCATTATTAGGCTGTGCAAGGGGTACCTTAAAAAAAAACAGTTTGGGAGGTCCGTAGCTACTACATTAAGCGGTAATAGTTAAGGAGACGGTTTAATTCTTTGACCATAATGTTTTAAAGAATATATATGACGTTCTAAGACTACTAGGCGCACATTTAATAAGGTTGTTATAGTAAGTAACGACTACATTGATGGTTTTACGCCAACTAACGAAGGACAAGAAGTAAAGAAACAAATGAGCACAATAAAAGAATATTATGATATAAAATGTTTTTGTACTATGCAGCTTACTATGCCATTAAGCATAATAAGCAAAAGCAGGGATAAGAGGGCAAACGAGCAAGCGTGTCGTCTGATTGAAAGCAATCAACGCCGCCCATAAACAACCGCGACCGGAACGTTGCCGGTCTGTTGTGCAAAAAAGTTTAAACTAATAAATAAATATTGCAAAACCGAAAAATATGTCGACGTCATCAACTCAGTATTCGCTAAGCAGGACGCAGGTGTATTCCAAACAAGCGCAAGAAGACATCTAAGAATGTAACAGCGTGCACGCAACAGACGAGTGAATGGTCCGCCGAGGCAAAGGCACACCGGAACCGGGAACCAGTTCTTAACTGTATCCCGGACTTGCATAACCGTGCGGGTTCGATGCCCGGACTGCCCACTGAATCGGGAGCGGTGATCAGTAATTACTTGTGCTCGTGCAGTGGTTGAAATACGGCCTTATTTATTTATTCTTAGTGTAAAATGTATGGTACAAAGGCGGATTTAATACCGGATGGCACTCTCTGCCAGTCTTCTTGTGGAATGATGGAAAAGACAAAAGTAGGTATAAAAACTATATAATTAAATACATATATATTTTATCAAAATATATACTATTGTATATATGAATACATACATACATATATGTACATTTATGACGGAAGAGGAGTAAGGAAAGATAGTGTCCCGAGATCGTAGCAGATAGAGTTCTGTGGCCTCTGCCTACCCCTACGGAAAACAGACGTATTTATGTATGAGGATGTATTAGGAAGGAAGATATTTGAAGTAAAATTCTCTACTTTTATATCTGAAACAAAGTTTTCTAGGAGCTTTTCTGATGTTAGGGAGAAGCTGTTACAAAGTTTCATTACCGTTACAGCGAAAGAATTGGAAATAAAACCGTAACTCACTCCTTCCTTGCCACCAATTTATCTGTTCAAAGCATGGTCTTTCCCAGTCACGGTGGTCTATTTTAGAGCTGGGCATATCACATTCAACAGGTAATAATTATGTTTTATTGTTACAGTTATATGAACATATGTCTATGTATATATGATATAAATATAACGACGCAAAGAAGCGAAAAAGAGGTTAACCACAAAATGAAAACTTTTCACCAGAGCCAAAAACACTAACGATTTTTGAAAAAGTTGTATCTTATCACTCAAAAACAGTCAGTTTCAACGCTGTACAAAATTTTCTATTGGTCGTAGAGATGTGAGACTTAGACCACTCGAGACAATATTTTTATTGATCTTTTTAGTTTTCGCTTTCTTGCGTCCATATATTATTGGGCCAAGGGTCGAGTGTTTGATTTCGATATCAAGATTTTTATAGCATGCATGTAGGTATGTGATATAATAAAATAATCTTGGATCGCCAGGTGGTTCGACGGTTATTAAATGTTTCATCTTAAATTACTTATTTTCGATATTTTATTTTTATATTACTTATTTTTATCAACAACTCAAATGACGCAGTGGCAAAACTTCCGCTTTCTGGGCCATGACCCTTCGTCGAAGTGAAGCTGTAGCGATTCCTGCATCAGAATAAATATTTGTATTGCTTTTTTTTATTATTTATTATATATTTTTTCTTTTTACATTATACGGCATACACAATTCTGAGTCTGGATTTTTGTTCTTGATATTTGTGTTTATTTTTTATGGAATAGTAATGATTAATAGATACAGGCGTTACGGTAGTCCATTATTATGTGGACAGTCAGAATTACTTAGCTAAGTACAATTTTGACTGAAAAAGCGATCAAGCGTGTCGCCTGAAGAAAAGTAATAACGCCGCCATAGTATCATATTTAGCTATATGAGTGTATGGCATTTTTTATTTATTTCTTTCACTTTGATTAAAATACTTTAAAGAAAATGTTATATTTATAATAAAGATTGTTTGCAAATAAGAATATTCCAATCGTATCTCATTAAATGTTTCGTAACCGTAATCAATTTCGTATTCCCTTCTTATTCGTTAAATTTCAATACGATAAGCTTTTATATGTAGTTGTTTGAATTTCTTTTCTATAATTAGAATTCTAGCCAATAGCAGAGCTGTTGTTCAAACGCTAATACGCTTCGCCCAATCACAAGCCACCGTCGGCTTGTAGCGGCGCCCCTTACGGCTGCCGCAGAGAATCTCTATTAAAACATCACCGCTTGATGTGCTGAACGAAATTAATAAAATACTCTAAAATTCATGAAATACTATAGATATTATATCTAGACGCCCGTGTACCCATTTAAAACATATTTGTGTGTACTGTAACAAATAACGTTAAGTGGTAGAAGATTAGTAAGGATTTTCTCTCTATGCTCTGGCTTGCTAGCGGGCCCGTCCCCGAGGAGAATCAGTCGCTTGCTCGAGGAGTAACTGGCTGGAGGTTAGTCAATTCTTCTATAGACGATATATTTAGACGCTGAAGCCTTTAGTATTTCTGAATTCTTACTGCCCCCAAAAGTGCGTACAATACATCAATGTAAACAGTAAACATAGCGTGGAAATATTTTCGTGTTTTTGTTACATATTTTTATCGATTAAATTCCTTAATATTTTAACATTGGGAAGTAACTTTTGTACTTGTTGGGTAAAACCTAAATGGTTTTCCAAAAAACGTCTTAATGTTAAATATAAAAAAGATACTATGTATTTTTAAAAGTAATTTCAGTCACGAAGAAGAGGAAGAAGAAGCAATAGTGGTATGGTGGCACGGAAGTAATACCATGGTAGCGTGGACGTGTCGGCTGGACTAGGGCAGTAGGTACCGCATATTAATGGAATATGGGCTTGAAGGAGTAGCATTTATCATGTGTGGAGAACAAGGAACTGAAGAAAGGGAAAAAATGCTAGCACTAAAGATTATTAACGTTAATATTCTGTATGGAATGTGGGAAATGGATTCTATACCAGATGTACATTGCCAGCCATCTAGTACGATGACAAATGGACCCACATACAAATGGACTCCAAAAACAAAAAGTCATGCGGAAAAACAACAAAGTGAGAGGAAGAACAAAAAAGAGATGGAAGACTACATAGAATAGAACATAGTGGGAAAACCTAGCTGCCAATGCTGCAAACTATATGGGAAAAACGAGGCCAAAACTCATCGTGGATTGTAGTGCTAATGGAATGTTTTCAAAGAGAATGACTTTTTGACTGCAGATTACCTGTATACGTTTCAACAAGATCTAGGTACCTAAATAACATATTTGGTGGTACATTATCGCTTGTATGGATAATGAAGATACTGCACGCGAAGACAAACCGGCCGATAAAAACCAGTTTGTTCGTGGTCGAGACCCTTCCAATTTGTGCTTACAGTAAAGGTTGCTGTAGTTTCGCTTGGATTATTTTTATGCGCCGAGGTTATTCGCTTAATTTTTGCAACGATGTCATTCAAACTTGATTGTATGTGTACAGTATGTATTGAATATTAAAATAAACGCAATTGAATGTGTGCAATTGAATTGAATATGTATTGGATATTAAAATAAACGCCATTTTGTTGAAAGGTAAACAATTATCGTTTTTATAATTATCATATAAATAAATGTATCTATATACTGATATCTATACGATGAAACTGCTGCCAAATCTGGAAGCGGAAAGCGATTTACTCGGGCTATCCTGATCAGTTACTGACCTCGACGCTGCGGCTCCAGGTATAGAAGTTCTTACTGACATGATATACCAAGGAGCATGTATACGAAATGATTGACATTGGTGTGTGACGAACAATGGGAATGGCAAAAGATGCTATGACCCGGTTGCAACCAATCTGGAAAGACATGGGGATAACAAAGAAAACGAAGACCCGTTTAATTCGTGCTTTAGTGCTTTCTATATTTTTGTACGAAACAGAAGAGTGGACAATTAGAGAGGAAGAAAGAAGGAAAATAGACGCATTCGAAATAAGGTGTTGGCGACACATGCTCTGAATACCATGGACAGCATTCCGCGCTAATGTGTCTATCCTTAAAGAACTTGGAATAAAAGACCGTCTGTCCACGGCTAGATGGTGCGGCGATCTACGCAGGGCGGCTGGCAAAAACTGGCCGAAGATCGGGCTAGGTGACGCTTATTGAGGGAGGCCTATGTCCAGCAATGGACAGCCGCTGTTAATTAACTGATATACTGATAGCGAAATTGATAGCCTAAGGTCAGAAGGGGAACATTTTGCTCTTGAACCATTTAAGTATTACAGTTGATCGTGATGACGCTCTAAGAAATCGGAATTGTATAGAGCCAGGGACGCGACTAAATCGATGTCGATAAATTATCGATTTCCGCAATAACGGTGATGCGAACTCTATGTAAATGGGCGTGTGCACATTTGTAAGTGTTATTTTATCTATACGTATATGTACTTACGTCTTTTTGTTTTTATTATTTGAGTATAGTACAGGTATTTTTAAATGGAGTAAAATAAACAACAGTAAGGAATGTAGTCAGCTGTAATCCACCTTTTTTGTTATTTCATATTTTTAATAATAAAAAAATGTACTCGTACGTAATTAAAAATACATTCCCAGGTACACACTGGCCTCTGGATTAATGGCGATTCAGTACGGTGCGTTTTTCCTTATACTTCTTTCCACGTACCACTAACCTGTGGAACCAGCTACCTTCAGTGGTGTTAACGAACCGTTACAAACATTGGAACTTTTGAAAACAATCCTAAACATTTCTCTAAGGCTGGCAACGCAATGCCTATGGCACTGCGGATGTCTATGGGGGGCGTTAATTTTTTTCTATCAGGCGACATACTTGCTTGTTTGCCTATTCCATAAAAAACATCACATACGGTAAGCATATGTAATGGGTATTCCATATTTTCATAAGTTTTCTTTTCTTTAGTTAATAAATATTTGTAACTCTATGTATTTGTTTATATATTACCTGCGAACACTCGTGCATGGAAACAAACATAACAACATACGCACATATATGTAAATACGTGTGCGTTACATAGATATTTATTTTCTTTTCTATATCTTTAATTGATACGTCAAAAAAATATTTTTTCCATTCGTTGTATTGTTTTTTAATCTGTTATATGGTATCACTGAGGTAAGATTAGTATGGGAACTAGAGTACTTTAAATAAAAGTTAAATTATTACCATGTTACATTATTACCATATATTAATTTGAAGACAATTGAAGAACGTTAAAAATTATGAGGGGCCGGGCAAAGTCGAAAAAAAGAGTATAAGCAGCGAGTGAGGTTAGTATTTCCGAAATTAAAAGCCATGACAAACGAGCTAAGAGTAATTTGTGTTGTCATTTGAATAATTTGTAAAAACGTTATGTTTATCAACACTTCGTGGCAGAGAGTGACAGTAACGAATCGTATAAAAACAAAAGTGTCAATTGAGAAACAATACTAATGCACAAGCGCCGGCGACGGCATTAGCTTCGTTTGTTATTTATGGTTCTAACATGTCGCGATTGTAAATTTACTTTTTTATACAACAAGCAGAGACCCGTGACTTCGGTCGCGTTAAATTTAAAAAAAATATAATTTATATTTAAGAACAATAAATTTTATCACAGTAAATAAAAACATTTATTCTTTCGTATAAAGCGTCTAAACCATTTCTTGAGTACTTAAAATTTGTGCAACTATTTTCGTAACAAAACTAAGATACCTCTACTCGTAAACTAGCACTCGTCTTCTTTAATCATCATCGGAAAGTTTTAGATATTAATTAGTCTTAAACCTGGCTTTGCCCGATGGAATATATGTACATTGATAGTATTGCTTTTGACTATTTTGTATCCGGGATGATTAAATCAAACTTAATAGAGCTTATTTTTTACATGTACCAAAATAACTGGAAACCTTTATGTTCCACAAAGTCAATCAATTATAGTAATACTAAAGTTTTTACATGTAACTCATTAGCACTTTGTTATATTATTTTAAATGCATCTAAAAATAAGGGTTGTCAATTGTGTTACATAACTTTGTAACCAACAATATTTTGAGCTGAATTTTTACGCATTTATTTTTATGGGATAGGAGGGCAAATGAGCAAGCGTGTCGCCTGATGGAAAGCAATCAACGCCGCCCATAGACAACCGCAACACCGCAGGAGGAGGGTTATTACAAAAATATATAAAAGCCAAAAACACTATAATTATATAATTTAATAATATTATCACTTTGTGGTTGTTTTCACAATATACACATCAAATTATCGAAACATAATTGAAAGAAGTCTTCAATTAATTTATTATGACAAAACTTGAGCAAACCGGGAGTCGAGACTAATTTCAAACATAAATTAAAAGTAATAATTCTTCGTGTGTTGCATATAAAAAACATTATTTAGTCGTCTAAGTTCGAGCCAGAGAGTCGTTAAAATTAAGAACCATTTTTAGTCACACCAACATCATAAGATAATATAATCATTTGAAATATGTACACTTATGGAAAAATAAATGATATATCATACTATAATATATTTTATTATAATCAGAAGGATGGATATTTTATTATAAGAGGAAGGAAAACGAAAAATAGGTACTTTATTCATTTTAATTTTTGCCAACCCTACTGCATACATATTCGAGTTGTGTACATACGTACACTAATCCGATGTAATGTGTTGAAATATTACTTATAGTAGGTACATTGAGCGCCAAAAGTCCCTGAACAAACATAGATAGATGGATAAATTAATTTCCTTCTGCAGTATACATTTTAATCAATTTCATATTACATACCAATTAACACACATGGAAATGGGCGATGGCACAGTCAAAATCTCCACTCACCGAGCAGAGAAATTGATTCTCTGGCACCGCCCGACCCTCACGGAGATGCAGTGCAGCGCCAATCGAAAACACGAGTCCAATATATATAATTGAGATCGACCCACACATACATACATACATATAGTCACGCCTGTTTCCCTGTAGAGTTAGGCAGAGACCACAGATATCCATCCGCTACGATTCCCACACACCTTTCTTACTTGCTTCACACTCATCCATCTTTTCATCCAACTTTCCTCTCACATTCATTGTAGCGAAACGGCTCTTCGTTCGTCGCTTCTCGCCCTCGTGGGAATCAGGACGTGACGGGTGGCGAACCACGTCGCCGTCATTTTTTAACGAATTAGTTATATTAAGATTCGTCGTAGTGAATCCCACGAGCCGCAAGGTAGGATGGAGGTTATCCACAGCAGAGACCAGCATGCTGAGGTAAGGCGTTATAGTACCCGGGGGAGCCCGATCCCGGGACGGTCGACATGCTTGCGACTAAGCCCGTCCCTAGCCACGTAAAACTTTGCACGGCAAACCGTGGATTGGTGGAGAGGAAGGGAAAGGATAAAGAAGAAACGAAAGATTGATTTAGACAGGATGATTGGAATATGATACTACCGCAACGGAAGACAAGGGGTGATACGGTAGTAGCTCGGGATGCCGGGGTCGCGTAACCGTGTACCAATACCATGACTACCGAGCAGGCGACTAGGCAAAAGTACTCCCTGACTTATAAATAAATAAATAAGTAATTCAGGTTAAAAACCTAAAGGTGTCATTGAAAACCGTTTACAACTATTTTACTTTAGATAGAATGGAAATGCATATATTTTTCTGTATAAGAAATCACAGATACTAACGGGTAGCAGCGAGTTTATTATAAAATATAATATTTAATTAAAAGATGTCTAACTAGGCTAATTGCGTGTTAGAACTTGAACGTTAACCTAACAGCTAAGAAGTCTAGATATAGACGTATTGTTTACAAGGCGATTATAACACCTCTCGCTGGGCAATCTAGTTGCTGTGTAGCTGTATTTATGCCGTAATTATATGCCATCATAAGGTCACATTTACCTTAACACGTACAGTGCGTTGAGGGATCTAAAACATCTCTTATAGGTCTTTTATTCGGTGTGGCGACTAAAGTAGTGCTTTTTCGCTCTTTGCGAAAAACCACGAAGATTAATTTTTTTTTCGAAACAATTACTTTACTTTTTTTATTATATATTCACTTTTTTATGGGATAGGAGGGCAAACGAGCAAGTGTGTCGTCTGATGGAAAGCAATCAACGCCGCCCATAGGCAACCGCGACATCACAGGAGTCGCGGAAGCGTTGCCGGCCTTTAAGGTATGTATAGGCTTGTTTTTTGAAGGGTCCAATGTCGTATCGGTTCGGAAAGACCGCCGAGGGTAGATGGTTCCACAAACTGGTGGTGCGTGGAAGGAAGTTACGTGAGAAACGCACCGCAGTAGGTCGCCACTCATCCAGATGGTGGGGATGAAATTTTCCTTTAAGGAGAGTTGTGCTCTTGTGGAATTTACTTTTTGTTTGTATGCCAAAACTGAAAAACTAAGAAAAGATAAAGCAATTAAGTATCTGTAATTACCAGCAAATACATAAATGTATTTTTCAATTCTTACTATTTGTTCACTCTCTCACTATATATATTTATATATTATGTTCAAATTTTCAATCGTTAATAAAATACCTTTACTCATCCACTCAAGTTCGAATACATTTTTAAACTTGTACCTTGTGGATATTAATAAAGTTTTTTCAAATATTAATTCATGAATTAAATTTAATTATATTATTTTTTTATATGTGAGAAAAAAATCTCTATACATATTAATATTAATTGTAATTATTTAAAAAAAGGTATTTAAATAAAGTTTTTATTTGTTTACCTAAGTAGGAATTGACTTAAAAATTTTTATTTTATATTATTACTGTTTTAAATTAAGCCTACAGATATTTATTCAGAGTTTGGCTACCTCACCCATCTGCATTGGACAAGTGTGGTGGATGGATGGCCATTCGTTCAGAAATGAAAATGGTAGGTTAAGAATTGTCATGTATTTGTAAAACACACTGCTTGAAAGTGTGCTTACACCATGGCTTTACCGAATAAAAATGTTATTCTTTAAAAAAAGAAAATCAGATTTTTTTCTAATATGACTAGAATTCATGTTAAACATTCTAACTAAACTTTTATTAGCTTATGCTAGGAAATAGTTCACATCAATAGTGGATAGGAAATCTCGACGTCGAATCATCAGACCCTCATGGTAAGACCCAGTCTTAGCAACTATACTATTGTTTCTTTTATCCAACAAAAATAAAAATTATTATATTAATTATATATTACTGATTGTTGCCATTTTTTACTATACTATACTATTATTTATGTTGCCCGAGAGTTTATTAAAAGATGTTACCTTCATACAAATAATTAATTTATAATGACTTATTAATTTAATTTTTTATTCGTTTGCATTCATAAAGGAATAAATCAAAATAATTTTAAACCAGAGACTATAGTTTAATTGGTTTACGTAAGATTTCTTTCACTTGTGGATTTTAATGAGGCCTTGTTTTGAAGGCAAATCTACATACTTCCGCAATTTATAATTTATGAATACAATGAATTATATACCTCATAAGAAAATAAATAATGTAAATAATAAAGTGTGGCTGCATATCCAACCTATTATAGAAGCTGACTTTTGATGTACCTATTATAAACAATTCAATTATGTACAACAACAATGTACTATAGCAATAATTATATTCAGTGAGTTGTGCGGCAATAGAATTTAGCGGCTGGAATTATTCAGGAAAAATCCCTTCGCAATACCAGAATCAAGCCGTAATATTGATTTAATATCAATATTTCGGCTTGATTCTGGTATTGCGAAGGGATTTTTCATCTCTAAGCACTTTTTTGTCGCTTATACCATGGGGAGTGCTCCGGGGATTGGCCTGAATAATTCCAGCCGCTAAATTCTATTGCCGCACAACTCACTGAAAAAAATTTCCTCCCCCCCCAAAACGGTCCGTTTTTCCCGTAAATTCAATCCAAGCACCACCGTCCTGTGGAACAAACTGCTTTTGCCGCTATTTCTGAACTCTTTAAACCCATGAGATGAGACCACTTTGAAATTTTCAATAACAAGCCTTAGTACATCTTTAAGGCCAGAAACGGATTCCTATGGTGTTACAGAGGTCTATGGGCGGCGTTGTTTGGTTTCCATCAGGTGACATGCCTGCTCGTTTGCCTACCATATCGCTTATAAAAAAAAAATATTTATATTTTACCTGTTGTATGACCACCTCTAGTGGCTGTCCGGTCTGCAACTCTTCTGACGTTCGTCTTGTCGGCCGGACTGTATATTCACGCTCGCCTATGACCTGTAGACAAGGAAACATATTAAAAATTGAAAAACAAAAAGGTGAGCATAGCGTGGTTCCAAAGAGTCACAACAACCGCAATATTTCATTGCTGGATATTGGCCTCCATTATAAATGAGTACCGAACTCTTCCTGTCAACTTACATCAGTGACAGGGTGTTTTTATTTCATTTTCATAATATTTTCTTATTATTAGTTATACTGTTTAATTGTGGTGGCGTATTAAATAATATAGTTAGATTAAGGCATTCTTATCAACTTATCAACAGCCTGCGGCAGTCCACTGCTGAATATAGGCCTCCCCCAAGAAGCGAGGCTAGGTGGTCTTCGGCATCACGCATCCAGTTTCTGCCAGCCGCCCTGCGCAGATCGTCGCACCGTCTAGCCGGGAGCGTCCCACACTACGTTTGCCGAGACGCGGTCTCCACTCCAGCACTCCTCTGCTCCAACGATTACCGGATCTCCGACAAACGTGACCAGCTCATTGTCACTTTAGTTTACTAATCCGAAAGACTATGTCGGCGACTTGGTGATTAAGGCGTACAAGTAGAGTGATATGATAGAGTGATAGATATGGCAAGCTGATTAGTACCTAGATTTCAAGATACTTGATGATATTATATTTACTTGACACTGGCATAGTAGTTATAGGTAATTGCCAGCAAAGAAAAAAAGAAATAAAATGAGGAGTGTTACCACGATCCACACACTTGCCGGGCTCATTGGGGTAACAGATTGCTTTGTATTAATCTGGTAGGTAGCCCTTTTTATATGGGACAGGTAAACGAGCAAGCGTGTCGCCTGATAGAATTTTTTTGAAGATTCCCGAAACGATATGGCCTTAAGTCATATCGTTTCGGGAATACCGCTGAAGAGTGAATTAGTTCCCTTTACCATGTGTGGCATAGAATATCTCAATAATACCGTTACTTCTTTCCACGCACCACCACTCTGTGGAACCAATCACCTTCAGTGGATGGTATTTCCAAACTGTCGAAACATTAGAACCTTAAAAAACAATCCATATAGACAGCGGTGATTGTGTTCCTTGAGGCGACATGCTTGCTCGTTTGCCTTCTTATCATATGAATAAGCTCTTTCATCCTGGATTATTTTTACTTACCGATAAAGGTATCACAAAGCGTAAATAAAGTTCTCAATTTATTTCTTTTTTAAGAAATGGAAAGTAAAATAACTCAAAAGGTATTCGAATGTTTCGGTTTTTTTTCAACTGGTTTCATCGCTTTTACGACAAGCTGTCTGCAATACGTTATACCTATATGATTCACATATTTATAAAGTATTAATTTTATAATTATGTTAAAAAACTTTTAAACAGTAGGTACAAAACATGTATAAAAAAATTAAATAGGCTATAAAAATATAATTGCTTGTAGCTAAGATTGTAAGGGATAACACATTAATTAACTATATGTACGTTTTAATTCAGTTTATATTTTAATTTTATTTATTATTAATGTATAATTTTTGGTACAAAGGCGGACTTAATGCCGGAAGGCGTTCTCTGCCAGTTAACCTCTGGGTTGATGGAAACAATAAAAGTAGATACTAAAACTATATATATATGTATATATATATATATATATATATATATATATATATATATATATATATATATATATACACATATATATATAAAAATTTAAAATAAATCTGTTATTGTATATATGCAAATATGTGGGTACTTTCTAGATTGTCAAATGAGTATCCAATCACGCGCTTCAATTCAACGCCTCCCGGTACGCCCATAAATCATCTGTGAACTCCCAATCAAACCCATAATGCTCCGTCTTCAAACTCCCAATCCAACCCAGTGCTCCATTTTAAACAGACTCTTTCCACGAATGGCCCGCGTCGGGTAACGAGGTGTTCTTGGGTACGCCAATCCGACACCAGCTGAATACGTAAACAATATGGCGGCATTGTACGATTGTTCCATTACTACTGGCTTACGCAAGCTGATTTATTGCAGTTATGTTCTTAAAAGGCTTATGTAATTTCCTTAGACTTAAAATATACATACATATCATTCATATTTTGTTACTTCTAAAATTAATGTGTGGTCCAAAATTACCCAAAATCTACAGTTAATAATATCTAGACTAATGTTTCCCTAAATATAATACCTACCACCCATACTTTTAAAAATATGACGCAAATCGAGTCGAGTTCTTAAAAGACTTTTTTTATAAATAAATATATAGGGATGGAGGGCAAACGAGCAAGCGTGTTGCCTGATGGAAAGCAATCAACGCCGCCCATGGACAACCGCGACACCGCAGGAGTCGCGGAAGCGTTGCCGGCCTTTTAGGTATGTATAGGCTTGTAAATTAATTAATTGCTTTAGGCTTAAAATATACATCCACATTATTCGTATTTTGTTGCTTGTAAGATGATTGTGTGATTCTCCGTATATAAAAAAAGGGCAGGGATTGTCAACTCGATAAGACCTAAAATCTACTGATAATATCTAGCTATTTATGGGAATTTATGGGATAAGCAGGCAAACGAGTAGGCGTGTCACCCGATGGAAAGCAATCAACGCTTCCTATAGACATCCGCAGTACCATAGGAATTGCAGAAGCGTTGCCAGCCGCCTTTAAGTGATTGTGTAGGCTTGTTTGGTCCAATGCCGTATCGGTTCGGAACCACCCCTGGAGCTCGTTCCACAAGGCAGTGGTGCGTGGCAAAAAGTTTTTATGTTCACGAACATAATTTAATTGCTGTAAAGAGCGTTTGAGTCTCAAGAAATAAATTGTTGATTTAAATTTGCAATTCTAATTGATAATACTCTAAGAAATAAGTAATCACTTTAAATATATAGTGAAGTCGACCCTGTGACCCGGTGACTACATTGACGTATAAATCATTATCAGTAGTCTAAGGTAATATATATCTAAGTACAGGCTAAATTATGTCAATTGAACGTGTAATAAATATTCTGTATTATTACTTTTGTTTTTGTAATATCTGCCTCAATATTCAAATTTTTCAAATAAAGTTTAAGGTGGTCTTTTCCCGCCAACTTACATCAGTGACGCTATGTTTTTATTTCATTTTTTTAATCTTATATTATTATTAGTTATATTGTTCATTTATGGTGGCGTATTATACATTATAGTTCGATTAAGATGTATAAGCGAATTGATATGAAATAAATGCGTGTATCGTGATTTTTTAAGTTGACTTAAAAAGTCCATAGAAGGTTTTGGTAGAATAGCCACCATTTAATAAAGACGTAACGTGACAAGCTGACCAGTTAAATTTCAAAAGATTTGATATTATTGTATTTTACTTAACACTGGCATAATACTTATGAATAATCGCCATCAATGAAAAGAAAGTGTAAGGGGCCTACAGCCTTCATTCATTATTAAAAGTGGTAGAGTACCATAAACGTACACAATAACCCTTACATGATTAAGGCGTTAGCGTGTTTCTGATTTACCGCGTTGCATACAGGGAATGCGGATATCCGGAGGCTGAACTCTTTTCCTTTCCGTTACTACATCTCCCTCCGATTAGATCCTTCTCAAAACTACGGTAGGTTTCCATGATAACGGTATATCATAAGGTACCTGTTTGTTTATTTGCTTTCCTGTTTCGAAAGTAAAAGGCCTAAAATTGTAAGGATTGGTTTTAAGACCAAATATTTCTTAAACGGTGGAAGAAACACCATAGATATTGCATAATCATTGTCAAAAGGCTGACACCTTGGTATGGACATAATGTAAAGTTATACATTCTACGCATATTTGATTAGTGAATGATTAGCAAGGCAAGTCACCGGAAACTTCGTTTATAGAAAACCAAAAACTAATATGCTCTATAACAAGGATAGACTACTTGATTCGAAACAAGTTCCATTATTTGCTATTTACAATTTGTGCGAGCTACCGATTATATAACCAGTACTTCTTCAGAAACTTGAGATCGAAACGTATTTTTCACATATTCAGTAAGTATATATTATATTATATATGTAGATAATTTAATACAATTGTAACTAAATGATGAAACATATTTTTTTTATTTAATTAACAAAGAAAACATAAGTGAAATAAATAATAATTAAAGATAATTACCCCTTGTGTATCAAAATTATGTATTCTGTGCCTTGTCTCGATCTACTGAAATAATTTCCGCGATCGACAAGTTGGCTATCCTGTTGTCGGAATAAATTACGAAAATAGTCATATTTATACTTAAATATGTTTATGGAAAATTGAAGGAAGGCAGTAAATTTATACTTAATTCGTTTACGTCAGGGATATACAAAAATAATATACATTTTTTTTGTTCTTGTCTAACATTGATTGTTTTCCACATTGTATGTAAACGAAACGAACAAAATGGTGGTACGTAACAGGTCGCGACTCGCATTGCGCATGCGCCGGTCAAATGTCAACGCCAACAATGGCGGGAAAACTCTGTCGCTTGCGACGCCATTTTGACTGTAATACGGTGACCATGTAACATTTATGTACATTTTAATTAATAAAATTTATGAACTGAAACTTGAATTAGAAAAACAGTTAAAATAAAAAAAAATTAGAATGTTGTATCAGTTTCATGGTCTATTTAGTTTTGGTATGTTTTTTTGGTAACGAAAAATCTTGGAGTAGAAGAGTCTAGAGTGGAGACCGCGTTTTGGCAAACATAGTGTGGGACGCTCCTTGGCTTTATGGAGTCGCTCCTGGAATCTGCGCAGTGTGACTGGCTAAAACTAGATATGTGTAACCGAAGACCAGACTAAGCGGCGCACCTTAAATATTAATAATATGAATCGAATACCTGATAGTATCGCAATTATAAAAAGTAGGCTCAAAAGAAATGTATGTGACACCTTGTGATTGTATGATGTTGTCATCATAAAATGAACTTGTAGGTATTTTTATACATATATGTCCTACTATTGTGCTCGGGGCCTCCTATTTCTGTTGGAATGGAACCGTATCCTACCACTCTTGTATAGGTCACTATGAATAGGTGGAACATCGAAACTTTCAATAAATACCTGTACACCATACATGTATTTTCTCGATACGGGAATAGTAACAACCAATTAATCGTTGTTGTATGTATTATGTCATTAAAAGCCTGAAAAAAGGATTCATTTAACAAATTAGGATCAATTCCCGATGATTGGTCACCCTAAGACCCTCAGAGACTCATTTGACAATGTCGAAGACAATGTCATAACTAAAATTTTTAGATATTTCTGGCTCACGGTCATTTATATTCAGACAGCGAACACAATGGTTAAAATAATGATTATCTGTGTATTATAATTAAATAAAAATGTAGTGTCTATAGGTAGGTACTGTAATTACTGATTAATCGCCTTTTTTCCTAATCTCATATGCATTGCAAACCAACATTTAATTTAATATATTTTGCAATTCTGACTGAATGTCTGGGCTTATCATGAAATCAACTGACGAGAATTTTGCTAGACTAATTATATAAAGTATATACTAGTAATATAGAGAATGTTATTTAATATCAAGAATCTATAAAACGGTTAAGGTTGTCTGGAAGAAATCGCTATTAACGATAAGACCGCCATTTGTATATGAATATTACAATTAATAATTGTATCTAGATAGTATAGCGTGCCAGATAGAAGAAGGTTTTAATAGAAGAATTTAAAAAGAAGTAATATAATAAAAAGTTTTATTACATTAGTGTTACATTTATCAATATATCACTACAATAGATAGATATCTATAAAAGACCACTGCTAGTCACAGGCCTTTCCCTTATAGGGAAGTTTGTTCCCCTATTACATAAAAAATATTTTTTTGTGGTCCTAGCACGCTAAACACGCTAGACAAATAGATTGCAGGAACAGATATTACTCAGTCGTCACTTAGCTTTTGTCAGAATATCAAGATCATCAAGTAAATTGCGACAGTCCACTGTTGGAACATAGAGAGGCCGATATTTAGCTACACATACAAATACTTCCAGCCGCATATATGCAGATTGTCACTTTATTAACCCAGGGGTCGTTCCACACTACATTTGACGAGACACGCTAAAATTTTAAAGGTCAATAACGCTTTTCTTGCAAAAGTCAATGACGCTTTGCCAAGAAATATCTTGGCGTTGCCGACCGTAGATGTAGGTATATACCCACTTTTGATATTTTTGCAAACCATATATCCCACTCCTGGAAAAGGGGTAAAAAATGAACATTAATCATCCACTCTTGTTCTTTGCAGATTAATTGCCCAAAACCAGCTCCAGGTGCTACAATAAAGCAAGCAAGTTTCCAACCATTTTGTTTCTTGTTTCGATTTTAATTATTTTCTTTTTGTTTATTAGCACAATATAATATTATTTAAGCTTTAATTTTAGCATTAAGTTATTGTAAAAAGTTGTCATAAATAATTTTTTTCTATTTCTCGTCACCCAAACTCGAAATAAATACCTATGTATGCTACCAATGTTTATCGCGGGAATTGAACCCGCGATTATTTATTCCCTGAAGCGATAGCAAGGTGACTCAGCCAATTAAGTCTTCTCGATTAAGTTATTATACATCTAATACTTAAGCTTTGTAAAAACTTGTTGGTTTCACGTTCTAAGATCGTGTACATATTTTTTTTATATCTATAATAGGAATTGTAGCTTATGGAAAGTTCATATTGGTAATCCCACGTCTTTTAGATGTATATATTTATAAGAAATCAGCAAGTAGATTACAGACTCATTGTAATATTTGATGTATATTTCTTTTAATTTGATAAACTAAATTGATACAGGGCGCTTAAGTCAAATATAAATGAAATAAATTATTTAAAACTATTAAAGAGGTTGGAACTATTCCGGCCAATGTACAAATGTAGTTTTATTTAATTATTTTATTTAAACTCATTTAAATAATATGGAGTATTAAACAATATAAGGTGTAGGTATAAGTGAAATGAAATGAAATGAAAATGCATGTATCGTCACTTTAGTTGACTGCAAAAGTCCATTGAAAGTTTTGATAGAATAGCCACCATTTTATCAAGACGTAATGTGATAAGCTGATTAGTAGACACATCTCAAGATTCCTGTTATTTTAATGTTTTATTTAACATTGGCAATTGAAAAATCGCGGGCAAAAAACAAGTGGGTCGAAATAGAAAATCTTGGCTATGTAATATCAGTGAGTGGACCGGGATAGCGAGTGCCCCAGAACTGCTGCACCTCGCGAAGGAGGGGGAAAGTTGTGCTGAATGACTGCCAACCTTCGCTAGTCGGAGAGGCACTCTTAGAAGAAGATAAATAAATAGATTGACTATTTAATTTAATAATTAAAGTAAAAAAAGTATATTTCCTTTTTAGTATATCTAAATAAATAGTAAATAATAAAAGTATAATATAACAATTTTAACCACTTGCGTCATCTGGACATAGCATAGTCATAGTAATCACTAAATCAAAAACAAACGCCATGGATGACGCAAATAGAATGATTTATATGTGAAAACGTCACACAGAGAATAATACGTTGTTTTTATGAATATGATATCCTAGATAGAGCGGCTAAAGCGATCGTTTCTGGAAATCCCAGCACTGGCGATATTTGTTTTCTAAAGAAACGGAAAATTTAACAATTTTTCTTGTCCAAAAAGCCTTATTCAGAATTATAATAGACTCGGGTGTTACTTTACAGAAATCCATTATTAAGATTTTATACTATTTTTTATGAGTTAGGAAGGCAAGCATGCCATACTTATCTGCAACGCCATTTTACAAACTGTTCTTTAGTACCTACCTAATGGTGTAAAATTTATTAAATTCTGTAAAGCCAGCAGAAGCTACACAATTTTGCAATCTTATTATTATTTATGAGATAGAAAAACAAACTAGTAAAAGTACCCACCACCCGATGGTAGGCAATAAAGAACTGCCCATAGACAATTAAAACGTGTCTGCAAGAATATAGGCATTGCAAAAATGTTGGCGGTCTGATATGATATATCTTTAGACTTATTTTTTGAAGTATCCAATTTCGTATCAGTTCAAAAACATCGCTTAGAGCAGCTGGTTCCAACAGTGGTGGTGCGTATTAAGAATCGGGAAGAACGCGCCATACTGGATCGTAACTCGACGAGATGGTGGGGATGAAACTTTGATTTGGAGCAAGTTGTGCGGTAGTGGAAATTAGCGGCACGGAATTATTCCGTACAAATTCTTCGGAGCACTTTCCTTGGTAAAAGAGATGCTTTTAAAATACATCATTTTTTTATATTTATATTAATATTTGATCAATAATTGTCGACCAATTGGCTCAGTGGCGGGGCCCTCCACCTGCGGAGTCAATGGTCGTGGGTTCGATTCCCGCATGGAAATAAACATATGTATGGATTACAAATATTTATTTCGAGTCTGGTAACCCCGCCAATCCGCATTGGACAAGCGTGGTGGGTCAACGTCCGTTCTTCCAGAAATGGAGTGGCCCGAGCTCAGCAGTGGGACATATAAGGGCTGTTAAAAAAAGATAAGTAATGAAACATTTTCTTAGTTTAAAAAATACGTCAAACATCCGCGTGGAAGCCGCCGAGTTGTTATCGACCGCCATACTTGGCGAATAGGCGTAGATTGCGTGATCAGAACCGAAGGCTCATGTCACGTCCGCAGGGTCATTTATACCCGACTTGCTATGCCTCAATGATAAAGTTCTATTCAGATTTAAATACGTTTGTGCGATAAAATTCTTTGCAATTAAAAAAGTCCCGGGATCGGGCTCCTCCGGGTACTATGGTGCCTTACCTCAGCATGCGGGGCTCTGCTGGGGCTGACTTCCATCCTCCCTAACGGCCCGTGGGATTCACTAAGACCAATTTTAAAGTACCAAATTTGTTGAAAAATCACGGCGACGTGTTCATCACCCGTCACGCCCTGATTCCCACGAGGATGAGAAGCGACCAATGGAGAGCCGTTTCGCTGCGATGAATGTGAGAGGAAGAATGGTTAAAATGATGGATGAGTGTAGAGGAGGCAGGGAAGGTATGCCGGGATCGTAGCCCAACCTTTGCGGGGGATAGGCGTGAATATATAAAAAAATATAAAAAAGATATTGAAAGCTTTAGGTAAGTAACGGAAGACAACCGAAAAGTTCGGTTGTCACTTTTCGGTTGTCTTCCGTAGAGTCTACTATACCTGAAGATGCCCCGTGTTGGGGCGAAACACGTGTCGTTTACAAGGTGGAAAAGTGGTGGTGTGTGTTTGGTGTTGTGTATAGTGGTTGGTGGGTGGAAAGTTGCTGACGGCCGTTTTTTGGTAAGTTTTTGGTTTAAGTTCCAAATAAATCCATTTCATCCAGCAGGATAACACACATTATTAATTTTCTGTTATTGTTTGCTTGTCGCGGATCTTAGCAAAAGGTTTGACTGTACACATAAATTAATATATTATTTCTTCTATTTATAGATAATGTTGTCGTGTTTAAAAGTTTTATGCAATCGATTAACTAACACAGTTTAGTGTTGAAATGACACCTTAATTATACCAATCCATGACAGGCCGTAAGTATTCTGCACAAATAGACTATTAAGCATCGAAGGCTTTTAATATAATTCCATCTGTGATTATTTAAATGTAACACTTATAAAGGAATGTATCAAGAACGCATGCTGACTTGATCGTCCGTTTCAATGGTAAGTGACAGGAAGTAAAGGTAAGTATAAAAAATCTCGCTGTTCTACGTCAAAGTATGAAACACGTTAATATGTTTAACACGGATATAAAAACTCCGCAACAGGCCAGACGTCTGTATTTAATAACACTAGCAGTAGTTTTATCATTTTTTAATAAAAATACCGTGTGTAACCAGCTACCTCCAGCGGTGTTTCCAAATCGATACGAAATTGAAACCATCAAAAAGAAAAACAAGCCTACATTTTTCTTAAAGGCCAGCAATGCTTTTGCAATGTCTATGGCACTACGGATGTCTATGGTCAGCGTTGATTGCATTCCATCTGCTGACCCGCTTCCTCATTTGTCTTCCTATGCCATAAAAAATAAAGGATCAGTTTATTTATAGATAATATTTGGATGGCTTTTCTGTGGTATTTTACACAGAAACGGATTGATCAGAAAAAGACACGATGAAAAGTCCGCAATGAAAACCATAATGAGAGACCACATTTAAATTTTTATATATATCTTGACACTAAAAATCGGTGGCAGAGTTTTTACGTGTGTGCGTTAACAAGTAGAATACCAAGAAATGTAGTCGTCTCTTTTTCTCTTGCAGTAATTGCAAATTTCTCTTTTGTAATGTCATTGTTTCAAAATGAGTGAGCCCAACGCATTACACGTGGAGAAATTTTGGTATACACTATAACGTAGAGGGCAAATCTAATGATTTAAATATTTAAATTATACTAGGTGGTTCCTTAGATAATTAGATTTGTCATTATTATTAATGACAATCAAATTGATTTTTTTAATGTAGTATAACACAACTAGGCTTTTGCGCTGTTCATATCGACGATGTAAATGACACACGTGGCAAAAAAATACTGCGTCGAATGATACGAATCTTACAGCTCTACTATATCTAGATATTTAGCCTACAGTGCAAAATGAATTTAAATGAAGTGTAAAGGTACTAGGTATACACTTTTATAAAAAACCCCGGCTGATATTCAAGTCTTATTAGTAAATAAATTCCAATGTTTTGTTATCCAAAAGGCTATACAGTAAAACTTACATGGTATACAAATGATCAATCGGCCTGAGACTAAATATTAACACCTAGGTTAATTTTAAATAAATTAGTTTTTAAATCCGCAAAAAATCGTTTTTTCTCTCTTAGAGCAACACATAGCTACAAGTGTTAATAATGTTGACGCTAAAAAACCTTAATTTATTTTTGTGACAGCAAAGACATGACTTTTAGGTATAGAATATTTAAAAACGAATTGTTTATGTAAAACGAAATGTAATAATTAACATTATGGATACCTTTTACAGTAAAATTATAAACTCAGTCAAAAGCAAAAGCATATCAACATACAATCTATAAGTATTTGTTACATTTGATTAAAACGGTATCCAATAGAATTTTAAAATAATAATTCATAAAAATAATGAAACATTTTTATATTTATACCTATATAATTGTATAAACAGTATAAAATGAAAAAAAAAACGCGACTCTTATATGCCTACGTTGTTTTCAACAATTTTCTTTTCTTTGATGGCAATTAGTTATAACTATTATGTCAGTGTCAAGTAATATACAATAATATCAGTTATTTTGTATTGTATTGTATTCTTATGTCAGTGTCAAGTAAAATACAATAATATCAGTTCTAATATCAGTACCGATTAATCTCCTTCGTGTCCTCTCCATTCTATTCCATTGTTACCCCAACCGCCCCGTTCAATCTCATAAGTGTCCTGTGCATTCTATTCCTTCCTTATCTCAACCGCACTGATTAACCTCCTTCGTGTCTACTCCCTTTTACGTGACATTGGCGAAATCATCCGTGCTATTTTGGCATTATTGAAAGCCATTAATTCAAATGAATGAATCTGTTCTATTGAAATGTAACTAGTCAGCTTGTCACGTTACGTCTTGATAAAATGATGGCTATTTTACCAAAACCTTCTATGGACTTTTTTAGTCAACTTAAAAAGTCACGAGTCACACACGCATTTATTTCATATCACTTCACTTATACACCTTAATCGAACTATACTGTATAAGACGCCACCATAATTAAACAATATAACTGATAATAATATAAGATTATAAAAATGAAATAAAAATACAATGTCACTGATGTGAGTTGACGAAAGAGGTCTTTTTAACAATTTCATAATTCCGGATGCATTCCAAATAAAAAATAAGTTAAGCTGTTTGTCAATCAAACCCGTTTCCGCAATCATTTAAAAATTAATTATTATAATAATATATAATTTAATAATTAATCATTTAATAATTGTAATTGTAAGTTAGAAAATAAAAATTAATGCCCCATAAATTGTGAATTAATTGCAGACACCGTTGAAGTATTGCAAGGTCGTACTATGCACCATTTTTTTTTTACAAAATACATACGTCCGGACAGTTAAATATTCAGAGCCAATCGAACTGCATTCCTAGCATAACGTGGACAACATGTGGCTGTACTTTATTTCTAGGCTTAAGTTATTAACGTAGTTGAACTGTGAACTATAATGAAGCAAAGACATTAACTGACTGTCTCTAATCTTTCTTTAATTATAACTATTAAATATTTTTTAAAATAAATATGTTATAATTTATTACATAAAGGACTCTGCTTCTCTGACTCTAATTCTCTGACGGCTTTGTTCATTATAAATTATAACTACTAGAGAAACTCCAAGTATAGCACTCTTCACAGCTCTCAATAATTTAAGCTTATAATATTTTAATTAGGATATATACGTAGGTACATAATTTTCTTAAAAAGTCCGGCATAGATTCTTCATAGCGTAAACCAATCCATATTTGTCATGCTTTATTATTTTACTATTAGATTTTATAGTGGTAGAACCACGTTGCAGGCGAATGATTTGTCAAGAATGGCATGATATTTGTCTGCAGCATGAATGGGCCCGCTCGCACGAGGAAGTACCACACTCCCGCAGAAAACCGGCGCCTGAGTGGTAGCTTAGCTACAGCGTTTCATATGGTGAACGGCTGAGTTCCAGAGACCCAACATCCGAGGAGAGATGGAGGGGGACCCCTCCATCTGCCCCCCTCCCATTTCCATTCCCATAATGACACCTTCCTTAAAGGTCGGCAACGTTTCCGCACTGCGTATGGCGCTGCGGATGTCTATTGGCGGCTTTATATATATATATATATATATATATATATATATATATATATATATATATATATATATATATATATATATATATATATATATATATATATATATATATATATATATATGTGTATATATATATATATATAATATATGTATAAGCGTCTAATGTTTTCAGTGTTCCCATTTAAATTTTACTTTGAAGCAATAAAAAGTCTTAAAATTTTCCGATAATGCTTGAATCTTTAGGGACTTTTGTGTTATATGTATTTTTTTTTTATTAATATTTACAATTTTTAAAATTATTAAAATAAGGAAATAATATGTTCGTCATTGCAAAGTTATGTCGATTAGAAAAATTTACATCTGTCAAAAAGATCAAGCTAACTTGTACAGGGTATACCTACCTTTTTCACAAACAAAAAAGAAATACCATTCCATGGTTAACGACAATCCTTGTAGGTATATTTGAAAACATTGATAGCCTTCTTTTAAAAACAAAAGTATAAATTTTACTACATTTCTTCACCTTATGACCCTGACAATCCAGCGCAAATAACAGATTCAAAGTAACTTGGATTACTGTTTTTATGTATATACGATAAAACCTTCATTCGACGCATAAAAACAAACTTACATTTTTGGATGTACCTAGACTTGATCAACTCGTGTGTTCAATTATTAATAAAATCATGTGAAAGTTGTGATCAAGGTCTAAGGAGTTGTATTAAGTTACATGTGTACCTACAGTACTTTTAAGGGGGCCGGCAGAGGATGAATAGACCAAACAAACACAATACCAAAATCATTTGTAATTCGAGCAATTTTCCTGCATTAATTACAATTATTCGAATAAAGACCGTACTGTGACGTGCCAGCCGAACTTCTTCCGCGACACACGGGATCTTTAGGGGGTTTATATCTTCGAATTAATGAAATTCTTTAATGAAATTAATTTATTTTCTATTCACTGTACATTTATATCTTATTCATATTTTATTCACACATTATCAATTTGCATTTTATATTTTATATGCCTCATTTTCTTATGACGGAAGGGTGACATGCCTATCAAAAGACGTCAGTCGAACTAATGAATTTGTTTTTATAAAACAGCTTATTTCTTTTTTATTTAAAATTTAAAAAAATACGAATTTAAGAAGTAATATAATATAATATAATATAAAAGGTTTTAATATATTCAAATAAAAAATTTAATTACATACATTTATCAATGTATCACTACAGTACGTATATTATTGAAAAGAATTAATAAATTGAAAAGAAACCTAGATAGGTTTCTTTTCAATTGTTATTATAAAATATTTGCCCAAAACGAAATGCAAGCGAATTGCGTTTCGCACATTTTCACAGTGTATATGATGTGCTTTCTATTTATCTGTTTTAAAATAAAAACAACAATATTTATAATTTTTTAACAGTAGACATATTATCGATTACCTTGGTATTATGGAACATACCTTAATTTGTCACAAATTTAGATGTTGCGAAGCCAGAAGACAGAAGACTTACCAAGACAGAGATAAAATATCATAATCATTTATTTCGACACCAAGAAGTGTTACATGTATAAAAAAAACTAACTTTGTTAGCGCAGTGATCCAAAATGGATCTTGGCTTCCGAACAGATCTTATGCCACCGTGCCCTGTCTTGCGCCACCTGGCAGCCGCCTGGCAGGCACCTGGCAGCAGCCAGTTGCAGATTTGGAAGTTGCACAAGTCATCATCGAAAATATCTCTCCAGCGGTACTTGGGACGCCCCACAGGACGTCATCCAGTTGGGCGACCCATATACGCTCCCTTGACTACACGATCCTCCCCCAACCTCTCAACGATTTTTTTTCATTACATGTATGGGTTACATTATGAAAATAAAAATTGTAAGTTGCGAGTTAGTGCTTGAAATTGGGGTGAGCCTGTATCTCAAGTCATTAGCCTTGCACCCCTTATTAATTGATACCTCTTACTACTGATTTATGCAAAAATAAATATCAGAAAAGAAATATATACAAACATTACATTTTTTTATGTATGTATGTTTTCTTTTGCATTTGCATTGCAGTTCCGAGCGGGAGTCAACTTTCCACATCCGCTTGTTACTTTTAGCATATATCTAAACTATAAATATATCTACCAATTATAAAATATGTTCGATTAAAATCTATAAATCATAATGATCACAGCATAAATTTTATAGTAAACTATTAAGGAAATCGCGAACTATGTTGACACTCGAGCAATACAAGGAAATTTATTTTAATTACTAACAATTGCTTTACATTGTTTATAATTTAAGCATGGATAAATTTATATTACTTTTTTCATCGTTTACAAGGGCAATAGCTTTTAAGCCTTCAGCCACCATAAATAATATCATAATTTAAAATGTTGTGGGGGACAATAACATGTTTGCAGTTCACAAGCGATAGAAACGAAACATTTAGGAAATTAAACTTCAAGAAAATACAGACGAATGCAGACATCAAGAGCATCGCATAAAGAGATAATAGGAAACGCTGTATAATGTTTTCCATCTCATTCTTTCGTAAACCAAGTCTTCATAAACGATGAAAGGAACAAGCAAGTACTGGATGTTCTTACTTTTACTTGCTTGTACTAGAGTACTGTAGGTACATATGTATCTTAATACAACTCCTTAGACCCTGGCCACAACTTTCACATGATTTTATTAATAATTGAAAACACGAGTAGATCAAGTAGTAAGGTACATCCAAAAATGTAAGTTTGTTTTTATGCGTCGAATGAAGGTTTTATCGTATATATATAAAAACAGTAATCCAAGTTACTTTGAATCTGCTATTTGCGCTGGATTGTCGGGGTCATAAGGTGAAGAAATGTAGTAAAATTTATACTTTTGTTTTTAAAAGAAGGCTATCAATGTTTTCAAATATACCTACAAGGATTGTCGTTAACCATGGAATGGTATTTCTTTTTTGTTTGTGAAAAAGGTAGGTATACCCTGTACAAGTTAGCTTGATCTTTTTGACAGATGTAAATTTTTCTGATCGACATAACTTTGCAATGACGAACATATTATTTTCTTAATTTAATGATTTTAAAAATTATAAAAATTAATAAAAAAATACATATAACGAAAAAGTCCCTAAAGATTCAAACATTATCGGAAAATTTTAAGACTTTTTATTGCCTCAAAGTAAAATTTAAACGCGAACACTGAAAACAAATATACTAAAGAAGTTTTCACTTCAAAAATATTATTACTGTCCAGAGGTATGCCTATAACCACAAGCTACATTTTATGCGCATTTGAATCTACATAATTTCCGTTGCAATCGATATATGTCAACCAATACGTACATCACTTCAAGAAATATTAGAAATACTAAACAAATACTAGACATTTCTAAACCAACCATGTTAAACTAACACAAACATGCAAATACTTCACTTTGACGCCTTATATAGAGTAGTAGGAGATGGTTCGATTTCGGAACCGAAAGTTGCGAGTTTGGTTTTCGTATTAAAATAGATATTTAAGTGACATAAACGTTTTGATATTGAATAGATCTATATTAAAATATAAACACACACACACACTTATCTTTATATATACCTAAGTATAACTTTCGTATACGTTAGTTTGTCACTAAACTTCTAAACGGCTGGACCGATTTTAATTAAACATTATACTGCTAGTTATTATAAATACATATATACTGTAATTTATATAGAGTTTATTTATTTATTATTATATTATTGTACATTTTTGGTACAAAGGCGAACTTAATGCCGGAAGGCGTTCTCTACCAGCCAACCTTTGCATTGATGGAAAAGATAAAAGTTAGTATAAAAACTACATAATTAAGCACACACACACACATATATATATATATATATATATATATATATATATATATATATATATATATATATATATATATATATATATACTTCATATAAATACACACATATATAACCATATACATACATATATGTGTACAACTATGATGGAGGAGGATGAATTATGGAAGCAGAGATTTGAGATAAGAGTCTTTAATTTTACTTTCAAAACGCGGGTCCGCTGGTCTTTCCTTAGTTTATTATATATTGCGGATGTCCATGAGCTGCGCTGGTTCTTTATCATCAGGCAACGCAAAGCTTCATATAGTTAAGCTCGTTTGTCAAGATACTCCATTAAAAAATAAACAAAAAAAAACCTTTTTAAATACGGAGCCCTTGAAGTGTTATATCTACAGAGCACGTGTAAAAATACAAGTGTATAAATATGTACGTTTATTATACAATCATACGCCATAAAGCTAGAGAACGGATTGGCGGGCAAACACTTAAGCAGAGGCCAAGTGTCAGATGTCGAGGTAGAGTAAATAAGGGGCTTCTAGTGCAGACCTCGCCGGATCGCGGCTGTTACACCGCTAATGGCTTGTAAAATATGAAGTGCCTTTTTTTATTGTTTAACAATGCCGCGATAATTTTAACACTGCGTATAATTGAAAACATGCAACTTTAACAAAGTATTACAATAGGTAAAATAGATGAAAATGTGAACTTATTGACGCCTTACATTTAAGATTATTAATGGAGTCAGGCGTTACTTTGCGGAAATTCATCACTATATGGACAGTCAAAAGTTTTACTTAGCTAAGATCCGCGACAAGCAAAACAATAACAGAAAATTAATAATGTGTGTTTTTCTGTTGGATTAAGTGGATTTATTTGAAACTTAAACCAAAACCTTACCGAAAATCGGCCATCAATTCTCCACCCACCAACCACTATACACAACACCAAACACACACTACCACTTTTCCATGTTGTAAAGGACACGTGTTTCGCCCCAATACGAGGCATCTTCAGGTATAGTAGAGTCTACGAAAGACAAACAAAAAGAAAAAAAAAGCCTTACATTTATTTTTACGACCGATTTCCTCAGTGGCGGGCCCTCCGCCCACGAAGTCAATGGTCGCGGGTTCGATCCCCGCATCGGAATAAATAAATGTATGGATTATAAATATTTTTCCGAGTCTGGTAACCCCACCAATCCGCAGTTCCTTTCCAGCCCTTTCCTTTCTTCTCTATCGTTCTCCCTTCCTCTTCACCAATCGCGACCGTGCCGACCGTCCGGGGATCGGGCTCTCCCGGGTACTATGGTGCCTTATCTCAGCATGCGGGGCTGACCTCCATCCTTCTTTGAGGCTCGTGGGATTTACTAAGCCGAATTTTAATATACCTAATTTGTTGAAAAATGACGGCGACGTGGTTCGCCACCCGTAATGTCCTGATTCCCATGAGAGCGAAAAGCGAATAATTCTTTTCGAGCCTTTTCGCTGCAATGAATGTGAGAGGAAAAATGGATGAAAGTATGGATGAATGTGGAGGAAGCGGGGAGGGTATGCCAGGATCGTAGCAGATGGAACTCTGAGGTCTCTGCCAACACCTGCGGGGGATAGGCGTGAATATATAAAAAAAAAATATTTATTCTTGCTCAGCATATACCGGACGCTCTATTGAACGTTGGCCTTCCTATCCCATAAAATAATAAGTGGTAGAGCCACAATGCAAACGGATACTTTGTCAAGAACGGCATATTATTTGTCTGTGGCATGAATGGGCCGGCTCGCCCGGGGAAGTACCACACTCCCGCAGAAAACCGGTGTCTGAGTGATAGCTTAGCTATCGCGCTTCGTACAGTGAGCGGTCTGAGTACCGGAGACCCAACACCCTACTCTTCCCCCTCCCACTCCCTTTCCCCCTCCCACTCCCATAATGTCACTTTCCTTAAAGGTCGGCAACGCTTCCGCACTGCCTATGGCGCTGCGGATGTCTATGGGCGGCGCTGATTGCTTTCCATCAAGTGACACGCTTGCTCGTTTGCCCTCTATCCCATAAAAAAAAAAAAAACTGCAATTAAGTGTTAAAAATTCAAATCAAATGAAAATGATTTGACTTTAGAAATTTACATTTTTGCCTACAGAATTATCATTATGATCAGTCTATAGCAGACATAACGTGTATTTATAAAGTATCTAAACCTATGTAGATATAGTCATTAATATAATATAATCGAAAAAGCGGTTAGTGCTTTGCTATCCAATTAACGTGTTTTTCTTATAGTTAGTGTCAGCCGCTTGTCGAGTTTCCATGACGCCTAGCTGTAAACGTCAAATAATTGACACTTGAATAATTTATTATCTGTAATACTTTATTAGCGGCGCTATATAGACATGATGTAATTGCGAGAACAATGTTTAAATATTTAAAAATATTTCTAATTTTCTCAGTTATTTCATATCATCGCTCATATATGTATGTGTATATATATATATATATATATATATATATATATATATATATATATATATATATATATATATATATATATATATATATATATATATATATCTATATATATATATATATATAAATCAATTGCTGTTCATTAGTCTCGCTAAAACTCGAGAACGGTTGGACCGATTTGGCTAATTTTGGTTTTTAATTACAGTGTAACCTCCATGTAATGTCACTCGATTTAACGACAAACTCCCTAAAGCGTCGATATCACTCGGCTTTGGATGGTTTAGCTTGTTTCCCATACAATGATATACTCTATATAGCATAACACCCACTCTCAATAACGACAGCAATTGAATAATATAAAGTACTTTTTAAGTTGCCAAAATTAGTAAAAACTCAGCAGGTCATTTCTTTGGTTTTGAATTTTGGTTCAGCTTTTTATTTATTAATTCTGAGGCGGTATGAAGTTTGCCGGGTCAATATATATATATATATATATATATATATATATATATATATATATATATATATATATATATATATATATATATATATATATATATATATATATATATATATATATATATATATATATATATATATATATATATATATATATATATATATATATATATATATATATATATATCCCGAAAAAATCCCGAACCACATCCGTATTTTAATGTTGTTTACCATAATTAAGACATTGAACTTTGCACCCAAGGTTGAGTTACTTTATCATATGATATGGTAGCACTATAATAATTAGTTTCAATCCTCAACATCTGGATGATGATCTGGAGGTGAAACTTTCTTATACTTTCGACGCATACACCACCGTGTGGAACTAGTTACTTTCAGTATATATATATATATATATATATATATATATATATATATATATATATATATATATATATATATATATATATATGTGTGTAAAGTTCATAATGCTTGTGCTAGAAAGTGGTTCACAATAGTCCAATGAAGAATACCACATTATCTCAGATATCAAGCCCGGTAACTTAATGTGTTATTGCTCTTTTTTTGTTTTATGGGCTAGGAGGGCAAGGGTGTCGCCTGATGGAAAGCATTCAATGCCGCCCATAGACATCCACGACACTACAGGTGAATATACGGAAGCGTTGGCAGCCTTTAAAGTTGTAGGCTTGTTTTTCGTCAAGTTCTATTGTCGTATCGGTTCGGAAACACCGCTGAAGACAGCCGGTTCCACAGGGTGGTGCGCGAAAAGAAGTTTCGGGAGAAGCGCATCCTACCGGATCGTCACTCATCCAGATGGTGGGGATGAAACTTCTTTTTGGCGAGTTGTGAATGTGTGAGGAGTTTAAAGCAGTTGAATTCCACCATCATTTCTGTAGCCCTCTCAAGATGTATCTATAATGATACCCCGCGTAAATTTTTATGCACCAACACAGTTTCTGCCCTTCACTGGCCTTTGATTGTCAATAGCTAGCCTTGTCTTCAGCTCGCTTTACCGCTATCAGATCAACATTGTATTTATTAAAATAATTATTAATTCACTTGGCATAAATATTTAAAACAATAATTATGTTAATTTTTATATCTTTTAGATCAAAAAGCACAAGGAAATCCAGAATACAATTATATTTTTTCTCACAATTAGTACCACAATTTTTTTATGGGATTAGAAGGAAAGCGAGTTGATATGTCCTTATGGAAAGGAATCAACGCTCATAGAAATCCACAATGCTCTAGGTATTGCAAAAGCGTTGCCGGTCTATAAGAAATGTGTAGGCTTGTTTTTTAAAGATTCCAATGTCGCATGGGTTGAGAAACATCGCTGGAGGTAGCTGGTTCATTGGAAAGTGGTGCATGGATATAAGAATTTGTACAAGTACAGAAAAAAATAAATAAATATCTTTCGCTTTCAATGGGTATTTACCATTTACAATTTTACTTCTCACTTCTTTATCCTTTTCCACTTCCATTATTTGATAATAGAAATAGAAAAAACTATATTTATGGCACCTATTTTTTACAATAACTAAAATTGAAACATTATAATATACAAATAAACAAACAAAAAGGAAATAATTGTAATCTAATAAGTGTCATTAAGAGGTTCTTGCTCAGCATATGCCAGGCGTTCTATTGGAGCACCTGGCCCTGGTTTTCAGCAAATTACAATTTTTTGTCTGTTATTGCTAACTATCAAATACATTAGCTCAATTAATATATACCTCAATCAAAGCAAAGAAAATTACCGAAAGCATTTATGCCTTTACTTGAATACAGCAGTTCAAAAACTATAAAAAAATATTTTATATAACCAATCTATCTATACCTATCAATCGGCCAAGCATGGGGGATAACGACAGCACCCCCCAATGACTGTCATCCATATTCTTATAAGTTCCTCCATTCCTTCATCAATATATTATTTGAGTACCTTTATTATATTTGAGTACCTTTATTATATTTCCTTTTGAGAAATAGGCTTATTATTGCACGGCCAATAATAAGCCTATTTCTGGGTACAGTAGACACAACAATTGCAACACAAACGTTAAATGCGGAGGCAAATATCGGAAGGCATTTTCAAGGGCCAATCTCTAAGTACTGCAAAGGTACATTAAATATGGGGAGTGATGTAATATTTGTTGGTAGATACTAAGAAGTGACGTCATACACGAATATTGTGAGATCATATTAAGTACACGCAAACTTTATACGTACACATGGGATATCGGATATTTTCCACTTCATTGAAATGCATAAACAATGAGTTTTATTGAAGTCGCAATTGTTTAGGATTTGCGATCGTAAAATGGCTTCGATTCTATAATTGGACCAATGATGTGAACCATATTTTTGGATTCATCTTAGTATCGTTTTTTTTAGCCAGCCCATGTATGTACGTGCTGTGCACGGACCTACCCATTTCTGGAGGAATAGGCAATAACTCACCACGCTTGTGCAATACGGATTGGCGGGGTTACCAGACTCGGAATAAATACAGATTCTGAATAAATATCTGTAGGTCATACATATATTTATTCCGATGCGGTGATTGAACCCGCGACCATTGACTCCGTGGGCGGGGGGCCCCGCCACTGAGCCAATTAATCGTCTTACCATTAATTAAATTTAATTAATGAATTAATATTTGAAAAAACTGTATTAATTTTGAAATGAATTAATATTTGAAAAATATTTATAGTGGATGACACTTGTGTCATCTACTATAAATTTAAATAAATGTATTTGAACTTGAGTGGATGAATAAAAAGTATTTTATTAATTATTTCAAATTTGAATAAAATTAATAAATATATATAGGGAGAGTGTAAACTAATAGTAATAGGAATTTAAAAGACCCTCATTAATTCATTTTGTGTATAATTTAAGATTTACCTTTTATGCGCTTTTAGCCAATTCTGAATTCGAAAATTTATATTTTCTCTATACTATCTCTATAGATTTTGCTAGGAAATAAGTTCATAATGATGGAAAAGATAAGAAAAATTTAAAAAATGCTTACCAATTACACTACTTGTCTATTTTCTAGTTCATGTTGTGTATCTATCTACATACCTGCAAAACAAAAAAGACAATTGTTAATATAAATAAAGTTTTTCGTTTATTTTTTCTACCGCAGATATTCTTTGGTGGAGGTGGTTCTTTACTATTAGATGACTCGCTTGTTCGCTCTTCTATCCCTTCCATAAAACAAAAGTATTAAAGAAATATCTTATCTATGTACAACCTTAAATATATTTTTTTACAAGAATAAAGTTTCTTAAGCCTTCAGTTGTATATAGGATGACCATTTAGGAGGACGAGGCTGCTGATCACGCAGTCAACCGTCGAAGGTTCAATCCCTGCATTAGAATAAATATAGGATTGGAACCTGGACATTGGAACCTTCAAAAAACAAGCCTACTTGTATCTCAAAGGCCAGCAACGTATCTGCAATGCCTAACATGTTGCGGATGAAAGGCGATATGTTATATTCGATCGAGTATAGCTTAGATATATTTATTCCAGGTTCCGTTACCCAGTTCAGACAGTTCACCTTGGACAAGTGTGGTAGGTTAACGTCCGTTTCTCCAGAAATGGGGAGGCCCGTTTCTAGCAGTGGGGCATCATATGGGCTGTGGAAAAAACGTAGAAATGCTTGATACGGTTTTATAATTTTAATGAACAACAAAGCGATGCTATTCAATCAGCGAACTATCGAGCAAGAATGCCACATATTTATGCGTATGAGCGTACCTACAGTTTCCTCTGCGATGTTTTCTCTTCGATTAACATGGCGGCACTCGTGTTCCATGTGCGTATTTTACCTATTTTTTATTTGTATGCGTTTTACTTATATTTTATGTGTGCATTTTACTTATTTTTTATTTGTGTTCATTTTACTTATATTTTTTGTGTGCATTTTACTTTTTTTATTTGTGTGTATTTTACTTATTTTTTATTTGCATGTATTTTACTTATTTTTTTAATGATGTGTATTCTACTTATTTCTATACAGTTATTTTTATATCAGTTTAAAAAAAATATGCATTTGAAGTCTATCCCACAAGTAATATCCGATGCGGAGACTCAATTCCTTTCCCCTTCCATTACTTCCTTCTTCCGTTTCCATTCCTCCCGCTTGCCACTTATATTTAATCCGTTTAATACATTTAAAAACATTTATCGGTTTGTGTATCGACAACGTTAATCAAGATTATTAATGGAGTCAGGCGTTACTTTGCGGAAATCCATCACTATATGGACAGTCAAAAGTTTTACTTAGCTAAGATCCGCAACAAGACTTGTCGCGGATCTTAGCTAAGTAAAACTTTTGACTGTTCATATAACGTTAATCAAATTATTACGTATTCAACCTTTAAAAGTTCGCGGTGTCTATATAGAGACGTATGTTACACTGAAGGATGCAATGTGTACATCTGTATTTGTGTAGGTGTGAATTTAGCGATACAATATTTAATCCACAATCTAATGATAATGTTATTTTGTTCATGTATGATGCATTTCGCGTTCATTATATGTTTTATTATTTGCATGTGTTTTTGCAATCTTATAAAATGATACAGATAGAAAATCAAGTAAGCCAAGATTTATGGTAAGATCGGCCAAAAAACACACCCGCCGAAAAATAATAGTCTAGAAAAATATAAAACGTTATATTCTATGCACAAAACACTATTTCATGACATCGAACACAATACTTTTACTAGTTCGTGTGCATAGAATATTATTTTTGGGTTTATGTGAAATTATAAAGTTAGCTTACAAGTTAAGCCAAAATTAACCGTCACATTTATTTAAGGGCTCTAAAAAGTAGCTATTAAGATAGATGTAGGTGTCTCTTGACGTAATAAATAATACCTAACTGTTAGTGAAACGGAATTTGTAAGAATAAGAAGTAAAGAAGTTCCCCTAGGAAGCAAGTCTTTATTCTTTATCTTTATTCTAAGTTAATACTAAGAGAATATGGTGAAAATCGTCATTAGTGTAATATTATTAATGGAATCAGTCGTTACTTTGCGGTAATCCATCACTATGTGGACAGTCAAAAAAATTTTTTTTTTCTTCCGTAGAGTCTTCTCGGTTATCTTCCATAGAGTCTACTATACCTGAATATGCCTCGTGTTGGGTAGAAACACGTGTCGTTTACAAGGTGGAAAAGTGGTAGTGTGTGTGGTTAGCGGGTGGAGAATTGATGGCCGATTTTCGGTAAGTTTTTAATTGAAGTACCAAATAAATCCACTTCATCCAGCAGAGAAACACGAATTATTAATTTTCTGTTATTGTTTTGCTTGTCGCGGATCTTAGCTAGGTAAAAAAAAATTATTGACTGTCTACATTAGTGTAATAAACTACAGTGTACAAAGTTGGATATACATTATTTTTAAATGTATGTTGAAATATGTATAATTTTATTTTTAATCATTGCTTTACTTGCAATTTCATAACTTCTCCTTGAACATGTATAAATAAACAGTACTATTAATATGTACTTGGTATATTATTATTTCTTGGCCAACAGCAAGGTAGATTGTGAATGGGCCGAACAGTTCAAGCAAGATTAAATATACAAAACAACGAATTAATTTTATTATTAACGGAAAAAACCATACGTCATTAGTTAAGTATTTTAAAAGCAGCAATAGGTCAGTTGGCAATACTCGGGCATATCATCTACGCCGTGAGTTCGTATCCTCTACTGTAAATATTGTTTTAAGCATTTCCTAGCACAAGCATTATCAGCTTAATGATTGCGAGAATTTGAGTAATATTTTAAAAACTTGCTTGAGTTCTTTAAAAGAAAAATAGTGAACAGAACATAAAACAATATAAAATATGTTTTTTAAAATCGTTAGAAAAGTATAATTTTTTAATGAATGTTATGTAATATACTTTTATGCTACATTAAGTAAATTAACTTAAGTTTCTTAAAGTGAACAATAAGTTACATGACGATTTTAATTTCTTTTTTTTCTTTGATATCGAAAAAATGCCAAAACCGAGAATCTGGTGGCCTAACCTGATGTAATAGGAGTGACTAAGGCTCACTGGGCCACGTGGAGAGGATGGGGAAGGATCGCGCAGTCAAGAGAGCGTATATGGGTCGCCCAACTGGACGACGTTATGTGGGGCGCCGCAGATACCGCTGGAGAGACATGATTGAAGATGACTTGCGCAACCTTCAAGTCTGTAACTGGTAGGAGGTGGCGCAGGACAGGGCAAAGTGGCGTAAGATCTGTTCGGAGGTCAAGATCCATTTTGGGTCGCTGCGCCAACAAAGTTAGTTTTTTTTTTTTAAATCAGACTAGCAGTGATATTAATGGTAAAGTAATTTAAATGGCATTTCTTAATATCATTAGACAGTAGGGTTATTGCCAACATTATTTTTATGAAGCCCATATTAATATGCCATACATTGGGATGAACATTAGCCCACCACGATTGTCTAAGGTACAATACAACATATAGGTACAACATCATCAAGGCATTACAGCCGCGGGTAAGGCTTAGAATGGTTCAATAAATTTTTCCAGTCAGACCTTAATTTGGCCTTTTCTTTCCAGTTCCTTGCCTTTACATCGTCCTCGACTCCATCTAGCCGTCTGAGCGGATGACCTAACCTTCCACGGCTTCTACGACCATACCATACCATGCATACTCTAGCCTCATTCATCCGTATTATGTGTTCAGACCAATGAAAACGTCAAATTTTGATGACGTTCGGCTCATTATACAGCTCATAAAGCTTATGGTTGTAAACTGTACGCAATCGCTCATTATAAAACACAGGATCAAAGATGCGCCTTAAAATTTTTCTCTGAAAGGTGAACAGAGATTTTTGTCTTTTTCTTTTCTCTTATTTGATGGCAATTAGTTACAACTATTATGCCAATGTCAAGTAATATACAATAATATCCAATATCTTGAAATGTAACAAGTCAGTTCATCACGTTACGTCTTGATAAAATGGTGGCAATTTTACCAAAAACCTTCTATGGACTTTTTCAGTCAACTTAAACAGTTACGATACACGCATTTATTTCATATCACTTCACTTATACCCCTTAATCGAACTATATTGCATAATACGCCACCACAATTAAACAATATAACTGATAATAATATAAGATTATGACAATGAAATAAAAACACAACGTCACTGATGTAACTCGGCAGGAAAAGTCCATTTTTGTCTTCTTTAGTCAGCACTCAACACTCCGAGCCGTATGTCAATAAATAACAAAATATAGGTACAACGTATACCTATTTATCCCTATTGAACCCACGACCGTCGACTATAGGACAGCCTCACCACTGAGGCTTAAGATCATCAAGGGTAATATAAGTTTAATTTTGAATTTTATAACTGTTTATTTACTTTTTATGCTAACTGTACTTCTAATTAACACAATCTTGACACCTTGACTTTATATAACATTGTCAAGATTATATTCATATACGTATAGATGCAATGTTGGAGCCTAGATCTTAAACTCAAAAACGGTTCTTTATTAATATTTATAAAGTGAGAAATATTCTAATGTAGCTCAACCAGTAGAAATTCCGCTTCTTATAAAGATGTGGTTTTGATGATTGCATGTTTCCTGATTTGGAATTATTCAATATGAGTTCGCATACTAAGTTTAAGGGGCTATTAGATATGACGTAAGTAAAAAGAATGGCGGAAATTAATTATAAATATTAGGTAAGAAGAACTTTTTAGGTTTTAACAGATGTTCCAGTATTTATTGTTTAATTTATTTGTATTTGTGCTTTTTATTTTTTAGGGGATAGGAGGGCAAACGAGCAAGCGTGCCGCCTGATGGAAAGCAATCAACGCCGCCCATAGACAACCGCGACACCACACTAGTCACGGAAGCGTTGCCGGCCTTTTAGGTATGTATAGGCTTGTTTTTTGAAGGTTCCAATGTCGTATCGGTTCGGAAAGACCGTCGAAGGTAGCTGGTTCCACACAGTGGTGGTGCGTGGAAAGAAGTTTCGAGAAAAGCGCACCGTGGTAGATCGCCACTCATCCAGATTGTTGAGATGAAACTTTTCTTCTTATTATTCCAAACAATTCCTTAGAGCACTCCCCATGGTAAAAGCAGTAAAAAAATGTTGTGAATAAAATTTTTACTTTGAAATTTAAAATTATATTAGTTCACTAATGACGACCGATTGGCTCAGTGGCGGGGCCCTCCGCCCGCGGAGTCAATGGTCGCGGGTTCGATTCCCGCATCGGAATAAATATTTATATGGATTTATAAATGTTTATTCCGAGTCTGGTAAACCCCCAATCCGCATTTCTTTTCCTGCCCCTTCTTTTCTTCTCTATCCTTTCCCTTCCTCTCCGCCAATCCACGGTCTGCCGTGCCAATGGATGCGTGGCTAGGGGCGAGCCTAGTCGCAAGCGTGCCGGTTTTCCCGGGGTCGGGCTCCCCCGGGGACTATGGTGCCTTACCTCAGCATGCAGGGCTCTGCTGGGGCTGACCTCCATCCTCCCTTGCGGCTCGTGGGATTCACTAAGACGAATTTAATATACCTAATTTGTGGAAAATGACGGCGATGTGGTTCGCCCCGACCCGTCACGTCCTGATTCTCACGAGGGCGAAAAGCGACCAATGACGAGCCGTGCCGCGGCGATGAATGGCAGCGGATGGAGCTCTGTGGTCTCTGCCAACCCCTGCGGGGGATAGGCGTGAAAAAGTATATATATATATATACACTAATGTACCAGTAGATGTCGCTGATATATATTGTTTGTATCGCGATATGGGTAAATTATTTCAACTCGCATTATAAGAAAAATAGGTGTCAATAATCCAATGTTTGGAAAAGAAAGAGTGGATTTAATTGTAAACTCTAAATCCTAGCCCGATACTAGAACTGCTTAGAATAAAAATGAACATCTTCCATCTTTATTTATATTTTATGTTACTTCCTTATAATTAGGATGTGAAGTATGGGATTTAATAGTGGGAGGAAGGCGGGAGTAATAAGAGGGAAAAAGTATTCACTTCCTTTTTTCGGAAGAGGAAAGGAATGGAAGAAAGGGACTACTCTAGCGCTATGAAATGTAATAACACATTGAAATGCTACTGCTCCGATATTCTGTCCAGGAGTGGTTCTTCTCTTGTCAAGCTGGCTTTACCTCCATGGACTTATATATTTCATTCTATATGTTTTTTATGTATGTTATTAAGTAAGTAAAATAAAATACTAGAGACATATCGAATAGATAGATGGTTCGTATGTGACACCCTATAAGATTGCCCGTGATTTGCATTAATATATACTTAGAATAATGCAAATGGGCGAAAGTGAACTTCTTGGCTAGCGGTACAAGTGGAATGTCATTCAAAAGATCGCGAAGCGCAGTCATACTAGCGCACTTCATGGGCTACTGTATTTACTACCTACCACTGCTACAGTGTTTAATATAAATGCTATCATATTTCACATAACTAATATTTTTTTATTTAACACAGGGTAACACAGGGGATATCTTTTATTACCCTTGGTATTCATAAAAGTTTTGCCCTTGTATTCTATGGTACGATCAGAGGGATATCCTATCGTACGGCTAGAGTGTCGGGCTTCTTAAACCGACTAAAACCCCTTGGGTGTTCCTTCACGTTACTTATTGTGCTGCCTATATTAGCCCGTGTTGAAGGGAGGCTTTATGTTTTTCTCCCACTTCGCTGTAGGCGCCCCGGAACCCTTAGGGCTGCAAGTAGGTTTGGGATGTAGTTGAGCCGCATAGCCCAAACGCCGCCGACTGTGCTCTGTAACGAATCGGGAGCGAGTGAGGATCTTGGTCTTGTTCTCGCCTCTGTTCCGCTGTTGCTTTCTGTGACTTCACGGAAGGTCTCTGAACTGGATGCAGAGGTGTGTGTGCAGAATAGAATCCTAAATTCTTCCACCTTCTGTTACTTCCCACTTTCTCTCATATTATTGAAATTTAGATAGATAAATTTATTTCCTTCTGCAGTAACACACATGAGCCTACGGCAATCCACTGCTGGACATAGGCCTCACTTATGGCGCGCCACCTAGCCACATTTTAATATATTACATATTAATTCACAGTACATACAGATGAAAATGAGCGATGGCTCAGACAAAACCTCCACTCATTGAGCAAAGAAACTGATTTTCTGCCACCGCTCGACCCTCACGGAGATGCAGTGGAGCGCAACTTAAGAAACACGAGTATATATAATTGAGATCGACCGACATATAAACCTATATGTGGTTCAATCTGATATATACATGATAACCTTTTTTGCTTTAAATGTTGGATCGAATGTGAGGTATGTAATAGATAAATCAATTATAATTTTAATGACAATGTAACAGTTTATTAATAATTTAATGCTTACTAACCATAATAGACTTATATATTTAGATCTCTATGTATTTAGATCTCATAATTATTACATAAATTAATGAAATTTGCACGCCATAAGTGGCAATTTGATGGAGCTTTTAAACATTTTTTTTCATCTTGTTATACCACACATTATGCAAATAAAGAATTACTATTATTATAATCTTTAATCAAGCCTTATATACTTAAAATAAAAACAATACCGACGTGCCATACTGCTGAATCTGACTGTTATAACTTGTTTTTTAATTTGATTAGTAAATAACATAGCTTTATACTTTTTTTAAACGTAAAGCCACTTTTAAGATAACTTAGTCGAGGAGGTACATTGATCTATCATTTCATTTGTTCACACAACAAAACGCGGTAAAAAAAAACAAAATAAATTGCAAGGCGTTGCTTTAGTAGTATCCTGGTTCCAAATTGCAACATTTTTTCGATTTCCCGCAACATTGTCTCAAAGTAGTCATGTCAGTTGGTCAAACAATTTTGACACAATACCATTAATTCGAGTATCGCGTGTTAAATCCTTACGACAATCGAAATCTAAACGTATCTCAGACGTAATGGCGGATGTGGAAAAACGTTACTAGATGACTCCTTAATGTTTATATACGAAGCTATTTTTTATAATAGGTATTTCTTTTTCCTTGATTGCAGTAAGGTTTACTAATATTTTATAGATATTAGAATAATTGACAAGTCTGTTATCGTTTTATTAAAGAAAGAGAACACTGGAAATGGATGGAAGAGGTCTTTACCCGTTACTGGGTACCACTACAATGTAACAAGAGAAAGAATTGAATAAAATAACAACTTGAAATAAAAGAAACACACACACAAATAAATAAACTACAAATAATGGAACTTATACGACATATACATATATAAAGAGGTGAAAAATGAATGGTTTATATAATAATAAATTAACTAGAATGTTTATCTCTGTTGTAGTTTATTCTTTTGTTCATGGCATAGGAAGGCAAACGAGCAGGCGTCTCACATGATGGAAAGCAACCAACGCCGCCTATAGACATCCGCAATGCCATAGGCAGTGCGGAAGCGTTGCCGACCTTAAAGGAAAGTGAAATTATGAGAGTGGGAGTGGGAATAGGAGGGGGAGTGGGAGTGGGAATCGGTGGGAGAGTGGGAAGAGGATTGTGTTGGGCCTCCGGAACTCAGACCGCTCACCGTACGAAGCGCGGTAGCCGCCGGTTTTCTGCGGGAGTTTGCTTCTTCCCAGGGCGAGCCGGCCCATTCATGCTACAGACAAATAATATGCCATTCTTGACAAAGTATTCATCTGCAACGTGGCTCTACCACTAGATAATATTCTATATTTAATAGTAACATTAAATCTTGTTTGGTTTCCGATAAATAATGGGTCCACCCCACATTTTTTTTATACTATAGGGAGGCAAACGAACAAGCGTATCACCTACTGGAAAGCAATTATTGCCGCCCATAGACATCTGTAACACCAGATGGGTTGCCGGCCTTTAAGATAAGATTAGGCTGGCTTTTTGAAGGTTTCAATGTCGTACTGGTTCGGAAATACCGCCGAAGGCACCTGGTTCCGTAGAGTGGTGGTTTTCTTCCGTCCTTGGAAGAAAATCTGATTTAATTTTGATCTGTGAAAATATCAGAAGAAAATAACAATCTGCGTTTTCCTGCGACGGTTAAATAACAAATCTGAAATCCCAAATCTGGTGGATTTGGGATTGCAGATTTGTTATTTAACCAAGAGCGGTAATTATGGAAATAGATCCTTATATACCATAAACTACGTTCCTCTGGTGGATAGATTTCGGAACGAATAAATTCGCCGGAGAACCAGTGTCACCGACATAGCTCTTCAAGTTAGCAGACTGCTGGAGTAGGCGAGTGCTGAAGTGGAGACGGCGTCTCGGCAAACATAATGTACTGGAGCGACGATCTATACAAGGCGGCTGGCAGAGACTGGATACGTGTAGCCGAGATCAGGCTAGGTGGCGCACTTTGGATGATGCCTATATCCAGTCAAGGACCGCCGTGATCTGATGATGATATTGATACCATAAAGTAGATTAATTACGTAAATCAGCAATTACTTCTTTCAGCTTCAATCACCGATGCTCACTTTTTCTAAAGAAGCATTCTTAATTAATCTTAAAAATAAAAGGCGGTCTTCGTCAGCGAGTTTTTGTCCCAGTCCGAAACTTAGACTTACTTGCGAGACTTTGTAACGAAGTTGCGAAGGCCTTAGGACCATCAACATTAGTCAATTCAAAAAAATAAAACCTTAGTCACGATGAGTAGGCGGCTCCATCATATATACATAAGTCTAATTTGTCAAAGTCCTCAAGTAAGAAGGTTCCATATGTAATTTAATTGGACGCGCACGCCTTGTCTCTGGTCGTTACAATACGTAACTCTGCGTTATGTTATGTATCTGTGCATAAAATGGCGTCATCTGATTAAGTGATGGAAAGGACTTTTCCCGCCAACTAACATCAGTGACGTTGTGTTTTTATTTCATTTCCATAATCTTGTATAATTATCAGTTATATTGTTTAATTGTGGTGGCGTATTATACAATATAGTTCGATTAAGGTGTAAAAGTCAAGTGATATGAAATAAATGCGAGTGTCGTGACTTTTCAAGTTGACTGAAAAAGTCCACAGAAGGTTTTGGTAAAAAACGTAACGTAACAAGCTGACTAGTTACATTTCAATAGAACTGATATTATTGTATTTTACTTAACACTGGCACAATAGTTATAACTAATTGCCATCAAAGAAAAGAAAAGAACAGCAATGGAATGGATTTTTCCCGCCAGCTAACATTAGTGACGTTTTGTTTTTATTTCATTTTCATAATCTTATATTATTATCAGTTCTACTGTTTAATTGTGGTGGTGTATTATACAATATCGGTTCGGTTCTGTTCGGCTTATAAGTGAAATGATATGAAATGAATATGTGTATCGTGACTTTTTAAGTTGACTGAAAAAGTTCATAGAAGGTTTTGCTAGAATAGCAACCATTTTATCAAGACGTAACGTGATTAGCTAACTAGTTATATTTAAAAAGATTTGATTTTATCGTATTTTACTTGACACTGGCATAATAGTTATAACTACATGCCATCAAAGAAAAGAAAAAATAATGGAAAATAAATGCAACAATTTAATTGCAATTTTGAGGTGATATCTTTTTAAGTCAAGCAATGTTATTTTATTATCTAGTAATGGATTTCCGCAACGTAACGCTTGACTCCATTAATTAATTCAATATACAGTTAAATTAATTAAACTGTCACATATTCATAATTAGTTACAGCTATTACAAATCTGATTTAATTTTGATCTGTGATGTTTAAACGCCCAGATTACTTTGTTTGCGCGTACATCTTATCTTTAAATGCAAGAACTGTTGTGTTATCTAGCTCACCGAGCGTAACAATTCATAAATTATAGCTGAGGCTTATATGAAATACACACGGACAAAACTTGATTTTATTTCATAGCAGACTCGTTCTACAGAGTGGTTGAAAATTAATAATTTTCAGAACTCTGAGAAGAACGCGTAAGTCAAATGGTCGCGGGTTCGATCCCCGCATCGGAATAAATATATGTATGGATTACAAATATTTATTCCGAGTCTGGTAACCCTGCCAATCCGCATTGGACAAGCGTGGTGGGTTAACGTCCGTTCCTTCAGAAATGGAGAGGCCAATGCTCAGCAGTGGGAGGCCATGCTCATATATGGGCTGTTAAAATAAAAAGAACTCTTATTCATTATATACTCTTATATATACATATCCATGTGAAGGTACATATGTATATGTAGGTATATATGGAGCAGGGCCGTCTTTACCCGGGGGTCCTAGGGGGCGCCGAATGCTATTAATTGGAAATTTTATTGAAATATAAAATATATTATATATAAAATGAAATATATAATATTAATACGAGTATATATTAAAATGTTGATTTTTGTTTGTGCATTTTTTTTGTAAATTACAGAGTTTTAAGAAATTAATATATAAAAGATTAAAATTATATTGCGGTTTTTTACAACAGCAGGGGCGCGGGCTGATTACCCGCACCCCGGCGCGGAATATGCTTAAGACGGCCCTGACATGGTGTAAACGGCCCCACCACGCTTGTCCAGTGTGGGTTGGCGGAATAACCATACATAGAAAAAATATCTGTAATCATTTATCCCAATGCAGACTTCAATAGCAGATGGGATATATGAATGGGAAAAATGATTACAGATATTTATTCTGAATACAGTAACCCCACCACCCAACGTGGAAAAGCGTGGTGGGTTAATGTCCGCTCCTCTACTAACCACATATATACATATTACATGTATATGTATTTTGGTAGATGTTTTATAAAAGACTCCGTAGACTGTGCCCCACCATTGAGCCAGTTGGCTATCGATCCATAAATTACGTCACATGAATTCTATAGTTTTGGAACTCCCCCGCTCCATCTTTATCACGACTGACATCTTTAACGTGAAGACTTCTCTTTTTTGTCACTCGATGTCGATGTTGACTTCCTCCATCCCTTCGAGGCCTCCAAGCATTCTAATCAGATTTTATGGAAATATATCCTAATGCAATGCAATGCGATCAAATCGTTTATTTTTGTAATGATTGCGTTAAATTTGTGTGTAAAGAATATTCTTTTAAATAAAGTCATAGGTATAAATAGTTTGTACAATAGTGAGGAATTTTAGCGTGTCGCCATATCTGAACAAACCTCGACGATACTGGCTCAGCGTTCGACATAAAAACTATATGGCGTTTGAAGTGTGAGCCCAAATAAACCAGTTTGAGTGCCGATACATACTGGGCTAGGGTTGACAATCACACGTTTTATTTGCGTTATTTTTACTTTTCAAATATAACCACATAAAACATTTCAAAACAAACAGACGTTAAGTGTTTTAACAATTTTGATTGATTGCATTATATTAGCGATTAATAGTATACGGTCTTTCCGCTCTATTTAATTTTAATTAAAATCTAATTAAATGATATACCTACCTACGGAGAAATGATAAATTGTAAAAATAATACAAAAAAAATTGCCCCGAGATATATGTTGATTACAGTTATCTCGGGAATACTTACCTAGTTTGGGATTTTAAAGAAAAGAATAAAAATGTCGCTTTGTCACTCATTAATATTTTTATTAGTAATGCTTTTGAAAAAGTTGACAGCCCTAATCATTACTTACATTTAAACGCAACCCATTGCCAGAATGTGGCCATTATACAAAATTAAGGATGGATTTCATCACCATTGAATAATTCATTTATATTTTTTTTGTGAAGAATCTTCGGGAGCGAGACGGGCGCGAAAAAAATCCCGAACCACATCCGTATTTTAATGTTGTTTACCATAATTAAGACATTGAACTTTGCACCCAAGGTTGAGTTACTTTATCATATGATATGGTAGCACTATAATAATTAGTTTCAATCCTCAACATCTGGATGATGATCTGGAGGCGAAACTTTCTTTACTTTCGACGCAACACCACCGTGTGGAACCAGTTGCCTTCAGCGGTATTTCCGAAGCGATACGACATTGACACCATCAAAAGACAAGGCTACAGATACCTTAAAAGCGAGCAACACTTTCGTGATGCTTGCAGTGTCGCGGATATATATATATATATAGGCGGCGTTGATTGCTTTCTATCAGGCGACACGCTTGCTCATATGCCTCTGTATCCCATAACAAAAACCAGCTCGACCGAGGAAGTAAGACTGAGGATCATCGACGAAAAATGGTAGCATATCAATGTTTTAGTGCGTTTCGCACGGTGAGTGCAGAGATCCGAAACCAAAACGCTTGCTCGCAACTTCAGAAACCAGTTCAAAAGTTGCAAGAATCATTTATTTTTTTCTCTTTGATCGTTTATGACAATTAAATAAATTATTGTTTTCTTTCCACCTCTTTTATTTTCTTCTTTCTCTCTAATTATTTACATCTTAACCCTAAGGTAGGCAAGACATCGGGCATGTCCTTGGTATTGCGGATGTCTATGGATTGTGTTGGTTGCTTACTCTCTTAGCTTTTCATTGCTTACGGCTTAGCTGCTAGCACATTTACATATTCTATAACAAATATTATATTTTTTTGAGTTAAATGAATATTTTCTGGAGGCAAACGAGCAAGCGTGCCACTTGATGGAAAGCAATCCGCCACCCATAAACATCTGCAACACTTTGAGCATAACAGAAGCTTTACCGGGCTTTGAGGTCTGAGTAGGCTTGTATTTTTTTTAATGTACTTGATCACGATTACTTGATTACAAATATGTACATATATGAACAACATTGTTACAACTTTATTTACGGATGAATTTATTCATTCAAACAAAATATTTAATAATAAAAAGTGTCGAACTAAAATTGTTTCTCTTAAATCTTTGTCCATGTATTATTTACACAACTAGTTGGTTTGATACATATGTATATATATATTGATACATATGATACATCAAATGATACACAGATATATCAAATGATACTTAATATATAAATATAGTATAAAAGTTTATTACGTAATTTTCATTAAAGAAGATAAGAAGAAGAAGAAAAGAAGAGAAGAAGGAAGGAGTGTAAAAAGATACTTTTTTCGACCCTTTAAACCTTTATTCCCCTTCACTTATTTACATCCTTACCCTTGGTTAGGCAACGCATCTGCATTGTTCTTAGTGGTGAAGGTGAGTGGTATTTAGTGTTAACTATGTGCGGCGGAAAATGGGATGGAATCACACAATAAAGATTGAGATATGTAAGTATCTATTTTGAAGTCAAACGTCTAAATAACAATAAAGTCCGCATTAACTTATTACCAATAAATTAGAAATAATCCTTCATTTATATTCATAATAGGTGTGACAATAAATCGTTTGTTAAGGTCAAAAGGGGAATGATTTTAAAAAAATAATTTTATGTGGAGAAACCTTTTGCCATTTGTAATTTATTTCGGTGACAATCGAAATAAAGATTACAGTTTAACATAATAAACGTTCTGTGCGCAAATATTCACAACTATCATCATCATCAAGGCATTACAGCCGCGGGTGGGCTTTAGCCTGTTTCAGTAAATTTTTCCAGTTTGATCTTCGTTTAGCTTTTTCCCTCACACCGACTGTCCATGAGTCGTCCTCGACACCATCTAGCCATCTGAGCTTAGGCCTTCCGCGGCTTCTACGACCATCTAGTTTGCCGTTATGTAGGCATTTGGGTACTTTATCCTCATCCATCCGTACCACGTGACCAGCCCAACGAAGGCGTCAAATCTTAATGGTTTTGATGACGTTCGGCTCATTGTACAGCTCATATAGCTTGTGGTTGTAAAGAGTACGCCATCGCTCATTTTCCAACACAGGACCAAAGTTATATAGTATTCACAACTATAGTTAATATTTAATAACATAAGTATATAAGTAGCCAATATACTATATATTTTTTCATTCATGGTGCCAATATAAATAAAATAAAATAAGCCTAGCCTCTAAATAACAAAAAATATAAATTCTAAATAACAATAACAATAAAATAATAATATATAAAATAAAATAAGCCTTATTGAGCCTAGGCGCTCCAAGTAAGCTGTCTAATTAGCTCAGCGGCTATCGCTTACGCAGTCAATGTTCGCGGGTTTGATTCTTGACAGGATGATTTTATGTGTCACTTACACGTACAGCTTTATTCAGAGTTTGGGTATTCCGCCAATCCGCCTTATTATGTGTTATTGGTCCATTTCTACAGATACGGGGAGACCCATGCTCACCAGTGGGACATACGGGTTGTAAAAGACATAACTAGAGGTGTGTTAGGAAAAGCTCACGTCAATTGATTAATGGAGTCAGGCGTTACTTTGGGGAAATCCATTACTATGTGGACTATCAGAACTTTTACTTAACTAAGAACCGCGACAAGCAAACAAAAACAGAAAATAATAATATGTGTTTTTCTACTGGAAGAAGTGGATTTACGGGAAATTTAAGTGACTTAACGGTTGTCTTCCGTAGAGAATACTATATGCCTGATGATGCCTCATGTTGAGACGAAACACCTGTCGTTTGCAAGGTGGAAGTGGGTGTGTTTGGTGTTGTGGTTAGTGGTTAGGTGGTGCAGAGATGCTGACGGCCGTTTTTCGATAAGATTTAGCTTAAGTTCCCCGTAAATCCACTTCTTCCAGTAGAAAAACACACGTTATTAATTTTCTGTTTTTGTTTGCTTGTCGCGGATCTTACTAAGTAAAAGATCTAATTGTCCACTCACGTCAATTATTATTTAATGGTGGTATCGGACCTGTAGTGTAGAACGTTTTTTATTGCGCAAGTATTTAACAACTTCAAAAACAAGTTCAAAAGTTGCAAGAATCAGTTATATTTTTCTCTTTTATCGTTTTTATGATAACAATAAAATAAATTATTGTTTATTTAGGTTTCAATGTTGACTTTTTGGTGACCAATGTAATCACACAAGCAAAGATTAATTACATACACAATTAATTACCTATATTACACATACACAGAGAGACATAAGTATCTCTCATATTTCTATTATCCTTTTAAAATCATTATAAATTAAAAAAGTTGTCAATATAAAATATTATAGTCTAAAATATGTAAATCTGAAAAGGCTTATATTTGATGTATTATAAAATATATAATAACTTGAAATAAGGTGCAGATTTTCTTTTATAAATTAACCCTTATCAGTCGTAAGTCACTTCTCACGTGACAACAGTACTTTGTCGTTGTGTTCGTAAGTCACGTGGGAGGTGACAAGACACGACATATTAAAACTCGCTGTGTGAAATGCAGGCACTATTGCCTTATTAGTTAAATATCCGTAACAGAGCAATTGTCATTTCCAGTTATATATTATTGTCTTTTGCAATTATATTTTTATATATTGCGCCCAAAAATGAATAAAGTCAATGAAAACTGTATATGTAGCTACAACCTAGTGAGAATCACGTATAAAAAGCTAGTGACCGATAAGGGTTAAATTAAATAAATATTATCATTACATACACATACATATATGCTTACAGTACCTACTTCTTCACACACGAGCAGCCTGCGGGATGGTTACACAAAAAAACAGTACAGTGCCCTACGCGTGCAGTACAATAATGCATTCAGGAATGTAAGTTCGCTGAGGCGCATGTAGATGGAATTTATACAATAATGCTCAAACGGTGTATATCCCTTGTGCGTAGGGTTCGGGACAGTCCCAATAGGATCCTGCGGGTATTTGCCGACAGGTATAATTGTCAGTACCTGACTTATTGTCAAATGGTGCACACACTGACAAATCAAGCTTGTCTTAGGTAAGGTAGGATTAAGATTATATACTAACACAATATGGATACTAACAAAATATGACCTTGAATATTGAAATAAATGATTTTTATTTATTTATTCATTATATATTACGATAAAATGGTGGTCGAATTATTACAAAATTTAACTTAAATCCCAAGATCTAGTGAGAAACAATCAAATGTTTAAACCGACTGACATTTTTATTAAGGCAAAGTTTGAACTGTGCTTAGAATAATATATTACTTTTTTAAGCAACAATTGAATTTCTGCATGTGGAATCTAAATGTCAATAAACTGATAAATTCGATTAGAACAAGTTAAAAATGTAAATAACAAGAAAATGTCTTGTTAAGGCAAAAATAAGACAATTCGTTTACGAATTACACGTACAGTCGAAACAGAGTCGGATTAGGACTTCATAATATATAAAATATTAATAGGGTTACGTCATTGGAATAAAGAAAAATATAAAAGAATATATTTTATTTTTATATATTCACGCGTATCCCCCGCAGGGGTTAGCAAGACCACAGAGCTTAATCCGCTACCATTCATCGCAGCGAAACGGCTCTCCATTGGACGCTTCTCGCCCTCGTGAGAATCAGGACGTGACGGGTGGCGAACCACGTCGCCGTCATTTTCAACAAATTAGGTATATTAAATTCGTCTTAGTGAATCCCACGAGCCGCAAGGGAGGATGGAGATCATCCCCGGCAGAGCCCTGCATGCTGAGGTAAGGCACCATAGTACCCGGGGAAGCCCGATTCCGGGACGATCGGCACGCTTGCGACTAGGCTCGCCCCTAGCCACGCATCCATTGGCATGGCAGACCGTGGATTGACGGAGAGGAAGGGTAAGGATAGAGAAGAAAGGAAAGAGTAGGAATAAAATATAAAAAATTTACCCTAATTAAATTCGATTTGTGTAACGAAACTCTGCAAGATATGGGCACAAATAAATACCGAAGTAACTGATTAATGGAGTCAGGCGTTACTTTGCAGAAATCCATTACTATGTTGACAGTCGGAACTCCATTTGATCCTGAAGATAGTGTCGGACAGGATCTATTTTAATTTAGTCCATTTAAAATTGAACTGCTATTGCATGCATTAAAAATAACAAGTGAAATCCACAGACCTTACTTGTGTATAGGTTAATCCAGCCCTGGATCGAAATAATTAAGATAGCAAAGTTCATTGATCTTTAAGCACACATTTGTAGTCTTTTGAATACTTTTGCATGAGTAGTATACCTTTATTACCTATATTACGTTTATTATCTCAAATAATTAGGCTTTTTCCTAAATTAGTAGTTGTTAACTTTGCATATATATTCAAGTATAAACGGTTTTTTAATATAATTATGGAGACCCCGAAAACCTAGAATGCTATATTCTACTAGAGAGAGTAGATGGCACAAGACCTCGCAACTGAAGGCTTGTTTGATGAGAATTTGATCTGCCCCTGACATGCTACTATAGATACCCATTCAGGAAGCAATGCGAGCGAAGCGTGAAAGAATTGGCTGGCATGAAGTAATTTACACCAAGACGCTGTCTATCATTGTAGGTCACGATCCTCAGGATTGAGTGAACAATAAATACATTGTAACTTAAATGTTACTTAGACATAGCCGTGCGTTCGCCTGGTTATCTCTTAGACTATAAAGTTTGATCATACCTATTGCCATGTTGTAAAAAAATAAAATAAAAATACAAAATAGAGAATATCAGCAGAGTTTCTTGCGCCGTATTTTTTCCATTCAGAGGAACCTCATTGCGAAACGGTGATAAAAGCTTTATTGTAACGGATTGACGTCCGACAATTGATATGTAATTTCTTATATAGAAAATATAGAATTTGAATAAGAAGAAGATTTACTGACAAAGAAAAAGGGAACAATCTCCTTCGTGTCCTCTCCATTCTATTGCATTGTTACCCCCACCGCACCGTTCGATCATAAGTCTCCTGTGCATTCTATTCCATTCTTATTTCAACCGTATTGATTAACCTCCTTCGTGTCTTCGTGTATTGTTAAACTCTTTCGTGTAGAAGGGATCTACGTGATATTTGCGAAATCATCCGTGCTATTTTGGCACTATTGAAAGCCATTAATTCAAATGAATGAATGAATGAATGAATGAAAAAGGGAACAGTTTCTTAAACACCAATAGGCACGCTGCGATCTACTCGCTTGTGGAGTTCACAAGCGAGTAGATCGCAGCGTGTTTGTCCTGCTGTCGTCGGACTCTATCTACGATTCGATTATTCATATGATTGCATATCGTCGCGACTTACCGACAAACCAAAAACTTACCGAAAAACGGCCAGCAACTCTCCACCCACCAACCACTATACACAACACCAAGCACACACTACCACATTTCCACCTTGTAAACGACACGTGTTTCGCCACAACAAGAGTCACTTTTCGGTTGTTCCACTTCATCCAGCAGGAAAACACATTATTAATTTTCTAATATTGTCGCGAATCTTAGCTAAGTAAAACTTTTGACTGTCCACATAGCGATGGATTTCCGCAAAGTAACGCCTGACTCCATTAATAATATATAAAATAATCACGCGGGGATTCATCGACGTTTTACTCGTCAACGCCATTCATCCCACCGCCGCAATTGTATCGCTGTGTTGAGACACATTCGTAGCTATCGATTGAAATGGTAGGACGATACTATCACCGCGATAAATTCGCTTACGGTCAAGTTGGCGTCTTATCCAATCCTATTCTCATTGGTTTTTTTTTTCTGAGACAAAAGGGTAAATGAGCAGGCGTGTCACCTGGAAAGCTCCGAGGAAACGTTCGGAATAATTACCACCGCCGAATTGCTTTACCGCATAACTCGCCGTAAAGAAAAACTTCATCCCCACCATCTGGATGAGTGGCGATTTACTATAGTGCGCTTTTCTCAAAACTTCTTTCCACGCACCACCACTCTGTGGAACCAGACTACCTTCGGCGGTCTTTCCGACCCAATACGAAATTGGCACCATCAAAAAACAAGCCTACACATACTTAAAAGGCCGGCAACGCTTCAGTGACTCCTGCGGTGTCGCGGTTGTCTATGGGCGGCGTTGATTGCTTTCCATCAGGTGGCACGCTTGCTCGTTTGCCCTCCTATCCCATAAAAAACCAACGCCACCCAAAAACATCCATACCGTAGGAATTGGAGAAGCGTTGCCGGAGTTTAAAAAATTTGTAGACTTGGTTTTTGAAGGTTCAAATGTCGTATCGGTTCAGAAAAACCGCTGGATTCCACAGCTGGATTACTGTTAATGGGAAGAAGTTACCCTGCGTTAGGCAACGGACTGTAGGTAGTAAAGGCTTTACAACTCTTCAGTTCATGTTCAGGGCAGCTGTAGTTGATAGCGAAGTAGGTCACCATCAGATGATCTACTTGCTCGATTGCCTATCGCTTCCATAAAACCAATTAAATGGCGTGACTTGCATACATATTCAAGCTCGCAGAAATGTTGTCTATCATTATAAAATGAAGTCAATAATTTGAAACAGTGATAATGCAACTATCTATGCTAAACCTTCACGTAAGTTATACACATGTAGGTATTCAATGTTGAATATTGCTAGTTCAAAAATATTAGTAATATTTTTACCACGTTCCCTGCCAGACCGTTTTTTGAAGATATTATTCCTTTCAGGCCGCGTGTTTGTTAAACAAATTCCTAGAAAAATATAGCAGTTTGATCAAGGTAACATACATTGACCAAATTGCTTCTTGCTCTTTCGTGTTCCCCCATCGACCCTTTTATCCACATCCACAACATTATTTTCTTTTATCAGTGATTTTTCAATAAATGGGGTATTTAAATATAGTATGGTGTGTTTTTATTCATTTCAAAGAGTAATATAAGTTAAGTGGATATGAGGAAGTTATTGTCGTACGGGTATTAGGCTTAGATAAATCAAGTTTCTGCTTTCAAATCTAGACAACCTATACTAATAGATCGTTGTGTTTATTTATACACTTTGACCTTGAGATCGAAAAATATTTTTATTGACTACATATCTAGACTTATCTATGTATATTAACTTGTAATACAACTTTGGACACGTTTGTCGGAGAACCAACAATTGTTGGAGTAGACGAGTGCTGGAGTGGAGACCGCGAGTCTGTAATCGTAGTGTGGGACGCCCCCCTGCTAGATGGAGAGACGATCTGCGCAAGGTGGCTGGCAGAAACTGGATGCGTGTAGCCGAAGATCGGGCTAGATGGCGCGCCTTGAGTGAGGCTTATTTCCAGCAGTGGACTGCAGCGGGCTTATATTGATATTGATTGAAAGATTCCAATCACATATTGCTCTTGTTACATCCCTTTAACATAATCTGTACTTTGTGTATCCTCTTATTTTGGAATAGAGAGGCAAATGAGCAAGCTGATCACCTGATAGTAAACAATCAACTCTGCCCATAGATATCAAAAATACAAGGGGCATTACGGATGAGATAGGATAGAAAAGAAAATAAATAAGGTTTTAATGGCAGAGGAAGGAGTAGGTAATGGGAAGTCAAAAAAAAATAAGTAATATTCAATTCTTTTATTACTTTAGAACTTATTTTAGGGTGATTGTGGAATAATTTTTGTCATTCAAAAGTAAGCTTTATTTAATGTTTTCAGAAGTTAATTAAAAAAAAGCAAAATTCGTATGGAACAGGCAGGACAGAAAACAAGCCAATAAAAACTTTTGAAAAAAAAAAAGAATAATCTTATAACCGTTGTAGAGAACGCCTTCCGGCATTAAGGCTATGTACTACATTTTTTGTAAATAGAATAAAATTAATGAATAAAAATGTACTCCTTCTTTGATGTCATTTAGTAAAAAAAACCTATTCTGACAATTTTAAAGTAAAATCTTTATGACTAAGTCTTAAACCTACCATAGTTAGATATACCCTGACAACAAAAACTTATGGCATTGTTTTTAAATGTAAGCGTTAACAGTGTCCGAGGAAATAGAGTTGTCTCTTTTTCTCCTGCATTAATCGCAAACATTACTTTCTCTATCGTGCACTGGCCATTGATGCAAAATGAGTGGGCCCCACGCATTTCATGTGAAGACATTTCGCGCGTTAATCTTACTATAGGGATATATCTAACGATTTGAATGTTGGCTATTGAGTTTTGGTATTGAGAACCAATTTAAAAAATAAGACATTTTTTTATTTTTTAGATATGTCCCTAATAATACTAAAATCATATAAACAGAATCGTAAAATATAAACGTATATTGCGACATATTACATTCAACAGATAAAATATGTAAATTAATCAGACAAACAGCGCCATCTTGGGGTATTTACAAAATATCTTCTAAAACTGTTACTTTTATATAAATGTTATTTCATACTTTTAGTTTTTAAAAATGTATATTAAATCTTTTCTAATAAATCTTGATCTAAGTATATTTTAAAGTTTCAAACTTTTACCTCATCGAGTTAAAAGTCCCAAACTTTTGAAACATTTGAAAGTTGTTGATTCCCCGTCAAACTCAACGAAGATAGGTTAAATAATAAAAAAAATATATAAGTTCTCTTCTCTTATCATAAATTCTCACTCAAATTTAAACAAACAGATAAACTGATAACCGTTATCAAATTTGATACAAGTGTTTGATATAACATGCATTTCGGGATTTGGTATGCATACTTTACCACTTTAGTTCTTCACGGTTCATATATGTCCCACCTTCATCATGGCACCCATATACATGCATACATAAAGGCACGCCTGTCTCTATGCAGGGGTAGGCAGAGACCACAGATCTCCATCCGCTACTATTCCGACACATCATCCTTGCTTCCTTCACACTCATCCATCTTTTCATCCATCTTTCCTCTCACATTAATTGTAGCGAAACGGCTCTCCGTTCGTCGCCATCATTTTTTAACGAATTAGGTATATTAAGATTCGTTATAGTGAATTCCACGAGCCGAAAGAGAGGATGGAGGTCAGCCCCAGCAGAGCCCCGCATGCTGAGTTAAGGCACTATAGTACCCGGGGGAGCCCGATCCCGGAACGGTTGGCACGCCATTTTATACTGGAATGCACATTTATGCTTGCACTTTCGTATTGGATAACCCTCTAACTATTTGTCCTATACGGAAATGCGAGGCACCCAGACTCAGGATGATAAAAAGGTTGACTACCCCTGCTTTGGACCTACATATCGACGCAAAAAAGCGAAAACATAGTAAACCGATAAATGAAAATTTACCGCTGGAGTCAAAAAAATCATTTTAAATTTCTCAAAAAACTGTATCTGATCACTAAAAAAACTCAAAAAATCAACTCAAAAAAGCTTCAACGCAGTACAATTTTTCTATCAGTTGTAGAGCTGTAAGACTCAGACTATTCGATGCAGTATTTTTTTCTGATCCGAATGTGAAATAATTTTTTTTTTTGACATCTGTTTTAGTTAAAGTTTTCGTTTTTTTGCGTTGATATACATTTTCTTACATAATTCATCTTTCATTTGTTTCATTCATTCCTTACTACCAATCCGTACCTATTTTTGCGTTCGTTGTATTTCGCTATTTGCAAACAACTCTCTGACAGTTCATTTGAAATCTATGAGGACTCATAATTGACCATCACTGCAGTGCGTGTGAAATCTAATCTATCTCCTAGATAGATTAAATTTCACACGCACTGCATCTATTATATTCACATTATTTCTTATTTGTAATAATGTTTATGTCATTGAAAATATATATATATAAATTTGGCAAGAGTTACAGGCAATCATTAGATAGTTTTGCACGCAGTTTTGGCATAAAATTAAAAAGTAAATATGAATCAATTGTATCGAAAAAACGCCGACGCCGTGGTTTCCCGCACAGAAAGACAAAATACTATTTAAATTGCCTTGCAAAAAAGACCTATATAACATATTTTAAATCCCTTAATATTGTTAACTTGTTAACTGGAAAGAATTCTGACAGTAAGAATTATTTAGCTAACAGTTACTTAGCTAACATCTGCGAAACGGAAACAAAAGTAGAAAATAATATTGTGTGTTTACTAAACGACGAAAACTTCAAAAATATATTCTTATCTTCAAAGAATTATGTACTTGCTTTCAAACAAGTATTGCATGTAATTAGAAGCACTACTTTATATAATTTTAGAATAGAATTATTGCCTTACACAAAATCAAAGATATAAACTAATCAAGCACTATATTATACAAAAAAGAAACTGCTTCCTGCTTCTATCAATCATACGTTATAAATGTAATTACAACCTTTTTGGCTGAAACGACTTGATACAAGAAAGGTCACTTCAAATATACACTCAGCATATATTTTTTTGTTGCAAAATTATTCGGAAAACTTGTGAATAATGATTTAATAAGTACACTTATAAAAACAGAGGCTATTTATCTTATATTCCCACATGTATTGATTAATTAAGTTATTCCATGTATATATATATATATATATATATATATATATATATATATATATATATATATATATATATATATATATATACATATATATATATATATATATATATATATATATATATATATATATATATATATATATATATATATATATATATATATAAATGAAAATATCCCCCTTGTTATAATGAAATAGGTCCATTTCACGATCATCGTAAAGGTAACATTTCGAATACAGGAACAGTGACAGTCGATGGAGACACATGACGCCTGGCGACAGCGAAACTTATGGTTATTATTATTTTGTATGAGAGCTCTTACGCAGCCCGCGACATTGCAGTGCGGCACTTATTGCGAGCTGCGTACAAACTAACGTACAAAATACAATAATAATATCCAGTTGTGTCGCTGGCGCTGAGAGACATCTCGCTGTCGCTTCTCGCTATCGCTGTATTATAAATGAATAATCGTTACCATACGTTTTGCCTATCATGATCTATTACATTTAATTACAAATATTAGCGGACAGACAGCTATATCAGTAACAAAATACAAATTGGCGATAAAGAAATATACACACAAATGAAAATTGTGAACACGTGGGATCGAATTCGTTTCTCTTACATTTTCTTTTATGGGATAGGAAAGCAAACGAGCAGGCACGTCACCTGATGGAATGCATTCAACGCCGCCAATAGTTATCTGCAGTACCATAAGCAGTGCAAAACCGTTGCCGGCTTTTAAGAAAAGTGTAGGCTTGTTTTTTTAAGGTCCCAATGTCGTATCGTTTCGGACTCACCGCTAAAGGTAGTTGGTTTATAGAACTAAAGCCGAACTACAACTAAAGTGCTTTGAAAAGACTTTATCGTAATTTATCATATGGTTTAATATCTTATCTCTGTGAACATTACGTATTGTGATAAATAGTTAAAGGTGAAGTTAATTAAGATAAAATGTTATAAAAATTTAAATACAAAGATAAATAAGTTAATGTTTCATCTGACATGATTTTATATTTCAAACATTACTGCTTTTCTCAACCTAGATACATATATACAAATTAAGAAATAAAATTATGTTCAAATAAAGATAAATTATTTTGTATTATAATTAAAACTTTATTGCAAAGATTAATATTTATATTTAAAACATATTGATAATCGAAATATAGTATAAATAAAAAAGAAACTTTTATATAGATACATACATGTATACCTATATGATCACCTCTGTTTCCCGTAGAGGTAGACAAAGACCACATATACTCATCACTGTCTTTATTTATACAGATACGTATGTTAATTGTGAAACTTTACTTCGTACTTAATATATTTAACAAGTAAATGGAATGGTATAAAAGGATATTATAAATATGAAGTTTACATGAGAAGAAGCTCTTTTTGTTTTATTTTATTTATTATGAAGAACTTGAGCTCAACAACAAAAAAAATATAATTTATATTTAATATTTATATGTGAAATAGGAAGGCAAACAATGACGAACATAATAACGCCTGGACTATAATTATTAATTTTTGTGTACAGCATGGTTTTATATTGTAATAACAATAAAGTTTTCTTATTCAAATGTATTTTATAAAGCGACATAATAAAATTAAACAGATAAAAATTAAAAAAGCATAACAATAATTTCACGTGTCATCTATCGGCTGCTAAAGATATCCCGGAGCGATTGTTTCAGCTGGTATATTTTAATATTCAAAATATCAAATGTGTTTGTACTGTACCGAATTAATAAGGCTTAATGGATAAAGCTGTGCTTCGATCCGTTCCCAGTGTTGCCTGCGCTTGAAACGTAATAAGAGTTTTTTTTAAAAAGTTGAAATTATAACGTAATGGATTACGTAAATCACGGCGACGAAATAAAATGGCTTATACAATTAATGTAACCTAATTTGTTTTATTTTTCGCGTCAGCCGAAATGAAGACGTAAGTAGGTATTTGTTTAATTACATGCAATTACGCCATCGAAATGGCGACCATTAGCAAATATGTTAAGTCATACTTGTTTTATCGTTAAATCGTCGCAACAATCAAATGAGGTTCCGATTAATGAGATACCAATCAGTAGCATTTTTTTTCACAGCTCATAATGTCCCACCACGATTGTCCAATTCGGATTTGCAGAGTACCCGAGCCGGAATAAATATCAGCAGGTCATTCGTACCTACATTTATATCAATGTGGTAATCGAACTCGCAACTACTGATTTCGAAATCAATAGCTCTGCCACTCTGCCACTGAGCCGATTAAATCGTCATTTGGATTACTAGTTTACACTCACACACACACACACACACACACACACACACACATATATATATATATATATATATATATATATATATATATATATATATATATATATATATATATATATATATATATATATATATATATATATATATATATTACTTAATTTAATGTTCACAATTTTGGTCATAGTGGCTTCCACAAAAAAGGTAGATATATGCTGTCACGGACTTTTATTTAGAACTATTCAAGACAAACAATCCTACGGTACATGTTCTTTGTGTAACTCCAATGGTTTAGGCAGTGTACCTCCAACGGTTTAACCATGATAGCTCTCAAGGGCCAGATTTTTTTCCCACTTAATTGACATGTATCGTTATATTACGACCAAAAAAATTACATTAAATCATTACATATTGTAGCCTATATGTTATTCCGATGTATAACCTATATTACTGTAAAGTTACATCCAAATCCGTCCAGTAGTGTTTTCGTGAAAGAGTAACAAACATACATCCATACTCACAAACTTTCGCATTTATAATATTAAGTAGGAAGTAGGATATAGTTTTTTTGCAAAGGAGTTTATATCATTCATTGGTACCCAAAATTTGGAAACATTTTGTCGCCTCAAAAGTCAACGTCAAAACATGTCGATATTGAACTATGAATAATTTTTTTTTGTTTATACTAACGTCAACCAGCGTTAACAAAACAAAACATACCTACCAATTTTAAAATGAACCGCGGACTTGGTTCACACAAAGCCCTGCCTGCATCTTTATCTCTAAGAGAAATCACACTCATATACGCCGAATCACTTTGTTCATTAAAATGTGAATACCAAAGGTTATTTGTAAAACTTTAGTCAGCTTTGTATTAATTGTGGGACCTTGCCGAGAATCAGACAATTAACTTAATTATCATTGACTTTTTGTAGGCAATGAAATTATAATATAATATGAAAAAGTATTTGTTTATGTATATCTTTATAACGACGCAGTAAATCGAAAACGTTGTATATGACAGAAAAATACTTCGTCGAATGGTCTGTGTCTCACAGCTCTAAGACCAATAGAACATTTTGTACAGCGTTGACTTCTGTTTTTCAGTGATCAGATACAGTTTTTCGGAAACCTTAAAACTTTTTTGGTACTGGTGGTAAGTTTTCGTATGTATAATCGAAAACGAATAATGGCCGAATCGGTATGTTTCAGAATGAGTCAGCCTTAGTGAGATCTAAACTTTATTTTTTTCTATTGAGATCTATTATCATCATCATCAACAACAACAATAGCCTGCGGCAGTCTATTGCTAGACATAGACTTCCCCCAAGAAGCGCCACCTAGCCCGATCTTTGACTTCAACCATCCAGTTTTTGCGGGGGGATGTCCCACACTCACTAAGTTTGCCAAGACACAGTTTCCACTCCACAACTCGTCTACTCCATTGTTTGTGATTGTCGGTCCTCCGAGAAAAATATACTATGCTCCATCCAAATTCACTTTGTAACTATTTAAATAAATAAATGTTTCTGACAGAGTATGGCTTCGTTATTTACGATTTTTATTCATGTGTACAGTCAAAAGTTTTACTTAGCTAAGATCCGTCACAAGCAAAACAATAACAGAAAATTAATAATGTGTGTTTTTTGTGCTGGGTGAAGTGGATTTATTTGGAACTTAAACCAAAAACTTACCGAACATCGGCCATCAATTCTCCACCCACCAACCACTATACACAACACCAAACACACATTACCACTTTTCCATCTTGTAAACGACACGTGTTTCACCCCAAGACGAGGCATTTTCAGGTATAGTAGACTCTACGGAATATAAATTTATATAATACTAAAATATTATTATAAATAATATTTTTTTTAAACTTAAATAATTCAGCGGTATTTTAGTTTATTTAGAGGAATCTGTTTAATAAAAAAATTGATAACACGTCATTCGATCCTCGTAACTCTTATTGTAATAGCATATAACTGGCATATAACTGAATGTTCTAATATAATGTAAATGTACATAGATTACTAACAATAACAATAAAAATTTTGGGGTTTATCCTATTTTAAATGTCTGTGTTGTTTTTAGGTTAATCGTGTCTTGTCCATTCTACGTGTCATTGGCGAAATCATCCATGATATGGCACATTGAAAGCCATGAATTCAAATAAATGAATGAATATAGTATGGACCACTTTATTATCACGCCCTGATAAAAATAATCAATGGACACATTATCTAAAACCAGGGTCATCAATATATTCTGGGTTACGGTTAAACCCATGTGCATATTGTTGACATTCTATACACGTGTGTGGTAAAACATCAAATAAAACACAACGTAGTAATGATTAAGTGACACATTTTTCTTTTATAATATTTTACAATTTATGGCATTTATTTACTTTTTTTGCACACCCCATGTATATCACACTGCTGGATAAAGAAGGATATTAACCTACTACTCTTATCCAATGAGCATTTGTGGCGTACCGAGACTCAGATTATCGGGTAAGCTATACATATAAAATTCATAGTTATCCCGATGCGGAAAGCGACACCGCGACCATTGACTTCGAATGTAACTTCGCATCTAAACCATTTAGATATTGAAATTCAATAAGGTTCGGTTCAGCTATTTTAATAATCCTGCAACTGTATCAATATATGTATATTTTACATCTGGTTATATTTAGGAGTACTTCCAAAGAGTTTTAAATCACTAATAGGAAAAATGTTATCCCCGCCGTCTAGATAAGTGAAGATTTATGTGGATAAGCCGACATTGGAACTTTCGGAAAACAAGCCTATACATTATCCCACACTTCTGAGAAGCCGGCAACGCTTCCGCAATGTCCGTGGTGTTGCGGATGTCTATGAAGCCGTTGAATGCCTTCTATGCTCTTCAGGCGATACGCTTGTAAATATAAACAATAAAAAACTAGTATACATAAACAATTTTCAACTGTGAGTAGGCAACCCTATTAGCATGGCTATAGCAATTTTTTTCTTAATTATAATCGTCTTTGAGTACAACAACAGTTGTACAAAACACTACTTTAAAGATGTTGTGAACTGATTAATGGAGTCAGGCGTTACTTTGCGGAAATCCATCACTATGTGGACAGTCAAAAGTTTTACTTAACTAAGATCCGCGACAAGCAAACAATAACAGAAAAATAATAATGTGTGTTTTCCTGCTGGATGAAGTGGATTTATTAGGTACTTAAACCAAAAACTTACCGAAAAACGCCCAGCAACTCTACAACCACCAACCACTATACACAACACCAAACACACACTACCACTTTTCCACCTTGTAAACGACACGTGTTTCGCTCTACGGAAGACAACTGAAAAGTCACTTTTCGGTTGTCTTCCATAGAGTCTCAGAGAGTTTTTGTTGATTTAAGTTCCAAATAAATCCATTATTAATTCATAATCATTATTAATTTTCTGTTATTGTTTGCTTGTCGCGGATCTTAGCTAAGTAAAACTTTTGACTGTCTACATGATGTTGTGAACTTTTAATCAAATGTTTTAAAATAGTAAATTTTCAAAACGCACATCGTCACCGTGCATTTCACACATCGAATTTTCATATTACCAATAATCCATATTGGTAGTGAACACAAATGTGTAATGTCAACACACTGCACATGATTACGTCATATGGCATAAGGATACTGTTAGGGCTGTCAATTCACGTGAAACTCGGAATGACGCGGCAGTTTTTTTATAACCGAGCAAGCACATGCTTGTCACGTGAAAGAAGATCATCGCCGTCGATAGATATTCTAAATACCAAAGGCGACACAAATTCGTTGCCGGCCTTTGGTGAATGCATACAAAGTTTCAATCCCCCAAAGTGTGGAGTAATAGCGTTCTAGTACTGCGCATTATTCTAGAAACTTCATGCGCACAAAACCTTCCTGTGGAGCTAGTCATCATCTACAGCGGTGTTGCCGAATCGATACGATATTGGAACCTTTAAAAACAAGCCTACACATTTTTCAAATGGCTCCTGCCGACATGGCTCCTGCAATTCCTCTAGCTCTGCGGATGATCATGGGTGGCATTGATTGCTTTCCATCAATTGACACATCTGCTCGTTTACCTTCCTATCTCATAAAAAGAACCTCGTCTTTTAAATGCCCCAATGTCGTGATAGATGTGGAAAACCAGGGATAAGTCGTTCCATACTTGCACTGTTCGCAGTAGAAAATTGCAATTTAATCACACAGTGGTAGACTGCCTACCATCTAGATAGTGGGAATAGAATTTGAAGGGTCATTCGATAGTCATAACAGATTCCTCAAATTCGCCATGAAAATTCTAAAGATACAAAAGATAATACAACTCTTAGTACTGATAATGAATCGAACCTATCGGAAATGTGCCATAGTTTCTCGAATTCAGAAAGAATCATTTATTTAATCATCATTATCATTAATAGCCCGCGATACTCCATCACTGGAGATAGACCTCCAAAACGCACCACCTCGTCAGAACTTCGAAAACACGCATGTAATTTTTACCAGCCAACCTGTATAGATCGTGCTCTATTTAGCAGGGGGGCTTCCCACACGAAGTTTACCACGACGCGGTATATGCTCCCGTAGGTACTTGTCTACTTAAATATTATTAGTCCAAAACCATTGTATACTGGCATATTTTATATGATAATACTATTTAAAAGATAAATTCGAACGTTTACTTATTCTGTAGCTAAGTAAACAGGTATAGGAGGATAAATAAGTTTATGCTTGGGGCTATTATAATTTATATGCTTACGTAATTTGTAGATTTATAAACTGATTATTAAGTTAGTTACTAAGGTGAAGCATGAGGGATCTGGGCCTAGCAACAACCAGTAAGTTTTAATGAGCTTATACAGATTTTATATTTACTTGTAATTTGTGTGTGTATATATATATATATATATATATATATATATATATATATATATATATATATATATATATATATATATATATATATATATATATTTTGTTTTTACAAAAACAAAAGCATTTCTACAACAATTAGAAAACAAACAATTAGAAAATTTAAAACAATCTACTACTTTTTTTATTATTTAAATTCCTCATTTTTAAATTTAAAAAGAAAGCAACACAATATAAAACGTTATATTATAAAAAGTTTTATTACATTAGTGATACATTTATTTATCTATGTATCACTATATATATGTATATATATATATATATATATATATATATATATATATATATATATATATATATATACATATATATATATATATATATATATATATATATATATATATATATATATATATATATATATATATATATATATATATATATACTGGTTTCTAAACAAGTAAAAGTTTTTCAACTTTTTTTCGCGGATCTTATCAAAGTAAGTTTTGACTTTCCATTTTAATAAAGGATTTCCTTTAAGTAACGCCTGACATCATCAGGTAATGAATATCTACTAAGGTACGTACGTGTAATGTATGGTATTGGTGAAATCGTAAATGAGCCTTTATCGTTCACACACTACAACGGGAGCCATTTTGAATTTTAGCAATGTCACGCTACGATTCGACTTTCGTTATTTCCACTAACTTTTGCCCCGACGATACCGTATTCGCTATTTAATATGCAAATCATATGTTTAATAAGTGAACCGATTAGTTCGTGAACATTTTTGACGCGTAATTTGTAAATAAAGTATCTCCAGCGGTGTTTACGAACCGATACGACATTGGAATTTTCAAAAAACAAGCGTAGACATTTCTTATAGGGCGGCAACGCTTCTACATGTCTATGGCACATCGACTATGGGCGAATCACTATGGGCGGCGTTGATTGCTTTTCAGTCAATGATTGTAAGGTGCCCGTTTTTTTTGCAAAAGAGTTTATACGTACGTATATTGATTTACTAAATTTTTAGGTGAAACATTACATATTGGCTAACGGTCAGTACATGATACACACACACATATATTTGACAATCGTTAGGGTCAATGGTTAAAGTACCTTGTTTAGCGAAGGGTTTGAATAAAGGACTAAAAAAACTAAAAAAAGGACTAAAAAATTCTGACTCTTTGTAATTTGTGACTATTTTGTCTCCAAAACACTTCAACCAAGTTCTTCACCAATTGTAACGAAAACAAAGGAATCCCCACTGATTATAGAAATATTTTTTGAAGAAAAAATGACTTCAGTAGGTATTTACACACATACAAAACTCACACACCAAATACATTACTTGCACTGTGAAATTCTTATCATAGAATAGAGCCACGCGAATTTTTCCCTGTAGATATCGTAAAAGGCGAATTGTGCAATAAAGACACAGTGCATCGGCAGTAGAATCTGAGTAATAAAAACCAAATTGCAATCCCCAATTCGCCTGTGGAATGTGGAGATTATGGCAACACCCCTCGATTGTTTAGCAGTGAACAATTATGGCCAGATAATGTTAATGTATAATAGTTTTTAAATATACATATATAGTTGACCAATTGGTTCAGGAGCGGGGTCCCCCGTCCACGGAGTCAATAGTCGCGAGTTTGAATTCTCCATATCGGAATAAATATATGTATGGCCTACAGATATTTATTCTGAGTGATAACCACGCCAATCCGCATTGGGCAAGCGTGGTAAATTAACGTCCGTTCCCTCCAGTAATGGGGAGGCCCGTGCGTAACTGTGGGACATATATGGGCTGTGAATATAAATATGAATAATTAAAGTTTTTAAATATAATTCCTTTCCAGCCACCACTTCTGGAAATAAGTTATTGTAGTCATATGATAAAATATATTATCATATCCATATTTATAAATTAAACAAAAAAAGGAATAAGGCTCATAATGAAGGATTTTATATAATTTATAATAATTTTGGCATTTACCGTTGTAGAAAAAAAAAACTAAAAACGTAATAACAACTCTGTTTTTCATATACAACCCATTATCACAGCCACGTAATAAAAAAAATTGACACGAGTCTATGGTTGAGACCAGCTTACTTAAAAGTTGTGACAATGTTTTCAAAGAAATATTAAAAACAATTTGTACATACGACGCCTGGTTGATTATTCACAAACCAGTTATTTCAAACAAGTAGGCACATAAACTACACATTAATTGATTAAAGGAATTTGTCATACCTAAACCTTTATAGGTGATCTAGACCATTTATTTATCCTGGCAATAAATATCTATCCTATCTTGCAAATGCTTTTCGCTCTTCTCAATGAAATTTCTTAACAATATCTGGGCAATAACTTTTTTGACAAGAATGTCATGCCTAAGCTTTCATAGCACCTAATTATCAAAATTCGTGAGTCCATATAACAGGAACAACAGAATAACCAATTTCCTTTTATAGTTTATGAAGTTTTTATTAAACTATTAGGTTATTATACTTTTTATTTTATATCTTTTTTATAGGTTTTATAGTATTAGTATACTTATAGTTTCAGTAGGTTTTATACATTTTATAAGTATTTTTATTATAGGTTATTATACTTTAGGTATAGAAGAAGTATTTTTTTGAAGTAAATACGAATTATTTCATCGGATACGCCTTAAATCCGATTATCCGTTAGATGGCATAAAATGTGAAAAATATTTTTTTTTTCGAATTAAAAATTCTCAGAATTATAATGATTCTGATACTTAGGTATAGGTAAAATATAGATAATCTAAAGCATTTGTAAAATACATATATGAGATAATTGTTACATAGCAATTGTCTCATATATGTATTTTATCTTGTAAACGTTGTTCACTAAATTTCAATTACGATAAAATACTTGAACTTATGTGAATTACGACTTTTTTTAAAAAAAATTATCATACAACCGTTGTAAGCAATCTACACCATTTGACTAGGCACGGATAAATTTTTCATATAAGTTATCTTACAAATGTTGTTCGCTATTTAAGTAGTCTTACAAAAATACTTCTACTAAATCTCAACCACAACGTTATAGAAAAAAGATTGGAATATGGAGTCATATATGACAACTATTAGATACACTATATATATTTATTTATATTAATGCAAATAAAAAGCTTTGTACCCCTTTTTAAGCACGTTATGTGTACGGAGAAGTGTGAGATTTAGCATAGTTGAAATTAACATGGAGAAGGAATATAGCACATACATAAATACAAAAAAAAATTAATTAAAAACAGTCCAATTTCGAGTAGGTACTGAATGACCGCTAGTATAATGTTGATCGGTCTGCGAGTATTAAAGTTGGTAAATATCATGTTGTCATGACTTACCTGATTCGTAAGTACATCTATGACTATGTAAGCGAGGTAAACTGTTTCCTCCTCGTCTGATCCCAGGGCTGCGCCCCCGAGCCCAGCGGTGCGCACATGGAGCGCGCACACCCAGCCTCCGCTAATCATCGCGCCATACACTGCGCAACTTTACGGTGACAACCCACACTTGCTGTCAAACTGTCAGAGTGCTGCCCAACACGAGTCTATATTATGTTGAGATGAGTTCACAATCGCATACTAATCAGACATCCGCTTTCTAACGGGACACTGTCGGAAACCTTACCGCGATATGCAGCCGGTATTCACTGTTTGTTTTAAACGTCGGACACTTTAGAAACGCGGTGGTTACCCAACGCAGAAACTGGCGTGCGGCGCGGGCAGCGATTTACCGCTATGCGTCTACGTAAGCCGTTTCCGTGAGTGAAAATCTGGAATCAACTCGGCGGCAACATCACATCGGCAGGTACACGAATTCTCGCCGAAACGGAGTCCATTGGCCGGCGACGGGTTGCTTTCGATAGAACCGATTCGAAATTCGAACGTCAAACGCTCAGAATCATTGTTTAATACGTATAATTCTATTACACTGCGATTCGTTCGCGGATTTTTCAACGTTGTATATATATGTATATATTTGTTGATTTTAAAAAAGGAATGCGCGAGCCACAGGCGTGTCCGCGTTGGTCGGAGGTACGACTGAGTGCGGTACACTCGCCCCCTGTTGACAGTGCGCAGGTAAACGCCAGGTGAGCGATGCGACGTTGCCAAACCGCACATTATCATTGATGATGAGATAGCTGCCGCTTCTACCATTGAAGTTCACGCGCCGTTGGCAACGCAATAAAATACAAAATTTGCCAGCCCAATTATACTCTATACACATAAACTATAAGGTAACTAACTCTTTAATGAATTATACACAATATCACTGTTCTAATAGAACCTTAGACGGCCAGCTTTTAATTTGCATTTTGTTGTCCGTTGCGTGCCATACATATCTGAAATTTTACTTTCAATTCAACCAGCAATACCTGAGTATGTAAGGGTCGGACTTAGGACCTGAAGTCGTGAGTTCATATCTTCCATTGTACTTTACAGATAGATGTATATACCTATCAAACAGAAGAAAATAAACTTAATAAAGTAAGATAAACATTTTTCTCTTTTTATATTATATTATATATATATATACTGTATAATGTTTTAAATATGCTAATATCATCAGATATTCGTATTTATATTATTACATAATATATGTATATATTATGTATTTGTATATATGTATTTATATACATATACACACCATACGTAATACATAAACTTTTATAAGTATAAATATATAATTTCACCTCATAACTGTTATAAATAACATTAATAATACACTAAAGAAATAATTTTAGAGGAAATTATTATTAACTAACTCATGGATTAAAAGTGCGTGGAGTAGAAAGTGAGTAGAAAATTGTAATTAATTTTTATCTTTACTTGTATTATATAATAATTAATATAAAAATATCAATCGCATTCTTGAAATTTATTCATTACTTTATGATGTCAATTAAGTAATCAAACTATGATGAAATCGTCAAGTAACATAATTAACAAGTTCCAATGTAAGGTCTAATCACGTTGCGTCTTTACTGAACAGTGCGCGTTGCTATTGACATTTGTAGTCAATTCACATGACAAACACGCCTTCATTTTGTTTCACAATACTTCTAAACCTTAATTGACTTATTTTACAAAAAAAACGCCATAATTAAAAAAATGGCCTACATTTCAATATTTTTATAGCCCACACAGTGGCGTAGCGAGCTTAACTCGCGCCCGGAGCACAATACCTTTTTAGCGCCGCCCTCCTCCCATTCGAAAACCATATAATATTATATGTAAAATATAATTGCAAATAAATAAATAAATATCGCAAATCAATAAACCTTTTTAAAATAACAAGCAATAATAGTTATACAGCATTTTTTGTTTTACGCATTTGGCGCCCCTTTATGAGTAGCGTCCGGGGTAAGATGCCACCCTTGCCCCCCCCTCGCTACGCCACTGAGCCCATAAATGTACATAGGCAGGTAGAGTAAGTGCGCCAAATATTGTCCATATTTAGCATATTTTACCATAAGGTTTATCTCAAATAAATCTCAAATTTTTAAAGTGTAATTAGTCTTATTTATTTTATCAATATGAATATCAATATCAGCCTGCGGCAGTCCACTGCTGGACATAGGCCTCACCCAAGGCGCGCCACCTAGCCCGATCTTCGGCTACACGCATCTAGTCTCTGCCAGCCGCCTTGCGCAGATCATCGTTCCATCTAGCAGAAGGGCGTCCCACACTACGTTTGCCGAGTCGCGGTCTCTACTCCAGCACTCGTCTACTCCAATAATTGTCGGTTCTCCGACAAACGTGTCCAGCCCAGTGCCACTTCAGTCTGCTAACTTGAAGAGCAATGTCGGTGACTTTATTTTATACCTTATTTTATACTTTATTTATTTTATACATTTCTCTAATTATCTGGTATTAATAACTAAAACTAATAATAAAACTTTTCAAAAATTTCAGAATCTTAGTAATAATCAACATATATTAAAATATATAACTTTTTTTACATGTGCAATGTACACAAGTATGTAGTATAAGTGCGGTAAATATGGACTACCATAAGGATTTCCTCAAATAAAACTTTTAAAATGTTATCAGTCTTATTTATTTTAAACATTTCCTTAATTATCTGGTATTAAAAATTAATAATAAAACTTTTTAAAAATTTCAAAATCTTAGTAATAATCAACATATATTATTTAAATACATATATATAATTTTTTTGCATTTGCAAAAATAAACACAAATTTGACCACATGGTTTCAAATATTGACTATGGTCACTTTGGTTCAAAATAAAAGAAAAAAAAATAGTCTAAGTTTACATAATATTTAAGGACCACCTATTGGTTCATTCATGGTAGTAGTCGGCACTTTGGTACACACCAAAGCGCCGTCTACCACCATAAATGAACCAATAGGTGGTCCTTAAATATTATGTATAAAAAGCTTAGGGTTTACATGATGATTTCCGTCGACAGTCAGAGTTTCAGTTTCAGAGAAGTTCATTATTAAATTCAGATTCCGGAGTTTCAATAGTCCCTGTCTCGGGTGAGCTGTTATCGTTTTTAACATTAACCGGTGTGATATTGCGTGATGGGTCATCAAAAGATTCTTCTACTAATGGAAAGTCTTCGTCAATAAAGTCTTCAAAGATCTTAAAAAATATTTCTGTTTACTTGATATATTCCATGTGTACGAAAATCGTTAATGACCAGTTCTACACGCTGAGCTTTTATGTAGACCTGACCAAATAGTTCCGTAATGTCATAATATGTTACTGCTTGAAGTCGCATCTGTACCCGTATGCAAATTTCTTGCATACGGGTACAGATCCGTGATTTTACCCATTGTCACAATAACTTATATTTGTTGACTTTATGAGCTTAGACAGTTAGGTAAAAAATTAAATCGTGTGTGGACGAAAATGAAAAATGGCTACCGTGGATACATAATTACGTGCTGCCTCACTGAAATCGAATGAAGGGCAACGGGAGAGGCGATGCTTACTGTGTACAGACTTTGATTCAATACAAGGAACGTCTTTTGAGCCGGTAGTCCATATTATGTGACCTGTCCATGTATGGTGCACTCTGTTTTGCTTAGCCCGCGGGCTTTCAGCCCGCGGGCCCTGAAATCGATAAAGCTGTTAAAGCCAATAGGCTACCAGCATTAACATCTTCGAATCAATCAATCTGTTTTGGTGTACTCTATGTCTCATTGTTGAGTGCTAGGATTTCAAATTTTTTTTACACCGAGTATGTTTCATGTGTCATTGAGCGATATATTATTTTTAAATTTATTTTTTGTTGATTATTTAAAATACGTATAATTTCTGTACCTTTATTTTACTATTTTGTGATATCTATTCAATAAAAAATATAACAAACAAATATATCTATATTAATAATTCTTCTTTTAATTCTAAAAATATCTGTAAAATAATATATAATATGGCCTGATTAAGAAGGTTGTGTATGGCTAGTTTAGATACTTTCAACGCCATCTGTCGGCACTAAGACAAACAAAGGTCTTCTATAAACAGAATGCAATGCGTGAAGGTAACGTTGATAATTGAAGCGAGATGTAATTGGATTTTCATTCACAGCTCATATGTCACACTGTATGATACGGGGCTGCCCCATTTCTGGAGGAATTAATATGAATGGTCGGAATAAATACCTGGAAAACTTCACAACTAATATAAAAACCTCGTTGCTGTATTATAAGGCCGTTCATATATTGTATTTATCCCGAGTATAACCTGCGACCATTGAGTCCGAAAGCAAATACTTTGCCACTGAATTATGTAGGTCGTAGAGAAAGGTCCTTAAGTTAGAATTTTTTGAAGATTGACAGTTAAACTTATAATACTTTGTTAAGATCTACGAAATACAATATCAAGAATACAAATCAGTAAAGTAATACTGTGTGTTGTGTTTGTGTGTACGTGAAGAAGTGTTTAGAGAACTTCTTACCGAGAAACATACAATATCACTTTTGACGTTGTCAACGTTGGTACCAATATCGAAATGTTGGAAGATTTGCTGACTAATTATATGCTAGGTAGGTAACTATATTATCCGGTTCGTGTTCCGAGATCTTAGCAAAGTAAGTTTCTTAAAATGGTCAAATCTTTTTAATGGGCTTCCGCAAAGTAACGTCTGACTCCACCAATTATACCTTGGTTTATTTTATTCTCGTCCATAAAAAGTAAAATGCAGCCTAATAACAACTTATCTCTAGTCACAAACTAAGTGTAAGCACTAAACGTGTTGAGTGTATGCGCAAAAACACAATACTTTTTCGTCCTAACTTATCTATCCTAAAGTCATACTTTCTTGGTGCTGAAATGTTGATCCGCGCAGTCCGTCTGCACCACGCTCAAAGTCATTCAAACGATTACAGAGGTTTTTAGAATAAAAACCGTAAGGAAGTATGAATACAGGATAGATTTGTTCTACCTATGGACATGACCGTAAACAGAGGGTAGTTGAAGGACTTTGACACTCCCCGAAATTCCTTAGGGAACCGACTATTGTCATACGTACTCAAAAACATTTTCGCCTCTTCTGAAAAAGTATCATATATATATATATATATATATATATATATATGATATACTTATATATATATTATAGTTGTTATTTGTTGTCTTTGTTTATATATTCGACGCCTATTCCCCGCAGGGGTTGGCAGACGACCGATCTAGAGCTCCATCCGATTATTCCGAAATGCGGGAATCGAACCCGCGACCATTGACATCCGCGTGGTTCGTAAAGGGCCCCGCCACTGAGCCAATCAGTCGTCGCTATATATTATATATATATATATATATATATATATATATATATATATATATATATATATATATCAATGTTTTGTGTCCGACGGGTGACATGTCTATCCAAAATACGTCTGTCGAACTATTTTATAACTATTTTATATTTTATTTTTTTTACTTTTGTTTTATAACAATTTATTTCTTTAATATTAAGAATGTAAAAAAATGTAATATAATATGAAAAGTTTTAATGCATTAGTGATACATTTATAAATGTATCAGTACCTTACTCCGCCCGAAGTAAGTTTTTTTCGCTCGGCCTTGGCTATAGAAAGGGTTACACTAGGAGTTGTATGATAGTATCTATCGGAGATATGATTTGAAACGAAGATATCCGCAAAATTCTTCACAGACGTACGTACCTCTTTCACTTATTAAACCGATGGCAATGGGTTGTTCACGGTTTTCGGTAGGTAGGTAGGTATATTGGATTTTACGTGTTCCGTTGAGTCTATAAACACGCTGACAGCGTGTGCATTGTGTAACCTGAATTAAACCGTCGAATTAAAAGTTCAAAATTGGTGGTCAAGGCGTTCGACTCGCCACCTCGTCGTCATTGCAAGGTAAACTATTCAGGCTCGCGTCGCTTTCACACTAACTGTAGGTTTAAATACAAAAACCTTTCCTCTTTAAATAAATATTTTGTAACAGTTTGCACCAGTGCCGTAGATACTGTGGCGTGCCCGCCGTTCTGCTTACGGTGGCACCCGGGATCTTGCAGGGCTTTTTTATCTTCAAATAAAATTCTTCAAAACAATATTAATTTATTCTTCTTGTTTTCAAATCATAAGTACATTTATATCATATACATATTTATACTTTATTATATTTTATTAACATTCATTACATTAAAATATTTAATTTACATTTTATATTTTAATATACAATTTCAATTTTTATACCGGAAGGATGACATGACTATTCAAAAGATGTCATACGAACTAATATTTTGTTTTAATAGAAAACAATTTATTTCTTTTTTATTTCAAACTTTAAATAACGAATTTAAAAAGAAATACTATTATATAAAAAGTTTTATTGCATTAGTGATACATTTATTAATGTATCACTACGGTACCAATAAACTGGCGGGACGGACAAAATGCCAGAGGCTCTCAACATAAAATTTAATTCCTTAAAGTTGGTTTTAAATTAATTATATTTTTTCACAGCTCATATATGTCTCACAGCTGGACCTTTCCATTTCCGACAGTGACTTGCTTGCTTGTTTACCTACTTCACCCGCAAAAAATAATTCGGCTTGACTTTGAGTTCTGGGACACCCTGTATATTGAGATACAAAATGTAAAGTAAAAAGTGTTAATAAAATATGATAAATTATAAGATATTATATAAATGCACAATGCAACGCAAGAATAAATTAATATCATTTTGTAGAATTTTATTTGTAGAAGCCCCTTAAAGAACCCCGGTGTCGCCGTAAGCAGCTCGGCAGGCACGCTACAGTAGTCATATGAAGAGGAAAAAGAAATAATGAAAGGGGAAAGGAATTGGGTGTCCAGCACTCACCGTACAAAACGCGATAACCATCACAGAATATCGGCTTCAAGTGGTAGCATACTGCTGTTACCACGCTTCGTATGGTGAACTATACCATTATTAAAAAAAACTATCAGAATTTATCACACACACACACAATTTGTAAGTTCAACGAACTCTCCGTTTATGACTTGTCGCATTTGTCGACACAAATTTGGCGACTCCTTTCTTTCTTTCTAGCTTTATTCCGTTCTAAACTGGTTTGGTTATTAACCTCGACCATTTGAACGAGAACTGTTACCAAAAATCGACTAAAATTGTGCAGCTTAGAGAAGGAAGTTAGTTATCTGTATGAATTAATGAATCCTTTATTAATGACACTGTTTATGTGTATGTACATACACAACATTCTGAGAAAAAAGTGAATTGACAGACTGAATAATTGCCACAACAGTTTAAAAAAAAGAAGAAGAAGCAAACAATATAATAAGTACCTGTGTAGTACTATGATGTCATTAAAAAGCTCTCACTCAGCATAGGGCGTGACTATCGATATGGTTAGATCGTCAGGAACTGAGTTTTAGTGACGTTCATTGAGACACTAATACGGTGGTATGTAATATAACAAACATATTATGCAATGTATACATTTATATATAACATAGATAGGTACATACATAATATATGTATATATTATATGATATTTCATTGATTTTCTTTTTGTTTTTAGTCCCCCCTCATACTTTAAGGGCCCATCACCTCGCTTGAATGATTACTCAGCTTAACCTTTATATAAAGCATAAATATATTATTTACTGTTACCAGGCATGTGCTAAAACACTTCGATATCATCATCAATACAGCTATAACTCGCTAGACATTGGCTCGGAAGACTCCTTCAAAATTAATAGGTAATGCTGTAATTCCTACGTTTCGGTAGATTGGGGATCGCAGTTTTCTTTATATTCTAAAATCGACGCTATTGCCCATCTACTCGTATTTACTTCCATGATCATCTCGTAACATACCCACGGCAAGAAACGTGTCCTTATTCTATTCCAGGAAAACCTAACACAATTCATTTGAGGTTAAGGAAAGGCAGTTAAGCTAAGTATATCTCATCTTTCAGCATCTTTTATCGATTTCACGATTGGAAGTGCTTCGAAAAATAATTCCGGCCGCTGAATACCACTAGTGCCGCAGAGAAAAGTTTGACCCACACCATCTGGATGAATGGTGGTCCGGTACGGTGCGTTTTCCCCGAAACTTCTTACCGCGCACCACCAACCTGTGGAGCCAACTTCCGAACCGATACGACATTGAAACATTCCAAAAACAAGCCCACACATTTCTTTAAGGCCGGTAAAGCTTTTGCAATGCTTATGGCATTGCGGAGGTCTATGGGAGGTCTATGTTTGTTTGCCTACCTATTCCATAGAAAAAAAATTATTTCATTTTGGAGTAGATACGATTCAACTAACTACTAGGTACTTAAACTTTATTTACAAGTATGTTTTCATATATCTAATATGACCAAGGACAAACAATAAACATAGAAACAAGTATAAAGTTGATTATAAATTAGTCTTAATTATTTTAAACCAAAATAAATTTACAATTCGTTGAATCTTACAATTAACCAACCTACATAATAAATTACAACATATGTAAAAATTAAAAAATAAGGTATTATACAAAGATAAAATCACTTAATTTATTAATATACAATAAATTATAGCAATTGTAAGTTAAGATTTTTTTTTATCTGAAATCAAGTTGTTTACTCAACGGCCTTTGTATCTTCCTCGAGCGGACTGGTTGGTCGGACCTCAGTGACGAAAATCGTTTGCCAAGACGCTATGTCCACTTCAGCTCTAGTCTCCTCCAACGATATTCGGCCCTGAAAATGACTACCCTTTGCTAGTTTGCAGAAATACAATATCAGACCAGATGCAAAATTATATCTGAAAGAAAAACTCCAGGTATAGCCCTCTCCATAGCCAAAGCTGAGCAAGCAACTTACTTAGGTCTAGACCATAGAGAGTGAATAATAAATTTATTTTAAAATAAAATAAGCGTATATATATTTCGATTAAACTTGCTGACTACTATACCCTTTTGTATTTCAAAAAAGTCTAAAGTATTTATACTCTAAATACTTTAAATGGTGGGTTTCTTAAGGCGTTGCGAGTGGTGGTTAGAGCCCCCAACTACCCTCTGGCTAAAGTCATGTGTATAGGTAGAAAAAGCCTTCTAAAAAACCATAACATAACACTTTACTTTCAATAGATATTTTATACGTTTTAGTTTATTCAAAAGATTTTTAAAACCAGTTTGAACCGGTTCCATTGCCCCTGATGTTAATCTAAATTATATTTAGTTTCGGAATCACCGTATCCACGCTTTTCGAATAGGTATGGCCAACACTTCGTTATGGTTTATGATCACCGAAAACTAAATAGGTATTATTTACATATCTCTTAAATATTATCAAACAAAATGTTATGTAAAGACAAATTAATAATATATCTAGTAGTGGGCGCCTACTGGTAGAAATTCGATAGTAATTCATTATTATTTTAATTTAAAAAAAATTAAAAGGGTTACATAAAAAGTCATTATACCCTTTTTAAAAACATTTCGCGTGAATCCAAATTGATCCCGAAAGCAGTAGCTTCGCAACTGAACCAATAAGGTCTTCAACCATAATAAAAATCTTATATTCTGATGAAATTTAACATATTCAAACCAGTGATATTTCCTTACAAGTCTGTCAATTCATGCTTCTGATAAAAACAATTATTATTGTCAAAAACAATTACAATTTTTTTTTTTGTCAAAAACCTTTTAGATCATTGACTGTTAAAAAACTAAGTAAAAAAAAACATTTTAATATTACTAAATCACTTGTTACCTTTTGATTCATGCTTTTGATAAAAATTTGCCATTTACTTTTTAATTTTGATAATTTTAGTAATACAATTTGTAAAACTGCTGTATTGGTAAATACGAAGTTTATATTTATTTACCAAACGTCATCTAATTGCGTAGATTGGAACAAATCCAGAAACGCACCGCCTTCGTGATCACGTCATCCGATTGGTTCGTCGAACTACAAACTCCAAGATGGACGCCCACCGCTCAAATTACTGCCACATGTGACACAATTCATTCCAGACGGTAAACGATTGACCCATTTATACCTACAAAACTATCCTATGTAAGTATAGTATTCGTTGTCTCTATAAATATGAAGTTTCTTTTTTAATTAGGTTTGACAATGAATAGGCTCTGTGGTAGAACACCGCTTTCGGGATTAGTGTTCGCAGGTTCGATTCCCGTGACGGGTTAAATATATATACATTTCGGTGCAACCGTTGGAATTAGAATGAATGTCGCGAACAATAATAATTAATAAATATTAAAATAGATTTGTTTCAGCAACTTTAATGATTGAATTGAAACTTAAATGATGACTTGAATATCTTTAATGACAAACAAATGGAATTACTGTAAAAAATGTATTAAAATACAGTTTAATATTCAAAATAGATGTTTATATGAATTTAACATATATATAAGTAGTTTATTTTACACAAATTACGATTATTATAATTATTTATATATAAACTAACATTATAAGTAACTTAACATACGTACATCGTCTCCACATAGATGGCGCCACAAGGCTATTGCATAAAATAATTAAATAATGATTACATTCTAATACGCCACCATAGACAAATGTAGTGGATTAATAATATCCGTTCCTCCTGAAATGAAAAATCACCCTATTGTCGAAAACTTTCTTTGTCCAACTTTTTCAATATGACTGAAGTAGAATTCAAAAACAGGCCTTCAAGATGTCATAGATAACATAACTAATTACACCCAAAGACACGGATTTCCATTTTTATAAGTTTCGACTACGTTTGAACCTGTTCTAGGTTCAAACTTAAAAGTAAGTTCTTCTCACCACTGAGCCTACATCGTCAACATAGTAGGTATATAAATAAAAATGATTACATATTAATTTTATGTGGCTTGTTGTCGATGTTTCGATAGATCAACGAATTATTACATAAAATTATTAAGAAATTGAAACTGTTAATCAAAAAGATTTATTACAGTCGTTAATATCATTTGACAAACTATTTAAATTATGTTCATCGTTTTGACCTCTATCATTTTTACGATTGATAAATATTGGGTATAAAAATTAACAAACAAAAGGACACATTTATTAAATCGATTACACATATGTAGGTACCTATAGTTACGTATAATTTATTTGTTAAACGACAAACCTTTCATCATATTAAACATTACAAAAGGTCCTATTGTCAAATTTTAGAAGTTGAAGGTAAAAGATTAGTAAGAACAAAGTAAGAGATTTAGTTGTAATATTATTTACCAATATATTACTTTTTTTTATGGGATTGGAAGACGAGCAGGCGTGTCACCCGAAGGAAAGCAATCAACCGGAAAGCGATCCGGACAGGTGACATTATCCTAAAAGTTTTAAAGCCTATTTTAAGGTTTTAAGCCTATATTTAAGGTTTGAAGCCTATATTTACGGGTAGGCCTATACAGGTGTCCCAGAACTCAACGTCAAGCCGAAACGGGGTCAAGCCGAAGCGCCAACTTTTAATGGCACTTGCCAAGGCACTCTAGTACTTTTTTTTAAGGGCCTTTCAAAGTCGACAAATTTTGAAAATTTTAAATTCATAGTTTAACAAATAGTCGTAATTCTAGGAAACTTGAGGCAATTATGTCATTATTTTTTACTGTGATTCTAGAAATGTTATTTAGGGTTACGGTTAAGTTTAAATAAACAAAAATAATAAAAATTAACCACAATAACCGAAAAACGGTTAAAGTTGGACCAAATTTCTAAGTTTTTCTTAAATGCCCATAATTTTCAAAATGCATGGGATAGATTTTTTTTTCTGAGTTTCGGCTTGACGTTGAGTTTTGGGACACCTGTATAATGGTATAAGCCTATACCTATATATAGTATTATCTCTGCGACCGCACGTCTTGAGCCATTGTAATTTTTCCTGATTTGATATATAGGTACTTTCAGCACCGTATCGCATGACATTTGCCTATAAGGAAATTATATTTTTTATAATTAAATTTAATTGTCGATTGTCAATAAGCAGGAAAGAAATATGAAACTAGTCGAGTACAAATACAAAAACTATAATATTCAAGCATTATTAAAATGCATATTTGTAATTAATAATTTAATGATGATTGGTAATATATGTATATGGCTAGCAGTGGTGGCTTAGCGGGTTGCGTATTTAATTAATACTCTAGGAGGAAATAATCGTACCGAGTTCAAAACATTGATCGAATCGGACAGAGTTTTCTGTAGGCACCAACCCTGTGAGCATGGGGCTATATTTGATAATTTAAGAATATTTTATCACTGAAATAATAAACATCAACCATATTTGTCCACTGCTAGACACTGGCCTCCCGCAAATGGGGGTCGCTGTCGTAATTCCCTCATTTGACTGGCAGATTGATGACGGCAGTTTAGTTTTTATTACTCAGCTACTGTCTATCCTATATATGCTATTATATATGCTAAAATATGTATGTATATAATATATGCTAAAATTCAGACAGAATTCAGAGAGAAATAATAATAAAACGGTATAATAATAACGATGGTCCAGTAATTTTTCGAGAATACCCTAGTGTTTCCCAAATAATTACGACATTGAAGTATTCATGAGACGAGTGTATGTGTTTACGAATGACCGGCAGCTCATTTGTGAAGGCTCTGTCTTTATAAATGTTTGTGGTTGTGTTTATAGATGTTAGTGGGTGTCTTTATAGTTGTTTGTGGGTGTCTTTATAGATGTTTGTGGGTGTCTTTATAGATGTATGTGGGTGTCTTTATAGATGTTTGGCGGTGATCACTTACAGCAAATGGGCAAGCGAGTTACCGGGGTAAATTATCAGCGCCGGCAATGGATATTAGCAATATTCAGGGCGCAAATGTGTTGCTTAGCTAAAAAAGGTAGAAAAGCTATGTGTATATGGATATGAAAAATTGAAAGGTAAGTAAAAAGTTAATTGGACATGTACGAATGAAGAAAATAAAGTGGAAATAAATTGGGTCTCACTTTGTCAGGGTAAGAAAAGTGGTAATATTGTTACGCTATCAATTATTTTGTGAAGGTGTAGTACATTTCCGATCGAGTTGGCTCATTTATGCTACAATGATTCTGTCACTGTGACAATAGAATAAAATAATGCTTGTTCTGCAATAAAATAATTTAAGAATGAAGTATTTTAAGCGGTAGCCCTAGCTAATCATCTATTAGTTTCAACCCTAATAATGACTGATTACCATCTTAGGCTGGTGATTATCTCGTTCAGATCGCGTGTTGTTGATAATTACAATACTGACTATGTAAACCGATATCAATCTGAAGGTAAATCAACTATTCAATTCATCTTAAAAAACATTTCAACGACTTTATAGCCGATTAATGGAGTAAGGCTTTACTTTGCGGAAATCCATTACTGTGTGGACAGTTAGACTTTTACTTAACGGTTCTCTTCCGTAGTCTACTATACATGATGATGCCTCGAGTTGAGGCGAAACACGTGTCGTGTACAGTGTGGAAACGTGGGAGTGTGTGTTTAGTGTTGTTGATAGTGGTTGGGAGGTGGAGATTTAGTTTAAGTTCTCCGTAAATCCACTTCTTCCAGTAGAAAACACCCATCATTATTTTTCTGTTACATAGACTTTATACCCGTTAAAAAATAAGAGTAATACATAGATATGTTTTTAATGATTACCACGATTAAAATTAATGTTGGATGCGATCTTGGGCCAATATATAGTCTACCTACGTCTCTCTCGGTTTTACCGGTAAATATGAGCTTATCTTAGTTGTTCGATTTCTTTTTTTTTTGTGCTGTGATCGATAATTGCAACACTATGTGAAAGAAAGTGCTCAATCGCCTCTGTTAAGTTCCTTTTGTATTGAGATATTTGGTTTTCTGCAAGTGTCGGTATTGTTTTATATATAATTATATATATATATATATATATATATATATATATATATATATATATATATATATATAAATTTGTAGGCGATGCCTGTAGGTACTATCAAGGTGAGGTGGTTATTATTGTTTTTCAAAATGTCAATAAAAAAAAAGAAAGACAGTTAAGAGAAACTTATGGAAATGATATTAACTCAAATGTATTAAAAACTATTAACTTTTTACTTTTTCTATGTATATTTTAAAAAAAAGTAATGTGCATTAAGCGATTATCAACTTCACTATGATTTCTTTGATGTTTATATATGACTTAAATAAAAAACCACCAAAAAGAAGCGATCACATAAGTAGGATATACAACATGATAAGCGATTAACATTTTTTAGAAATTTGTTGCTCTTATTTTTAGATAGGCGCTCATGTAGAAATCATTCGTAAAAATATATTACTTATTTATGGTTTGTTAAAATAAATTTAATACCCATAGTATCTATTTTAAAGCATTACAGGACTTTCATGGCTATTCAGTACTGCAGAGGAATTGTCCTTTGAAAACAGATATAGGTAAATACATATGTAGAATACTTACCTACTAAAATATACTAGTATGTGTAAATAAACATTTGTTTTCACCATAGTAATTTTTATTTTCTTTTTCCTTGGTAAATGATGGCAATTATGCGTAACTATTATGCCACTGTCAACTAAAATATAATAACATCTTAAGTGTAGGTAATAATAAGTTGTTACATCTCGACAAAATAATGGTCAATCTACTATAACCTATAAGCTTTTGTAGTCAACTTAAAAAAGTCACGATAGGTAGGTACATATATTTTTCATTTCATTTCACTTACAAGTACGCCGTAATCAAACTATAATGTGCAATACGCCACCAGATTTAAACAATATAACTAATGAATAACAGAAAAACGTAAATCAAATAAAAGCACGTCACTGATGTAAATTAAAGGGAAAAGTTCATTTTTCTTTTATTTTTGTACAATTCCCCTTATCTATCTTTTCTCACTAGCACATTATCTGCAAAAGATATAAAGGGTATACCTTTTTGTATATCTTTTACAGATAATGTGATGTGTGTTAACCTTTCACTCTTATGATAAATTGTATCTCTCTCTTTCATAATTTCGTTTTGTAATTCTATTCCTTACATTTTTTTTTATTTTTTTTTTCACACCTATCCCCCGCAGGGTTTGGCAGAGACCACAGAGCTCCATCCGCTACCATTCATCGCAGCGAAACGGCTCTTCATTGATTTTTTTTTTGCGGGTAAAATATAAAGTTTATAAATTTAATAAATTTTATAAAGTTTATGAAATTTATAAATTTTATAAATTTTATGCAAAATGATTCAAGTCTATAATGATATGGTAAGTAAAAGCGAATTGAAGACTACAGAACGTAAAGCGGAACTCCTAACAAAGTTTAGCTCCATTTTAACACCATACATAATATTTATAAGAATATAATCTCTGTAGCTGTACTCGTAACAGACAATAATTTATGCAGTGGTTTCCATTTTAGTGCACCTCACAGAAACTAACAAAGCGTAACATTTATTAACCGTATACTATATACGTACATATAACGCCGTGATGAGGCCCCTAACTAGGATATTAAAGCAATAGAATAAATTATAATGTGTTTACATACTTATACAGTTTAATGTATTTTTGATTCACCAATTTTATATATGATATATTATAGACAACCGATTGGCTCAGTGGCGAGGCCCTCCGGCCGCGGAGTCAATGGTCGCCGGTTCTATCCCCCCATCGGAATAAATATATGTGTATGGATTTATAAATATTTATTGCGAGTCTGGTAACCCCCTCAATCCGCATTTCCATTCCTGCTCTTTCCTTTCTTCTCTATCATTTCCCTTCCTCTCCGCCAATCCACGATCTGCCGTGCCAATGGATGCGTGATTAAGGGCGAGCTTAGTCGCAAGCATGCCTACCGTCCTAAGATCATCCCAAGAAATGACCAATGGAGAGCCGTTTCGCTGCGATGAATGGTAGCGGATGAAGCTCTGTGGTCTCTGCCAACTGCGGGGGATGGGCGTGAATATATTAAAAAAAAATAATTACATATTGAACAGAATGCTTGAAGAAATTTAACAAGCGAAATTTTTTTTAAATATTTAAATTTAAATTAGAAACATATACATACCTACATATCGGTATTCTTTCGCACGTATAAAATGCAATGCATTGGTAAAGATAAATGAAGCGACGGTTGTTCTACAATTTTGGGGTTATCCATAAATGATGCGATGTCTAGATATTGGACATGATTCCATGTTCATATCTAACATCTGCGGCGGCATTCAAAAAATCGTAGATCCACTCTTTTGACTACTATTCACGGAGTTAAGATATGTGGCGCATCTTGAAGAAAAACTATGTACTATGGTATGGTATGGTTGTAGCTGACTAAAAACATATCGCGCCGCAATCTCTTAACCACGTTATTCATTATAAATTTGTTATTCAACCCAATTTTAAATATACTACAATCATAATCTCGTAATCCACTTCAATATCATAAGAACGCTGGGCAAAGACAGTGATAATAAGAAAAACGTACATTTCGGCCATGCATGACCCAACCGGTCTTACGCCCTAGCCCGACACGCCTCAGGTAGTTTGTAGTTTTTGCCGCTTATTGCAACACCACTGGCTTGGCTTGTCCACATATCATATCACTTTTTGCTTGCTTAAATATTTATACATTCTGTTTTAATTATTAACACAAAAGGGCATTCTGTTGTAAAAATTCAATAAAAGTTTATTTTTAAGTATTTTATAAAAAATTTAAATCTAAATATGGACCGTGTCTTAACCGGTATCTTTGATTTATGTAAAATTTTATTAATAAAGGCTTATTTTAAAATAAAGTTGTAACTATTTCTGGTCAAGCTTGAAAAAAGTGAGCTCGAAACCCGAAGTGAGTTACTGGCTATGGCTTTGCTCTTACCTCTAAATTTATAACCTGTATTTTAAGAGCCAGTTAATCCCTTTCTAAGGAATGGTAAAATAACAAATATAGATTCTATTGTAGGTTTAAAGTACTTTTTTAGAAAAGATAAGCTAACAAGTAAGCAGGTTTTTTAATGCTAAATAATTAAATAATCCCCGTTGCCTATAGACAACGGCAAGACTTGTATTAATTTCAGTTGCGAGAAACGGTTAGCCATATCATGTCATGTTTTTGCAAATAGCGTTTAAAACAAGCATTTTTCTTGTTTTTCTTAAATACCTACATATCATTATCATTTTATTTAATATCTCCGCGTTCTCCGAATGCATTTCAAATTAGTTTAAAAGTACTTTCCATGTGATTTTTAAATAATAGAAATGCTTGTTAGCATTTGAATCTATTAATACAAATCCAAGTACAGCTAAGTTCAAGGTATATAGTAGGTACTTGATAAGCATTATCTTATTGAAAAAATTGTAAATCTCAATTTCTTTATTAGTTCATTGTGAAATTCTTGCATCTCACGCTATATTATAAACATGACTTTAACGTAAACTTTGTGTAGGATGTGTGATATTAAGAGATATCACACATCCGTCATATAAAGTTTACGTCACATAACACTTAAACTTGCACAGAAATTTAGTTAGGTAAAGGACTTCAATCAGACTTTATGGCTTTTTTCTCAATCACTATATGAAATGTACGCGAGGAGTTGGAGTAGTAATATCGCATATTACAAATTAATATATTACATAATACAAGATTTCCTTTCAAACGTATTTATTTACTTATAAGTATATTAGATACTTTTTATTTGAAGACATGAATTTTGTCGTTAAAAACAATCCATAACCCCCTCACCAATTTTTCATATAGCAACATTATTGTTATTAATGACAGATGTTTACGCGCCAAACAATTAAGAACAATAGTTGTATTCTTAAGAGTTAAACTTATGTTTGCAGTATCTTTGGATAATTAACATTGTTTTGTGTTGTTTTACATCATAAAAATAATTTTGACTACGTTTTTACTTGCTTTTCATATAATGAGCCCATCATATTTCTTACTACGAAAAAAGTATGATGGCTACTTGACCAAATTTCCCGCCCGTAACTAGTCAAGTTTTTCAATTCATCGTAGAAGATACTTATTTTATGCAAAGCTTGATAACATGGCAGCAATAACTCCAAGGCGTTCTGAGCGAATTTCTCATATTCATACACCTAGAAAAAGTGAACGTAAAAAGGGGTTATTTCAAGAGGAAACATCCTCCCAGCCGGAGTCCTTGACAAAACACCGCCGGCTTTCAGTTGTCGACAGTGAAAGCGACGAAAGCGATGACTATGACCTGGGCATTATCAGCACACTTGATTCAAGTTCAGGGGAAGAAACTGGTCAAAATTCGCCAAAGACTCCTGAAAGGTCACTATGGCGTGAGTATTTCAATACTATAAACTCATCTATCATCCATATTTATACCTATAAATTTCTTAGTCAATTAACTTTTTAACCCTTCAAAACATATACAAAAAGGATATACTTTTTTGTACTAGTGGTGTAGTTTTTCTGACCATTGGTATTTCATATTGTTTTATATAATGGAAAGGAGTAAAGAAGCAAGCATTTCAGCTGATAGTGAGCAATACACCATGAGGGACACTGTAGATACATTATAAACATACATCAATGTCACATCATATGGAAAATACCAAATAAAAGATGATCCCATAGTTGTTGTGCAAAGACAAAAGTTTGTGAAAGACATTGCTAAATTATTTGTATTTAAATATTATTGTTGATTTAGTTATCCAAAGTAATATTTTAACATATTGAGTGCTAATAGATTCTAGACGTTTGTAAATTTTGCACTTCAGGGGTGACACAAGAATCATACATAGTATAATTAGATTACGGGTTTATCATATTTTAAATGCTTGTGTTGTTATTATTTAAGGTTTAATTATAAAATACCTATTACCTACACCCTTCAAAATTCTATTGAGGTTGTAATCTCAATTGTACCAAATAATCTCCCTCATCTCCTTTATACAATTACCCCGATTGTATTGTTCAATCTCATACATGTCCTGTGCACTCTATTCCTTATTTCAACTGCACTGATTAATGTCCTTCGTGTCTTCTCCCTTCTATGTGTCACTATTGAAAGACATCAATTCAAATGAATAGTTAGATTACTAAGACTTTTTTTGCATCAATTTAGGTAATCTTAGCAAGCTTCTCCTAACATGTTTAATTTGAAGAGTTAATATCTAAACTTCATGTTACCTTTAAACACCAATTACTTACTATATTGTTTTTTACAGTAGCTTTTTATTTGAATTGTGATATACACCTCAATGTGTAATTATTAAAAACTGTGTAGGGAATCCTAGATCATTTAATCTTAGTAAAAGTTTAAAAGTATAGTTGTGTCAACTAAAATATTCAAAATTGAATGAATGTTTTAATCTAAATTATATAAAAAATTTGCAACTTTTCTTTTTATAGGTGAAACACAGACTCGAACTAAGAAATTTAAGGAGAAGAATGATCTGAAAAATTTTATTAAGTCACCATTTACACTTAAAAAGTACCAGACTAGATACTCATGCCCAGAGACAAAATGTGGCGGTTCGTCATCTACTCCAGTCACACCACATTTACGAAACCATCCAGGAACACCATCGTCAAGCCATTCCTGTGCCAGTGTGAACACTACCTCATCCACATCAAGCCGAGCTCGCAAAAGCTTAGCCAGTCTCATTGCCGACACAGAAAGTTGCAGCAGTTCTTTGAAAGACCTAAACTTTGACTCTGACTCAGCCTCAGACTCAAAAGAAAATACTCCCACAAAAAACTTACGTCGATCTGGTAGAAGACTCAAATTGACTCCAAAATTAAATAGCTTCAAAGGTATCTTGGTTGATCAAAAGAAAAATATATCTCCATTAAAAACTGCTGTTGTTTGTCTCACTAAAATGGACATGACCAATTTTATATCTCCTACACAAATGTTGAAGACTCCTCATAATACTTCTGAAACTAAATCGCCTCCTAAGAGGGGCCATAACAGGCGCTCGGCAGTGGTAGTGGAAGAAAGCCCAGAGTCAACAAATGAAAGTGATAAAAGCCACAAAAGACTTCACTATGACAGCATGATAGATAATGGACCCAGTAATAAATACCCTAGATTAGATACAGCCACCGCTCCAAAAGCCCGTACTTCTCTATTTAACAGTGATAGACTCAAAGAGATACTTTCTGCTAAGTCATTTTATGGCAAAACAAACCCAGAACTAAACTCCACTGTTACCTCAAAAATTTCAAATGCTATAGAAGTTTCAAACACACATCACCGCCGTCCATTTACACATTCTCAATCTAACAGACATAAGAAGAAACCAGGACAGATAAATTTGGGAGTAAGACACAAAATTCGGAAACCGAAATTCCACAAAAATAAGAATGTTCGTATGAAGGGAACCACACCTTATAATAACAAAGATATTCCTAACAATGTAAACAAAAGTGCAGCATCTAATGGGACTGTAAATGACTCCTTGATTCAATCATGTGAAGAACTTGAAAACGGTAAGTGTACACAATTTTAGTTCTCATTCAAATTTTTTATGTTTCAATACAAGAAACTACATGGCATTTGCCACATGTCAGTCCACCACTAATAAAGCTTCTACCATCATTTTGTATTGAAGTTGTAATGGGCGGAAAAGAAATGGCGAAAAAAACTTCAAATATCTTCTTTTGTTTTCTTATTTTTATAACGTTATAGATAATTTAAAGAATTATTGTTATACAATTAACTGTCGTCTAATTAAAAGGAAGAGAAAAAATAAAACCAAGACAGACCAACCTCTGAAAGTGGTGCCTGTTCACCACCTAAATATAAGTAGATTTGAGATTTATCTACAGTACACGTCAGCTCCAACAATTGTTCAAGTGACTGATTCTCTGGCAATTTTTTTTATTTTCGAATTATATCCACTCCTACCTGTAATTGGCCTGCGTTGTTTAAATTAAGTTATAAATAGGGATGGTATACCACAATGACTGCCAATCTAATCAGTTTAGTGGTGAAATCACCATTTCGAAGTATATAATTATATGACCTACAATATTTATTCTGTGTCTAGTGTCCCGACAAGCATAGTGGGTTAATATCCATTCCTCCAGAAATAAAGGGGCTCCATGCTCAGCAGAGAGACATAGATGGGCTGTTAAAAATTACCATCATCTTTTGGTTGTCAGTTATGTGTGAAGTTGACAGAGATTGACAGTAATATAATGTACTTACTTGCATTAAAAAATATTACATTATTTAAAATAATTAAAATAAAATTCACAGATAAAGCTGATCCGTATGATCAAGAAAATCAAACTATAAAAGCAATTCTCAGCCAATGGACAGAAGACGATCCAGAGGATGAGCTTAGTTTTAGTAAGCCTAAAGCAGATGTTCCATGCTTCAATAGGACAATAATAGAAGAGACAAGTTCAATACTCCAACCGATTACCGCCATTCCTGTAACCAGTGTAATAGCCCCGCCTCAAGATTCTAATACTGTGATAGTAGAATTGGGTGCTGGAAAAGAACATGACAATACAAATTCTGAAACAGTGGATGCTCACAATATTATGATGTTTGAATCAGTTCAATTACCAAATCCCGTGCTAGAAACTACAGAATTTTTGCCGGCTGAAGGATACAGCTGTATAGGCGATAATGCTGTACTAGGTGAGGATTTAAAAACTAGTTGAGTAGTAAGACAGGTTTGTGGTAGTTAATAATGTTTCATATTAATAGATCCAGATAGAACCAAGGGTTGACATTGCAGATTGTCCTAGTGAAATAAATATTATATAACCAGTATCTATGCAATTGCACACTTTGAATATTGGTCACTGAACTAAAACGCTTTTGCTATTTCATTTCAGGTCAGCAACATTAGAGTTTGACTTAGTAATGCCTATATTTAATAGCGTCAAAAATCCTCAACCTCTCTTTGCATGTAAAACAAAAACTTTCATAATAAAACTCATTTTCACATGTTTATTAGGTGAAGAAGAGTTGCTAGACTTAGATGAGATTGACCATGAAATGAAGATTCTCGATGAGAAGATACTACAGATGGCTCATTTGAACAACATTAATGCAGAAGTTATCCTGGCTTCCACTGAAACATTCATCCCAGCTATTAACGATGGTAATTTTATTTATAACACCCATATGTTTCGGTAGTCTTTGTGTAAATATATAAATTTTGCCAACTCCACTGCCGTGGATTTCGTATCCAAATAATAAATATCTTCGCTCTAGCACCATTTCTTCCTTTTCTTGCTTGTTCATAAATTTTAACTTATTTTATTTCATTGTTCAATTGGGAAGGCTATGGAAGAATTTTCCGTTTAGTCTTCTTTATTCAAGTAGGATTTCAAACAATTTTTATGATAGAAATGTTTATATGTAGTACATAATTTTTATATAATTTTTTTCACATTATTTTCGATTAATTGTCAAAAATATTGTTATATAGCTAAATATAATATATAATAAAGGATTAACATTTTTATATAAAATATTCATCATCTGCTAGAATAATCTCTCAACCTTAAAGATATCTATAAACAAAGTTAGGTTTATTTACTCGGTGCCATTACATAAGTAGATCAGAAACATCAGAAGATTAATACTTGCGAAGAAAGATTGAATTTTTTACAAGCAATTATTTATAAATCATTGTTTTTCTTTTTCCAGCCACTGTATCCCAGCCCACCGAAGTAACAAAAGAAAAGCCAGTGAATCTATTTCCAATTTTCCACAAACCAAATCCAGGCATATCATCTCCTAAGAAAGGTAAGTCACATCTGTAGAACAAATTTAAAAGAATACTTCTTTTTAATTTATAGTAACTAATAGCGCGTGATAAATCTTAATTAACTCAATGTACATTCTAAGGAGCAGAGAAGCGCAGTAAGAAAATGATTCTGAAGACTGGAGATGATCAGTACGTGATAGATGCGGGACAAAAGAACTTCGGCGCCACGCAGTGCAAGGAGTGTGGTGTTATTTATCAGGTAATTCTATGATTTATTAACACACACCCACACCCACGCAAATAAAATTTATGAAAACAATATGGCTTTTTAGTTTCATATCATATTTTGCGATTTCAGTCACCGATGACTGATGTGGACCGAATAGAAATTTCTGTATCTGTCATTGATGATTCAGCTCACACGTTAATGTGGGAATCGAATCCACAATCCTTGTCTCTGAAAACTATGTTATTTGGAATTTTTATAGCAGAAGAGACAAATGTGATACTTTTGTATTTTCTTACAGATTGGAGATCCCCAGGACGAGAATGACCATTTGATATACCACAACGCGTCCGATGTGCTCAGGTTTACGGTACGTTTATTGTTTATAATTAGTGATTGCAGTAGGTATATTGATTTAGGGTCAATGATCTAAAACGTATATGTTAATATAGATAGATATGTTTCCCTGGGACTATAAATAAATCCTGGAAATTACCCTTTTTTTAACTATAACATCAATTCAAATTGATTTTAGTATAGCCTTTAAATAAAAAATAAATTTTATCAACTAAATCGTAATGATTTATTTGCAAATTTATAATATATAGTTGTAGAACCATGGCAGTACCGACGGGGAAGTACCCTCATGCTTACAGAGTATAGGCGTTGAGTGACAGTTTTAACGTTTTATACGGTAAGTACAGGGATCGAAAATCCAATATCTTTTCCCTTATATATTATTTAAACTTTATAATTGATTTTCTACTTAAACATGTGTTATACTTAATATAATGAAAGTTATAAATTGTCGTAGGGTTTGAAGGAGGAATACGTGGTGGAACGCACGGAGACATCCCGTTGCATCCGCGTGCGGGGCGGCGATCACGGTTGGAAGCGGGTCGAGGCCGTGCTGACGAGGGTGGTACACGCGCAGTTAGGCTACGAGGCGAGTTTACCCCATGAAGTGCACCTGTATACGGTGAGTAGCCCTACTCAAAAGGGGCCTTTTTATCACAGTCCATATAATTATGTCCCACTGCTGGGCACGGGCCTCTCCATTTCTGGAGGAACGGACGCTAACCCGCCACGCTTATCCAGAGCGGATTGGTGGGGTTACCAGACTCGGAATAAATATCTGTAGGCCGTACATATATTTATTCCGATGTGGGGATGGAACCCGCGACCATTGACTCCGTGGGTGGGAGGACTTTGATTGTGTTCAATTCAAAATATCACTGCGCGTAATTTCCACGACGGAAGTCCTAAAAACAATAATTACATTTCTTCATTCAAATTATTTTTACTCAAACAATAATGTGAAACCTTATAAATGAATACCGTATCACTCCTCGTCTTCCATTGCGGTAGTATCATATCCCTATAATCCTGATTAAATCCATTCTTTCCCCTGCCTTTTTCTTTTTACTCTATTTTTTTCCCTTCTTCTCCGCCAATCCACAATGTGCCGTACCAAAGGTTGCGTGGCTAGGGGTGAGCTTAGTCGCAAGCGTGCTGACCGTCCTGGGATCGGGCTCCCCCGGGTACTATAGTGCCTTACCTCAGCATGCGGGGCTCTGCTGGGGCTGACCTCCATCCTCCCTTGCGGCTCGTGGGATTCACGTTAGGTATATAGGTTAGGTATATTAGGATGCGTCATAACGCATCTTAATATACCTAATTCGTTAAGAAACGACGGCCACGTGGTTCGCCACCCGTCACGTCTTAGTTCCCACGAATGCGAGAAACGACGAACGGAGAGCCGTTTCACTATTAATAAATTTATATAATAATTACAGGCGTACTTGTACATTGAGAAGAAACAAATAGCGGGATGTCTGATTGTGGAACCCAAACTGAGAGCGTACAAGCTTATACCCGGTGACACAGATTGCTGCACCATTGAGGACTATCCAGTCAAGTAAGTTCAAAATGGTATACTATCTATATATAATGGTATATAACCGTAGAGAACAGTTTTCGTTCAGTTCTAAAAGAACACAAAGATAGTATCGACACAAGTATATATGCTATAAATTAGTATGTAACATATATAACAGAGAGTAATCGTTTATTATTCCCATCAGGTGCGGTGTATCGAGAATATGGACCCACACGAACTACCGCCGGCGTGGTGTTGCTTCGATGCTTCTAGACTGCGCTCGGGTGTCGTTCCTCCACGGCTCCGCGCTGACCATCTCGGACATCGCCTTCAGCGCCCCCACGCCCGCCGGGAAAGCATTCGCCACCAAATACACGGGCACTGATAATTTTTTTGTATATATATAACACAAATTAGCTAAACTTTTATCATAATCTCGTAAATATTGCACACCGTGCCTTAGTGAAATCAGCAATACATGTTGGACGAGTTTAGCCTATCGCGAGCGAAGGTAAATTAATAAATGGCAAGTTCTAGTGTCTTCACCAACGGTCACCAAGTTTGCGGCCAACCTTTGCCGAGCCCAGCCAAACGCTTGCGTCTTTGTTTGTGTTGATGATCCGCAACCCCTCCGAAGTGAAACGCTACGTGAAATGAGTGCTATACACGTTGGCGCTTGCCTTCGCTCGGCCAACAAAGCGATCGACACCGAGCGACAGCAAGGCGAGGCAGATATGCTATCCAAACGTTGGTATTGGCCTTCGCTTGGCAACGCTCGCCCAACATATATAGCCGGCTTTAAAGACAATCTGCTAGTTTCTAAATAGTCATTAGGAGTAAAAGGCCACAGTGCTTCCTCAGAGGAGATTGAGCTGATGTGGGAGTTTGGTCAACAGGATTGAGCTTGGCATGCTATCTTGTATCAGCATGTTGTTTCCATTGTATATTTCACCCTCCTGACAGGGGTAGGTAGGTTATGCATTATGATGCTAACTATATTATATATGTACTAAATAAACGAAATACTTTAATAATTATCGCAATAAAGTCTTAGTATTTTAAAAGTATATTTAATTTAATACAGCGCATAAAAGCATTTCTAATAATATAGTATTTTCTGATTATATAAAGTAAAATAAAAAGAAGTTCATCCTTTTACTCCGAATGCATCTACAGAGCATTGTCTCTGTTACTGTTGTCTAATACTCATGTGACATCTGACAGGTCAGTGGAGAAACACCCGTCAGATGTCCTGTATATCACAGTTATTCTATGATGTACAGGTAGTTCTACAAATTAGTTATGTAAGTAATGATAGAATCAAATAACTTTGCGATATTTCTCCGTTTGAGTGTGAAGAGACCATCTTAATCATACTTTCCTCAATTGTCCTAAATTTTTTTACTGTTTACATGGTCCAATCCCGTCATTCAACCAACCGGAAATTATTTCTGTAACTTAGTTGAAATAGCTCTTAATCCGTTATTAGTCAAATTTACAAACTAAACGATAGTTTCATGCATTAGTTATCTTAAAAATGATTTTTTAACTTAAAATGCATATTTGTATCAGCTTTTGGCAACAGACATCTGGACATGGCCTGTACTAAGGCGCTCCATCTTACCCAGTCTTCCAGTTTCATCCAGCATCCAGTATTCCATTGTATCCAGTTTCTGTTAGCTACACAGATATTCGCTTCATCTAGTCGGATAGAGCCTCACACTAATTTCGCCAAGACTAAACTCACTGAATTAGGAGAATAATAGTTTGTAATGTTACAAGTAAAAATTATTATACTACAAGAGGAGTCTTTTTATAAAAGATCATAGATTTAAAGAAGCAAGCACTGAACGGATTTGGAAGACAAATATGAACGAGTTGCGGTGAAAAAACTTGTTTTTTAATTGTGTAATAAGGGGCCAGATTAAGACATTTCTCTATTGTCACTCGATGTCACATATACTTGATCCCATCTCTCCTTCTAAACGCATGACGTAATTTATAGATGGCCCCTAACCATATAGATAGATCTTGTGTGCCAAAATTTGTTACCTAATAGGTACAGTCAGAAACTGAAAGGGAGCCAATAGCTTAACTATAAATGTATGTGATGTATATACAGTAATGAAGTTGTTATAAGTCTGTGTGTCAATCTCTCTTTCTTTCTCTCTCTATGTGTAAGTGTTTGTCTGTGTATAATGAAAAAATTCGGTTAATTGATTACCAGTCAAAGCCTTGCTCACAACTAGGAATGTTAAGTTTTATTTTAACGTTAGTTTTAAGAGAAGAATAATAGCATTTATTACCTTTGTACGCTTGCTTGTGTCCAACACAATGTTAATTGTATTGTTTAATTGCATGCTTGATATTATTATCCCAGTGTTGGGAAAAAGAGAAGACGAGTAAGTGTTACCTGTCTACTGGTGTGTTTATATTTAAAAATGGAATAAAAATAGAATTTTTATACGAGTTGATGGTTTGTCGAGGTGTACTTTGTTCTGGTGGACAAAATACCGAACAATTGCACACATTTTTTTGCCTTTTCATATGTGGTTGTAAATGAACTTGTGTTAAACTCAGTACATGTAAGTTTTCAAAACGTTCTGATTAGTTTAGTAGTTTTTTTTTTTTAATTTAAGCTAATTGTTAAGGTCGCGTAAAGACACGTGAGGTATCAACCAAGTCTGAGGAAGTGTCATATTTAGAAATAGCTCGGATATGAGTGCGAACCTCGATTAACTAATGTGAGTGTTTGAGGTGAGCTCAGAATGTGTGTGAAATCCGGCAACACTGCCACTAATTTTAGTTTTTTACATTGTTCGTAAAAAATATTTTTTCTGAACTTACTTTAAAAGATTTTTTTTATTTTTGATAAAACTTGTATTACTACAGATTTCCAATATTTAATTGGACAAGCGTGATAGGTTTATGTCCATTCCTCCAGAAATAGGGGAGGCTCGTGTCCAGCAGTGGGAAATACATGAGCTGCGAAAAAAAGACTACGATAGACATTCTATAACATTCACTTTTATACACCTACAGTAGACTCATTGTACGTATTTGTTGGTTTTAACGACAGTTACTATTGTTAAAACTAACTGCACTATTTAAATTCAGTACCTCGTATGACCAAAAACAGCAGCTAACACTGATGCCAGTATTTTTAATAAGTCTTATTTAACTGCGTTCAGTTTAATTTTAAGACCTACATACACGTATGTATGGTCATAAATGTTGTTTACTATTTGATTTAATTGTTAATTTCTGTCACATGGTTATTTTGTACTTAGTAATTTTTCGTAAACTTAAGAGGTTATTAATGAAGTCATTCAGATTGTATGTATGAAGTAGTCACATATGTGTAGTGCTTCGATATGGTAAACTAGATTTGATGATTAAAGTATTTTTTTTATATATTTTCATAAAATTAGTGTTAATGCTTATTTGATCTTTGTTTAAATATAATATTGTACGTGGTAAATAAATTATTGGCAAAAAGGTAAAGTATTTTCAAGTGGATTAATGTTATTTGCAAACGGGTGAATTTATTTAAAAAACTATACTTGCCTTGTATAAGAACAGTAAAAGTTTTAGTACTTGTAACTTTTAATTAAAAATTCATCCATATAAAAAAATAAAAGTTCTACGTGTATATATATATATATATATATATATATATATATATATATATATATATATATATATATATGTATGTATATATAAACAGCAGATATTTGTATGAAGCAATATTTCATAAAATGAAAGAAAAAAATATATGTTCAAAAATAATATTTTGTAAAACAACATATATTATTTTATATAAATTACAACTTTTCACAAAGACATCTGTATAAACCTAGTAAGCCTATACATGTGTGCGTGTATCCATTGTCGAAATCTTAAAAATCTGTGGTACACACAAAAGTTTAGAGGAGCCCAAAGACGTTGTGTGCCTTCACACATTGCCATAGACTTGTAAATAATATATATTTTATAACGTTATTATATTATTACAAGTCGAAATTTTTTATATGACTTCATTTAATTAATGGGACCGAGTGTCCTCTTTTGTAATGTCTTTTTCTGCTGAACGTGTATTTGTAACATTTGATTTGAATAAAAGTTTATTTATATATTTGATTTATTTTATTGTCTACCTATAGACCGCTATCTTTCCTAAAAACAGGCGACGACATGCTTCTTATTTTAATTACTTCTTATAAACATGTGGACAGACAAAAGTTTTACTTAGCTAAGATCCGCGACGATAAATATAATAAAATAAAACCTTTGACCTTGACCTTGACAAAGTGATGGATTTCCGCAAAGTAACGCCCGACTCCATTAATATTCTTTTAAACAGTGTAAACCCTCCTATAACGCGGTATATTGGTTCCACGTTATACGAGGGTTCACAGTATGTATAACTTAATGTTCTTAAAACTCAAGCAAAGTAGGTGTAAGCAAAACTTAATAACAATATAATTTTGTAAGAACAAGATGTGCAAACATAACAAAAGTGATTAAGAACTGTCAAATCATTATAAATCTCACTGTACAAATATATATATACTTGGGAAATCCCTGCGTTATACGAGGGAAAACACGATTTTATGCGAAGGACATGAAACAGCAAACGGGCGGGTATCATTACGATATAATAATGAAATGTCCAATAAAACAGCACAATTTTAAAACAACATTTATTTTTACATACATTAAGTCGGATTCAAAATGCCTGAAACATACTTATTTTTGTGTACACATCAGTTATAGATTCATATTAATTTCATGGACAGTAAATAATATATTCTCTTTGCACGAATCTGTGGAAACAATAAAAAAATTATAAGCACTTGTTATTTTTAGAATCACCTCGCTGTAAACACTACTATACACATAAATATTAAAAATTTATTTTTTTAAATCTTTAGGATTTTCTTTAATTAGGTACATTTTAAAAATTAAATTTGTTAAAAATATAGATTTTCAGTATATATTAAAACGTAGGTATTAGGAGTAAATATATCGTAATCCGCAGTCGTAGTTGGTAACGAATACTACGATAGGTAAACGTGACACTACCCACCAAATATAGCTCTCAACACAAAACATATCTATCAAACGGAAATACGACCATTGGTAAAAAAAAAATACATTTTGTGCTTTCATCCAAAATAAACTATAGCTCTAGTTAAATGCCATCAATGTTGTACTAGAGCAGGACAGGGCTATACACGAAGAGCGGGACGCGGCATTACGACAGGTAAAACATTACCAAAAAATATTTGCAGTCTCGCTGCACTTTGAAAGAGTTCCAACGAAAGTTATTCGATACCGTCCTCACATATCGATTGTGCGCAAGTACATTCACTTATCTACTATGAAGATATATTAAAAAAGGAGGAAATGTTTCAATACTATTTGGTTATTGGCAACGGACGTTATATTAACTACTAGTCAAGGATCTGATCACGCAAAACAACTAAAGTACGACACTACGCTATTCAAGAAGGTCTGAGATGCCGAAATCATATGTACCGACAGTCAAATCCTTATTCCGAATCGCTCCCTAACACCGAATACGAGAGATATCCAGCTTTTTCCACATCAGCACGTTCCATTAACTTGACATCGACACTGGCAGTATTTTATCTAAATATCGAAAAACATAGAAAATTGCTATTATCTACTTTATACATATTACATGACTCACATGTTATTGCGTTCTCTTAATTACAAGGGTAGCGGGGACTGGGTAGCGATATTCACAATGACAACCTCACAAACAGGGAGGTTTTGTAAACACAATATTTACTCATTCGTAATCTATAAAACGAACGCACGATAATATTTCATATTTTAAACATCGGGTTTTTAAGTTATTAACAAAACAAATACCGGTAGTTACATCTTTAATAAGTTATCGGATTTTCAACTTGTCTGTTTCAAATTAAACACGGATTTAGTTTAAATACACGTTACGAAGAGCATCAAAAATATGTTTTTCAGGTTTCTGTTTAGTAAATACAGCGGCTAAACGCAATTTTATCTGCTAGTTAAAAGCGCTGTATATTCGTACACACCTGTGTGGCTTCGAGATTCGCGGGTGAAAACGACGTACACGACATCCCTAAACGTTGTAAATTAAATCTTAGTACAAATTGCCCGTCGATGATTAAAAATTTGAAACATCAGAAGAGATTAACTGCTACGAAAAAAAAAATATGTGCATGTTCTTTATCCGCGGGCAGTATGCACCATATATTCCGAGGAGTTGACGCGAATTTTTGAACCATTTATTAATCTATATCCACACCGGATATAGATTAATATATAAATAAGAACGAAGATCTCTTATTACAAAGAAATTTATTTATATTTAGACCAGCTTAAATTGCAGTTAAATAAGCCCTAAATGATCAAAAATATAAACTTTACAAAATTTTGTGTATTAGATAATTTTAAAAAAATCTATAAATTGAATAGAATATAGAGATGTATTAAACTGACGATGTTCGGGTTTTTTTACTATGGTTCTTAGTAAGTAACGAATAATGTTGCCATGATTTTCTTCTAGCTAGTTGTCTATGGTCAAAAAATGGTGTCAACTGGATTGACTGAATTCACATCCGACTGAATTGGACAGATTTGCGAGGGAGAAAAAACGTCAGCAATCTACAGTATATACTTTTTACTTTTGCATTTCACTTCGTTATCGCGTTATACTAAAACTTACTTAAATAGCTACCAAATAGTTTTAAGTTACATTTACAGTAAGTATTCATGATGCCATTTTACTGTTTTATTAGACAGTAAATCTTATAATGGGTTGGATGGTGCAGAGAGATCATCCAATATCGTATATGAGAAAAGTCAAACTGAAATAAAAGTAAATGTAACAGGTTTCATTCACTAAGCTTTCAATTTACCACAACAAAATCTGTTGGAAAAAATAATAAATTGAAAATATATATTTTCATAACCATGAAGCAGCGTATATACGACCAATAATGAGATTTCACTACTAATGGTTTTATAATGTTACAGATTATTGTAATATACGTAAAAAAAATAATTGTATGCACTATAAATTAATTCTGCGGGATATATTCCCATCATAATGTTGCAACTAGAAAAAAAATACCTTTTAGAGTATAATAAATTTTCCAAAATCTACCAAATATTAATTACCCAAGCATTGGTTTGTATTTTTTCTAATTCATTTTTAAAACGACTTTCTATTACTACAGGCAATCTCCTGCACCTCAAATTTTAATGAATTAACATACACTTTATATTATAAATGTACGTTATATTTTCCCTACTTACATTTAAAGTGAAACTTAAAGTGTACCATAAAAGAAAAAAAGATTACAATTTTAATAGTTATATATATTTAAAAAAAATAACGATAAAGTGTTACGATTATAAATGAAAACAGCGTTTGGATATTTTACAAGGTATGAGGAAGGATTCATAATTCAGTTTACTGAGAGTCACACAGAAGTTTCTAAATGTTTTTTTTCATATGGTAACATTAGGGTATGGTGTTTCCGCTGGCAACACTTCATATGGCACATAACACAAATATACTCAAGCTTCAACATTCTTATATTAAGGACCATATATGGTATTAAGCTTCATAATTAACAATTAAAATATATTAGTTTTCAGTAAGTAAATAAAATACATTCCAAACCTAAATCAGAAATCTTTGATTGATTAGCAATTTAAATAATCTATTTTCTTCCTTCAAATTTTTGGTTAGGTGTAAAGGATAAAAATATCGTAGAACTACTGATATAATAAAAAATATAGATAATTAGACGTGTATACATCCACAAAAAGAATATAAAAAAACCAATGTGATAAATATTAAAAAGTATATTCCAAAACGAAAATTTTAATCGATTTTTAGTATAAAATTGTGCAATATTATATTTTAAATCCATTCAGATAACAGATACGGCCAATCGATTATTTTTGACATTCTTTCTTAAATATAGAAATATTATTAATATAAATGGCCGACGTTTCTAATCACACAATGTCCAGATTTTAAAATTAAATAAATTATAGAGTAAATATATTATAGATCTTTTAACTTGCACGCTCTTTCAACGCAAGGATAAGTACATAAACCACTATTATTAACAATATAATAATATATTTATTATTTATTAATATGTTAGAAGGACTCTGTTAGTGACATTTGTACTTAAAACTAAAAATAACGTATCATCCTTAACGTAAAAGGGATCAATATATTATATAAATATATTTTAACTTTTTTTAACTATAAACCGAAAATTATTGAAAATATATAATTTTTAAATCAAATACTGCTCAATATGAAATTCTCTCTTGCCGCCCGTATCACATACGACGGCTACATATTTGAATCTTTGGACCTTACAATTACACTAAAAGCTCAATACATTAAATAACATTTAAACTAAGGTTTAATCTAATCTACAGCAAAGCTCTTGCTTTTGTTACATTTTTTAGTCAAAAATATTTGCGCTATGATTAAAGATAGCTGCTAAAACATAAGACAATAATAGTAAGACGTAATGTTATTATTACAAAAAAAAGCCTACAGATACATTGGAAGACATACAATCCGTAGAAACTAAAACATAATCATAACTTAAAACTAATTATCGAACAAAAAACAATAGGAAACTTAGTAATCACATCAAATATATAGTTCCCGAAAAAATATAAAATAGAAAAATATCTCTGTAATCAAAAATATACAGACATAACAAAATCTTTAACATCAGATTAAAAATAGAAGAAAATAAAAAAAAACTCTATTACACATCTACTTGTAAATGTATAGAATTTGTGTTTTATAGTCATTGATACAAGGAAACATACAATTTGGCCTATTTTGAGCGTAGCGGCTTGCACATGTAACTAAGTGATATGCATTAGTGAAAGAATAAAATCATCGACATAACTTCAAACAGTTACAGACGAAGCTAATTGTACTCAATCTAAAGAGAATTAAACGATAGTCTAGCCTCCAAAAAAACCACTGTACACCAATGATCCTTAATATAAACAATGGCATAGACACCACCTGGTCTTCCATCCTGTTTATATTTTGCTCAAGTTAAGACCCGATTCTGAAGTTAACAAATAAACATTGCCACATATTTTTATATATTACATATAATAATTATAATTATAATGCTTAAAAAATTGATGATACATTTAAAAGACATTGAAAAAAAAAAGATTTCCTTTGTAAAATCGAATTATATGCCTTTTTGGCATTTTTCACTATTACTAGAATCAGATAATTTTTTTTTTATTTTTGGTTTCATTTTAGTGTTAACAATGAAATGTTAAATATAACATCCATCTGAAATAGTAAATTAACTTTGTATTACTTTATAATAAGAAATATAAAGCGGATCCATCAAAAAGCTTTTAATAATTCCTTTTTCGTATTTTATTCATTATATAAAGATACAATATGAAACTAAGATTATCTAAGCTCACCCAATATTTAAATACAGAATAAATGATTACCAAAATGATTTGAACCTAAATTTATTTCCGTTCATAATTGATCTCAAAAAAAAAATTAAATTTAAGAAAAATATATTTTCTCGCAATGATATAAAATCGGGTCGATTAAATTTCCGAAGAGCTATATATAAATATCGATTTTAAACCGAACCTAGTTCCATAGCGATTATCCGTACACAACACGTTCCAAATACAAAAAAATTGTCGACTTGTTGCCAGCGTGTGGACAGACCGTTCGGAAACACCATGCGAACGACATCAGAGAGAAATCACAGTGACACTGGTCGCTCGGTGAGCGCCATATTAATTTTTTTTAATGTGTAAACACCGTTCTATGTAATATTTATATATAAATGATATAATCCTGAGTGTAAATATTGGTGTGTCGTGATCGAACATTGGTGTTATTTGTTGGTGAGATTGCCGCTCGCCGGTGTGGGACCGCTCGGTTAGCTCTTCTCTTGACTTTGTCTGAAATTAAACATTATTTGAATTGAGATAGATAGATGTATTCTTTATCGTACACCAAAGACAAAGTTATACAATTATTGATTGTAATATTATTTATTTTATTTATATATATAAAAATCAATTGCTGTTCGTCAGTCTCGCTAAAACTTGAGAACGGCTGGACCGGTTTGGCTAATTTTGGTTTTGAATTATTTTTGGAAGTCCAGGGAAGGTTTAAAAGATGAGTAAATATGATAAAAATATTAGGGATTTTGGTAAAAATAACAATTTCATTTTCCCTTAAAAACTATCCCTACCTGTCAAATATTTGATGTTCGTCCCGTAGTTCAGAAATCAATTAAATTTAAAAGTCGTTCAGAAATCAAATTAAAATCAAATTAATAAAAAAACTTCACTTTTGAAGTGAAGTTTTTTTTTCATTTCTTTGGTTTTGAATTTTGGTTTTTTTATTGATTAAGATTTTTTTTTGTTCCTGTTAAGTTGTGACCACATTTTTTACTTAAGTTGAAACATTCTGCAATTATCGTTCATCTTTTTTATTTATTGATTCTGAGGCGGTACGAAGTTTGCCGTGTCAGCTAGTATTTATATACAAATGGCAATCTTATCGCTATTAGCGATTTCTTCCAGACAACCGTAGAATAGACACAGTGTTAAAAAGATAATTCGATGTAGGTTGGTGATACATTATCGTCAGGATGAAATATAAAATTTATTAATAAACACAGTTAATTGCTATAAGCATAACCGTAAATAATAAACGAATAAATGAAAAGATACATAGATATTTATATACTCGTAGATGCCTTGATAACTTTATTATAAGTAGTGAATTAGGGGAAATTTAGTGAGCATGTTCACATAATTGAGGTGATAAAAACAGCTAGAACTACTTTGTCACAAAATTCCCAAGATTGTCTCCTGACTGCAGGTCTTACAGACCGATTGGTTACCTAATAGGTTTCTGTAGAGCAACTTTAAGAAACGGAGTGAATATGCAAATCAAATTCAGAAACCTTGACGTAGAAGTTATGTGTTTTTTTAGGTTAAGAGGAAACAACCCACATTTATGAGGCGGATCACATAATAATCACCATACACTACAAATTAAAAAAAAAAGGAAAATAAAACTTATGTGGATGACCAAAAAATATATTTATAACGATTGAAAATTTGAACAAGATATATAAATATACACATATGGAGGGAGTCAACTAATAGTAGGAATTGAAAAAAAGAGAAGCGTCATAGAACGCATGGTAGATGTGAAATATAGACGACGGCTCGGTTTTTACCGTATACTCACGGCCACGTGTAAGTGGCCCTGCATAGAGTCGAGCGGAGGGGAGCGTAGTCTGAATCGAGACGACGTCTCGGTCTGCGACCCCGCATTAATTAATTACAAGTCCCAAAATTTTGTTCATATTCTTTTATTGCTATTAGACCTTTACTCAACTTAAACAAAAATTACATAATATCTTTAGAAATGCCTACATTTTTTTGTTGTGGAACGCACAATCTAATAGATGTTGGCAGAATGAACATCGCTGTAGTAAATCGACTACAGCATTAAAGCTGAGCCAAAGCCTACTCTTTGGAACATTGACGTTAATTTTGAGTTATTCCGATATTTTGTGTATTACTTGACTCAAATGTCTTAGCCTTAATTTTGATTGTTACTTTTGATGTTGTTTGTATTGTGCCTTGAATAAACAAACAAATTATCCAAATACCGTTGTTTGTGGTGAGGTGCGCGGGGTCGGTTAGAGCAGCTCGTACTGGCGCAGGTGCATGCGCTGTATGATGTCGCGGCAGTCGTTGAACACGCGCTTGATGTTCTCCGTGTCGACGGCGCACGTGAAGTGGGCGTAGCAGTAGTGCTTGCCCTCGCCGCTAGCAGTGCTTATACGCTGTGGGCACATACCACAAAACGTTGTTATTATTATTATAATTATTATATATTGACGCCTATCCCCCGTAGGGGTTTGCAGAGACCACAGAGCTCCATCCGCTGCCATTCATCGCAGCGAAACGGCTCGTCATTGGTCGCTTTTCGCCCTCGTGAGAATCAGGACGTGACGGGTGGCGAACCACGTCGCCGTCATTTTCGACAAATTAAGTATATTAAATTCGTCTTAGTCGTTAGGGCGGGTTTTTAACCAAACGAACATATGGTTAGAACAAGAGCATCCCACCCATGACACCAACACTTACACGCATCCCGGCCCTAGCCGATGTACGTACGTCACGTAGAGGAGGGAACATTTTTACACCGGCCGCTAACACGAGATTCCCTCACATGCCCGGTCGGTTCTCACACCCTAGACCTTAGGGTCTAGTGGACTAATAGTGACCATAGTTACTTAGGTCCAATTCCTCCCCTACAAGTTTAACGTGGCGTCATGACGGAATTAGAATCGACACACACACACACGCACACACACATGTGCACCTCCGACACGGCGTCGAACTGACGGAATCATACTGGGTATTCGATAAAGCTGTTAAAGCCAATGAGCTACCAGCATTAATATCTTCCAATCAAATTACAAGAGAATTCTTTCTCGATGTTTTAGTGTAAACGAAAGACCGATCTTAGCGTTTACACCAAAATATCAACGAGCAAGAATGAGAACCAAGAATTGGAATCCTTGCACGACAGATGTTTAGATCAATCGAACGAATGCTCAGTGATTCAGATCGCTTGAACACAAGAATACTTTAAAGACGACCGACCGAAACGGGGAGCGAGCACGTTCAAACACGCAAGAACGCTCTAACGTTCACATCAAGCGAGCGAACGTTCTCAGCATTTTCAATAGAATCTTTGGGAACGCCAACAAAACAAGGAAAGAATGCCCGACGTCGGTTCACACTAAAGAATTTGATAGAGTTGGGATAGAATGAGCATTCGCTCGTCTGATGTAAATCAGGCTTTATACAAACAAGATAACCTCATACCCTTTTAAAAAAAGATAAAGATGGAGCTGGCAGCTAAGAACGCCTAAATAAAACCGACGTCTGAGTGGTAGCTTAGCTATCGCGCTTCGTACGGTGAGCGGTCTGAGTTCCCGACGCCCAACACCCTTCCCCTCCCACTCCCATAATGTTACTCTTCTTAAAGGTCGGCAACGTTTCCGCACTGCCTATGGCGCTGCGGATGTCTATGGGCGGCGTTGATTGCTTTCCATCAGATTACACGCCTGCTCGTTTGCCCTCCATCCCATAATAAATAAATATATCTGGAAGTTATAAAATCTAGTAACTGGAAATTAGTAAATGTACATTGCTATCCGTAAAAGTAAAAGTCAATACAATCCGTATTTAATGCAAGGCAAGGTTCAAATTAAGATCCATTTATTTGAACTTTGTAATAAACAGTACAAGTGAATGAACTAAATGAAAACATATCCATATAAAGTAAGGTTTAACGTCACATGACCCACTTGTTCGTTTGTCTACCTATTCTTTAAAAAGGGATATAAGTGTAAAGCAGTCATATTTTAGGAAATGCCAGGACAAGGGTACCATTCACTTGCAGGTTGTCAAGAGGAGAGTGATGAGTGTGAAGGAAGCAAGCAGTATGCCGAGATCGTAGAAGATGGAGATCTGTAGTCTCTGCCTACCCCTACAGGAAACAGGCGTGACGATATGTATGATTGAATTATGAATCACTCACAAGGAACTCATCTCGGATGAAGTATTTAGCGCGCGCCACTTCAGGATGGTCCCGTGTGTCGGGCACCGCGTCGGGCGGCGTCTGGTAGCGAGCGAACTCCGCGAAGTAATCCTCAAGTTTGGATTTACCCGCCATCACCTTCTCCGCCAGCAAGTCCTGCTTGTTCAGGAACAGGATCACTGATATCGTGCGCAACCACCTGTTGGGGGAAACAATGTTGATATCATTATTGTCATTAACAGCTGGAGGTAGTCCACCGCTGGATATAGGCCTTCTAGCCGCCACCTAGCCCGATCTTCGGCTTCACGCATCCAGTCTCTGACTGCCGCCCTGCGCAGATCGTCGCACCATAGCATCGCGAGACGCGGTCTTCAGTTTGTTAATTTGAAAGACTACGTCAGTGCCTTCGGTTCTTTGGCGGATTTCTTCATTCCGAATCATATTTAACAGAGACAGAACTCCATAGCTCTTTGAGCAACTTCGAGCTTGTGAAGCAAACGGACTGTCAGTGTCCACGTCTCGGTGCCGTAAGAGAATATAGGTGGCACACGCAATGTATATTTAAAAAAATGTTAAATACAAAGATGGACAGTAATAAATAATCATAATAATACTTATTATTATGATGATTGTGATTATTACCTGTTATTCCATATACTCTTGAAAAGATCAAGTGATTCGCGCAGACGGTTCTGCGTTGGGTCTTCCCGCAGCACCATGTTGTAGGAGGAGCAAGCGGTCACGAAGATGATGGCGGTCACGTCGTTGAAACATTGGATCCATTTGCGCCGCTCGTCGCGTTGCCCGCCCACGTCGAACATACTGAAAAATATACCATTATATTTTTAGCATGGATTAACCTCCACATGGATGTTATGATGGGTGATTCATACATCTGTAACCACCGTACAGAAGTTGGTAGGGATTTCATGGGACATTTTACCTGACGCTCCATATAACCGGGAAATCGCACCGTTCGACTACTATTTATTCCTTTCACTACAAAATTAACGGAAAATATTTTGCATCTTTAGACGACATAAAAAATCCATCTTGAGAGATTTTTCGAGAGCAAAGACGAATCCTTCTGGAAAGATGGCATTATGCAATTGTTTGAACGTTGGGCCAGAGTGATACAAAATAAAGGACAATATAGTTAAAAATAAAAGCTTTTATTTTAGAATGTATTTTGCTTTAAATAAATGTTAAAACACCGAACGAACTGATGGGACAACCCTTTATTTAAATTTCAAGATCAAGATATTTAACAAAGAACTATTGTGTAACAATGTAAAATAATTTTAATAAATGTACAAAGACAGTGTACCCCCTGTACACTGTACACTGAGCAACCTTTTCAATCAACGGATCAATTTAAGTTTTAAAATTATCTCTGCGGGCCGCACATAAAGTAAAACTTATTAATAATTTACAAGAACTTTATTTATAATAAACATTAGAATTAAAAAAAATTAAACAAGTCGCCGACAAGTGAGTAACTCGTTACAAAAGATTGTTTCGGTTTAGAATACATACTAAACCGAAACAATTTTTGTACCATTATATTATAGTTCATTTTATAACAATATATTGATGGGAGAAAGTCGATAAAATAAATTCAATTTTGATGAAATGCTTGGCGGGCCGCATAAACATGTTTAACGGGCCGCGAGCGCGTGTTGCTCATCCCTGTAATAGATAGTTTTATTTTAATTAACTGACAATTATTTTTATAGGGATCGATGGAGATTTTGAACAATTATATAGCGGGTCGATAATTAAAAAAGTTTGGCGACCCCTTTAATAGAATACTTAATAGAAACTCACTGGAAATTGACTTTGTCGACAACAAACTGCGTCTCGAAGATGCCAGAGGTGAGAACACGGCAGCGCAGAATGTCCTGCTCTGTGGGCGTGTAGTTCGGCTGCTTTATTATATGCACTTTGTCCAGGAAACTGTGAACACATGATTCAGTCCATCATCAAGTAGAAGAAGCCATGCTTCAAGTATACTTTAACATGAAAGAGTACTTTGGCCATCTAAACATGTCTTTATTTAACACTAGATTGCCCAAGAAATCATCTGACTGCTTTTTAAATTTATTAATAAAAAAAACTATATTTATACTGATGCACTTCCTTAGTATTTTGAGACAACATACAGTTGTACCAACATACAACTGTATGGAAAGTCACAAAATTCTAAAATATCCTATCATCATAGGAATATAGTTTATTCAATAAACAAACAGTCATAATGACTAACTGGGCAATCTAGTGTTAAACAATAAATTCTATAACACCCAACTGACAAATAGAATTTTATTTAGTAGTTTCAAAAATAGAAATCTTAAAAGACAGTGTTAAAGAATTTAAATTATATTCAATAATCAAAATGTGATTACATTCTCTCAAGTCACGTGACGGCAAACGTCAATCAAAGTGCATTACGTCACTTGTTCAAAAATCACGTGACTAATATTGACGTTATGGAGCGAATAAAATGGAATTCAAAATATATGAATATAAAATAGATATTTAATTATCATTTTTTTTAATATTTTTAGCTATATTTATGCATTGTCAGTAAACCCTTTTCTTAAAATAATTACATATCAATACACACTAGAGATGTTGAAATATAAATGAAAACAATTTTGCCGCAAAAAGTTTCTTTGATAGAAAAACCCAAAAAATTCACAATTTTTGAGGTTTTAGAGCAAAATTTAAAATGGCATTACAAATAATACTTTTCGGCGTCGACGGTGGTTCGAATTAGTATAAATCTCGCCTAGACTGAATTACAGCTTTTGTATACAAAATGGAGAAGGCGAACAAAGGCAATAAACGACAAACAAGAGTCAAAAACTAGATTTGCTTCAGCATAGCAACAATATCTTTTTTAACAAACAAATCGAATAACTGTAAAACAATTTTTAAAATACAGCTCAATATTCAAAATACATATTTATATGAATTTTAAATAAATATTAATAATTTATTTCACACAAATTACAATTATTAATAATTTATATAAACCATTTACTGTAATAGTTGCATCGCGGAGTGAGACAGGGGGATGTCATATCCCCGAAACTGTTCACTAATGCGCTGGAAGATGTCTTCAAAACATTGGACTGGAAAGGACGTGGCATAAACGTAAACGGTGAGCACATCTCACACTTGCGCTTTACCGATGATATCGTGATCTTGGCAGAATCGCTGCAAGAACTACAAGCAATGCTGAACGGCCTAAATGAGTCCTCCAGACTGGTCGGTCTGGCTATGAATTTGGATAAAACTAAAATAATGGTAAACCACCATATTGAGCCTGAACCGACCATGATCGATGGTAAAGTTCTCGAAGTTGTCCAGGAATATGTCTACCTTGGCCAAATAGTGCGATTGGACGGAGACAACTTCGAGAAAGAAGCCGAGAGAAGGATACAGTTGGGCTGGGCAGCGTTCAGGAAATTTCCGTCAAGTCTTCTCGTCGCCCATACCACAAAGTCTGAAGACAAAAGTCTTCAACAAGTGCGTCCTGCCCGTACTCTCTTCCGGTGCAGAGACGTGGACACTGACAGTCCGTCTTCTCGCCAAGCTCAAAGTCGCTCAGAGGGCTATGGAGAGAGCTATGCTCGGGGTTTCTCTGGTGGACAGAATTCGAAATGAAGCAATTCGCCGGAGAACCAGAGTCATCGACATAACTCTTCAAGTTAGCAGACTGAAGTGGCAATGGGCTGGACACGTTTGTCGGAGAACCGACAATCGTTGGAGTAGACGAGTGCTGGAGTGGAGACCGCGACTCGGCAAACGTAGTGCAGGGACGCCCTCCTACTAGATGGAGCGACGATCTGCGCAAGGCGGCTGGCAGAGACTGGATGCGTGTAGCCGAAGATCGGGCTAGGTGGCGCGCCTTGGGTGAGGCCCATGTCCAGCAGTGGACTGCCGCAGGCTGATATTGATTGATATATAAACCAACAATATTCTTACATAATCCGCCAATAGATGGCGCCATAACAAAATTTAATATGTGCAAGACAAAATTAAATTTTGTCTGTTAACAGACATCCATAACAAAGCATACCTCTATGAACAAAAATACGTGGAAAAGTTTAATAATGAATTCAGTTCCTTGAAAGATTTAGATGTCAACTGTACTATTTTCCTCATCGTTTTCCCTCATGAAGAAAGCGAGAGACAGAAGTCTATGGAGACCACTCGGGGAGGCCTATGCTAATGAGCAAGACAATCGGACTGGTGTCTAGACATTACATTTAGAACTAAGCAATAATCACAATTAGTGAATAAATTAGAAGTATTGTACTTGATTGTAAATAAAGGGTGTATTGTTTGATAGTAAATAAAGACTTTTTATTTTATTCTCTCTTTACTCACTATTTGGCGCAGTCGATGAGCTGATATTCATTGCTGCGCTCGTACGTACGCTGAACGCCCTGATCCTTCCACAGTTGTTCAGTGTGCTCGTAGAACTCCGGCGGGTAATCGAAATCAGGTTGAGACGCCACGTCCTATAATACAGAGAAAGTAAACTGGTAATACTAGATTGTCCAAGAAGTCGTTTTAACGGATTTTCATTTTATTTAGAAAAAAAAACTATATTTTTTTGAACACCCATATATGTCCCAATGCTGACTACGGGCCACTCCATTTCTGGAGGAACGGACGTTAACCCACCACGCTTGTCCAATGCGGATTGGCGGGGTTACCAGACTCGGAAAAAATATTTGTAATCCATACATCTATTTTATTCCGATGCGGGGATCGAACCCGCGACCGTTAACTCCGCAGGCGAAGGGCCCCGCCACTGAGTCAATTGATCGTATATTTATACCAATAATAATTTTGAGAAATTGCATAAAACGTATATTTTAAATATACGTTATATGCAATTTCTCAGAATTTTGAGACAACATACAGTTGTACAGACACAACTGTTTGCAAAGTCATATTTTTTTAATCAACAAACAGTCAAAATGAATTCCTAGGCAATCCAATGTAAATAATAATAAAGCAATAACTTCACGTTACCTGTATATAATCAACACGTGCCTTGTTCTCGGGTTTCTCAAGCGGTATGGGTGGCGTGAGGGTGCTCATTGCACCGGTGATTGTCTGTAATGAAACAAATCAAATATATAATACACTACTTTGCAAAAAAAAACGGGCACCTTATATTTATTGGCTTTTCTATGGATAATATTAATATTATTAGTATGTCGTTAGATTAGATGACTAGAAATTTTTTTAAATTTTTTTTAACACTTAAATTCTAGAATCGGTGTAAAACACTAATGTAAATAAAAATCCGTGTGAAAATGGACATTTTTATGTGTATAGAGTATAGTGAAATTAAGGCTACGAGTATTTTTGTTACTTTAATAAAAAAAAACGATTAAATAATAACGAGTATGACCTCCCCTTGCAGAATTACTTCATGTAATCGTCTTAACATGTGTACTGTTGAATGTGTTCCCACTCAGACGAGATCACACGTTTAAGCTCTCTGATGTTTGTGGAGGTGGTTGGACAAACTAAAAAAGGGATAATTTAAAAAATAAAAGTTTCGAATTTGGAATTAATTTTTTTCATATCCAGACTATTAAGTGCAAGTAACATAGTTTAGCTATTAAAATCTATTTAGAACCTAAATATTACCAATAATTTAGCACTCCTTACCAACTCACTCGTTTTATATTAAATTAATAAAACTTACAAGTATCGCGTCGCGTATGTTTTTCTTGATGTCCTCTATCTTCTCGCGTCGCTCCTTGTCGGAGAAGCCGTTCACGTGGAGGATTCGCATCTGCTTCACGATGGTCGACTTGCCCGACTCACCCGCGCCCAGCAACAGTAACCGGTGCGTCGCGCGGTACAACTGGAACCACGAAAAAGAAATGGTCATTAATGGAGTCAGGGGTTACTTTGTGGAAATCCATCACTTTATGGACAGTCAAAAGTTTTACTTAGCTAAGATCCGCGACTCTACGTAAAACAACTCAAAAGTGTCTTTTCGGTTGTCTTCCGTAGAGTCTACTATACCTGAAGACGCCTCGTGTTGGGGCGAAACACGTGTCGTTTACAAGATGGAAAAGTGATAATGAGTGTTTGGTGTTATGTATAGTGGTTGGTGGGTGGAGAATTGATGGCCGACTTTCGGTAAGTTTTTGGTTTAAGTTCCAAATAAATCCACTTAACCCAACAGAAAAACACACATTGTTAATTTTCTGTTATTGTTTTGCTTGTCGTGGATCTTAGCTAAGTAAAACTTTTGACTGTCCATATAAAGAAATGGTCCTTTTCAATTCATCGCCATAACTGATAGATGGTAAATGTGAAGGTGACATTGCAAAACGAGTGTAAGCTGATAATCAGGTTAATGGAGCCCTGCACTCCTTCATGAAAAGTCAGAATGTGTGTAAAACGGCCCGACTGGTTGTTCAGTTTGCTCACTCGGGGAGTGCTTGTTTTGACTCTGACGTACGGTAGTGAATGTTGGATTTCGTAGAAGAGTCGTGAAAGCAGACTGAATGCGGTGGAAATGAGAGCATTAAGAAGTATGTGTGGGGTAACTTTGAATGATAGAATAAGGAATGAAGATATAAAAACACCGATGTGTAGTAAAAGGTGCTGTGACAAAAGTTGAGAAAGGGATGCTTTGATGGGTTTAGGCACGTAGAGTGGATGGATGAGAGACGACTGACAAAAGAAATTTACGCTGCGGATCTGTATAGAAGGGTCGGTAGGGGAAGATCAAGGAAAATATAACTTGACTCATACTCTAATTTTTATTTTCATTGTTATTTTTGATGCTATTTGTGTTGTGCCTTGAATAAACAAGTTATATATCCACAGCATATCATATGCTATCACCTATCGCAGTAATCACTGGTGATTACGGAAGAAGTGAATTACAGTGAAGTGCGAAATCAGAAAATTAATATTGTCTGTATATTACAGACAAAATTAATTTTCTGATTTATTTCGTGGATCTAATATAGCGAACAAAATAACTATTGACTTTCTATATTAAATTAGAGAATAATAATATTATATTGTACCCACCCTCTCATCTTTCTGCAGCTGCCGGGTGATGGCGTCACTGCGGCGTTTCTGCGACTTGAGATCATCGCCCTCACTGCCGCTCTTCCCCCCCGGTGACCCGAAGCACCCCATCGCCGACCACGCGGCCCACCTGGAAAGCATCACAATCCATTTGTAACCTTGAATGTTTATTACAATCAATCAACGATCTTCGGACTAAGCTCATTTCTATACGTTATTCTCTCATACAAATGAGCGGTTTCGCCGTCATAATAACCGACCAACAAAACCTATTCTAACTAAGGAAACTTCGTCAAGTCTTCTCGTCGTTCATACCTCAGAGGCTGAAGACAAAATTCTTCGACCAGTGTGTCCTATCTGCACTCTCTTACGGCGCCGAAACGTGGACGCTGACAGGCCGTCTGCTTCACAAGCTCAGAGTCTCTGGTAGATATGATTCGAAATGAAGAAATCCGCTAGAGAACTGAAGTCACCAACATAGCCTTTCGAATTAGCAAACTAAAGTGGCAATGGGCTGATCACGTTTGTCGGAAATCCGACAATCGTTGGACCAAACGAGTGCTGGAGTGGAGACCGCGTCTCGGTAAACGTAGTGTGGGTCGCCCCCAGGCTAGATGGTGCGACGATCTGCGCAGGGCGCAAGGCTGGCAGAAGCTGGATGCATGAAGCCGAAGATCGGACTAGTTGGCGCTTAATGGGGGAGTTTACGTCCAGCAGTGGACTGCCGCAGGCTGTTGATTGAAAACCTCATTCTGCCACCGGAAACCCATTATGAATAGGCTTATTTTTTGTTTCAATGTCGTATCGGTTTTGAAATACCACTGAAAACAGCTGGTTCTACAGCAATGAAGTTTTAAAACTTTTAACTAGAGATTTTAAAACTTAAAAAAATCGATATAGAAAATATAAGGTCTCTCTTTTCTAAGTTATTTCAATTTACATTACATTAACACAACTGTAACAGTCAACTGTTGAATAATGGAATTCCACCAAAATGACCTGCCAATGGGGTGGGAGTCGCAGATTAGTTTTTATTAATCAATTAGATACTTATCTTCTGGTATTCCTTTCCATATGCTTGTTTCGCACATCTACGGAAAGAAATTGTGGGGACGCTATTCGATATATGTTAGGTACTACGCAGCAATTTTTTTAGACTTATATGCTTTGTTCAAACCATTGGAAATTAATCAAATGTTTTCAAAATTAGGTATAAAGTTAATTTAGAAGATCAAATACTTCGAACACAAGCGCAGTGTGACGTCCCCGATCGTTCATTTAGTATGTAATGTATGTATATATATATATATATATATATATATATATATATATATATATATATATATATATATATATATATATATATATATATATATGTGTGTATGTATATATATACATATATATATATACATATATATATATATATATATATATATATATATATATATATATATATATATATATATGACTTTTATCCGGGATATGGGAGTGAAATAGCGGGATAAGAGAGTAGACTGAAACTTCGTCCCGATTCAGGCTACGCTCCGCTCCAGTCAACACTATACAGGGTCACTTACACGTGACCGTGAGCATACGGTAAAGACCGAACCGTCGTCAAAAGCTTCTTTTTTTTTAATGAAGATATAGGATTACTCGTTATGTGAGCAGGTTCGAGGTACAGATTGGGCTAACTACCTCTGGTGCATGACTAAAGGATTTTAATTGTATAAATAAAACTATATACACAAATATCAATATATATTAATAGATGGCATTGTCCTGTATTTATTTTAAGTACCTAAACATGGCACTTAACGAGTTTATGTCCTTTCTTTCAGACATTGGTGGAGCCCGTGCCCAGCAGTGGGACATAAATGGACTGTAGGTCAATTTTTAGCAACAAATTCTTGAATTCTTTTAATGTACTACTGATAACAGTTTACCGCCAGCAGTATTAAGATTTGTTATTTAATTAGTGATTGCTTTGACACCATTAACTAAGTTGCATATTCATAGAGTTACCGCTTTTGGCTGTTTCTAGCTGGGTATGAATCATTCTTTGCATCACTGATCAGTTAAGTGAGGCGCGTGATTGATTTCTCAGCGGGCATATCATACAAGTCAATTATATGGGATGCAATCGAATCAAAGCGATTTGATAGATCGCGAACACGACTATTAGGGTAGTAATTGAAAATTTTAATTACATATATTTTGATATAAAAAACCACACACACACACGCGCACGCACAAACATACACACACATAATATATCAGTTATAAAGTGAATTTGAATGGAGAGACATAGAACTAGTATTTCTATTACAAGAGACAACGATTCAGCCATTATTCGTCTTCGGTTATACATATAAGTATACATAAATAAGGTTCCTCTTTGGATTTAGCAAACAATTCGAAATGTTTGCTAAATCTTGTAAGCGACAACCCTACTCGCAGGGCAATTCTGTCCGCAATTGTTCTCGCGTGGTAATATGCAGCAAATATTCTAATGGGCCCATTATGAGCTCGGCTTTTGTCGCCGCCGACGTATGCTAAGTGATTTTGGTAGCTAATTTGATCTTGGACGCTCAAAACTTATGACGTGCTCCTCAAATATTTTCATCACATGTATATGAAACGGCTTATATGCTTCCGTATTCCACGATCAGATTCCTGCGTGCTTTTGGATTGATCGAGATCATTGTGAAAACTCCTTCCTTCCATAGCTTACGTATCACTTAAAGCTAGTTCTTAGGGTTATGGTACTTTTTCGATCGGTGTGAAACGTTTTAGCTACAATAAGAAGCTAACTTTAAACCATTAGGTACAGGTGTCCGATGGCAGAATTAGGTTTGCAAACATACAAACACAAGATGATTAATAGAGTCAGACGTTACTTTGCGGAAATCCTTCACTATGTGGACAGTCAAAACATTTTACTTAGCTAAGATTCGCGACAAGCAAACAATAACAGAAAATTAATAATGTGTGTTTTCCTGCTGGATGAAGTGGATTTATTTGACTGTCCACATAGTCATGGATTTACGCAAAGTAACGCCTGACTCCATTAATCAATAAATCCACTTCATCCAGCAGGAAAACACACATTATTAATTTTCTGTTATTGTTTGCTTGTTGCAGATCTTAGCTAAGTAAAAGTTTTGACTGTCCACATAGTAATGGATTTCCGCAAAGTAACGCTTGACTCCATTAATCAATAAATCCACTTCATCCAGGAGGAAAACACACATTATTAATTTTCTGTTATTCTTTGCTTGTTGCAGATCTTAGCTAAGTAAAATGTTTTGACTGTCCACATACACACACAACTACAAAGTACAATAACTTTTACGAAGAAAACCGTCACATCGAGCACACTCTTGGAATTTAGCCACAGTATTCTGTGCCACTCGGTGAAGTTGTAATGTTGCTTCCTTCGCAGATGTTATTTTCTCTTAGTGCTGAGATGGTCGTCAGACTTGCTCCATAGACTTTAACACGTTAAGGACGGCGTGTACCCTCGGTGGCTCACACGCGAATGGTTTATCTGATGGCATGTACCACCGGTAGCTTACATCGGCTATAGTTTTAAAATTTAGTTTTGTTAAATAAAAAATTTTTGTGGTTAAAAATAATTTTACCTTCTATGTCTTGTAATTCTGCTTACTAAATAAAATCAACTTTTCAAATAAATTCAACAATAAAATTAACATTTTTTTTTAACTTTCCGAATTCTTGCGTACAAAATGAAAAATAAAGTTACACCTCAACAGCAATTCACTATCTATTAATAATCCGTAAAGACTGAAGAATAATTCAACAGCTTTATATTTACAAAAACCAACTAAGTGCAAGGGCTTATCAAAAATCGAATAACAGGAAATAATAAACTCAAGTTTTGGTAAACAAAATTTTGTGCAAGGCGCCGCCAGATAAAGCAATGTACGATTTTTGCTGCCGTCCAATGAAGCGAAACATGATAAAACTGCGCAATCCTAACGTGTTAAGAAAAAAGTCCATAGGGATGAGTAAGGCACAGAAAAAAGTCCATAGGAGTAAGATCCGGCGACCTAGGTGGCCAGGGGATATCACCGAAACGGCTTATTAATTTGTTTCCGAAGAATAACGAAAATGCTCCATGGTCTTTCTCTTGTGTGAGGCGTGGTTTCAACAAAATGGCGATTTTGTTGAAAACATGTGCGTGAAGTGAAGGCAGCATATTCTGTCAATTAGTCATTAGCACAAAATAATCAGTAAGCATGCACTTACTGATTATTGAACCTATAACCTATTTCTATCACCGGATACCTGTACGTTCTGTTTCTTCAGCAGGGCATGTCGCTAATATCACATAACAATCATGTAATCACGATTTAACTTCTCATAAAGATACGAGTGAGTTCACGAGTGATAATTGGCATTTTTATCATTTTTAAGTATCGTTTAGATATCAATCGATAACCAATCATCGTGTTTTTGTGTATTCAAATGATCACCGCTAAGAAATTGTCCATTGACAAAAAAATCAAGATCATTGACTGTTAAATGAAGTTAAATGAATTACTAAAGAAATTTTGAACTAAACATTTTTATATATTTCCACTATATGTAATACACATGGGTAAGCCAAACGTACGAGCCAATTTCCAATATGTCGAGCTTCATAGACTTGTGAAAAAAGTGAAGAGTGTCTGAGTGGTTGAACTTTCTTTCCTGTTCTTCGCAGTATCTTTCCGCAATATAACTTGCTTGCAAAACCCCATATATAGCTTTGTACGTCGATTAAGATTTGATCAAACGCGTACCATATGGTTACGAATGGTTGTTTAAGAAAATGCGCGTTACAAATTTTGGACTCTAAAACGCAGGCTGCGTTTCATTCAAAAAGCAACGATAGACGATTAAAATTGTCAAAAATGAAAGATATCTAGAAAAAAAGAACTGTCTTGATTGTTGGCAACCTTGGTTGCCAAAAATTGCCTTTTTATGTTTTTCTTAATGACAACAACTTCCTGAACTTTCTAAAATAACAAACCGCATTAAAAATAGCAAGCCGAAGTCCAAATAGCTATCATGCCTCACGGCGTTCTTTAAGAACCCTTGCATCGCGACGCACACTTTAAGAATCCCTGTCATAAAGCGAGATATTGAAAAAAAAAAGTTTACTGACCAGTTAAAAGAAAAAGCAAAGGTTAGACAAATATAGAATTGAAGGAATTAACTAACCTCAGACCGGAAAAGAAGGAAATTGCTACATCAGTAGTACAGTTATGGATTGACGGAGCAGCTAGTTTTATTTCGCAAAAGACCTTTATTTAAACATTTATGGTTAGCATTGCGTTCACTCACAAACGCAAATCATATCACATAAGCAAGCTATGTAGAAAACATCAAATTTAACATAACAAAACTGACCCATGGTGTTAACTGCTTGAAATTCTACCTTGCGCACACGTAGGGCTGTCAGATATATATATATATATATATATATATATATATATATATATATATATATATATATATCTATATCTATATATATATATATATATATATATATATATATCTATATCTATATATATATATATATATATATATATATATATATATATATATATATATATCTATATCTATATATATATATATATATACCACCTCGACCGGGGAAGTAGCTGAACCTCACAGACTATTGGTGTAATTTGTAGCATTTTATAGTGTTACCGCGTTTCGTAAGATACCTAAGTGTAGAATATCCGGACGCTCAAAACCTTTTCCATTTCTTTATCCCCTTTTCATCTCCCATTATTGACACCATAGGTACCTGGGTAAAGGGAGCGGTACCGCCCTTTAAATGGTCGCTGGAGCTTTTCATGGGGGCGGTAGCGGGTCCAAAAGCAAATGGGGCGTTATGAAATACCTCTATTTTCATGGAAAAACAATGTCTAGCAGTCTAAAATGTTTAGCTTATTATTATGGTTAAATCTTCTTCTAAGAGTGCCTCAGTGAGACTAGCGAAGGTTGGCAGCCAATTCAGCACAACTTTCCTCCTCCTTCGCGAGGTGCGGCAGTTCTGGAGCACTCGCTATCCCGGTCCACTCCCTGATATTACGTAGCCACTTTCTTTCTTTTTCGACCAACTTGTCTTTTGCCCGCGATTTTTCCCATTATGATCAGTTGCAGCAACTTGTACCTGTCATGTTTCATGATATGACCCAGGTAAGCAACTTTTCTACCTTTGTCGGTCTGCAAAAGTTCACGTTTTTCCTTGACTGGTCGGAGAACGTCATTGGCCATTCCTTTTTTTTTACAAAGAATTAAATTTCGTTTCATCGCTTCTATGAAAAAAAGAACAATGTAAGTCGTTTTAGTGTGGCAACCCTAGTCCAACTGCGGTCGGACAATGCGCGCGACTAAAGTACACATAATAAATACGAGCGGAATTACTTATTGACTGTACACGGGAAAGTTAGCTCTCACAAGCACCGTTGAAAATCACATAAGGCATACGTGAGGAGTTAAAACTATAGAATGGTCCTTTAACCACTTGCACTACAATTTAATTTTCGTTAGCCGTGCATCGCTATACAATATATATAACATACGGTAAAGGGTTACATTTACACCGCACCGCGTCTGCGAGCTCGAAGCTTTAAGCAGTGCCTTACTGCCTCACTCTGGAACTGGTAGCTCGAATAATGAACCCACTGTTAGCCAACGTGACGGACACGTCGTTTTCGTTTCTGCGACAAATGACTATCGACGTGTATACCACGTCAATAGACGATCGTGGCTTTGGAATAAAAGCACCTCGATGTGCGCGGTACGTCTTTAAAGCGCAAATGGTTATAAGTTTGCGTTGAGACACGCGCAATTCTACATGTTTTTTTTTTTAATTCTAAACTATCCATTTTTGCCTTTCTATTCCCGACATAATATGGAGCCATCCCATTTTTATATTGTGGGTAGCATACGAGGCGACTGTGGGAGTAAATACCAGTAAATAAGCAATAGTGTCTACCTAAAATCAATAAACCCAATCTGCGTTACTCATTTCAAACGTGGTCATGCGGCTATATTGGATTAATTGGTTGATGGATTTCAAGAAAAAGTTCACCATCTCTTATTGGACAATCCCATGAACGAAAACTTTGTGAAATCAACTATAGCTTTTAGCATTTTGGATTCATCCGGGTTTCTTACTAACTCCGTAACTCTTCAAGATACCTACTTTTCTGGAACTCATAAAACCTATGATATTAGAAAAGCACATAACTAAATAGTATTAAGCACATAATAAATGAAGATATTAGAGAGCGAAGTTGAGTTAAAGGTGTTGTGACAAAAGTTGAGAAAGGGATGCTTAGATGGTTTAGGCATATAGGAGGATGGATGAGGGATGACTGGCAAAAGAAATTTACGTTGCGAATGTGGATGGAAGGGTCGGTAGGGGTAGACCACGGAAAACATACTTTGAACAAAATTGCTGAAATTATTAAGAAAGGTCAGGTCAAGAGAACCCTTAACCGGCGGGCTTGCATGAAGAGGATAAAGAGTGTGGAGGATGCAAGGAAAGTATGCCGAGATCGTAGCAGATGGAGATCTGTGGTCTCTGCCTACCCCTACGGGAGACAGGCGTGACGATATGTATGTATGTAAATTCTATAAAGAATAATATTTTTTTACAAAGAATTATATTTTTTATTTAATTATAAAAATGTGATTATGATCAAGTTCCGCTAGGGCAAACGGCAAAAATCATGTATTACGTCAATTGTTCGCAAACCACGTGACACCTAAATGGCGTTTTGGAACGGCATTTTAAGCGGAACTTAAAATACACGAATATTAAAGTATTAGTCCGATAAAAAAGTAAGTTTAGCTGTATTAGGAACTTATTCATTGACTTTAAACACTTTCCCAAAAACATTCGACATCCCTATCTCGTCACACGCTGGGTTGAGTAACAGAGAAGGCCTACAGATACTAAGTCCGCTATTTTTAGGATTTTTTTCAACACATTGAAGACTGTATTTGATGAAAGCCATTTAGCCTGAGCTCCCGCATATTTTGTAGCAATTATAGAAATAAAAAAATGATGGTTCCGAAAGCACAATGTACATTGTAACATTTATGAACACTAAATAAGAAATACTCACTTAAATTTTATGACTTTCTGAATTTGATTAAATTGGGGTATAACACTGAATTGAATATAACGGTTCTTAATTATTCGAATATATAATGCACACACCTTCATCGCATGGTTATTTATAACAACAATTCTTCGTAGTGATGTTTTATTTACACGACATTGTTTTTTTATACGATATTGCTTGAAATTCCAAATAACTTTAATAGTGGTAGAACCACGCTGCAGACGAATACTTTGTCAAGAATGGTACAATATTTGTCTGGAGCATGAATGGGCCGGCTCGCCCGGGGAAGTTACCACACTCCCGCAGAAAACCGACGTCTGAGTGGTAGCTTATCTACCGTGCTTCGTACGGTGAGCGGCCGAGTTCCGGAGGCCCAACACTATCCCCCCTTCCTTTACCCCCTCCCATTCCGACTCCCATAATAACACTTTCCTTAAAGGTCGGCAACGCTTCCGCACTGCTTATGGCGCTGAGGAAGTCTATGGGCGGCGTTGATTGCTTTCCATCAGGTGACACGCCTGCTCGTATGCCTTCCTATACCATAAAAAAAACTTGAATTAACGTCAACCGTCTCCAACGGTTGAAAAATAGAAAACGTGAAAATTCATGTCAGCCGTTTACAATGTGTTAAAGTGCGCAATAAAGAGTGTAAATAAATAAATAAATATGTGTTATTCAGAACTTCATCTCACACCCACATGTATATGTACATACATGCCCATCTTACAGTTATGGAACATCAACCCAAGTTACGAGAGAGTTATAACCCGCCAGCTGCGAATCACTTAATATGCGCATAGTTTGTGAACGCTAGTTCGTGAAGGTTCTTGAATATCTGCTATTGCTTGAATATCTACCTGGGATGAATAACGCGGCTAAATAGAAACAGTGTTTTATGTTTTGAATAAGAATAACACAGCGATTTCGATTCACGCATCGGGATAAATATGTGTATAGCCTACAAGGTATTTATTCCGAATCTGGGTACCACGCCACTCCAACTTGGACAATCATGGTTTTTTTTATGGGATAGGAAGGCAAATGAGCAGGCGGGTCACCTGATGGAAAGCAATCAACGCCGCCTACAGACATCCGCAGCGCCATAGAGTGACAGTGAACGCCATAGAAGCCTTGCCGTCCTTTAAGGAAAGTGTCATTATGAGAAAGGGAGTGGGACAGGGAGGGGAAGGGTGTTGAGCCTCCGGAACTCAGCCGCTTACCATACGAAGCGCGGTAGGTAAGCTACCACTCAGACGCCGGATTTCTGCAGGAGTGTGGTACTTCCCCGGGCGAGCCGCCCCATTCTTGCTTCAGACAAATATTATCCCATTCAATCCCAAGTCAGCTTTTTTACCAAAAATTGTACATTAAGAACAAACAAATAAATAGCAACATAGTCATTTTATGTGGCGTCTCAACTTCAGATTGTATTATGTACAATCACAAAAACGACAATTTCAGAAATGTGCGGAATTCCTGATTCACAATTCTGATTGCGTCCACCAACCGTTGTTTTTGTAAATAATCGACTCTACAAATAAGACGGTGGAGGACGACATAATGAAACAAATTATCGGAGTAAAAACGCCTCGAGGGTCGGAGATAGGGTTACCATTCATTTGTATTTTGTTAGAAATTTGTTTTATAATGATTTTGACAAATATTGTTGGGGCTGTCCCTTTTCTGCAGTGCATCAGGTACGTTCGTAAAAGCTCGTACCGATGGCTTTTGGGGTCATTTTGCGAAAACGAACAGCCTTGTTGCTTCACAGAATACGGGATAGCTCCGACTCTATAATGAAAACCGTTGTTGCTAAATTCAACTCGCGCCTTATAAAACAGCTAAATCGAACAAGGAAAATGTATGGACCAAAAAATATGTCTGAAATAAAGATTATTAATTATTAATATAATGATAACATTAAATTTCAGGGATATAAGTTTTCAATAGTGGAATGGAAAATATAATAATTTACCCTCACAGAATATCGAAGTTAGAAGAAGATGTGATAGAATTTTAATATGTTAGCGCGTTTCAAAAGGTGAGTGCAAAGATCCAGAGGCCTAACTATTTTTCTGCTTCCTATTCTTCTTTCTTCCCCTCCCATTAAATTCTCATCATTCTCTTGCTGTTGCATATGTTGATAGGCGGCAGTAATTAATTACCATCAGGTGACCCGCTTGTGGATGGCCAATTTATTTTATTAAAAAAAAAACGAAACTCTGCGAGGTACGTATTATATTGTGAATATTCTATGTAAAGAAATATTTTTTTTTATAACTTGAGTTTATTTTTGACTTATTTTTCGTAGTATAACCCTTTTTAACACGTTGAATGCCCGGCACAATTTTACAGATATTGTTCGTGGCGCCACGATGAATTTTCTATTATGCGATACATATATAGATGAAATATTATCTTCAATAGATAAGTTACAGTGTACCATGTTTGACATGTTAATAAAGAAATCAAATCAAATGGGCGTGTCGGTCACCGGTGACCCCCGTGGCATTCAACGTGTCAAAACAAATACATTAAGACATCTGACATTTCAAAATTTTTCATATGGCAACCCTATTCGGGGCTATAAAACAAACGGCATGCCAAATCCCTCGCCGGGCGGTGTTGCGGCAAAAACCCCAAACTTTTTGTTTGCTACTCAATCAGGCCGAAACAACCTTTTGGTCAATAACTAACAAGTGTAATCCCAGCAGAAAATTCGATATATTCTCTAAGCCACAGCCACCCGCGTGGAATTGATATTATTCTATTAATATTAGAATTTAAAAAAAGAACAACATTAAGAGGGAAAGCAATTTTACGGGAAGAGAACTTTATTGGGAATTGGATTTACTTTTTAATAATAATAATAATTCTTTACTTGCATAATGTGAGGTGTATAAAACGATGAAAACGACGTATAAAAGCTCCATCACATTGCCACTTATGGCGTACAAATTATATTAATTATTACATATATAGAGATCTAAAAAACATAACAAACTATTATATTGTCATTAAAATTATAATTGATTTATCTATTACATACGTTCGATCGATCTTTTAAAGCAGAAAAGTTTTTTACGCTGGAAATATTTACGATTCTATCGCTAAAATAAAACAGAAAATAAAATAGAAAAGCATACGAAAAGCACGAACGACAGTTAGTTCTACCTTATATATCTATAACAATTCACTTCCAGGCTGATATCTAGAAGTGGAATCATCAACAGCCTGCGGTAGTCCACTGCTGGACATAGGCTTCCCCAATGGAGCGCCACCTAGCCGATCTTCGGCTACACGCATCCAGTTTCTGCCAGCCGCCCTGCGCAGATCGTCGCACCATCTAGCCGGAGGTCGTCCCACACTACGTTTACCGAGACGCGGTCTCCACTCCAGCACTCGTTTGCTCAGACGATTGTCGGGTCTCCGACAAACGTGACCAGCCCATTGCCACTTTAGTTTGCTAATTCTTAAGGCTATGTCGGTGACTTAGTTCTCTGGCGGATTTGTTCATTCCGAATCATATCTACCAGAGAAACTCCGAGCATAGCTCTCTGAGCGACTCTGAGCTTATGAAGCAGACGGACTGTTAGCGTTCACGTTTCGGCGCCGTAGGAGAGTAAGGGTAGGACACAGTGGTCGAAGACTTTCGTCTTCAGGCTCTGAGGTATGGGCGAGCCTAGAAGTGGATTATGGATATATATTCAAGAGGCAAGCGCATGTGTACATAAAAGACCGGTATCCGAGACGCCTCTGGCGTTGATCATTTACCACCAGGTAACCCGCATGTGCCTGCTCTACAAAACAGAAATCAATCTACACGAGACACTTTTCAGACGGTGCAGCTGTTGTAGTACTCAATAATCCAATTAATCACAAGTACCAGTGGCAACGGGTAGCGCGCCGGGGGTTTTTAATTACAAAGTAGGAGCGGGACGGACTTCTATATTTAGAGTACAGGATGTCGTTTTTCACGGTTACACTGTAAGAGTTTTTGCGTGCACGCTGTAATCGCTGTGATTCAACAGGGTAATGATGAATTGCCGGCTTGTGTGGACGCTTAACAGTTTGTATGTAGGGTTGTCACTTCCATACTTTTTGTGGTTGAAGTAAATCGTGTCAAATGGATTTATATCGTCCGAATCCCTCCTCTATTATACAGGCAATACGAACGACTTTGTTTTCTGTGTATGCACACTTAAGGTTTTTATACACATAGGTATACGAGCGAAACCTAATGGTAAGCAACTGAGGTTGCCTATAGTCTTCCGCCATACTTGTTGTTGGTAAGGGTGTAATGCATTACGATGTATAGGATAATGATAAGGACAGAAAGAAGAAATGGGAAGGAAGGAAACAAAGAAAGGGAAAAACAATTGGACCTTTGGATCTTTGCGCTCAGCGTACGAGACGCTGTAACACTACAATGCTACCACTTGTTATAGTGTACTCCCCCAGACAAACCGATCTATTCGTGCTATGGCTCTACCATGATCCCATGTAGGAAGGTTTTGTATATTAGGATTTGGATTAGGTTGACGTCGTCAGATAGTTCTTATGGGGGGAAAAAAAAGGCGTGACGACAGCCAATTGGTTTTAGGTTGTAACTTCTTCTTTTCGTGTCAGTGATTCCTATATTGTTTCGGCCTAGTAATTTGCCGCTGCAATGGCAGCAGAATGTGCAGGTATGTGGGCACAGTGAGCAGTCGAGTAGATGCTCCATGGATTGACTTGCGACCAAGCTAGATAGGCTTCCATATCATCATCATGACAACATCAAACAATATATAAGAAACACAATTATATAGACATAAATGTCGAAGCGATATCCACACCCTGCGTATAATGATGAGTCGGCATAAACAACTACCTGACCTGCGCAATAAGAAAGCGAGATGCAAGTTTATGAGTGAATAAAAATGACTCAATGTTTACGAGAAATTCCTAAAACTATTCTCAGTCATTTGCGAAACATCCGGCGAGGTAATCGGTGATCAAATATAACTAGTGATATTCGTTTTTTTTTACAGTTACAGCCAGCTACAGCTCAATTGGTAAGGACTGCTCGTACTTTTTAAGGTCGTGGGTTCGATCCTGAGAATTATTAATGTGAACCATATTTACCTAGCACAAGCGTTATTAGCTTGGATTGTTTAACAAGAAATCAAGTAACATCAAGGCATTGTTACAATAGTAGTAGAACCACGCTGCAGACGAATACTTTGTCAAGAATGGTATAATATTTGTCTGTAGCATGAATGGGCCGGCTGGCCCGGGGAAGTACCACACTCCCGCAAAAAACCGGCGTCTGAGTGATAGCTTAGCTACTGCGCTTCGTTCGGTGAGCGGCCGAGTTCCGGAAGCCCAACGCCCAACGCCCAACACCCTCCCCCCCTCCCCCTCCCACTCCCATAATGACACTTTCCTTAAAGGTCGGCAACGCTTCCTCACTGCCTATGGCGCTGCGAAAGTCTATGGGCGGCGTTGATTGCTTTCCATCAGGTGACACGCCTGCTCGTTTGCCTTTCTATCCCATAAAAAAAATGTTAGTCTTCTTTTTATAATATGTTACGTATAGAAAGATGCGAACGTCAACGAAAGCAAGATAGAAACTAAATTAAACTTCGTAAATAATTATCAGCCTGCGGCAGTCCACTTCTCGATATAGGACATGGCTAAGGTTAGCTACCTAGCCCGATATTCGGCTACAAGTAGTCACTCCATATAACTGCAAAATTCGTTTCCAAATATTTTTGAGTTCTCCGACAAACGTGAATTTCTCTAATTGAAAGTGGCGGTGGCAAATCATTTCCGGTTCTTTTTTTCCACAGCCCATATATGTTCCTCTGCTGGGCACAACCCAGCTCATTTCTTGAAGAATTGACATTAACACAGCACGCTTGCCCAAGACAAGACAAGAGTAATTGACAGGGCCCACTCAGCGGAATAAATACCTGTAGGCCATAAATAGCCTGCGACTATTGAATCAGAAGACAGGAAATAAGCCAATTACGTCGTCTTCTAGATCTTAAAAGCAGCATATATAAAAATTGCTATAAATGAATTGTGTTATGAATACATGGTTAACGGTAGAATCGAACCTACGACCTCAGATCGCAAGCGCAATTCTTGCCAATTGAGCTATTTTTGTTTGCTCACATATTTGTGGTGGAAACTTGACATTAACACTTTACTCGCAAATTATTAAGGAAATGGATAGTAGTCACCACAATGCGAAGGTCACTACTATCTGTCAATACATACTATTTAATTAAATGCCCTAGTTTTTATTTATTTATTCTTTCTCTACGAATTCTAGTGCAAAGATGAACGTATTGCAGAAAAGCATTCTCCACCAGCCAATCTTTGGATTGATGGAAAAGATTTTAACGTAGTAGGTATGAAAACAATAATAAAATGTTAATTAAATAGTAGACCGATTGACTCAGTGGCGGGGTCCTCCGCCCGCGGAGTCAATGGTCGCGGTTGGATCCCCGCATCGGAATAAATATATGTATGGATTAATAAAAATTTATTCAGAATCTAGAAACCCCCCAATCCGCATTTCCTTTCCTGCCCTTTCCTTTCTTCTCTATCCTTTCCCTTCCTATCCGCCAAGCCACGGTTTGCCGTGCCAATGAATGCGTGACTAAAGGCGAGCTTAGTCGCAAGCGTGCCGACCGTCCCGGGATCGGGCTCCCCCGGGTACTATGGTGCTCTGCTGGGGCTGACCTCCATCCTCCCTTGCAGCTCGTGGGATTCACTAAGACGAATTTTAATATATCTGATTTGTTGAAAAACGACGGCGACGTGGTTCGCCACCCGTCACGTCCTGATTCCCACGAGGGCGAGAAACGACTAATGGAGAGCCGTTTCAGAGGAAAAATGGATAAAAGGATGGAGGAGGCGGGGAGGGTATGCCGGTATCACAGCGGATGGAGCTCTGTGGTCTCTGTCAACCCCTGCGGGGGATAACGTGAATATATAAAAAAAAATAGTCAAGTTTTGGGAGCGATGAAATATCTTCTTAAAAATTATTAAATTTTATTTAATTTTTATGGATTTTTTTATTTTTATTTAATTTAGCGGATTTAAACTGTGCGATACAGTTGTTTAACCTAAGACTAACATAAGACTGTCCCGTGTCTCGATGCGCGATGCATCCGTTGGGGATAACGCATACCACGGGATCATTTAGGACCCGGAAACTAGTCAGCGGTTTGACCGTCTACGTATTTATCTATTAAACGGTCACGCGGTACTTATCGGGATAACTAAAGTCATACAAAATATAAATATTTTATGGGGTAGGAGGGCAAACGAGCAAGTCTGAATTCAGGTAATGGAAAGCAATAAACACCGCCCGTAGACATCCACGACACCATAGGTATTACGGAAGCGTTGCCGGCCTTTAAGGTATCTGTAGGCTTATTTTTTTAAAGGTGCCAATGTCGTATCGCTTCGGAAACACCGCTGAAGGTAGCTGGTACCACAGGTTGGTGACGCGTGGAAAGAATTACGTAGTAATAGCCTTATTGATATATTCATGTAATAAATAAGAATGTTTCAATAAAATTTTAAATGAATTTTCACTGGGTAATCACTTTTCTTTTTTTTGGTAGCAATTAATTATAACTATTATGCCAGTATCAAGTAATAAATATCAAGTATCTTGAACTTGTCAGGTTGTCAGGTTGTCATGTTACGTCATTATAAAATGGTGGCTATTCTACCAAAACCTTCTCTATGGACTTTTTCAGTCAACTTAAATAGTCACGATACACGCGTTTATTTTATTTAACTCTATTTATACACCATAATCATAATATATTGCATAATCTGCCACCACAATAAAACAATGTAACTGATAATTATATAAAATTATGAAAATGAAATAAAAACATAACGACACTGATGTAAGTTGGCGGGAAATGTTCAGGTTTTTTTTTATATTGTTGACGCGGCCTAAACGGATAGTTTAGCATCAGTCACCGATGGCTGACGTCGCACTCAACGTGTTAAATCCCATATATCATTGACTATTTACGTAGGATTTTCCTCTAGGATTTGACGTTTCACGTATAAACCCGCGTCGTATGGCAACAAATAAGCACATGTATGTAGGTACGTAGCTCTTCAAGTTAGCAGACTGAAGTGGCAATGGGCTGGACACGTTTGTCGGAGAACCGACAATCGTAGGAGTAGACGAGTGCTGAAGTGGAGACCGCGACTTGGCAAACGTAGTGTGGGATGCCCCCCTGCTAGATGGAGCGACGATCTGCGCAAGGCGACCTGGCAGAGACTGGATGCGTGTAGCCGAAGATCGCGCTAGGTGGCGTGCCTTGAGTGAGGCCTATGTCCAGCAGTGGACTGCCGCGGGCTGATATTGAATTGATTTGAATGCTTTGAGTTTCGCAAACCAGTAACCACGTAATAACTGTATACAAATTGCGAAGCCGCATATCTGCCGCATAGTGACCTCTTCAGTCGCAAATCTAAAATTGAACCCTCAAAATCAAATTGACTCCTTTATAGACTTTTATAGCAGAACAAAGAAACAAATTTGCGTTTCACCAGATGAGAGTGATCATCGTCACAATTCCGAGTTTTTTTTTAGTCCAAGAATTCCTTCTCATATCGTGTCCTCTTCTACCTTCAGTAATGACTTTTAATAAACTGTGCTTGTCGTTTCGAAAAATATATCCAAAAAAATTCTGCTTTTCTCGCTTTGATCATTGTTACTACTTGTAATTTTTTGTTCACAAATTCCAAAAGTCTTTCATTTTTAATTCTATCTTTTTTCCCCTAACGTAAAACCCTTCTTCCCTTCATAATATTCACATACACTATAATAGGCAATATATCTACCGTGTCCTTAGTATCTCAGTTGTTAACGGGCGATAGTGGTTACTTAGTGTCAAATAGTGGGCTATTTAGCCGTTCATCTATCTATTCCATAAAATAGGCCCACTAACAGTAACATGTAGTATCTAAAATTGGGCGATAACGGCCGAAAACGAGATACTGGGACATACCCATCACACAAGACATCGAAAGATTTCCGAAATCGAAGCGTATCGTCAGTGTATTACAAATGTAACAGAATCGACAGCTGCACAGCTATTGTAATTTCCAACAAGGCGAAACGCGTCGCTCAGTGACACTTATTTGTAATTCAGAGAGCCTATGTATAGAACATTAAACAAACTGCGCTAAAAATATCCACTGTATACATTTAAATACATAATTGGCGCTTCTGTATGATGTGTAAACACTGATAATACAACAAGACCGTTGAAAGTTTCGGGATTTACCTTATTATGTGAGAGCTATGCTGTTATGACATTTCATAGTAAAAAAAATATATATTAAAGTTTTTTTTCGCCATATGGTTTCCAGAATAGCATAGCTCTATGTCTTCCCATGGGTGTTGAATGAGACGACTGAAGGAGCAACCAGTAGACGGAAAGCAGTGCCCACCTGACTATTGAAAATTAATCTGTGATTCCCAAAACACTGAGTATGAGATTACAACACTCTTCAATTTTGTAATTATTTAAGAAAATATCAGTAGATGGGTAATTGTGTCTTCTTGAAAAATAATCACCAATTTCCCAATTTGATGCCAAGAATGACAGAAGAGTGTTGGATTTAAGGGGAGGCCAATACCAAGAAGTGGCTATACTCTGAGTTTCTCAGATAAACATGATTCCAAATGAAGAAATGTCACAGAGAACTAAAATAACCAACATAGCTCCCAAAGTTATAAACTTGAAGTGGCAATATGCTGGTCTCATTTGTTGGAGATGTGAAAACAAAGTTGGACCATCCAGTTCAACAAAGTTGGGGAGTTTAACTCCAAGAAGCAATGATCTGAGCAGGGCATGTGGCAGAGACTGGATATATGTAGACGAGTATTGAGCTAAGTGGTGCTTCTTGGAGGAGGCATCTGTTTAGCTGTAGCATGAAATGGCAATATTTTAAATATAATCAATTTTATTGCATTCTATTTGATGTTTACATTTTACAAAGAATGTAAATATAATGAGGAGGGCAAAGTTTCACCCATAAAGATAAGTGACACATTGTTAAAAGATTACTTATCTAACAACACAATTTAATTTTATGAATTATGAAAGAAATTTTGAGAATGAATTATGATCAATATTTCTTCTTCGGTTAATATTTCTTCTTCATACTCTTTTATACAATACAAATTAGGAAATAACTTCTTTTTTAAAGAACACTAACAAAGTTTTGATATTATAAAAGTTCTTGCCTTTGCCTTGCCTGTTCTATCCTAACCATTGCAAATGAGCTGATAGTACATGTGCTAGGAAAATATTGTTCACATCAATAATCCAATGGTAGAATCAAGCCAATGGCCTAAGATTGTAGGGGAATCCTTACCAAACCAATACTGCTATTAAACAAGTTACATGTGAAAATTTTAAAATTGACCTAGATTTGCTAAAGAAATGAAAAGCTATCATAATATTACCTAATCTGATTAAAAAATGTAACCTTTTACTATACTAAAACCACATCCATTTATTCCTTAATATTGTAAAATTTGTTAACAAATTGAAACTGTTTGATTATTAAACATTATATAAATGCATCGTTTTGCAGGGTGATGGTGGATTATCAAGCTTGTCATGTTATATGTAGAATTTTTTCATTAAGTACTTTGTAATCTGCAAAATTACAAATCAAAGAATCTATATGAACTACAAATCATACTACATAATTATGTTCATATATAATAAGAATTTGGAATTAAGTAAATTAGATATCACAATGGAGAGCTAATATTTTAAAAAATAACATCATTGGTGCTATAGAACTCACTAAAACAATAATGGTGGTGAGTACAAGTTACAACCTGTCTAATCAAGCATTATATTAGTCAAGATTTACCAAAATTTTTATGCACAATCAACAGTGATAGGCATGTTAGAATACAAGGGGTGCCGGATTACACAGGGTCCAGATTACTTGTGAGTCCACTATATTTGAAATAATTCAAGTGTTCATATATAGATTTCAGAGAAAAATAGAAAAAATGTTAAAAATAAAGGATAATTAGGGATAAATACCCCATGCTTATGAACATCTACTAATACCATTGGAATGTCTAATAATATCCTTATCCAAAGTGTACTTTAAACTAATTATGCTTAACACTATCTTTCTAGTGATTTGATAACCACACAGCTACTGTTTGGTTACTAAATAATTTTAAAACAATTTCTATCATACTAAAATTTAATTTAAATAGATATAATTTAAATAAGTAAATTTTACTAATGCTTTAATGGAAATAAGAAAAATAGGCTCTACTCTCAACTAACTTGAATAGTAAATGATAAATATATATAGTTATATCTAAGGTGAGCATATGTCCCATTTGAACGGAACTATCACTTTTTTCGGCCACCCGTCCCACTATCCCCAAACAAAAATTTGGTATGCCAAATAGTCCTGTTCTACGGAATCATGCAAAAATTTAAAATTATCATGTCAGACATGACTGCACATAACTTAATAACAATATGCTGCACATAATTTAATAATAATTACTGTCACAGACACTTTGCTTTAATAAAGCTGGTGATTTATTTTTATTCTTCATAAAAATAAAAATAATTATAATAAATGTGAAGACTGATTGTATTGTTCAAAATAAAAAATATTAAAAAAATATTATTGACTAGCTAAATCCTAGCTTCTGTCTGCGGCTTCACCCGCATGGAATTCAGTTTATTGTATGTAAACTATTGTGCCACCTGTAAGAGCTATTGTTTCAGGATAAAATGCAGCCTGTTTAACATTGCTCTTCAATTATCTCCATGCCAACTTTCATCAAAATTGGCTTAGCAGTAAAAGCATAACAGACAGACTAATAGACTTTCACAATCATAATATTAAAATGTAATATGAACATATAGGTTTCCTGTTTTGAGTTAAAAAAATGGTCAGTTTAGTTATACCCCGATTAAAACAACATTCAGCACACAACTTTTTTTTTTAACATTATCATGAACCATGTATGTTTAGTGAAAACCAAAACTCAATAACCACTTACCAGCAGGTGGGTGTGGCGTTGTCCACGGTGTCTTGGTTGGCCTGCGAAGGAGACTCGGCTCCCCGCGCGCCACCCGCCACTGAGGAAGCCGTGGTGCCGCGGTGCTCCTTCACTGCGCCCGCATCATCACTGTCTTCACAACCGCAACCGCACTGATATTACCTCGACCGTAACGACAACACTACTCGCATCTCTACCTGAAACCACCACACATCACCCTCTATTAACACACTGGCGATTTGCGAGGGTATTAACGAGGCGCGTCGTGCGCTTTCACTGACACTCAATTCACGACAAAGACACTCTAACGTGCTGTGTAAAAAGCACATGCGACAGCTGTGATCACGCCCAAAACCATCACAAACCATCCAGCAAAAATGGCAACCTTCAAAAATAATGACCCGACTAATCTTACAAGTCCACGATAGAATATTGTAATATTTATAAACTTTCACATGTTAATTATAGACCAGACGCTACTATTAACGTTTGAACATAAGTAAAAGCTAAGAAAATAATATTTATAAATAGCTTTAGATTATTTTGATACAAATCTATATTGGTCGAACATCACTTCATACACACCCCTGATTCAGGTGGTGTAGATCCTCTTCTTGCTCTTTATAATAAGTTTAATACACGAAAATTAGCACGTATTAGTTAATATGACTACAATTTTATGACCTACACCCTGATAACTACAAAGACATTTTTGTAGCAATGACAGCAATCCGTATCGGCTTCACAGAACCTACAGAAAAAAATCAACATGTCGCCTTCTGTAATATTACGAAAAGGTGTTAAACATAGCGAGTCGAGTTCAATCGAGATAAAGGGGCGTGGTTAATGACAAAATCGAGATAGTATCAATGTTATCAATGACAGACAATTATTTAGGTATTTCATAATGAAAATTACATAATACGTTATTTATAGCCATTGATTCAAATAAATGAATGAATAATACGTTATTTAAATGTAATACCAGCGTAAAAAGTGAATTTTATGCTATTTAATCTCATAGAGATTATTTGCAAATACATAATTTATAAGGGTCTAATAGTTTTATGTGTAAAATAAAAAATTAAAATTGCTTGATATGTATTACCCCTACCAAGTTGTACTGCCATTCACAAATAATAAACATAAATAAAGACCCAGACATTGACTTTCCCCGCCAACTTACATCAGTGACGTTGTGTTTTTATTTCATTTTCATAATCTTATATTATTATCAGTTATATTGTTTAATTGTGATGGCGTATTATACAATATAGTTCGATTCAGGTGTATAAGTGAAGTGATATGAATTAATTGCGTGTATGGTAACTTCCTAAATTGACTGAAAAAGTCCAAAGAGGCTTTTGGTAAAATGGCCACCGTTTTATCAAGACGTAACGTGATAAGCTAACTAAATACATTTCAAGAGATCGAATATTATTGTATTTTACTTGACACTGGCATAATAGTTGTAACTAATTGCCATCAAAGAAAAGAAAAGACCCAGACTTGAAATAAATAGCTATAGGCCACACAAATATTTATTTCTATGTAAACATCGAACTGACGGTTTGCGTTTACAAAGGCAAACAGTTTATATTAAAACAAAATAAACTCCTTAACAAAAAAACGGGCACCTTACAGTCATTAGCTTTTCTACACATAATATTAATATTTTTAATATGTTTAATATGTTTTATGTTCATTAGATTAGATGAATAGAAATTTCTTTTTTAGATTTTTTTTAACACTTAAATCGGTATTTTAAGAGAAATTCGAGTAAAAATGGACATTTTTATGGGTGAAGTAATAAGCATTTACGTCACTAGAATAGTGCGCTCAAGCATTATCGTCCATGTAAATAGCATTTTTACCAATTACAGTCAGTGTAGTACTGACAACAAACTCGCGAAAAGTAAGTAAAAAGTCACAAACTAAAAAGGGATTACCAATAATATAAAAAATAAAATTGCCCGTTTTTTGCAAAAGAATGTATTTTATAGAGAGATTTTACTTTATCTTTTCCAGTTATATACCATGAAAATTTGCTTGCTCTGATAAACTGTTATCCTTATTTCATGATATTATATTTGAAAATTTCACAATTTTTCCTTCGCGCATATAGTAAAACAAATTTACGAAAACATCAGTACTAAAAATTCTTAAATTCTTCTTTATTTGTATATTAGTATTCATTTTATTTGGCACATGAAACAAATTATGATCATAAAAATATAAAATAAAATAAATCATATAAAATACACCTTTACATTTAGAGTACAAATCAAAATCGTATTACAAATAATAATCGTAAATCTATTATTTAGAGCATATTGTACATCTTTTTACACGTGCAGCCTGTGGGCAGGATATACTCAAAAATCTTATAGTGCCCTCCCCGTTCAGTACAATAACGCGTTCAGGGTTCTGTTGGGGCTACCTCGATACTGCAGTGCCTCAGGAATGTTCGCCGAAGCGCGTGTTGACTGTTTTTACGCCCTCATGAGAAAAAAGATGCGGGTCTCTGGTGCGAAGGGATAGTGCCAACAGAATTCTACGCATGATATCCAATAGACTGGATTGCATATACATGAATCGTTGCTGTTCCATCGCAAATGGTGATTCGTGCGTATTTGTAACAATGTAATAATAAGTAACCTAGTCTATAAGAAATATTATTTACTAACTATAATGAGTCACTGATCACTTGAATAAAGAATATTAATATTATTATTATAAAATATATGTGCAAAGCATGTTTGAGGGTTGGTATTAAAAAAAACACTTATTACTATATATATATATATATATATATATATATATATATATATATATATATATATATATATATATATATATATATATATATATATATATATATATATATATATATTAGGTGTACAAATAAGTTTCCGCAGTTTTTTATAAAAAATTAGAATTTATTGTAAAGGAAAAGTACATTACGTTTTATTCAAAGTATTTTCCATCATTTGCCACTACTTTTCCCCATCTTTCTGGCAACATTCGGATACCCCGTCGAAAAAACTCTTCATCTTTTGACGCTATCCACAAATCTACCCAATTTTTGGTGTCTTCATATGATGCGAAGCGCTGCTCAGACAGACCATGTGCCATCGACCGGAACAGGTGATAATCAGAAGGGGCTAAGTCTGGTGAATACGGCGGGTGGGGTAAAACTTCCCAGTTGAGTGTTTCCAAGTATGTTTTTACCGGCGCCGCAACATGTGGACGAGCATTATCGTGTAAAAGAATAATTTTGTCGTGTCTGGAGTAGTAATGGGCGCGTTTTTCCTTAAGTGCCCGACTCAATCTCATCAATTGTGTTCGGTAGAGAGCTCCAGTAATGGTTTCGCTTGGTTTCAGCAATTCATAATACACGACACCAAGCTGATCCCACCAAATACACAGCATGAGTTTTTTTCCATGAATATTCGGCTTAGCTGTCGATGTTGATGGTTCGCCGGGCTTAACCCATGACTTTCTTTTCTTTGGATTATCGTAGTGAATCCATTTTTCGTCACCAGTGACTATACGATGCAAAAAACTCTTTTTTTATTCCTGGCAAGCAGCATTTCACTCATGCATAATCGGCGTTCAACGTCTCTCGGCTTTAGTTCATATGGAACCCAATTTCCTTGTTTTTGAATCATTCCTAACGATTTTAAACGATGTGAAATTGCTTGTTGAGTCACTTGTAGAGTAAGTGCAAGTTCTTTTTGCGTTTGGGACGAATCTTCCTCCAATAGTACTTCTAATTCCATGTCTTCGTACACTTTCGGCCTTCCACTGCGTTCTTTGTCTTTAACGTCAAACTCACCGTTCTTAAACTTTTGAAACCATTCCTGACAACTTCTCTCACTTAAAGCAGCTTCACCATATGCTTCTAGAAGCAATCGATGCGCCTCAGCTGCAGATTTTTTCACATTAAAGAAGTAAATCAAAAGTTCCCGCAAATGATGCTTATTCGGAATAAAACTTGACATTTTTGCACGAAAAAAATTACGTGATGCTGATACGGAATCACTAGTACTTTAAGGTTATGGTGTTGCCAGATGACTAAACTTGGGATATTACGTTTTACATCTGACAATTTCTCCATAACCTTCTGGTGGGGCCATCTTTTGACAAACCGCGGAAACTTATTTGTACACCTAATATATATATATATATATATATATATATATATATATATATATATATATATATATATATATATATATATATATATATATATATATATATATATATATATATATATATATATATATATATATATATATATATATATATATATATATATATATATATATATATATATATATATATATATATATATATATAAAAAATTTATTTTGTTTAAGAAACAGTATATTTTATCTTTTTCTTCTAAGAGTGCCTCTTCGACTTGCGAAGGTTGACAGCCAATTCAGCACAACTTTCCTCCTCCTTCGCGAGGTGACGCAGTTCTGGAGCACTCGCTATCCCGGTCCACTCTGTGACAACTAACCAAGACTTTCTTTTTCGACCAACTTGTCTTTTACCCGCGATTTCTCCCATCATGATCAGTTGAAGCAACTTGCACCTGTCATGTCTCATGATATAACTCAGGTAAGCAACATTTCTACCTTTGACAGTCTGCAAAAGTTCATGTCTAAAGTATTGTAATCTTTTAATAAATTATTATATTGGTGACAAATGTGGGCTATTTGGTTATAATAACTCATATCCCAACTACACTTAAAGGTAACGATTTCATAGGTAGTCTTAAAATATCTGAAACGAATATTAAAATTTAAAAAAGAAAGCTATTTGGTAGAATCGATACGTTTATAAATACAATCACGACCCGAGTCAAACGTGTTGTTGTATGATCTGAGTATCAAAGTCATACATGACTTTTACAGAAATTTTGCTATAATACTCATAAAAGTTCATGCTAAAATACTCATAAAAATAGTATTGAGTAGCTTGTTTTGAACACTATACAAATTTTAGGTTAATAATTCATTATTATTTACTGACGTCAATAATTACGTACAATATAAATAATTTATGTAACGTAGTTTTAGAGTTTTCTTTTTATAATCCTCTTTCTGGAGTGTTATTATGTGGCCTACCAATATAATACCAATAAAATACCAAGTGATAAATAAGTAATAATATTAATTAATTAAAAGTAATATTAACTTGTAAGTATCGATTTTCAATATTTATGAGACACTAAATATATTGATATTTGGTGTTCCATGAAAAATTAATTAATTATTCAATTTTTAAATGAAACAATAGTATGCAGAATGGATTTGAAAAAGAAATAAAAAATAGTAATCTATGGGAAAATTTGGAATGGTAACAACTTGTTTTAAGAACTTGGTTTCTTGTCCCTAGGGAGCAGCTCTGTCGCAAATCCTTCTCCCTTCTCCTTCGTATTCCTCCGCATTCTCCCAGCCGTTACGGTAGCTCATTCACTGTACATGCAGTGCGCTTGTGGAACTCTCTCCCACATACTATACGTGATAGCCTGTCACTGGATATATTTAAGAATTTCCTTTTAATATAAAATATTTATATATGTATATATATATATATATATATATATATATATATATATATATATATATATATATATATATATATATATATATATATATATATATATATGTATTCTATTAATTATATTATATATGATTAGTATTTATATATTTATATATGTATGGTTTTATAGTAGTATGTATTGCTATCTATATTATTATTATATTTTGATGTTGTACACTTATTTCTATCCTCACAGCTTATCTTATTTCTTTTTCACTCCTAGGTTTGCTGGAAGAGAACTCAATTTTGAGGTAAGCTCGCCTTTGTACATCTTCTTTAATTTTAATTCTTGTATGTCGTGTTTTATGTGTACAATATTTATAAACTTAATAAAATAAAATAAACTTTGTAATTAAGTCCTTCTTTTTTTGTTGAAAAAATTCTAATTTTTATATCGATGATTGATGACATGTCTAAGAATGTGTGTTAACGTTTATCGAGTTGTCAGTTTAACTAAAGAGCGAGTACATCACTACTAGTCACAATCACAAAATACAGAGAGATTTATGCGCTTTAACGTAACGGTCAACGAAAGCGATTAACGTAGAGATGGAAACGTTTCTTTCCTATAATTAGTTTTCTGTATGTTAAGGACTTCGAATAAGTCGAAAATGGCGACATACAAAACATTTCGATCAACTGCTACTAAATTGGGACTAGGTGAAGAAGAAAAGGTATTGAGGTATTTATTCAAAACTTTGTTTTTAAACAAATTCTCTTTATTTAAATAAATAAAAGTAAACTAGCAATGTTTTAAATACACTTTTTAAACAGAAATAACTAGAATTCATATAAACTATTCCATCTAAACCGATAACGTTTGTGTTAGGAACACACGACTCACATCAATAGTCCAGTGGAAGAATTGAACCTTACATCGTACGCTCAATCCTAACCATTTGATCGAATGCTGCATATAACTTTATCAGCCTTAACTTTTCACCATTTTATTGTATAATAGCATAAGATTATCCTGTGTAAGTGAGTGTAGTCAGATGTAAGTGACAAATGAAAGAAATAAGGTGTTTTTAACCATTTAATAAATTATAATACTATGAGTATAACATCATTTATACATAGTGTTTTGCCTAAATTTCATCTATTTCCGTATTCCCCATAAAATGCTTTGTAAAGTAATTTTTTTCATCATCAACAGCCTGTGGCAGTCCACTGCTGGATATAGGCCTCCCCTAAAATGGTATCATAGTTCTATGGTTTGAAGGTTTGCTGAGTTGGTGGAAAGCCTATAGCCTATAGTCACAATGTGTGAATGTGGATTAATAATGTAGAGGCAGATACTTGCATCAGAAATATTGCTGAATACTTGCCTGTATTACTGAAGTTTAGCTTGGTTTGCTATGGTTATATCACCATTATTTGGTTTTTAGTCCTTCATTAATCTTACTGCAGGTACATGCAAATGAAGTTGACAGTGAGGGGAGCATGGTGTGATTATGGCTGCTTGCATCCCTCAATTTTTTCCCACTGCTGAGCACGGGCCTCTCCATTTCTGTAGGGATGGACATCAACCCACCAAACTTGTTGAATATGGATTGGTGGGGTAACCAGATTTGGAAATATGTAGGCCATACATATATTTATTGTAATATGGAAATTGAACCTGCGACCAATCACCTTGTGTAGGCGGCAACCCCACCACTGAGCCAATTGGTCATCATCATGCCATATATAAAGTCATTTAGCACAATATAATGATAAACATTGGATACTTTAACCAAAGAAAACCAGTCAGTTGAAGATTTTATTAGACATAAAAAGTTGAAAAGGCTTATGAAAATATAGTTATGAAATTTAAGTAAAAGTGACAAAATGTAGCAGAAAAGCTTCAAAGCATACTTCAAGGCATCTTATTCAAATTAAAATATTTTGTTTTAATTTGGATAAATTAAAAAGTTAAGAAAATGTATAGGGATTGGAAATTATAATTATTATATAAATAATAATGAAGCTGGGGTTGGGTTAATGATTTATATAATTGACAATGAAGATGTTTGCCTTCAAATTGGGGGTTGCCTAAGAGGTGGTCTATACCACTAATGGTCTGCAAGAAAATTTCACTGGTCTGCAGAAACAATGTGGAAATACTTATTCATCACATTATGTTTTAAAACGCATTGAAACATTCAATTCACAATTTTCATCGCATACTGTACACACTGGTCATTGGATGAGTGGCTAGGAAAGTATAATGCTAAAAGTTTGATATACTTAAACAATATTTTATTTTGTTTTTACAGTGTTTGTTTATTTTATTATGGTTTATTAATAAAGCTATAATTCGGTTACTATTAATAGTTTAACTAGGCATGTTTTATGAGTTCTTAGATCACAATTTTTTTTAAAAAATATATTTAACACTCAAAAAGTTGTATAAGTGTTTCACACGATTTAAATTATGATTTTATTAGTCCATGAGGTAAAAAAGTTTGAAGTTGGCGACCACTGCTTTTAACTGTTATTCATTTGGTTATTTTGTAGTGTAAAATTTTTATAATAACTAACAAAAATACATTAATTTTTTTTTAAACCAAATCCAAAAATTATAAAATTAAAATAGAAATAAATTACACATTTCAGCAAAGCTGCAGAGTTAGAACGAATACTGCAAACAAAAACCATTGCTGGTAACAACATGACAGACATGTCTAAAACTGTAATATTTTTGGATTTAGCTGCTGCCATGTGTGGTATGGGTATAGACACGGTATGCTCATTTCTATGGTTATTTTTAGAGTAAGTTGTTTATATTTTTATATTGAAATTATACATATAGGAAACTGCTCAAAAATGTATTAAAATTTATTTATTAAATATTAGGTTTAAATTATTTTAGATAAATACTTGTAGGAATAGACTTTTTATATCGTACTTTATGTCCACAGCATGTGTTGCAATGCTATATAAAGAAAGAAGTATTTGGTTTATATAATCTGTTTAGAAAAAAATACTCTTTTTGGGCCAAGAACCTTTGTGTGCATATGCAGAACAACCTACCAAAGTTTAGTCATAATCAAATTAATGGTTTAGCAATGCAAAGGACAAATGTACGAAGAAACATTAATTTTTATTTATGTCGATCAATTATGTATTTCTATAAGAAGCAACTGATTATATTATTGTACATATTTTGTTATTTCTTCACAAGTACTAATACTAAAACAGAAATTAATCAAGATAAAGCACTGTTTATATTAAATCTTGACTAGTGAGTGAGTGACTTCTAACTGATTGAATTTTATCAGTATGCAAGTTAATAATATTGTTTTAAAACAAATCAAGTTAAAGCTCAAAGAAAATTAGCCTGTCCTTGATGTATGGTTTCCGGCATAAAACACGGCCACTTCATTTCTTTCTGTGGATCTTGTAACAGGTAACTATGGGAGCAAAAATACCTTTAGATAGGCAGCAGTATCTACCTGGTCATAAATTAAAGGAGAATTGAAATTAATAGCTGGTTTATTATGGAAACACCCCTCAATTTTGAGGTAAGCCAATATCCAGCCAGTCCAGTCCAGTGGACTGTTTGAACTGTATTGATAATAAAGATGTTTGATGTTAATATGCCCTATAATAGTCTGTTATATTATTTTAATTATTTTATGAGGTAGGAAAATAAAATGGCAAGATTGTGCCTAATGGATAGCATTCAAAACCATTAACATCTGCAACAACATATGTATTGCAAAATCATTGCTAACCTTAATGTGTAAATTATTTTTATAGTAATTATAATTTTCATATATTTTATATTTATATTTTATTATTTCAGAAAACTGCCATTAAATATTCTGGTCTAAAGAATCAAGCATACATTAATACAAGAAAAATTGTGGAGAACCTTTTGGAATTAAACTGCGACAAGTTAACTTGTTCAGCATTATGTCTCACTTTGCAATGTGGTGGTGTTCAAAAACTTGCTGAACAAATATTAGAGGAGTATCAGAAGCAAGCTAAGATGGTAATCGTTAAGATTTTTCTTTGTCTTAAACCAGCAATGTTTTTAAAATTATTAGGTTAAAAAATATTATAAGAGTATCAGAAGTAAACAAATTGGATTACGATTTTTTTTAATAAAATTAGCAATGTTTTTAATATCATTAGAATTCTATGTTATATATAAAATGTTTGTTCTAAGAAATGGTTCACTTTAATAATCCAATGCAAGATACAAATTCACTACATCAGATCAGATATCGGATCCTAAGCTTTAGCTAATTTTTTTAAAATTTTTTAATGATTTATACTTATATACCTGTAAGTTATATTAATATATAAGTGGTAGAGCCACGCCGAAGAATACTTTGTAAAGAATGGCATAATATTTATCTGTAGCATGATTGGGCTGGCTCGCTCGGAGAAGTACCACACTCCCGCAGAAAACCGGCGTCTGAGTGGTGGTGGCGTCTTGCACTTTAATCCTAGCTTACAAACATGTATACATGTATGAGTATTATAAGAGTGAATAGCATAGGTTAATGATGATGGACTATATTGTATTGATAATCTTTACATATATGCATACACATCTTGCAATAATATATTTATTTTAATTGTTTTTCAGGATGTGGACCTAACTCTTCCCCAATATGTGTGTATGGCAGTATATCATGCTTGCAGGTAAAAAATAATTGATTTATAATATGTTATTTCAATGATTGCAATTATATAAATATCTGTAGGCCATACATATATTTTTCCTGGTGTGGGGATAGAATGTGGGACCTTTGACTCCGTAGCCGAAAACGCCACCAGTGAGCAATGGCAGTGTGTAGTAGATTAGTCGAAAATATAGGTCGAACCACTGACACAAACGAAGAAGAAGAAGATGTAGATTAGTGTAATAATAGCTTTCAATGTTGTTTAAGGTTTATAAAATAATATGTGCATTTAAAAGATATAAGATTATATTAAGATATTAGATATATGCATATAAGATTTTTATTTTTCTTTTTCATAGGATTAATAAAAATAAATTATCAAAAAGCAAAATCATTGAGAAATCTCGTTTGAAACCAGCGCAGTGGAACAAGTTGGATGCTGAATGGTCCAAGTTTGTGGATGAGAACTTTGCCACCCTTAAAAAGAAGAAAGGCCGTCTACCTAAATATGATGAAGCTGGTATGAAATCCAAATACTTCTGTGTTTCTCCCACTTACTTGGTTCAGTGGCGAAGCTACCGCTCTCTGAGTCAACGGTCGCGGGTTTGATTCCTATTGGGATTGTTTTTTATTTTTATTTATTATACATTACATTATTATATAAAAAACGGCATACACAAACTTAAGTTTTTCCGTATAAATTTGGGGTAACTTTCTAGGGATGAGATGGGGAGTAATGGGATGCTTAGAGAGGATGCATGAAAGACGATTGATAAAAAAAATTACGTTAAGGATGTAGATGGAAAGGTCGGTAGGGAAGACCAAAAAAATATACCTTGACCAAATTGCCAAAGGTTTTAGGAAAGGCCAAGTCAAGAGTATGTTTAACCTGTGATCTTGCATGTGTGGAGAAAGCTAGGAATGTATGCCGAGATCGTAGCAGATGAAGATTTGTGGTCTCTGCCTAACCCTATGGGAAAGAAATGTGACCATATGTGTATATTAAGATATGTATGGCCTACAGTTGGTTATTTTTGGAGTCTGGGTGCCACCAATCTGTCTCAAACAAGTGTTTTGATTTTTACACAAATTGTGAGGTCTGTGATTCATCTACGACGAAAGATGTCTGATGTGTATAGGCTGATATTACTTAGTAATAATAGTTTATGGAACTTTTCAGATGAAAATACCAAAATGGAAGTTAATGTACGGAAAGATGAAGAAACAGAACCTCAAGTAGAACCATATGAAGACTGGAAACGTCGCATGCTAGAAACTGCACGTAAGGAGTTAAAAGAAGAGCAGCACTTAGATGGAAACGAACACAGTATGCCGCCGAGAAGATCGCCTAGGAAGACCCCCCAGAAAAATATCCCATTTACTTCACCTACTAAAACCAAAGGAGTTAGATTGTTATTTCCAAGGGATTTATGATGGCTATATTTTTAATGATAATAATAATAATCCAGTAATTAATAATCATATTTTCAATAATAATTCAATTAATAAAATGTTTCAAGCACCTGTCTCACTTATGTGTTGCTTTCCCTTCTAATTAATTAAATTAAAACAAAAAGTCTACCTTAACTTTTTGTTAACGATTTTGCAGGAAATGTTTGAAATGATATAAATTCTTGTTAACCATATAACTATCAGCCTACGGCGGGCCATTGCTGGACATAGAACTCACCCAAGATGCACGGCTAAGATCGATTATCATCTATACGCATCCAGTCTCCTCCAGCCGCTTTACACCGATTGGCTCGGAAAGGAGAGCAAATTTTAATTGCAATTTAAATAATATTTTGATGATTGAAATAAGGTTTATTTTTACACTTCACTACGTTCTTATTTGAGAGCCAGTCTAATGCGCTTAGTGTGAAACAATAAGAGAAGCCGACCGACTGCCCCTGAAAATAATGGTTCTGTTTCTTTCGGTCTGTGTGAACGAACCCTTACGCAAATTGCCACTATCTAGTCGGGGGGCGTCCCACACTACGTTTGTCAATGAACTACGTAACCATTCCACCACTCGCCATCCGACAAACGTATGCAGCCCATTGTTAGTTCACTAACTTGAAGAGCTGTCGGTTGTCGACTTAGAGCTTGTGAAGAAGATTGACCGTTAGTGTCAACGTTTCAAGGTGTATACAAAACACGGTGAAGATCAAGGTCTAATGATCAAATTGAACCCATGACCTAAGATCATGAGACCTAAGAAACAATCCCTACCAATTAAGCTATTGCTGGTTTATCTACTTATTCCTTTCATTTATTTAACGTAAACCAATAACATTTTATATACATACATATGATCACGCCTGTTTTCTGTAGGGGTAGGCCCACGGATCTCCATCTGGGGAAGACCAAGCAGAACATACCTTGACCAAGGTATGTTATTGTAGGTATAGTATTACCTTGGCCAAGGTCCTCAAGAAACGACGAGCTTTTATAAAGAGAGTGATAAATGTGGATGAGGCAATAAAAGTGTGCCGGGATCGTTAAATTTTCTCAATAATAAAAATTTAGTTTCAAGTTCTCTAACGAACTTGGAACTTGGCTCAGTGGTGATGTTATCATTTTCAGTGATAGTCTAACCACAGTGGTTGTGGTTTCGATTTCTGAATCTGAATAAAAATACAATGTTTATTCATAGCTTTCTTGTTCCGCCAAGGTTACTTTCTCTTCCTCCAAAAATGGAGAGGCTCTTTGCCCAACAGTGGGTTGTAAATTCATTTATACATATAACAACTACATTGGAAATTTACTATTGCAACCCTGTGTCTAGAAACGTAACTCGGTCATCTCTATATGGCTATGCATTATTAGAGATTTTACTAAAATGATCTATATTTTGATATGGAAGTTATTATTTATATCTGTCAGAGTTGTGAATTGTCAAAATCAAACAAAAATAAACAATGGGAGCGATCAGATTACTTTCGACAACCCAAGTCGACCCACACTCGCTTACCCGACATCTTTATCTTTTCTCTTCGTATTCTCGACTTTGCTAATTGGTGTTGTGGTGAGAGCTTTCATGCTTTGGACCAGCATGTGCATTCCATACAGGGTTGTCATGTTTGGTCTCGGAGGACTTGCTGGATTTTGTGCGAGCAAATACCAAGAATTCAAACCGTTTGTACAAGTTTGTTATATCGAGATAGAAGATCTCTTGTTAGTTTTCCTCCCCGTAATAATCTTTAGCACTTCATACACTGTCGACTCCCATTCCTTCTGGAAGAGTTTCCCACAGATTTTGCTCGTTGGTGTTATAGGTGCGCTGCTATCTTCTTTAATGTTGGCTTTCATGGCTTTTTACTTGATAGAGACGTCGTGGAATTTTTCCATTGCCGTACTTTTTGGTGTAGTATGCGCCCCTATATATCCCACAGAAGTTGTCAAGCAATTAAAGGAAATGTCGAGGGGAAAATATGTAAGTGTTTTACTTCTAGGGGAGGGCTTGATAGGAGATGCTACATCTATGATACTGTTCACAGGGGTTTTTGGATATTTGGCGATGGCGTTGACTGAAGCTTCGCAAATAGCGCTCCTAATTTTAAGGTTTGCAGGTGGTGGGATAATTTTGGGTATCGTCATGGGTAGAATGATAGCTGCTCTTTTATCAGTAACGTATAATGATTTGCTTTGCGCTGTCACGGTAACGGTATCTGGGGCTTACTTAACTTTTTATATAGGTGAAAAGTTTTTTTACGTATCAGGTCTATTGGGTACCGTAATAGCTGGTGTTATTGTCAGTAAGAGGAAGTCGACGATAGCTGGGGATGTGGAACAAATGGTGGCTCATTGCTGGGTTATAATGTGTCACGCGGCGAACAGTTTGGTCTTCACAATGGTAGGTGTGGTCATTTTTGAGAAATTGAGCTATGTCATGACCGTTCGCCATCTCTCCTTGATCTTTGTTACCTATACGACGGTCTTTTGTTCGCGGCTTTTGGTCTATTCGGCCATGACTCCCCTTCTCAGACATATCGGCTATGGAATAAAGTGGCAGCATTCGATGGCATGTGTGTGGGGAGGGCTGAGGGGACCCCTTTCGCTTTGCCTAGCGCTGATTGTGCTGCAGACGCCTGGTCTCGCTGATGTTGGTGAGGTATGTTAAAAATATATTGATTTAGCTGAAGAATTTTACTAACCTTCGAATACATTTACACGAACTCTGATAACCGTTAGAGCACACGAGTGCTGGAAACCGCGTCTCTGAAAACAGAATGTGAGACGCGCTTCAGTTGAATGGAAGGATGAGCTGCGCAGAGCGGCTGGCAGAGACTGGATGCGTAGTCCAAAATCCGGCAACTTGGCGCGGCTTGAGAGAGGCTTATGTCTACTACTGGATTCTATAATTACTATTTTCTTTGACTTTCGATTATTTAATTACTATTATTATCCAATACGGTGCGTTTTTTAAGAAACTTTCCACGCACACACACCTTGTGATACCAGCTACCTCCAGCAGGGTGTCCGAACTGATGCGATATTGGAACCTTCAAAAAACAAGCCTACACTTTACTTTAAGGCCGACAACGCTTCTGCAAACTAATCGTCTCCGTTTTAATTTAGGAACGTACGTATATGTTTTTTTCATGGAAGAGGTATAAAAACAAATCTGATAACATCCACCTCAGTCCTTTGACATATGTAACACCTTGGGTCTTGTACATGCGTTGCCTACCTTTATGGGATAAGAAAAAGAGTAGAGGTTAGGTTTTCGATTTTAATCTCCATGCCCATGTAATTATGATTCAATGCCGATTACGGGGTCGTCACATTTCTAGAGAAATGGATATTACGTAATAGAATCATCACGCTTATCCAGGATGGATTGACGGAGCATCTAGTCTCATAATAATAACCTGAAGGCCATACATATATTTATTTCAATGCGGAAATCTAAACCGCGGCCATTGATTGGGTAGTTTCGCTGCCCAGCTAATCAGGTCGTCTTAAGAGATTATGACTTCCTAGTTATTTTTCAAGTTTCCGCATTTAAATTACATAAATTATGTTTTCATGTAAAAAATAACCCTCTTTTTAGCAATGAGACGTATGCAGGCTCTAAGTAGCTTTGTGATTTTTTAGATATTCATAATTCAAACCGCTGGTTTAGTTCTTTTGTCTTTGCTCATCAATGCCACGACCATGGGGAAAGTCCTCAAGATTCTCGGCTTGTCGGAAATATCCTTGGCCAAAAAGGCGAATATGACCAATTGTGTGAAACGAATCATGCTTACGAGAGATCGATGCATTTCTATGCTCAAGATGGACAAGTTTTTGGCTGACGCTAACTGGGATCTAGTGCAAGCTGGTATGTTAAAATTTGTATCAACATACACAATAATCAGTGCTTCGCAAACACAAAACATGCTTCAACTTGTGAATAGGTCCTGCTTATAGAGGCCGATCTTCTTGGGTTTGCCTTTGCACTTTTTTGTATTAGAATTGTTTAATTATATATTACTGTTTGTATATGAGACAATAAACATTTATATTCAATTTAATGCATTAGTGAAACATTTATCATCTCTGTCTTTCCCCCTTTTCATAGGTACCAATATAAAGCATCCATACCAGGTTCAAATGGGCAAACATGATGAAGACAGTGAGGACGATACTTACATGGGATACCATTACACTACGTGTCCGGACTGTGAAAGGGAAATACCTAATGAACCTACGAAGAAGGAATTTACTGAAATGATGAGGTATGTAGTAGGGGTGTCGTTTATTTTTAGGAAATGTTTTAAACAATACATAAATCACTAATATAACTAACAATATGATTGGCGTTTTCCGTCATGGATATAACGTTTTTTAACAATAATTTTTTTTTATTTCCCACTGTTGAATAAGGAGCCTTTTCATTTCTGAAGAATGGAGTTTTTTCTCACCGCGCTTATGTGCGGATCGGCAGGGCACTTAGACTCGGAATTAATACCTGTAGGCCATACATATGTATATGTATTCCGATGCGGTAATCGAATCTGCGACCATTGATTCAGAAAGCGATTGTTTCGGCATTGAGTTAATATATATATATATATATATATATATATATATATATATATATATATATATATATATATATATATATATATATATATATATATATATATATATGTATAAATGCGTTTGGAAAGAATGCACTGTTCTAGAGCGCCACTCATCTAGTTGCTAGAGATGAAGCTTTTCTTTATATAAACTGTATGTTTTCTAGAGAAGCGAAGCAGAGAGTTTTAAAAGCTATGAAGATATCTTACTGGAGACAGTACGAACATGGAAAAATCAGTAAAGACGGTGTGAGAACGCTTGTGCAGGCAGTGGAAGTCGCAGCTGATGCAGACGACGGCCGAGTGAATCTGGATCAACTTGATTCTCTGTGGAAGCCAAAGGTTGTTGTTGTCAATTGTGTCTTGAATCAGTACGTCCTGCCTGTACTCTCTTACGGTACCGCATTGGGGACATTGACAACGTTTCTGCTCCACAAGTTCAAATTTTCTTTTTTGTCATTGTATCACAACCTCTTTTTTATCGTTACATTTATTTCTTTATTTATTTGTTACATATTATACATTATATATGTGGCATCATATTGAAAAACTTGCTCATATTCTCATATAGCTTTATAGCTATATATATTACTAAATTAATAAAAAAATTACGTAATTTCATAACAAATACCTACATTTTTTTTGTACAACGCACAATCTTACAGGTGTTGGCAGAATGTCCAGCGATGTAGTTAACCAACTACAGCATTAAAGCTTACCCAAGGCCTATTCTTTGGTACATGTTACTCTAATTGTTAGTTTAATTATTATTTTAATTGTTACTTTTAATGTTGTTTGTATTGTGCCTTGAATAAACAAGTTACCTATCTATCAAAGTTGCGCAGAGAAGCTATTCTCGGAGTTGCATATTCACTTCATTCCGAATAACGTTGACCTGGTTATGTGTAACATTATGTATAAATGTTTAATTCATACATTGTAAAAAGACAAAAAGAGTATACCTGTGGAGTTTCTTTCGACGTTTCTTCACCGTCCAGAGGCACCTCATTACGAAGTGTTGGTATAAGCTTGACCGTTGGCTCTTATGTCGGAGAATAAAGAATTTGAAATTTTATTTAAATTTTTGTAGTAAATTTAAATTATTTGTTTTTTAATTGGCTCATTGACGAAGCTACCTCTTTGACTCAATGAACGCGTGTTTGGCTTCCGCATAGGTTTAACAATAATATATGTGGACAGTCAAAACTTTTACTTAGCTAAGATCCACGACAAGCAAACAATAACAGAAAATTAATAATGTGTGTTTTCCTGCTGGATGAAGTGGATTTATTGGTTAATGGAGTCAGGCGTCACTTTGCGGAAATCCATCACTATGTGGACAGTCAAAACTTTTACTTAGCTAAGATCCGCGACAAGCAAACAATAACAGAAAATTAATAATGTGTGTGTGTGTGTGTGTTATGTATGTATGTACTTATTTATGTATATTTATATATGTATTCCAAATTTGAGTAATGACCGAATCGGAAGGTCTCAGCACGGGCCTGCCTAGTGAAATCTACTATGCACATCCAACTTCACATGTAAATTGTCACTTTTGTTGTTGTTGTCAAAAGTAATTTAATTAAAAATGTTTATAAGGCACACGCAGTCTGGTTGAGGCGCAAGCTGATAAACTCCATGATCCAAGAGGGTGCGACTATCCAAATGCCACACAGCCGCTGGAGACAGCTTGCCTTCAGGATGGTCTCCAACAAGTGGTTCGACTGGTTCATATACATCATGATACTGTGCAACACGCCGGTTATATTGTGCGAGGTTGCCTTGAGGAAGCCCACACACAGTGTCACCGATGCGATTAAAACCTTGAACTTGTAAGTTTTGGATGGAGAGTCACTATCTATCTACCTTGCTAAGGTCCGAGTAAACCAAATTCGGAGAAAAACATTGTACATTATGTTACCTTAATTTTATTAAGCCACCTATTCACTTGGCAAACGGATTGAGGATTGCAGATCTAACCACGTTGATTCTTGCTGAAAATCAGCGCTGGGTACTCCAATAGAGCGCCTGGTATACGCTGAGGAAGAACCATTCTGTGACACTTTTTAGATTTAAATTATTGTCTTTTTGTTTATTTGTATAATATAATATTATTTAGGCATTAATTTAAGTATTAAGTTATTGTAAAAAAAGTGTCATGAATAAAGTTTTCTATTTCTATAGATTAGTTTTCATTCATTTCATTTCAAGTAGACGCTACTACCCATTTACTGGAATTTATTCTTGCGTAGTCTTTCTTAGTCCAAAAGTCGTCTAGCATTCCTTAGTTTCGCAGTTACCTATTTCTTAAATTCCATAGTCGCCTAGCGTTTTCTAAGTCCCATAGTCGCCTAGAATTTCTTAGTCCAATAGTCGCGTAATATTTCTTAGTCCAATAGTCAGCTAGCATTGCTTAGTCTAATAGTCGCCTTACATTTGTTAGTCCCATAGTCGCCTAGTATTTCTTAGTCCCATAGTCGTCTAAAATACACAGGTTTAAGTGACGTACTACGTCAACCACGAGAAGAAATGAGCTGATTTTATTGTAGCTTGCAACAGCACAGTTATTTTTTTCACGACTTATATATTTTTTCTATTGTTGGACACGGGCCTCTTCACTTTTGGAGGAACGAACATTAACCCATCACGCTTATCCAATGCGGATTGCTGGGGTTACCAGTTAAATATTTCGACCCTGCCGTATACAATATGCATATCTATATTTACACTGAGACGGGGATGGACCCTAATCATTGATTTCATAAGCGATAGCCCCGCCTCGTCGGTCGTCACACAAAACACAGCATTTTATGTTCGCTCAACTTATTTCGCACTCAATAATAGCGTATTTTAAACTGTATCTTTCAGATTTTTCTACACAATTTATGTATTGGAGATGGTAATAAAAATGATGGCTATGGGTGTTTGTGGGTATTTCAAATGTCATTGGAATAAACTCGACTTTTTCATTATTGTTATGGCCACTGGAGGTAAGCAGTACCCGCGTTATTGAAAAATGTTTGTTAATTTTAGCTACAGATCCAATTATAATAGAACACTTAGTGCGTTTAAAACAAAGCGGCGAAAGAAAAGCGAGTAATGAATAAAAAAAAATAAACAAATCGTCGACCTCATTATCGAAATTCGTAACTCCAAAAAAAACTAACAGATATTCTTAAAAAATATCTGTTAGTTTTTTATACCTGAAGTAAATAAAATTAGTTTTGTGGTAGTGTAGTGTTGCAGCGTGCGTACTTTGAGTATTTTACGTACGTTAAGTAAGTTACATATGTACTACATGTACGTTGAGTACATTACGTACGTTGAGTACATTACGTACGTTGAGTACATTACATACGTTGAGTACATTACGTACGTTGAGTACATTACGTACGTTGAGTACATTACGTACGTTGAGTACATTACGTACGTTGGGTACATTACGTACGTTGAGTACATTACGTACGTTGAGTACATTACGTGCGTTGAGTACATTACGTACTTTGAGTACGTTACGTGCGTTGAGTACATTACGTACTTTGAGTACGTTACGTGCGTTGAGTACATTACGTGCGTTGAGTACATTACGTGCGTTGAGAACATTACGTGCGTTGAGTACATTACGTGCGTTGAGTACATTACGTGCGTTGAGTACATTACGTGCGTTGAGTACATTACGTGCGTTGAGTACATTACGTGCGTTGAGTACATTACGTGCGTTGAGTACATTATGTGCGTTGAGTACATTACGTGCGTTGAGTACATTACGTGCGTTGAGTACATTACGTGCGTTGAGTTCATTACGTGCATTGAGTTCATTACGTGCGGTGACTTCATTACGTGCGTTGAGTACATTACGTGCGTTGAGTACATTACGTGCGTTGAGTACATTACGTGCGTTGAGTACATTACGTGCGTTGAGTACATTATGTGCGTTGAGTACATTACGTGCGTTGAGTACATTACGTGCGTTGAGTACATTATGTACGTTGAGTTCATTACGTGCGTTGAGTACATTACGTGCGTTGAGTACATTATGTACGTTGAGTACATTACGTACGTTACGTACGTTGAATTCATTACGTATTGGTACGTTACATATTATACGTTGAGTGCGTTACGAACGAAGTCATAGTATTTTTTAGGTTACTCTGTTTCTTCCGGTAAGTGCTGAGATACGGAAGCAAGAATCCTCTCGTCTTCCTTTGATTTCTTCTTTCCATCGTATAAAATTTTTCCTCTTGCACTATTCACATCCTACCTCAGAGGGTAGACAACGCATCTATAGCGCCCTTAGTATTGCGAATGTCCTAAGTGGTAATGGTTCAAAAACATTAGGTAACCCGCTTGTAATATATCATGTTAATTCAGATTTAGTGCTGGACATTATCGATGCTCTGACCCCGTGGGACAAATGGCGAAATGTGAATTCAAGCGTGCTCACTGCAACCAAACTGCTTCGGACTCTACGTTTCCTACGCTTGTGTAAATTGGCCAAGTAAATAATATCAATAAATTATAATTTGCTATGTGGTTTCTTATATAGAAACTTCCTTTCGTGTTATGGATTCGAACTATATTTTTTCGGCTCAGATATTCACTACTACAATGGCAGCAGCATTCGCCTCGATAAGGTTTTGGAATATGCAGGGCACAGTGAGCAGTCGAGCAGATGCTCCAGATGTTATGTCTGCAAGGACCCGTCCGTGTACGGAGTCTTTTAACAGATCTTCACGTAGACTATTACAGATCGTAGCTAGGCGGAAGCTGTATAGAATAAGACCACTCTATTACCCGTGAGTATGAGGGGACAATGAAAGCAAATACTATAGGGTGGAGGTACGTCTCACGCCACCGTATTCCGCCCCGCACGGTGAAGTTGCTTATCGCCCTCGTGAGTATCAGGAAGTGACGGTTGGCGAACCACGTCGCCGTCATCTTTAACAAATTATGTTTATTAAAATTCGTCATAGTGAGTCCCACGAGCCGCAAGGGAGTATGGAGGTCAGCCCCAGCAGAGTCCCGTATGCTGAGGTAAGGACCTATAGTACCCGGGGGAGCCTGATCACGGGACGGTTGGCACCCTTGCGACTAAGGTCGCCTGTAGCCACGCATCGGTTGGCACGGCAGACCGTAGATTGGTGGAGAGGAAGGGAAAAGGATAGGGAAGAAAGGAAAGGGCAGGGGAAAGTAAAGGTGGATTTAGACAGGATTATTGGGATATGATACTACCGCAACGGAAGAAAAGGAATGTTATGGTAGTAGCTCAGGAGAATTCGTTTAGTGATTATTGGACTATTACCTAATTCTACCACCGGATACTGAAGTCTCCACTTCGTGTGCTACAGCAGTGAATTACAACAGCAGCTTTATAGAGGAGCCAAATTACAGCAGTCAACTGTATTAGTGATGATAATTAATCACAATGAACTAGCCTACTCATGCTAAAACTAAGAATTTGCCAAAATAACGTTTACTTTATTTACTTGTAGTAGTTGTAATGACACTTTCCTTAAAGGCTGGCAATGCTTTCGCACTGCCTGTGGCGCTGCAAATGTCTATGGGCGGCGTTGATTGCTTTCCATCAGGTGACACGACTACTCGTTTGCCTTCCTATCCCATAAAAAAGCATGACCTTTGTAAAGAAATACGGCTTGTCTTACGTGTGTTTCTAATAAAGATTTTAATGATTTCGGATTAATTTTAAAAATATCTTTTTTACAGAGTTTCGGTTCCTAAGGTAATGGCTTACATTGACAGAATGATAGACGTTCAGTTAGCGTTTGGATATGACGTTGGAAAGGTTCTTATTGCTTATTTCTAATCGATATAAACATATTATGTAGAAGAGTTAGACAAACAAACGAGTGGGTCACGTGACGATAAGTAATCGCTGCTGTTTTCATTATATTTGTAATACATAAAGTTTCCCCGATCCTCTGTACTGGGAATCTTTTAACCTATTTTGATTTTCACAAAATGATAAAGAAACGATTTAGAACTTTATAACTACATAGGTAAAATTTGAAAGTTCTTGCGAATAAGAAGTCGTAGAAATCTCTAAAATATATTCTCTTTACAAAAATAAAAAGTACAAACACACATACCTTAAAGGACGGCAACGGCAAAAATTGTCTATGGAACTGCGGCCGCCCTTTGCTGATGCAATCAACGCCGCCCATAGACGTGGGCGGCGTTGATTGTTTTTTCATCAGGTGACACGCTTACTCGTTTGGCCTCCTATCCATTAAAAAACAGATATTTTGACCAAGTCTAGTTAAATTTATTCGTTTTGTTCATTTTCATACCTAATTAATTGCCATCAGTGAAAAAAAATAAAAGATTTTTTTTCTTTTTTTAATGGCAATTAGTTATAACATTTATGTCAGTGTCAAGTAAAACACAATAATATCCAATCTCTTGAAATGTAACAAGTCAGTCATCAGTCATAGGGTAGGCAGAGACCACAGATCTTTATCTGCTACGATCTCGACATACTTTCCTTACTTCCTCCACACTCATTACTCTCCTCATGCAAGTCCGCCAGTTAAGGGTACTCTTGTTCTGGCCTTTCTTATAAACTTCAATAATTTGGTCAAGGTATGTCTTTCCCTACTGAACCTTTCATCCACATTCGCAACGTATATTTCTTTTGCCAGTCGTCTTTCGTCCATCCTCTCTATATGCCCAAACCATCTAAGCATTTTCATCTCTAATATAAAAAAATATCTCTAATATAATCTCTGTTCATTTTCATCTCTAATATAAATCAAACCGGGTACACAATTAAACTTTTATTTTTTCAGGGATTCGTCACCGCAGAACAAGAAGTTTGCAATCTTCTGCCACAGTTAGTGGATAACTTGCAAATACAAGAAACTCTGTACAACCGTTTGGAAGCTGATAGGTTAGAATATTTTTTATAATTATAAATTAATTAAAAATATATTTTTTTTAATAAACAATGTAAGCAACAAGGTCGTGACTTCGTATCCTCTATATCCGTTTTTTATCACCGCTGACCGTTCAATGTTGGATAATTTGAAATGGATTTTTTTTATTTATTTATTTATGGACCATCAACAAGAGTTACATTCAATATATATTATTTATTTTAAGTAGTTCTAAAAAAACATACATAAATGTAATCCTAATTATAGATGGACACAACATTAACATAAAGTGAAAGTAGACAAATCAAATATAATAATTATACAGACTTAAATGTTAGATTTAATACGCTCTAAGTCTACAACGACGCCCAGCTTACCTTAATTTCTCGTCTATGGAATGTCGCATAATCCCGGGAGATATACTTAATAGTAAAAAACCTAAAATAATTTAATGTATCTTGTGTGGTCCGGTACCGTGTGAGTGGTTCGGTACCGTGTGTGTGGTTCGGTACCTTGTGAGTGGTCCGATACCGTATTAGTGGTCCGATACCGTGTGAGTGGTCTGGTACGGGAGTTGGGGATAATCTAGTTGGGAATAATCGGTAGTTTCGCCACCGAACCAATTGACTGTTGAACATGCCACTGTTTTATTGGACTTATTTCATCAGATTGACCGTAACTCGCCAGCTGGGTCTACTCCAACGGGATAGACCATGGACCGCCATCACAGTGAAGACCAGACAAGCGACAACATCCACACTAAACATTATGATTTTAGACACGAACCAATTAAAGGAAGAAGGTAAATTTATATAATATAATTGATTTTATAAACCAAATACGAGTTCATGGTGAATACTGCATACGTGCGTATGTGCTGTGGAGTTTGATCAGTCAGCTATTGTCCCTACACTCGCAACAGGAAAAACTGGCTGAGCCAAGCCCTAGACAGAGAGAAATGGTTATAAATGAAGAAGGCTTTTACCCAAAAGGGACCAAACAATAGCATATAAGAAAGAATTTTTTTATAGGATAAGAAAGCAACGCTTACGCACTGCCTTTGGCGCTCTAGAAATCTATGGGCGGCGTTGATTGCTTTCCATCAGGTGACACGCCTACTCGTTTGCCTTCCTACCCTATAAAAAAATTCGAATACGATATTTATTTTACTAAAGTTTTGAATTTTTTAAGGTTTCCTTGACGAAGTTGAATATCGGTTGTTGGTAAATGCGATACAAGAAAAAATACAGTCCTGCCGACATAAGGGGAGTCTAGTAGCGCCTTCCACACCAGAGGTATTGAAATTGTTTAAAACCTTTTTATATTACGAAACTAGTTTTACGATTATCATGAAGATAGTGTATGAAAATTTTGCGCGTATTTATATACACAGATTCACTATATTTATTATTTATTTCACATCCCATACATCTTCCAAGACCAATTGGCGAAGTGGCGGGTCCCCTCGCCCACGGAGTCTATGGTTGCGGGTTCGATCCCCGCATCAGAATTAATAACTATGGCCTATAGATATTTATTGCGATGCTGGCAACCCTGCCAATCCACATTGGTGGACCATCCACATCCACAGTGGGTTCGATTCTCGTACCGGAATACATGTATGCATGGTCTACAGTCTAATTACCCCGCCAATCCGCCTTGAATAAGCGCGGCGATTTAATGTCAATTCCTCTAAAAATGGGGAGGCCCGTGCTCAACAAAGGTAACATATATGGGCTGTGAAAAAAAATGTTCTACTGTTGGGCACGGGCCCCCCGTTTGTGGAGGAATGGACATTAACTCACCGCGCTTATTCAATGCGGATTGGCGGAGTAATTAGACTGTAGACCATACATACGTGTGTTCCGATACGGGAATCGAACCCACTGAGCTAATTAGCTCAGGTCATCAATTCACTACATATGCATTATAAAACTAATGTACGAGTAGTAGAAGTAGATTTCGATCAAGCAACCACGGAAGACGATAAATTGGCTCAGTGGTGTGGCCCCCCGTGCACGAAGTCGTTAGTCGCAGATTCGATCTCTGCATCGGAATAAATATATGTATAATATATCTTACAGATATTTATTCCGAGTTTGGTAATCCCGCTAATCCACATTGCAAAAGCATGGAGGGTTTAGGCAAGCTCAGCGGTGGGACATATATGGGCTGTCGAAAAAAGAAAACCACGGAAAGTGAGAGGATTTTGTAGGAAATGATTTTGACTATTTTTCAAGGAAAGAGTTAATAGTAGATAAAGAAGTGGGAAGAGTATGCTCGTTACATGTATTTTAAACTACTATAGACTCAGTTGCGGGGGATATCTTGGTTACAAGGAAACGAGAGAGTAGCGGATTTCTTTTTGGAGAATTCAGAAATACTCAATTACAATTACAATGACGTTCTAATTTCGAGAGGTGAGTGAAGTTTATTATGAAAATACAAGCACAAATACAATAAACAATACTTAATATTTTATAATATATCGGTTTAATTAAATCTTAAGTACTGAGTATTGTTGTACCTCTAATAGTACAGAAATCAAATGTTTACGTTTGATGTCTGGTGACAAGATCGTAGCGAATGGCTAGATTTTTTAGCATTGCGTGAAGATGTCTCATCTCTCAGTATCGTTTATTACTTTACCATAGTGGGTGCTGGGAGAAATTGTTGGGAATTACGGCTGAATTCCACTGCTGTACAGCTAGCTAGCCACAAAGTAAAGTTTCACCCCTTGATTTTTTCACACCCAGGAACTTTGGATTCGAGCTCTAGACCAGAGACAATTAAAAACGTTTATTTTAAAATATGTTATTTTGAAATAAACGTTTTTTAATATAATTCTACAAAGATGTGGTAGGATTGGTCGGTAGAGGAAGACCAAGGAAAACATATCTTGACCAAATTTCTGAAGGTTTTAGGACAGGACATGTCAAAAGTACTCTTAACCAGTGGGCTTGCATGAAGAGAGTGATGATTGTGGAGGAAAGTTTGCCGAGATCTGTGGTTTCTGCCTACCCCTACGGGAAACAGGCGTGACGATATGTATTTAAATGTTTAATTTAAATTAATGAACAATAATGTTTCAAAAGAGTCGAAAACATTTTTAGTTTATATAAAATGGTGAGATGGCTAAGCCATTTGGTTTGAATACCCAAAAACCTCCCGATTTTATTAATATGTATCGATAATGTGTGACTTTTAAGGTGACCAACCTAAAGGGTTATATATCCTAGTTTCGGGGTTGCTGGAAGCAACGTACTTACCACCAGAGGGTGATTTTGATGAGGCCATACCAAATTACGAATTCTTAACTGATCTGAAGTTCAGCGAACCCAGCCAGGATTACATTGTCTCGGGTAACGCAGTTGGTGTTCTTGGGGTAAGTTATGTAGCTACTGTGTTAATATATGCAGCCACATTAACTGCATACATATATAGAAACAAATGTATGTCTGTCTGTTTGTATTTTATGCTTTGCTATAAATTGTATATCCGATCATCATACGTAGGAGTTTGTGATTTTATATGGTTAAGGTTAATATTAAATAGTGCAGATAGATAACATATTATATAAAAAATAAATACTAAAAGTTTATTTAAAATACCCTCAGACCAGAGGCTCCCAAACTTTTTTACTCCGCAACGCACTTACAGGCAAAGAATTTAGTTTAACCTTTGCGCGCTGAAGACCGTATATTCCCATATGTATGTATTTTTTACAAGTTTATAATTACCAAATTTATATTTTTAATATAGTACAATATTCTTGTAGAGATGCCGAGTACCATACTTTTCCGGTAAATGTATGCTATAACGACGAAGACCGTACGATTTCGCAAACTTTAAAAACTGCCTAATTTAGTAGTAAAATAGGACGTCGCTAAAGGGTTAAGTTGATTATTTTGAGTTATTATACATTGATATTAGGTTGATAGGCACAATAATTAAAATATCCACAATATAAACCTGCGCGTTAATTTATTTATATTGACAAACAAAAATACATTTTATTATTTAAGAAAAATAGGAAATGAAACAAACTAGCAGTGCATTACTAGGTACTGGGGCTTGGGGGTAGCGAATTCACGCAACCCTCGAGACGAGCTTAGTGAGCTAGGCGCCGGAGGAGCCCCGGCAGAAGCAGTTCTTTAAGAGATCCCGGGACTCTTCCTTGGTGCCAATGGCGGCCGTCGAGGTTTAGTCGGTAGACGCGCACACACGGAGTCCGTCCCCCTTAGGGCGGCGGGTATCCGTAACGGATTTCCCCACGTAAAAAAAGGTACTGGGGCTTGTTTAGTGAAAACATTTTTTTTGTTTTGGAACTTCTTAAACCTTCTAAAAAATCGCACCGCATTAAAAATAGCAAGGCGAAGCATCACGCCACACGGTACCCTTCTTAGCCGCAGAGACGGCGCACACTTTGAAAACCCTTGCTCTAGACCTTTTAGACAAATTGTTTCTTCTTTTTAGATCCTCACAAACCGGCCGTACAACTATACAGTACGATGCGACACAGCAGTGCAAGCTTACTATATCACAATGCCGATATTAAAGGAGGCTTTCAATCTCGCTCCACATCCTATAATGGGGTAAACTTAATTTAATTTTAGGAGCATCAGCATACGGTAGAAACCGAGCCATCGTCAATGTTTCATATCCACCAAGCGTTTTTTTTTATGGGATAGGAGGGCAAACGAGCAAGCGTGTCGCCTGATGGAAAGCAATCAACGCCGCCCATAGACTACCGCGACACCGCAGGAGTTGCGGAAGCGTTGCCGGCCTTTAAGATAGGCTTATTTTTTGAAGGTTCCAATGTCGTATCGGTTCGGAAAGACCGCCGACGGTAGCTGGTTCCACAAACAGGTGGTGTGTGGAAAAAAGTTACGAGAGAAACGCACCGTAGTAGATCGCCACTAATCCAATTGGTGGGGATGAAATTTTCCTTTACGGCGAGTTGTGCGGTTGTGGAATTCGGCGGCGGGAATTATTCCAAACAATTCTTCGGAGCACTCCCCATGATAGAAGCGGTAAAAAAATGTTGAGAGATGAGACATCTCTCCGCAGAACTAGAGAATCAAGCCGGTCGATGAGATCTTGGTCATCGACGATTCGGATCGCACGACTTTGAATGCGGTCAAATGCGTTCTATGACGCTTCTTTTTTTTAGTCTAGAAGCGGCGATGTGGCGTGAAATAGGTATCAAACTGTCAATGATGGTGCTACCATCCGTACCCGCGTATCACGGCTGGTCGGTGGAGCGGCTTAGTATGCGGCTTGAACACGCCTTTGTGCCTTGTCTCAAAGCTTTTAAGGTTAGTTATTTCTTTTTCTTCACTTTACCTTGCTACTGAAGCAGTTGGTTTTCTAATTGAACTGAATATGTGGACAGTCAAAAGTTTTACTTAGCTAAGATCCGCGACAATCCGTGTTAAATTAACTCTATGGTAAATTACGTCATCACGTAGTAAGCTGTTGTAAGTTGTAAAGAGATTGTATGCAGTTGTATTAAATTAAAATGTGTGATATAATTTATTGGAATATAAATTGTTAGTATCGACTATTTATTTTTTCGAAGACCCTATTCTTTTATGTTGTTGCTTCCAAATTCATTTCATAGAATAAATCATGCAATAATTCCGATAACTATTATTTGTTTTAACACTACACAGATACATTGTTTACTGCTTCATCAGTCACGACCATAACAGTTCCCTAGTGGATATAGGTCTTTCAAAATTGAAAGATGTTGCGGATCTCCATCTTGGCGAGTGGATTGGAGATAGCAGATTGATTTTATTACTCAGGTAGACGCTGATACCCTTTTAATGCTATTTGTTCTTTTAGACATTTAATACGACACCTTAGGAAAGATATGAGTGCTCCTATTCTACGTTGAGAACCATTACATAATAAATAGAATTGTACGAAATATCATTTATTATTTTCGTTAAGGATCTCTTTGGACTTCTTCAGCCTTTGCCTCATGAATGCTATTTTCGCCCATTTGAAATTTAAAAAAATTCCTAAACAGGTGTTCGTGGTTAACGAACTAATGGAAGACATAGTTCTTTTAGATGGCGTCTGCCAGGATATGGCCACCAGGGAAATATTTCAACCACCCTGTTACATACCAAGGTATGAAAGTAATGATATTTAATTTATGACTGAATAAAGGATAACGAAGGAACGGATGGGAGTTCATTTACATTTTGGTGCCCCAACTGCGGGAAGGCGCATACGCTGAATGTTCCACCAATTCTATTTGGAGATTTTTTTTGATGGGATACGAAGGCAAATGAGCAGGCGTGTCACATGATGAAAAGCAAAAAACGCCGACAAGAGACATCCGCAGCGCTATATGCATTACGGAAGCGTTGCCGACCTTTAAGGAAAGTGTCATTATGGGAGTAGGAGTGGGAATGTGGGAGTGTAGTACTTCCCCGGGCGAGCGGCTTGATAAAGTATTCGTCTACAGTGTGGCTCTACCACTTATAAAATATGTGATGTGTTAACAATTATTGCCCTAGGAATATAGTACTGTCCAGTCCCGTACCCAACAATGGGCATGCAGGGTATTCTCGTATCAGTGTAAAAAAATTACCCACTTGTAGTTTATCCAAAAAGCAATATGTTTTATTTTACAAAATATAATTTTTTTAACAGCCCATATAACTCCCACTGCTGAGCACGGGCCTCTCCATTACTGGAGGAACGGACGTTAACCCACCACGCTTGTCCAATGCGGATTGGCGGGGTTACCAAACTCGGAATAAATATTTGTAATCCATTCATATACTTATTCCGATGCGGGGATCGAACCCGCGACCATTGACTCCGTAAGCGGAGGGCCCCGCCACTGAGGCAATTGGTCGTTTTCATTTTAAATATTATATATTTTGTAAAATAAAAGATATTTAACTTTTTATCAACATACATATTTATAAAAATGAAATTTAGTGGCGTGGAGACTGCGTCTTGGCAAATCTTGTGTAGAATGCCTTCCAGCTATATGAAGCGGTTATTTGCGCAGGATCACTTGCAAGAACTAAATGCGTGTAGCCAGATATCGGGTTTGTGTTACACAACAGAACAAAAATTGAGACCCAAAAATTCTGTATATTATACAAACATTTTTATGGTACAATGCAGAAAGCTAATGTTCGACTCTTTTTTTATAGCAATGCAGGCAAATCAGCATGCATTCAGCTGGTAGTAAATGATCACCGCTGCCCTAATATTAGACAGTTATATTGTTTATAGATTGTGTATATAGAAAATGTGGGCACCCAAAACAAACCTGGCGGCGTACTGTGACGGCCGAAGTGTAGCGGATGGGCCTATCCTGGAGCAAAGTGAAGCGTACGGCTTCCGACAGGTCGAGATGGAGAAACGACGTGTCTGCCCTATGCCCCAGCAGGGGGACTTAGGACTCGGAGAGAGAGATGTATTGTTTATACAAAAACTTCTTACTATGATTCATGCAATCTTTCTAATTATTGTTGTTATTTTATTATATAGGACGGCGCATAGGTTATACTTCCCGAATTCATCTCAACTTCTAGTCTCTAACGCTTGCCCGGAAACCAAGCTGCTGATCGTACCTGCTAAAGACACCGATGAGGTGGACATTATGGAAGATGAAATAGATGACCTGCAGTGCGAATTAGTTAGTATATTCGAATAACATTTTTATTAACACGACTATTTTTATTTATTATTATTTATTAAATAAGACATGAAGGCAACTGTAAAGTTAAGTAAATCGCGATGCAAAAAAGGTTGGCGATTGTAAAATTAAATGAAACGAAACGTAGAAAGGTTGGCGTCTGTAAAATTAAGTAAACAGCGATACAAAACGGGTTGGCGATTGTAAAATTAAATGAAACGCTACGTAGAAAGGTTGGCATCTGTAAAATTAAGTAAGTTGGGGTACAAGAAAGGTTGCCGATTGTAAAATTAAATTAAACGCTACGTAGAAACGTTGGTGTCTATAAAATTAAGTAAATCGCGATGCAAGTAAGATTGGCGTTTGTAAAATTAAATAAAACACTACATAGAAAGATTGGCGTCAGTAAAATTAAGTTGCGATGCCAGAAAGGTTGGCGATTTTAAAATTAAATGAAACTCCACGTAGAAAGGTCGGTGTCTGTAAAATTAAGTAAATCGCGATGCAAGAAAGGATGGTGATCGTAAAATTAAATAAATCGTCATACGAAAAAGCAACTGCCATACTTGTTACCAATGTACGGTAACTGTTAGCGGTGTATTCATCTTAAAAACAAGGCTATTAATTAACAAAGACTGATGGCTGTGACAATTTATGCCTTGTTGATGGGTGGCCTAACGGCAATCAACCTATCTGTCTAACGCCTGTTTCCCGTAGAGGTAGGCAGAGACCACAGATCTCCATCTATTAAGACCTCGGCATATTTTCCTTGCTTCCTCCACACTCATCACTCTCTTCATGCAAGCCCGCCGGTTTAGGATACTCTTGGTGTGGCATTTTCTAAAAACTTCGGCCATTTGGTATATATATGTTTTCCTTGGTCTTCTTTTTCTGACCCTTCCATCCACATCCGCACAATTCCAAATCTGCCTAACACTGTAATTATTGACAAACCTATGTATTCTAGTTGGGAAAGACATATGTATGTCCAGTAGTAGACTTTAGCCTATAGCATGCAGACTATAGCCCAGTGATGATAATACCTGTCATATGGCCAACTCATCTTAACCCCTTGCCGTGCTTTAACGAGTCTGACTCGTGATGAAAATTTTGGCCTAAACATGAAATATGACGAGCCAGGCTCGTGAATAGATAGTCGGGCCAAACGTAAACATCACGAGCCGAGGTTGTAATTGAATGTTAGTTTCTATCAGTACGCCACCAGAGTTAGTCACGGGTCTCATAATTGCTGTTACAAAGTAGTTTATATATTGAAATTTAATTTTTGAAGATTATAGATATGATAGATAGTAGTGAATCGAAAGGTACGACGTGTTTACCACGCGTTGACGCGTAACACTTGGGCCTGAGTTTCGTCGAGCTAAATGGCACGGCAAGAGGTTAACTGCCTTATTGATAAATGCCTTTTTTTGTAATAAAATATAAGAACAATTTTTGGAATATGAATTTAAAATATAATAACATCGATCTCTAGGTGTCAAATGCATCGTCTCGCTGTCTATACCACCGGGTGGTGCGTAAGTTGTCGAACGAGTCCCGGGGGGCTGCGCGTCGAGGGCGCGGCCGGCGGCGGAGGCAGGGGAATCGACGCGTTAATTACAGGGAGTCCGTGTGGGGCAAGCAGATTTGTGAGAATTGTTAATGTTTAGATTTGTATTTTTTTTATGAGATAGCAAGGCAAACGAGCAGGCGTGTCACCTGATAGAAAGCAATCAACGCCGTCCATAGACTTCCGCAGCGCCATAGGTAGTGCGGAAGCGTTGCTGACCTTTAAGGAAAGTGTCATTATGGGAGTGGAAATGGGAGAGGGAGGGGTGAAGCAAGGGGGGTGAGTGTTGGGCCTCAGGAACTCTGTCGCTCACTGTACGAAGCGCGGTAGGTAAGCGACCACTCAGACGCCGGTTTTCTGCGGGACTGTGGTACTTTCCCTGGCGAGCCAGCCCATTCTTGCTACAGACAAATGTTATGCCATTCTTGACAAAGTATTCGTCTGCAGCGTGGCTCTACCACTATTAAGTAATTGTAATAGTCCTTGTGATATATACATGTTTGTTTTATTCTTCTCAGTTATTTACACTAGACACGGCGTGCCGGACTATTGCACTTTTTAATAATAAGTGCAATAGTCCGGGACTTTCTTAGTTTTTTTTTATGTATGTATATGTATTTTATAATACTAATAAATTTTTAAATGCAGGCAGAAATGTATTAAATTTATTAAAAGTATTAAAAACGGTTGTCTGGAAGAAATCGCTATTAGTGATAAGACCGCCATTTGTATATAAATATTACAATCAATAATTTAAGAATTGTATATAAATATTACAATCAATAATTGTAGTTGTTTTTCGGTGTTTAATAAAGAATATATCTATCTATCTATACAGCAACACCGGCCTTACAAGGATTACAAAGCGAAAAAGAGCTGACCTCTAAATACTACAAACCAAGTGCCGATGATATAGTAAGTACTCATAAGTAATGTCAAAAAGAACTATTTCTGTAAGGATAGAGTGATTAGAGTAGAGCCTTGATTACAACACAAAACTTTAAATTGTGTAAAAAAAAATACCGTTGAATATTTTTAATAGAAGACGAATGCAAACGAGCAAGAGGGGAAAATAATGACTACAACGGTAATAGCTCGGTTACAAAAGCTATTTTTTAGCCTTCAAGCCCCACTGAAAGTATGGTAGAAGCATCATGATACTGGGGATCCATTTTGCAATTATAATAGAAATAGGAAAAGAATTGAATAGAATTGCTGCTCGTTAGTCTCGCTAAAACTTGAGAACGGCTGGACCGATTTGGCTAATTTTGGTTTTGAATTATTTTTGGAAGTCCAGGGAAAGATCAAAAGGTGTATAATAATAAAAACTAATTCATATTGAGCATCTTCTCCTGTTAAGTTTTTTACTAAAGTAAAAAATTCTGCAATTATCGTTCAACTTTTTTATTTATTGATTCTTAGGCGGTACGAAGTTTGCTGGGTCAGCTAGTTTAATAATAAACATTTGCTACTAACCAAGCCATAAATGAGTTCGTGTGTGCGACGCAGTTAAAGTTTATTAGTCAGAAATACAAATAAAATTATTTTCTTTGATGGCAATTAGTTATAACTATCATGCCAGTGTCGAGTAAAACACGATAATATGAAATGTCTTGAAATATAACTAAGTAGCTTATCACGTTACGTCTTGATAAAATGGTGGCTATTCTACCAAAACCTTCTATGGACTTTTTTAGTAAACTTAAAAAGTCAAGATACACGCATTTATTTCATATCACTTCACTTATTCGCCTTAATCTAACTATATTGTATAATACCACAATAAAACAATATAACTGATGATAATATAAGATTATGAAAATGAATTAAAAACACAACGTCACTGATGTAAGTTGGCGGAAAAAGTATTATTTATTTACATGTTATACAATTGGCAACTATATACTACAATTAGACGATCGCTTATCTCATCGGTTAGACTATCTGACTGATGGATGAAAGAAACTGAGTACAAATATCGATTCAAACTAAAAATTTGTTTAAATATTTACAAAATATCGCCGAAACTAATTTGTGTTTTTCTTGTTTTCTTGAAAAAATTGAATTTCTTGAAAAAATTATTTTTCAAAGTAAACATTTCTGGAGATTCCATGTCGCCGCTACCCGTACAAAGTAGCAACATAATCAATTGACGAAATAATTTTGTCATTTCAGCCAGAAAAGCTCGAACTGTCAAAAAAAGGTCAGTAACTTAACAATAAAATAGTTTCAATGACATTCTTGAAGTAGTTGACCAGTTTTTTATTCCATATAAACATATCTAAAACAAGATTTTTCATTTACTTTTGCTGGTTAGGTTCACCGATATATACCTAAGTACATTTAAATTGTAATATGTAAAGATAAATTATTATGTATTCTGTGTACATAATTTATCTGTTATACTTATTTACACAGGTGTCACAGATTTAGTTTAAAACATTTACCTACCCACTTGTAGTTTATTCGAGTAGTAATAATTTTTATTTTACAATGTATCGTTTTTAACATATGTATTTTTAAATTATTCAAAATTATAAATATTTTTTCATGAAATTAAAAACGTTTTAACCGTATCCGTTAATGTAAACGTGAACCCGTACTAATGGATGAAGTCATCTAGTCATTTGTTCGTTGTGCTTACGATTTCAGAATATTTTTTAAGGGTTAAATTTTAATATGATGCTTTCCGAGGGGCGTGGCTTCAAATATATACTCAAATATATACTTCAAATATATACTAAAAATAGTTTTTTTTTCTTTATGGGATAGGAAGGCGTGTCACCTGATGGAAAGCAATCAACGCCGTCCATAGACATCCGCAGCGCCATAGGCAGTGCGGAAACGTTGCTGACCTTTAAGGAAAGTGTCATTATGGGAGTGGGAATGGGAGGGGTAAAGGGAGGGGGAGGGTGTTGGGAATGTGGTACTTCCCCGGACGAGCCGGCACATTCATGCTACACACAAATATTATACTATTCTTGACAAAGTATTCGTCTGCAGCGTGGCTCTACCACTATTAACGAAGTATGCTATTGCAGCTGTTGATTTCTGTAGCTGATACCCCGATAAAATATATTATATTTTTAAATTATTTGTTATGAAGATCTGAAGCAACGGCAAATCGCTGAAATACCACCGAACTCTTCGTCGCAATTAAATCAACGGTTGGAATCAGAGGAGCAAGAGGTATGTTTAGCATTTTTATTATAATATTACTACGATTCTTGTTGACCATTCATATGGTTAACATCAATATTTCATTGGAAGATATGAACTCAGGACCTCAAATCGTAAGTCCGATCCTTAACAACTGAGCTATTGCTAAATAACACCTGTGTAATTAATAATAATAATTCTTTATTTGCATAATGTGAGGTGTAACGAGATGAAAAAAGACGTATAAAAGCTACATCACATTGCCACTTATGGCGTACAAATTTCTTCAATTATTACATACTATTAAAAATAACTAAAACAATTACTACAGATCTAAATACATAACTTAACTATTATATTAAAATTATAATTTATTATTACATTTATATATCACTTAAAAATAATAATAACATTTTAAATATATAATTATATTTATTATTGTTAATGTATTACTATTATTAATATCATATCTTAATAATATTTTAATATATAAATAGAAAATGTTAAAATACATACAAGTGCATTAAGTTATATTGGAAGCGGTAATCCGTATCAATGTATTGATGTCGACATTTTTATTTGTAGCGTATGTAACAGTTGAAAGATTAACAAATTTATAAATCATAAAGTTGCGCTTATGTTGCTCTTAGGTAAACGTCGTTTCAATTAAATAGTGCCTTTATTATTTGATTCCGGGCGACAAGTATATGTATGTGGATACATCATTGGCGACGAGGATGGGAACATATTATATTTTTGCACTTTATATATCCTTTTACGCAGTTGCAATCTACAGTTGAGAAACGTGTAAGCGAAACTCAAAAATGAAGTGTGTGGAAAGTATTTTTTTTTCTTTCCTTTGATTGCAATTAGTTACAACTATTATGCCAGTGTCAAGTAGCATAAAATAATATCCAATCTCTTGAAATGTAACAAGTCAGTTTATCACGTTACGTCTTGATAAAATGGTGGCAATTTTATCAAAACCCTTCTATGGACTTTATCAGTCAACTTAAAAAGTTACTCAGTATAAGTGAAGTTCATATAACTTCACTTATACACTTTGATCAAACTATATTGTATAATAAGCCACCACAATTAATTAATATAACTGATAATAATATAAGACTATGATAATGAAATAAAAACACAACGTCACTGATGTAAATTGGCGGGAAAAGTCGTGGAAAGTATTTGTCTACACTTCGGTCTATATCTACGTCAATGCTTAATTTCAAAACTGAATATGCCTCTTCTGTGTTATAATTGTGAATAAGGCGCGGAACAACCGCAAATGCAGTTACATAGACCTCAAAAGAAACCATGAAGAGGTACGAGGAGCACAAGTTAGCCTATGGACTGTGAGGATAGAGGCTTTTAGCGGCTGATATACACGCAGTGGACAACCAGCACGGGCCCTCAAGTTACTCCGTGAGCATCGCATTGCTCGATTGAGGTTTGCTAGATATTGCATATCTTGGAAACTAGGTAACTGGAGTAGTATACTCTTCTCTGTTGAGTCTCGAATTTGTCTGCATGGTGAGGACTGACATCGGCGAGTGTTACGAAGACCAGGGAAACATTATACTGACGTTTTTTGAAGAAATCAACCCATATGGTGGAAGATCTGTTATGTTTTGAGCGGACGTAACTTCCAGCTATCGTGCCGAGATAGTATTAATTGGAAATGGCTCACTAAATGCGCAAAGATACATATAAGAAATCCTTTGCTAAAATACACAATCCGCACTGACTGTAATTGGTGAACATGTCATTTACATGAATGATAATGCTCGGGCCCACCGTTCTGGCGACGTAGATGCTTATATACAAGAAGTTGCTACTCGTCGTTTGGTCTGCTCAGCACGAAACCTCGACCTTAACCCCATTGAGCACGTCTGGGACCTCCTAAAAAGGCGAGTACGATCTGTCCAACCACCTCCACAAAACATCAGGGAGCTTAAACGTGTGATCTCAGCTGAGTGGGAACACATTCCACAGGACACCATCATAAGCCTGATGGAAAGCATGCCAAGACGATTATATGCCGACGATTAATTGCTGCAAGGAGAGGTTATTAATTATTAATTTTATTTTTTTAATGTCTTATTTATTAAAGTACCATAAAAATACTTGTAGCCTTAATTTCACTATATCCAAAAAAATGTCCATTTGCACACGGATTTCTGTTTATAAAAACCGATTCTAGGATTTAAGTGTTAAAAAATAAAGAAAAAAGAAATGTATAGTCATCTAAGCTAATGAAATACTAAAAATATTAATATTATCCACAGAAAAACCAATTACTGTAAGGTGGTCGTTTTTTTTGCAAAGCAGTTTATAATTGGCTTAATTGTCACGCTTTTACGGGTTGGCAATCCAACTAAAGTATCATGTTTGAGTATCCTAAATTAGAAATATAATTATATATTATAGCTTTCGTTAATTACAGTTTTTAATTGCAATATTACTTAACAAGTTTACTATACTTATTATGTAATAATTGTTTTAATCTATTTTCTATCGATTTCGATCGATCGATTTGCTTACATATTTCTTAAAGGCTGGCAACGCTTTTGCAATACGTATGATACTGCAGATGTGTTAAAAATTCGGTATTAGTAAATTAAGATATTACCAACTCATAGATAATTCGTCCACTACTCTAGTCCATAATTCTATCTGAATTCTCGTGATGTAACGTCTCTATATCTAATATGACCCAATTGTAATTTTCACATTCCTTATACCATTATCAGTCAAACATAGATAATATTAAAGTTCATTTAACCTTTGACTAATCTAATCTATTTATATCAATAGGTGTTTTAACACGTCATAGCGCTGACATTTCAAAGAACTCTCATACAGTGCGTTTGAGATGTATATGAACTCTTAACCACCCTTTATTGCAGTGCGTGTGAGACCTAATCAATCTCCTAAAAACTGTTTTTAAAATAATGTTTAACTCACTCAAAACAATAAATACATTTATATATTTGCTGTGAATTACAGATAATTCATTGCTCTACCTTTAGATGATTTCATACACAGCTATGGCATACTAACAAAAAATATATATCAATAAAAAAATAGGTATCGATTGCCTTGTAAAAATTAAAAAGTCGTGGGTTCTTGCATAGATCGAGAAAATACTATTTGAACTATTTGAGAGAAGACAGAATGAAAGGTAGAGATGTTATAGATCCCTTAAGATTTTTCACTAAAGAGGTATTATAATTAAGTTAATTATTTTTCAGATATATACTACTACACTTGCCAAGACAAGGAGAGGCACTGCAGAAAGAAAGACTTAGAACGCAATATAACTAAGACCTGTTTAATAAGACGTTATGATTTTTAATCTGTATATGCAATTTGGGTAGAACAAGGTTTTTTTAGCTTAAGCTAATTACCGGAAATACTTCCGTAATACCTATGGCGTCGCAGATGTCTATGGGCGGCGTGGATTGCTTTTCATCAGGCGACACCCTTGCTCGTTTGCCCTACTATCCCAGAAATTCTTTATTTTTTTTTGCAAATGAATGCTATTTTTATTAACGGATCAAAAATGGTAATGTTCAGTGGACTCAATGTTAATTCATAGTACGGGTATGACCTTTTGAATATTTCTGTTCTTAACTTTAAGTGTTTTTGTTACTATATATATTATATTAATATTAGTAAATTATAAAACTTAATTATGCAGAAATGCTTAAATATGTGTATTATTATTTAAAGTATTGCCCATCGCTAGTTACAACTTTTACAATAAAAGTGTTCGTCTTTTAAGGCTATCCACGAATCAAGCCATTTTTCGATGTCTTCACATAAGCGAAACTGCTGATCAACCAGATTATGTGCCATCGCACGAAACAAGTAATAGTTGGACGTTTCATTACCAGGGGAATCTTATGATAAACAGCGAGAACTTAGTTGCGCACCTAATATTTTTTAGTTGTTTTCTTTATTATACATTAAAAAGTATTCTATAATTCAACAGTAATAGAATGTATACGTACAAATGGAGGATTTATCCAAAGCGGGATATTTTTCCAAAGTTTGTATTCATATTTTTCGAAACGAATGTAATCTGATGTCGGGTAAAATGATGAGTCCAATGACATAGGATGCGTTATAGATTAGTTTAGTTTTCAGGTAGCCTAATGTCCAGTAATGGTCATAGTTGTATTCATGACAATACTGAAGTGTTTTTTATTTGCATATAAGAATACTTTCTTAACTCTGTATATTCTTGCCACGCATGCCTGATAGCAGTAAATAATAGGTATATGTTACATATAAAGGTTAAGCCGAGTTGACTTTTATCATTATCAACTGTCTGCGGCAATCCACTGCTGGACATAGGCCTCCTCCATGAAGCGCTATCTAGCCCGATCTTCGGCTACACGCATCCAGTTTCTGCCAGCCGCCCTGCGCAGATCGTCGCACCATTTAGCCGGGGGGCGTCCCACACTACGTTTACCGAGACAAGGTCTCGACTCCAGCACTCGTTTGCTCCAACGATTGTCGGATCTCCGACAAACGTGACCAGCCCATTGCCACTTTAGTTTGGTAATTAGAAAGGCTATGTCTTGTGGTGACTTTAGTTCTCTGGCGGATTTGTTCATTGCGAATCATATCTACCAGAGAAACTCCGAGCATAGCACTCTGAGCTTATGCAGCAGACGGACTGTCAGCGTCCACGTTTCGGCGCCGTAGGAGAGTACGGGAGTTGACTTTAAACTGATACATTTTTAGGTAATAACTTAGTATGGATAAAGAATGAAACAGAGGACTTTTCCTAGATAGGACAATTTACATCAATGGCTTCGTGTTTTCATTTTTCATTATCTCCTCTTACTACTGTCATAGTTTAATTCTAGTAACGTATTGTACAATATAGTTCGATTAAGTCGAACAACAGGAACAAAATAAAATAAATGCGTCTGTTGTCATCATTTTGACTACAAAATTTATAGAATGCCACCAAAGTTAAACAATATAATTTATAAGTAATATGAGATATATTGCAATACATAATGTGATAAGCTGACTAATACTTTTTAACATATTAACTTATTTTACTTGAACCTGGCTTAATAGTAATTCTAATAATATTAAAGAACACCCAATCGCCACTATTAAAGAACGAAATGCGAACCTGGAATTTAAAACAATCTGTTTTGTAATAACTGGCTGTTTTGTTATAACTCAGCTTAACCTTTATATAAGTATGCATATGAATACTTGCTGTCAGATATATTTTTAAATAAAAAAGGAGGATGGATGAAAATAAAACTAAATTATATTGCTTCATATTTTATTTAAAAATAAAAAAGGAAGATAAAAACTTATGTAGTCTTTATGGTCCCAAATGCCAAAAAATAAGACTGAAAAGAATTGCACAGATTAAAACAAGCCAAACTTGTTGGGGAATGTAAATTAAATGCCACCAAATCTGAAAACTTGCAACTACATACAGCACCAAATATTTTAACAACGCTTTAAAGTATATAAATAGTACTTCTAATATCAATTCAATTCCTACATTTTATTGTACATACAAATATAAGTTTGACAAATTTATATGGAAATGTTCAAAATTCCTTGTTTTTTTTTTTATTTTCCAAAAGACTAGCAGTGTTATCAACTATTGTTTAATGCTGTTAATATTAAAATTTTTGTTAGTCATAGTCAAATATGAAAACACATGTAATTAGATGCTAGCCTAACAAGGTAATCTTTCACATTTCATGTACAACTAGTTTAAGTAGGTGTGGTATCAACAATTGTAATTATTTTCTTAGATTTCCATAATGATAACATTCACTTAATCTTAAATTATGCCTCATTAACAATATTTAGTTATAAAATAGTTTTATTTAACTATTATAGAACATTTAATGAACTTTTTACTTTAACCTGCATGAGATATATAGTTGATTGAAGTCTGTGCTAGTATATATATATTATTATCACCCATACATTGTTTAGAAAGGGAAAATAGTAGTTAATAATTATTATATTTTTGAAAGAATGTTGTCTATATAGTAGATTGTTATACCAAAAGTGATACATTGTTAGGTTGACCAATTACACACATTACATTATGTATACATAATGCTTTTGCATACCAATTTAATACCAATGCTTTTCATTTCAAGCATAAAAAGTTTAAAATTAAAATTGTCAATGTCTTCTGCAATTCAATAGTACCTAATTATTGACTACCTCATACCAAAACCTAGTAAGGAAATTTTTTAAGAATTAGTTTCAATTATAATCCTATTATCTAGTGTTCATTTCGGAAACAAAAGACAAGTAATGTTTTGATTATATATCTTATGAACTATTCCAATTTTCGTTCTAGGAAATGTTCACATTTATCATCCAACGACCTCCGATTAAAAGTCTGACCCCTGCCATCAAAGCTAATGTCAAAGCTTCTCAAAGCTTAGCAAGTACTTCACATACTATATTATAATCATGTTATTGCTCTCATGTAAAATTTTTTCTGAAACCTCTAGGTTTTAATATTCAGCCCACATGCAATGAACTCAAGCTACTTCTTTTCTGCAAGCTTCATTACTGGTTTAATAATAAATAAGAAAAGAAGTAGCTTTAGTTTAAAGACCCTGCCTTAGACATTTTTAAGACTTTGGAATACCCACTAATAGACTATGAATTCAAAATCTATTAGAAATATTATATGTATGCTTCATTTCTGAATTAACAGATAGTTTCAAAAAATATAATTTGTACATAACTTCATTTAAATGGAACAAAATTTATTTACACAGTTGTAATCTACAATACAATGCTATAGTGTATTATTAATGAAACAAATGATGTAGATTACTCTTTTTTGTCATACATAACACCATACCCTACTTTTTGCTTTAATAAATATATATTTTTCATATTGCTTCTTTTTAAAACATCTAATATATAATAGGATGGTGATATGCCTTGTCATCAATTTGACAGTCTACTTCCGAGGTTGTTGAATGTGTGGGCTAGGCTTAATATTAATATGTGCTGGAGGCTTTGGACTATGTGCAATTTGAGCAGCTTCTGGAGTGAAATCAGCATTGCCTCTATTAGGTGCTCCGGAGATTGAAACTGGGTTGGATGGAACTGGAGATGGACCAGAGAGACCTGTGAGGTCTTCATTCGCCGACTCCTTGGTATCTTTGGGATGAGGTGTCTTGTGTTGGGTGATTCTCATACCACCAGCCTTCACTGTTAATTTTATAAAATATGTATAAAGAAGTTTGGAACAAACCATATTCTACTTTCTAGTAGAATAACAACAAACCACATGCATGTGTATTGTAATTTATTATAAAGGTAGATTATTAAATTACAAAATTAATTACGAAGATATCATTATTTCTGATTATATTACATTTTATGATAAGTTGTTTATACATGATTCTTTTTTGTACCTTGGCCTGCCTAAGAAATACTTCACAATCTAATTTTTGTTTAACTATAGCCTTTCAGGGGAATGAAGCCCTATTACATACTATACATAATACATCTAATGTAAGTTAATAAAACCATACAAACAATTTAAAAAACAAAAGTAATAATTTATATTTAGCAGTTCACACTGTCAATGTTATTTTTTTAAAGATTGACACTTTTTGATATGATTGGTAAATATAAAAATCCTCTTTGTCTTAATTTGCAGATAAAATAACAAACTTCATTCTTATAACTTTACAAGATAATATTTAAAGGAATTATAAGTTTTGTTACAGATAAAATCTTCCGGTACTATAATTATTAATTATATTACTGCAAAAATTCTGAACTAAGATTGCAAGGCTACATCGAAAGTTATAATAATATCAGTAAACTAATTTGATATAGTTTATATTTATTCAATATGTAACTAGGTATACAAGTCAATTATTTACGATTGACTGCCTAGTCGACCTTGAAGATTTATTCTTTGTTTGACAACACCTATTAGGTCTACTTAGGCCGTAATAAAAGGTAATAAAAACATTTATTAGAAAATTAAACATTCAGTTTGTTTAAAAACAAGTATTAAATAATTCTCAACAAATATATTAATACATATTGCTGTTCTTATGCAGCACTTTAAAAACCTTTTAAAACCAGAAAAATAGTTGTAAACAAAGAAAATTCTCACCTGCAGGGGGGTGTCCCGCTTTAAGCTGGGAGGTTTCTTCAGTAGATGACATTATTGGAATATTTTATAAATATATAAGAATAAAATAATACCAAAATCAGATAAGATTTCACCGTAAATACTTGCAATTGGCAACGTGTAAGTTTTCGCAGCGGTGACACGAGTTTGCTATAGAGTACAGATAATGAACAATAAATTCTTAAAAATTAAAATGTCATGTGTATAGTACACACGCAACACACTAAAAAGCAATGCTGCCAGATACGACGAGTACGAGCATAAGCAAATTGCTACATTTTATGCGTTAAATAGCATAAATTCGCTTATTTTGCTAGAAGGCTTTACGCTTAGAAAATTATAAGAGCATATACAATCAAAAAATTCTTAAATGTAGCTTTTAGTATAAGTAGTTTAAAAAATTCTTAGAAGGATTTTTTATAAAAAATCTAAAACGATGAATTTTTAATTTATGAGAAAGATGAAACAGTTGTCGACAGCAAAATAGTTTTTTTCCATAGTTACAAATTCATCTGTCTGTTTTCTTTTACAATTTTTCTATCCAGAGATATCTCATTGCGAGGCAATAGTAAAATTTTGAACTGTTTACAATACATTGGACTATTAAATACTTCCTCATTATAGATATAGTGGTAAAGCCATGGTGCACGAATGACCAAGATCGACTGAAGTCGAAGTACCACCACACCTTCTTTCCTTCTCAAAATGCAATTACTTCTTTCTTCCCCTCCCAATACTCATATCCTTACACTAAGGTGTGCAACATAACTGCGATGTTTTTATTATTTGGGATTTTCATGGACGACGGTGTTGGCGTTCCATCAGATGATTCGTTTGCTCGTGCGCCTGTCTATTCCATAAAAAAATCAGACTATATTCAAGCAAATGAATTGAAGTATTTGAAAGAAAACCACAACATTATCATTTCCAGGCTTTTATTCTTAATCTCCGGTGTGGTACAACAACATCAAATTCATCTCTACCGGGTTTCATAATATCCTTCTGTATTTCGAGAATCATTCGTAACATGAAATTGATAGCTTGGGTGCAAGTACCATCCCTTAGTCTTGAGAAATCTCTACCAATAGGTATATAGCTTCCATTGATTAGTACGGTTTGATGTGTAAGGGATGCGAGCAGACGTTTGAGTATATCCACCTTCTTGTTGGCTGCCAAAGGTCGTAGGCGTATAAGAAAACGAAGAAGATACTCTAACAGTATGCAGTCTTCCTGAAAATAAATGTTATAATTTTTTTTAAAATGATTTATCTAATTATATAGTGGTAAAGACATGCATGGATACGTCGGTTCGATCGGGGAAAGTACCACTTTCTCACAAAATATTGGCGTTAAGCTGTATCATGTATTCCGCTTTTCGTACGGTTAGTGCAAGAATCTGGAGATCCAACTAATTTCTCCATAATTTATTTCCTTCTTCTCCTCTTATTACCTTACTTCTCCAACTTTTTCCCCCTATTATTCAAATCGATACTCTGAGGTAGGCTATGCATACACAATGCGCTTAATATAGCAGATGTCAATGGACAGCGGTGATTGTTTACCATCAGATAATCCGTTTGTTTGGTTGCCTATCTCTTGTAAAAAAAACTTAGAATGATTTCTTAATACAAGAAGATTCAGTATCTTTAGCGTCAATCTAGAGAAGAATTTGAATAAGCCAGGAAGCAAAGGCGGCCCGTATATGTTCTACTGCTGAGCATGGGCTTCCCCATTTCTAAGGGAGAATAGACATTAATCCAAAACGCTCTGCAAGGCGGCTTTATGGAATATCCAGATCGAAATAGATAGATACTTATAGGCATAAATATATACCTCCTAATCGCATCCGCGACTATTGTCTCCATAAGCGATAGCTATGTCGCTGAAACAATTAGATCGTAAAGCACCTCAATGTTTAATAGAACATTTTGTTGTCTCTTACCGATTGTAATGCCATAATGCAAGACTCTGCATTATGAGACCGCCCCACAACGACAGAGAGGTCTTCTCGATCAAGAACTGGCTGTTGTAGCCCCTCCAGCCACTCAAAAAGCAACCATGATAACACTACTGGGTCTTCCTGAAAACAAACACTAAATAACAATCATAAATTGCAACCATAGATAAACTTGAAATTGGTATTTTTTGTATATTATTTAAATTTCTTTTGACTGTACGACTTAATTGTCGGGTCGGGTCGGGTAATGACTTAAACAAAATGTTTGTTATATAAATATCAACTTGTATAAACCCTAACTAAATAATTCTGAACACAGGCTCTTTTTATTTTGCGGAATCATAGATTCAATGTTAATTTTGTTTTGTGTTGCCAAGTGTTTTGTTCGTTTTGCCACACAAATTTAAGATGGTATAAAGCAATACAGTTTCTATAGGAGGTTATGGAACTTACATATAAACCTAATTGTAGATTTTTGTATTGTTTAATCTTCACATGGCTTTAGGTTCTGTGGCAGTGTTTGATACCATAATTATGCTTCGTCACCTCAGAAAATATGGTTATTACGCATCTAATAAAGCTAAAAATTAGAGAAACAAGCAAGTGGCTCAAATAAACAAGTAATCACCGCCACCCAACTGTACCACTGAAGATGTCGACCTTTGGGAAGAATGTGGGATTACGTGATTATAGAGTGAGAGAAGACAGTGGTGCAGGTGAAGGAGAGAAAAGAGATTTAACCTCCGATACTCGATATTTCTTTCATTGATTCGAATACACATCATATTTCGATTACATCATTTCGAATTTAAATATTCTTCGTTTGTAAATTCTACTTAATAATATTCTTTAAAAATAACACACAAATAAAAAGACTTTAAAGATAAGCTATATATTGACTTTCTTTTTACTTTATTTATTAACAGACATACATAAAATAATATAAGGCGATAGAATGTTGACATATCCTATGCTATTTACAGACTTATACTTTTTACTTATACTTTAGCACAAATATTATTTTCTTAATAATAAGAATTTGTATTAAAACAATCATATAACGAAATCTGATATATCTGTATATAGACTTACTTCGATATCAATTTTATCCATTGCTTCCCTCCGTTGATTAATTTCATTGCGTAATTGTTTGAGATATTTTTGTTTTTCATCTGAAAGACTTTGATGGTCTAGAATGAATGCCTATAAATACAAAATTCAGACATGAGTTTGAGGTTTTTTTTATTAAAAAAGGAAACTTTAAGAAAAAACTATACTCTTGTTGTTCTTAACCTAAAGATAAGACTAAAAATTTTAGTGCTAGAAAATGGTTCACATCAATAGTTGATGATAGAAACTCAGATCGTAAGCTCGGTCCTTGCAAACTGCGCTATTGCTGTTAAATTTCATATTGATAGTCTTACATGGTATCTTATTCTCTAGCATTAGTTTTACACCATATTTTTTGCAGTTCACTTCTCTGCAGAGGATATATTTAATGCACATCAAATTTTTGTTTGTTTTTTTGGAAAGCAAGCAAGCGGCTCAAAGTTATGAACCTAATTTATCATCACTTTTAATGAATAAGTCTCGTGATCTGTTATTCATATAATAGTAAATTTTATTTCTGATACTTACGTATTACTTAAATGGAATAATTTGTTTAATAAATAATTAAATTTTAGTATCGATTAGAAATTGAACTCGGTACTCTCCGCTAGTAAATGTGTGCATAATAAGGAGTATCTTATAATATGTAGTGGACCTAGATTGGCAACACTTTACAGATACTTTTTTATTCCTTTTAAAATCTATCGATGGGCGCACGCCGGTCGAGCGACAAACAACTGTAAGCGGCTTGTTTGATTGGTTTATCGCTTTATTTTAACACTTTAAACAACAGAATGCTATTCTGTCTTTGTTGCACAGTACATCCATCCATCGATATGCTCATGCTGGCGGCCGTAAATTCAAAAGAATAGCGCAACCATTAAGCGAACATACCCCCACTACTGTTGATACCTGAGTATATGACCGAGGTCATGACAAACTAAATGTACATTTCAAAATACTTATAATTATCTTTTACTTAATATTGGCATAATAGTGAGTGCTAATAGCTATCTAAAAAGATAAATAAAATGGTTGAGGTTAAAAATATAACCTTAAAGGGAAATAAGGTTAAAGTAGTTATACGTAAAGTCAGATATGGAGACATATTATCGATGTTTTCTGTCCTATGTAAAAGACATAGAACCAGAAAAAATAGTTCTGATGAATTATATTTTACCTCATGAACGCGTATGGCAGGTATATAGCCATTGCTATTTGAAGACCTCGTGATTCTGCTTACGGACTCCAGACTTCTCTCTACCTCCTCTTCGACAGGATCCCGCCACTCTACCATAGGTAGAGCGGTCGCTTGAGCTAAAAGTATCCTATCGTTATTTGTCTTATTACAACTATTAAGTACTATCTGCGTTTCTAAACTAAATATTTTCTCATTTAGTTTGCTCTGTAAATCGCTGACAGCTTAGTAGATTTCGTTGTTTAATTTTAAATTCACAACTCTTTACTATTCTCTTCACTATAAATGTGGATTTTACATATTGGGTTAAAAAAGAACATCTTGAGGAAAGTAGCATGTTGAAGAATACTTTTTTGTAATAGGTAGTCAAACTAGCAATCCCCAATGCTAAAGGCATTTGAAATGCGGTGTCTATTCTAACGTAAGTGTGTGAACAAAGGGAGAATAAAATAGAAGAAATAAGAGGAAGAGAAGAAAAGGAATGGAAATGGAATTTGACCTTCGAATTAGCACTTACTGTATTTTTTCTCCTTTATCAAGTCAGCAGGCATCAGACGCTACCAGGCCAAAACTTGGCCACTGGCAACGCATCATCAGTTGCCATCATAAGGTCATCTGCTAAGCAGGTGACAGGGCACAGAGGGCAGGATGTCGAGTGTGCCATTGTTTGTGTGCCTTTTCCACAGTCGCATAAGAGTTTTGTGGTTGAGAAGCCTCACTTTGCCATGCTGTCTCTACAGCGACCAGTCTGGGTGCGTAGGCGGTTGAGGGACTTCCAGACTGGCCACGGCAAGTTGCTTCCGCCTGGTAGAGTCTTTGAAGCCCTAATAGAAGAACCTACCGCCTCCAGGTTATGGAGGCGGTGGGTTCTTCTCAACCCAAAGTTATTTTTTAGCCTCGGCTGCTGTGTAGTCGAGGGTGTGAGTGGACCGTAAAAAGCTCTTATACCCCTTGAGGCGTATCTGTTGAAGCCCATAGTTATCAGAGAATGACGTGATCCAATTCCTACTAACTTATTACTTACCGTACGAAACGCATACCACAGTAAAACGTTACTACTCGACCACGATATTCTGTGAGTGTGTCTCTTCTCACAAGTCTGTGCATTCGTGCCAACATGGCTATATCACTACAAAAGATGATGTACGAAGTTCTCCTTTAGTGCTTAAATTAGAAGATATTTTTGTCAGTGCCGTAGCGAGGGGGGGGGGCTAATGCCCCGGGCCCTACTCACAAAGAGGCACAAAATATTATAATTGATTTCCATGGCGACTCGACTTATGTCTGTCAGCACTTCCTTATGCAATGTAGCTCACTTTCATATGCAATGTATCTTACGCTTATTATTTTAAAACGATTTATTAATTTGCCATATTTATTTATCAATTTGCGAGTATATTTCACATATAATATTATATGGTTTTTGAATGGGGGGAGCCCCGGGCTCGCTACGCCACTGATTTTAGGCGGTAGTAATAATGTGTCATACTCTATTTTTACACTCACGTGTGATCACTGCTTCCGGTGTAATTGGATCCGGGGGCTTATTTTGTTTCAGCTTAAATGAGAGGAACGACTTGTAAAACGGCTTATTTCCGACACGCATGTCTATGCCAGCTGTTTGGTGACATCCGCACACCTTCAGCAGTCTTTCGCAGATGCAGTATATGATCTAAAAATATTTATTTATATGGACAGTCAAAAGTTTTACTTAGCTAAGATCCGCGACAAGCAAAACAATATCAGAAAATTAATAATGTGTGTTTTTCTGTTGGGTTAAGCGGATTTATTTGGAACTTAAACTAAAAACTTACCGAAAGTCGGCTATCAATTCTCCACCCACCAACCACTATACACAACACCAAACACACATTATGAATTTTCCATCTTGTAAACGACACGTGTTTCGCCCCAACACGAGGCATCTTCAGGTATAGTAGACTATACGGAAGACAACCGGAAAAGTTGTCTTCCGCAAAGTAACGTCTGACTCCATTAATAATATTTATTTATTTTACTAAATAATAATGCATGGCTTGTAGGTTAATATAAGTTGGAGTAGTCGAGCAAATTATGAAGTACATGATGACGACTTCGAGAAATAAGCTGGTAGGAGGATACGGTTTGGTTGGGCAGCTTTTGAGAAGCTCCGCCAAGCCTTTTCATCACCCATACTTCAGAGACTGATGGCGAAAATCATCGATCAGTGCGTTTTGCCTTCATTCTCTTACGGTGTCAAAATGTTGACAAGTCCAATACGTCTGTTTTACAAGCTAAGTGTTGCTTAGTGAGTTATGGAAAGGACTGAGCTAGGAGTTTCTCCGGTGGATATGATTCGGAATGAAGAAATCCGCCGGTGAACCAAAGTTCCGACATAGTTCTCTGATTAGCAAACCGCGGTGGCAATGGGCTGGTCACGTTAATCGAAAAATTGACAACTATATGTAAAAATATTACCTTAGGAAGTTCTTTGAACGCCCGTTCCTCTAGCCCATGCAGCGTGGCTCGCTGTCGATATAAGTACTGTCTCAATGTAAACTCAGCTGTCTTACGGTCCTTCGTCAGCAGTAAAGGTTCCCTGATCAATTAGTCAATTATTAATAAATCCGTAACAGTTTGCTAATGGGATTGTCCAGCAGTGGACTTTTCCCTGGTCATTGGACCTCTCTTAAAAATAAGGGGTTTTGTCATAATCCCCATGCTTGATGGATTGGGAATCGCCGATTGGTCTTAATTCTTAGGTGGACAGTGCAGCACATCTACTGGTGTTTGCGCCCATAGTGGCCTCGTTCGACACACAGGGAAATTAATGCATGCATGCATTAATGCATGCATTAACATGTGGACAGTGAGAATTTCTACTTAGTGTGCACATTCTGACAGTCCACATAGTAATGGATTTTCGCAAAGTAACGCCTGACTCCATTAATCATCCTGAAATTACTTAAGAAGTCGAACGCCACCTATTATAAAATTAAATTTATTGACAGCAATCACATAACAAAATTTATTTATAGTTTTATTTTATACCAAATTTTATAATGACCCATTTTTATCTAACAACATTATGTATGTGAAGTTTTATATTTATCAGTTTATCATATTTTTTTAAACACATAACTTATAAGTTTTAAGCAATAAAATAAATAATTTAGTTTTTATATAACTTATTACGTGTTAATAATACAATTATGTACGTCGTATATGTAGATTATATGTAGATAAAAACAGAAACTACTATTGTTATTTTAAATTTTTATTATTTGATTTTAGGACATTATTATGATTATGTAACAGCGCCATCTATTTGCTTCACTTCTTATTACTAAATAGTAATAAATTCGAAATCGAAAAAATTCTCCTTTATACGACGGTTATTTACATAAATGGCGTTGGTTATTATATTTTTATCAAAAAGCAATATATACTTTTTGTCTTTGCCTACTGTACGAGCCCTTTATCGAATTGAACATCGACCAAGACTTACCTTTCATTTTTTCTCTCCACTCAATACTAACCATAAACGTTTGATGAAAACAACAGTTTTAAATAATAAACCCACGAGCTTGTATGAAGAGAGTGATGAATATGGCTAAAATAATAAGTGTGCTGAGCTCGTAGGAGGTCTCTGAGTATCCTTACTCGATCAGCGTGATCGTTTCAATATACATATGTATGTAAAACTTACTTCGTAGTAGTCTCTACGAAGTAGTAAAGTAGTAAGACAAAAGAAGAGTCTGGTATACTTGAGGATTCCTCGTGTCGAGGCGAAACGAATTATATTTGTAACGTTAATGACCATGGCGAAGCGTTGAAGGATTTGTTGACGGTCGTTTCTCGCTTAGTCATTCTGTATACAAATCTTTCCAAACACACAATATTATTTTTCTGATTTGTGTTCGCAAAGAACCTAAGTTTGACTGTCTATCCTTAATACACCGCAAACTAACCAATGGAATCATTCATTAATCTAATATATAAAAAAATAGCGTCCCAGTGTTTGTTATCGAAATCTTCCGAAACGGCTTGACCGATTTTTATGATTATTTTTTTGTGTATTTGTTAGGTCTGAAAATAGGTCGTAAATAATTTTTTATACCTATACCTAGAAATAATTTATGAAAACAACGTTTGCCGGGTCAGCTAGTTATATATTTATTAGTGGTAGAGCCACGCTGTAGACGAATGCTTTGTCAAGAATGGCTTATTATTTGTCTGTAGTATGAATGGGCTGGTTCGCCCGGGGAAGTACCACACTCCTGCAGAAAACTGGTGTCTGAGTGGTAGCTTAGCTTCGTACGGTAAGCGGCATGACTTCCGGAGGCCCAACACCCTCCCGCCTCCTCCCCCATCCACTCACATAATGTCACTTTCTGTAAAGGTCGGCAACGCTTCCGCACTGCCTATGGCGCGGTGGATGTCTATGGGCGGCGTTGATTGCTTTCCATCAGGTGACACGCCTGCTCGTTTGCCTTCCTATCTCATAAAAAAATAATATACTCATACAATTAATCCAAACCTAGAACTAAACACGACAGTCTGCGGGAGGATGTAGTGCTCGAACTGCTGCACGCAAAGAATCTGCCCGGACGTCTGCACCGAGCGTGGCCGATTCTTCCTCACCAGACGTATAGCGTCGTTGGCTCTCACACGGAGAGCATAAACCAGGTAACACGCTATGAGGACGCCAGTTCGACCTAAACCTGAAAAAAGTAGTAAATATATAGTAAATATATAAATAATAAAGCAATATTTGTATATTTCTTTCATTTTTATTAATAATTAACAAAACTTAACAAAACTTTTAACATTTGTGCTAAGAAGGTATCAATTGAAAGCCGCCTTGCGCAGATCGTCGCTCCATCTAGCAGGGGCGTCCCACACTACGTTTGCCGAGTCGCGTTCTCCACTCCAGCACTCTCCTCGATTCTCCAACGATTCTCGGTTCTCCGACAAACGTGTCCAGCCCATTGCCACTTCAGTCTGCTAACTTGAAGAGTGAGCTATGTCGGTGACTCTGGTTCTCCGGCGAATTTCTTCATTTCGAATTCTATCCACCAGAGAAACTCCGAGCATAGCCCTCTGAGCGACTTTGAGCTTGCCAAGGAGACGGACCGTCAGTGTCCACGTTTCGGCACCGTAACGCACGGTCAGAACGCACTCAAGAAGATTTAGTTCACGTCTATAATCCAATAGTCGAACCGAACCTGAGCTATTTTGATTCATATAGTAACTATTTCTGTTTTTGAAATTTTAAAATTCGTCTGCGGCAATTCGCTGCTGGATTTAGGTGTCCTCAAGACGCGTTAGCTTACCCGACCTTCGGTTACATATTTCCAGTTACTGCTACACTCGCAGATGCGCAGAACAACCACATATATGTGAATGTGCATATTAGATTTTTCAAGACGCGTCTTTCATTCTACTTACTACTCATGTACTCTAAAGATTCTCAACTCTCCAACAAATGTGAGCAACCCATTACTATTTCAGTTTACTGACTCGATGATCGCGTCTTCGATAACATTGTTCTGAAGTAATTGCAGTATTTATTTTATTTATTCAAACAATAAGTCTTAAATAAATTAGTGAACTTATTTATTAGAGCTAGTAGTTTGTGCGTAGTAGTGTAGTAGTTAGTAGTTATCTATGTTGAGACTCTTGTATGTACTATGTTTTTGAGAGCGTATACGCAAATTGCAATTTTTGTGAGATTGCAACTCTGAAGTTGGACTCCTTTCCTCAAGACGATTGGACCCAAATATGCACCGAAATGCTTGTCGTTGCATTTTTCTACCATTATATATTAAACGGGTAAAAGTCGAGTTAGATAGAAGAGAGTTCAGTTAATCTTGATGTTATAAACAAGTTCCAAGTGGCTTTGCTGCAAATCAAACAGTTTCGAGTTTATCATGTATTTTATCTTCATTAGGTACAGTAATAAAATAACCATTGTAACAATATTAACCTACTAAAAGTGAACAAAAATAAAAAAAACTACTTTTTTATCGGTAACGCTTTAACCTTTGAGGAATTATCCCGGTGTGCTTATTATCTATGCTAACAAAGTTACAACAATATTTAAATCCTTATATTATAAATTAAAACAGGCATGAAATGAGTTATGTTAAAATGTAATGGGATATACATTAATATGTGTCATATACTATATGTATATTATATATGTGCAAATTAAGAAGTATAAATTTCTACCATCCTATCCATAATGTATCACCAGCCTACACCAAATTATCTCCTTTAACACCGTTTCCTTTTAACTTTTGGAAGAAATCGAAACGCAGTATGAAATCAATATTATAATAAATTATTTTATAACTTTGTTTAAAAATTGTTAAAAATTTACTAAAAGAACCAGGAAAAATGTTTTCTTGTGTGTTAAATTTTATCTCCACTAACTTAAAATAATTATAATTTTTAGTTCGAAGGAAGTTAAAACGTGTTAATTTTTTTTTTGATGTGGCAATTAGTTAAAACTATTATGCCAGTGTCAAGTAAAATACAACAATATCAAATCCCTTGAAATGTAACTAGTCAGCTTGTCATGTTACGTCGTGATAAAATGGTGGCTATTCTATTAAAACTTCTATGGACTTTTTCAGTCAACTTAAATAGTCACTATTATTAACTTCACTATTATGCCAGTGTCGAGTAAAATACAATAATATTCGATCTCTTGAAATGTATTAAGTCAGCTTATCACGTTACGTCTTGATAAAACGGTGACCATTTTACCATAAGCCTCTTTGGACTTTTTCAGTCAATTTAAAAAGTTACCATACACGCAATTAATGCATATCACTTCACTTATACACCTTAATCGAATTATATTGTATAATACGCCACCACAATTAAACAATATAACTGACAATAATATATGATTATGAAAATGAAATAAAAACACAACGTCACTGATGTAAGTTGGCGGGAAAAGTCCTGTTATTTTTTTACGACAGTAAACGTTCACTTTTACAATTTTAAAAGGCAGTGTGTTATTTTCGGCCATTTTTATTTTACAAAATAAACTGTAAAATATACACGTCACTTTTATTTATCACTATTTATTAGGTATTATTTGTATATATTTATTAGGTATATTATATTTAACTACAAATTTTAGTTTAGATAAACTATATCAAAATTTGTTGAGCAGTTTTACTAAATTCTTTATTGTATAACCCTAGACTGATTATTTTAAAGTAAGATTATTGACTTACTATGCAATAAAATTATTATAAAAACTAATCACTAAAGTTACTGATTGCCTTCGGTTATCCTGAGACATTTATCCCAAACAGTTTCAACAAGCACTTCGTCATTTATTATTTTGTGATGCGGATGTGGATTGCAGTCTTTGTAATAACCACCTGAAACATTATTTAGTTCTGGAGATACACATAAATGTATTGAGGTTTGAGCGCCCTCTTTGGCGTTCTTAAATAACAAAACGGTTATATAGTGAATGATTTTCTGTATGAACGGGGGCAATCTTTTAAAAATCTCTGTTCGCACAAAGCCAGGATGTAATCCGTTTACAGTCACACCATCTGGTAGTTTCTTTGCTAAAGCCTTCATCCAAAGCAAATTACACATTTTACTGTTCGCATATTTTACATAATATCCCTTTATATTAAGACATTTTAAATCTTCAGTGTTCAGCTGGGCAAAATTATGTAGATAGGATGATACTATAATTATGCGACTGGGTTTTGATGCCACCAGTTTCTTCATAAGCAAATTGGTGAGCAGAAAAGGTCCCATATGGTTTGTTTGCATTACAAGATCAATGCCATCATCCGAAATCCGTTCAGGGAGACCAGCACTTCCGGCGTTATTAACTAAAATATCCAAGCGGGGTTCCGTTTTATTGAAATTATTAGCAAACTCTCGGATACTGCTAAAACTACAAAGGTTTAATCGTCTGTATTCGACATTTGTGTTCCCAGTACTTTCTTTTATATCGGCGACTGCAGCTTCAGATTTTGAGACATTTCTACAAGCTATTATAACTCTTGCTCCTCTTCGGGCTAACTCCCTGGCCGTCTCCAATCCTATGCCGGCGTTACCGCCGGTCACCAAGACAACTTTGTCATGCAGCTGTGTTTTACACCGGCACACTCCGGATTTCGGTTCAAGAAGTACTTTCAAAACGACCACTAAACAAATAAACAAAGTTAGCATACTCAAAAATAAATACACCAAGCATTTGAGAATTAATAGAAGTAAATTTATGAAAAACATGTTGTGTGATCGACTATTCGTTTGCCAGTGTACTTCAATCTGTGATTTAGTTAGTAAATGTACGTCTACGAATGTAAGAGTATTAAATTCAATGACATAGAGGTTAATGCGCTTTTAAAAGTAACTGACCTGAATATATTAAACATATTTTTAAGACAAAAGCAAACAAAGAATACATTAAAAAGCAAAAAAATGGAGTGGCGGTTTATGTCACGAATAATTTTTTTTTATGGGATAGGAGGGCAAACGATCAAACGTGTCGCCTGAAGGAAAGCAATCAACGCCGCCCATAGACCACCGCGACACCGCAGGAGTCTCGAAAGCGTTGTCGGCCTTTCAGGTTTGTCGTATGGGTTCATAAAGACGGTAGGCCGAGGGTAGCTGGTTCCACTAACTGGTGGTGCGTGGAAAGAAGTTACGAGAGAAACGCACCGTAGTAGATCGCCACTCATCCTTATGGTGAGGATGGAATTTTCCTTTACGTGTGGCGGTGGCGGGAATTATTCCAAATAATTCCTCGGAGCACTCTCCATGATAGAAGCGGTAAAAATGCTGAGAGATGAGATATCTCTCCGCAGCGCTAGAGAATCAAGACGATTGGTGAGATCTTGGTCATCGACGATTCGGATCGCACGACTTTGAATGCGGTCAAATGGAAGAAGTTGATACTGCTCCCCAGTATCAACCCCGGCCCAGAGGTGAGAACAGTATTCCATGTGTGGCCTGACTTGTGCCTTGTACAGTTGGAGACAATGGACAGATGTGAAATACTGTCTCGCTCTACTGAGCACATCCAGCTTTTTCGAGGCCAGCTTGGCCTTTTCTTCCAGATGGCCGCGGAACTGCGATACGTCATGCGATATGTCAACGCCACAGAACGCAACGAGAAAGAGAATAGATGAAAAGATGGATGAGTGTGGAGGAAGCAAGGAAGATGTGCCGGGATCGTAGCGGATGGAGATCTGTGGTATGTGTTTACCCGTACGGTAAACAAGCGTGACGATATGTATATATGAATGTATAATATGTAGTATAAATAAAACTATTTGCAATTCATCTGGTTAAGTTTTTGATCTGGATGCCCTGAAACGAAATCTTTTATAAATAATTAAGTTTGATAACGATATCAGAGTTGTGACCTTGTGTGCAAGTTAACGAAAAAAAATAACAGCGCATACAATTATTCCAAGTTATGATATTAATATTAGTACCTAAATATTGATTATACCATTAATGCGTATAATGAACATTTCACTAAATTAAAGTTTTAATAACATATTTCTACTATATTACTGCCATTAATAAACAGAAAAAAAATCTAACATCGACAAATGAATAACGAAACAAACATAACGCTAACAACTGGTGCAAACCGAAATTTCTTTCTTGCTAACCCAATATTATTGCCATTAACAAAGCCGTTTTTATCCGGGGTTCAAGGGATGCAGCCGCACTCGGGCGCGGGATCCTAAGGGGCGCCGAATGTTAGAAATTAGATATTTAATTGAAATATATAATATTAATACGAGTATATATTAAAATATTCATTTTTTTAAAGCATTTTTTTGTAAATTACAGAGTTTTAAGAAATGAATTAATAAAGGATTAAAATTATATGGACAGTCAAAAGTTTTACTTAGCTAACGCCAAACACACACTATCACTTTTCCATCTTGTACACGACACGTGTTTCGCTCCAACACGAGGCATCTTCAGGTATAGTAGACTCTACGGAAGACAACCGAAAAGCGAAACCTTTTCGGTTGTCTTGTGAGTGATAGTGTGTGTTTGGCGTTGTGTATAGTGGTTGGTGGGTGGAGAGTTGATGGCCGATTTTCGGTAAGTTTTTGGTTTAAGTTCCAAATAAATCCACTAAACCCAACGGAAAAACACACATTATTAATTTTCTATTATTGTTTTGCTTGTCGCGGATCTTAGCTAAGTAAAACTTTTGACTGTCCATATAGTGATGGATTTCCGCAAAGTAACGCCTGACTCCATTAATAAGGATTAAAAATATATTGAGTTTTTTTACAACAGCAGGGGTGCGAGCTGATTACCCACACCCCGGCGCGGAATATGCTTAAGACGGCCCTGACCATTCATATTGATAACCATAATACGATAATTTCGTTAAATACATTTTCGTGGCCCTACATAATATTAACTTTATATATAGGTTGTCCGGTAGCAGAATTAGCTTATAGGTCGAGTATTCAGTAAACGCGTGCTTACTGATTGCTTTCTGCACATATGGTTTCAACATGATGCCGCCACGCTTCACACTGCTAGAGAAACCATTGAGCTTCTTGATTATTTATTCTGTAACAAATTAATAAACCGTTTCAGCGATATCCTTTGGCCACGCACAAATCTTATCCCTGTGGACTTTTTTCCGTCGGGGTACCTTAAAAGTAATGTCTATGAAACAAACCCGATGGCTAGCTATGGAAACCAATTGCAAGTAATTTTGTTTCAAACTGTCAGTTTTAACATGGTGTGCAAACATAAGCATTTTGGACACACAATCAGTAAGCACACGTTTTTTCGACCTATAAGCTAATTCTGCCACCGGACAACCTATATATAAAGTTAATGGTATGTAGGGCCACGAAAACGTATTTAATGAAATTATCGTGTTACGGCTACCAAGATTAATGGCAATAATATTGGGTTGGCAAAAAAGAAATCTCGGTGTGCACCAGTTGTTAGCGTTATGTTTATTTCGTTTGTTAATGTTACATTTATTTTCTTGTAAGATTCGATTGTCGATACCTTTAAGTTGCTATGGAAACCAATTTTAAGTAATTTGGTTTAAAACTATCAGTTTTAAACCAAATTACTTAAATTGCATGGAGTGCAAAAATAAGCATTTTCGACACACAATAGGTAAGCACGCGTTTACTGATTATTCGACCTATATGCTAATTCAGCCACCAGACACTTACTTGTGCGTAATGTACGTATCTTTAATCAGTTTGTTTGCTTATCTATACTTACATCGACATACTTATGATAATATAATAAAGATAAAAACATTCTTAAATAAAAATTATTTAATTAGCGAAGTACATTTTAAATATACTATATATAGTATACATGATATTTAAAATTATAAACTTTTATAAGCATGTTTAAAATAACGTATGTTCTTAAGAAAATGAAATAAAAATTATTACAAACCAAAATTAAATTTAATCCTACATTGAACTATTATTATTATAATTAAACAGGACGCATCGTATTAACGCAACTAGGGACGTATAATAAATAAAATAATAATTCAGAATGCTAATAGGCCCAGTCATGATTTCTGCCTAGCAAATCAAAAACCTATTCTACTAGACGGCAGGTCTAGGTCTTTAGTTTATTAGGCAGATTAATTTCTATAAATATCGGAAGATCCCTATACTTATAGAAATTAAGCAAAGAAATTCGAAAAGAAGAAAAGAAATAAGAAGAATTAAGAATAGAAATTCAAGCTTTTATTTTCAATAATTTTCAATAATACCAATATTGTTACACTCTATGACTTTTATTTTTATGTAAAAATTTGTCTTTCAGAAACTGATTTTTTTATTGCGACAACAGCTATTTTTCTAAACTTTAATATGACCAGCAAAAATTATAATCGGTTAAAAATAATTAAATTTTATATTAAATGCATGTTATTGCTGGTGTATTTAAGAAAAAACTATAAATCTTCAATTGTTAAAACCCATTCTAACGCCAGATAAACTTCTAATGGACTGAAGTAATTATTGCTTACCCGGCAAAGGCAAATATTAATTATAACATAATGAATTTCTTACTAGAAATAAGATTTGCTTTTGGTAATCAAAAGGCACTTATCCCAAACAGCTTCAACAAGGTCCTCGTCATTTATTATTTTGTGATACGTATGCGGCTTGCAGTCTTTGTAATAACCACCAGAAATATAATTCAGTTCGGGTGATACACTCAAATGTATAGTGGTTTGAGCGCCCTCCGCGGCATTCTTAAATAAACAATCGATTATGAAGATCAACGGTTTTCGTAATAAATATGGCACTACACCAAAAATTTCTGTTCGTACTAATCCAGGGTGTAATGCATTTACAGTCACACCCGCTGGAAGCCTCTTGGCCAAAGCTTTCATCCAAAGCAAGTTACACATTTTGCTATCCGCGTATTTAAAAAAATATTCAAGTTTCGTGTATTTCATGAACATCGACAACTTATCAGATTTCCTGTTAATACCTTCTAAATCTTCAATATTCAGATTACCAAAGTGATGAAGAGTGGATGACACTTTAATTATCCGACTTGGTTTTGACGCTATGAGTTTTTTCATCAGTAAATTGGTTAACAAAAAAGGTCCCATATGGTTAGTTTGCATTAGTCTCTCTATGCCATCTTCAGATATTCCTTGGAGGCCACCACTACCAGCATTATTTACAAGAATGTCCAAACGGTCGACTGTGTTGTTGAAATTATCAGCGAATTCTCTAATACTGGCAAATTTACATAGATCTAAGTGTCTATACTCCACATTTTTATTACCAGTAGTTTCTCGTATTTCGGCAACAGCAGCTTCGGATTTTATGTTATTTCTAGAAGCAATAATAACTCTTGCTCCCCTCCTGGCTAAATCTCTGGCCGTCTCTAGTCCTATGCCATTATTTCCGCCGGTCACCAAGGCGATTTTGCCGCGCAACTGTGTTTTACACCTACACACTCCGGTTTTCGGTTCAAACCTTACTTTAATCCAAAAAATTAAAGAACAAAATGATATTAAAAGGCCAATAAATAAACATAGAGTACCGAGCAGCGACATGTTTGCTGAGTAAGTTTGCGAAAGACTGATAAAGTATATCATATATGTCATAATTAAATGGAAAAAAATGTTCATTATAATAACCCGTAACACTTCGTGCATGAACTTTTATCGTTTATTCCGTACATAAAAACTAACTTACACACATAAATATTAAGGTATAATTTTTTATTTATTTATAATATGTATGTGCCGTCTTGATCGATGACATGTTGCCATCTTGTGGGTAGTGCCATGATCCCATTTCTGTAGAAATTTTGAGATTTTTGATTAAAAAAATCTGACAGGTAGTGTTCACAGTGTTCTTTTGAGGTTAGCTTTATGCTTCCTAAAGAGTTCTGCAATGACCGAAACAGGTGGAAATCTGATGGAGCAAGGTCAGGGCTATACGGAGGATGCACCAACACATCCCAGCCAAGCTCTCTCAATTTTTGCTACGTGGCTATAGATGAGTGCGGTCTGGCGTTGTCATGTTTCTCTCAGACTTTCGTAAATAACGTAAAACTGTATATATATACAAATGCGCGCCAATGGACGGTCGCCGGCATTTTGTATTGTTGGCTATGAAGGTGGAAACCTTTTTTTAACAAGACACAGTTCACCTGTGACAATCCAGATCTGACCACGTTGGTTCTTGCTGAAAACCAGCGCCGGGTGCTCCAATAGTGCGCCCAGCATATGCTGAGCAAGAACCATTTTATGACACTCGTTAGATTAAAATTATTTTCTTTTTGTTTTGTGTTTTTATTTGTATATAGAATATTATTAAGGATTTAATTTTGGTAATTGTAAAAAAAATGGTCTCATAAATAAAGTTTTTCTATTTCTATTTCTATTTCAGTTTGAAATACCGAATAAAACATCCAGATGGAGTTTCAGCACCTACTTTTCAAAAGATATCTCGTTCAAATGTCAAAGTCAATCAAAATAAATCAAAGACCACACTCAATCATCAGTTTTTAACTAAAATAACGCGTGATGTGTCTCCACCTAGTCCCTTTATTAAGAAATCAACAACTCAGCGCTATCCCAGTGACTTTCATTATAATTAGTAAATTTATCATAAATATAAAAATATACGATAAATTGGCTCAGTATAAGCCAATCAAATTACGCTAAAACTATCATGATAAATGGAGTTAAACTTTGCACACGTTAAAGTTGATTATATTTTTCAACAGCAATAATAATATTCTAGATTAACTTACAACAATTTTAAGTGTACTTCATATAATCGATCTGGATTACCGATCTGGATTCACATTCAAGTACGTTCATATATATATAGTATAAGTCCAAAGGTGGCAATAAAATGTATTAAAATCATATTATTAAACAACTTAGATACAGTTTTTCTAAATACATATTTGAATTAGAGAATATTTCCAAAGAAATTTAAAAATTTCCAAATTAACTCTTATAGATTAGAAGGGACGAAGACTGACCAAGTTATTAGAGACCAATTTAAATCAGAATTGTAACGTAGTTCTATTAGTGTAAATTGTAACATCTTTAATATATACATTTGATTAAAAGATTTCCAAACGAACATGTTTAATTTACCTTATCTCAGATATTTTATTTAAACTTTAATTTCGTAGTTTAAATATACTATTTTTCTTACAACGTCTATTTTAAATGTAATTATAACTAGTTTAACTCTCGTTTTTTTGGTGTTCACTGAAAAAATCGACTTCAAGATTTTCTGCGTCAAGGTTAAATGGATGTGTCTTCCAAAAAAAAGGCAATTAAAATTATGTAAGTTTAAATACTTCTGGTGTCTCTTCAACTAGTTACTAGAGTTATCCATGGTAAATGATGTTAGCTTACAACTATATTAGTGAAGTTTTCTAGGTAAAATTTTTATTCTTCTTCGACTAGCGGAGGTAGTTAGTTAGTTCAGAACAATTCCCTTTTTCTTTTTTTCCCGTCTTTATTCCCGCATCAGGTGAATAATTGTCTATTCTTTCTAAAAAAAGGGAAGCCTGCACCAAGCAGTAGGACAGTTACGTGTCGCAAAAAATGGACCTCTCTCCGTCCTCCCTTGCGGCTCGTGGCATTCACTAAGACGAATTTAATATACCTAATTTGTTGAAAAATTAAGGCGACAAGGTTCGCCACCCGTCACGTCCTGATTCTCACGAGGGCGAGAAGCGACCAATGGAAGAGCCGTTTCGCTGCGATGAATGGTAGCGGATGGGACTCCGTGGTCTCTGCCAACCTCTGCGAGGGATAGGCGTGAAATAAAAATTTTCTCTCCACCAAATGAAACAGAAATGTAAACTATTTATTACAAAGTATCAAAATTAGAAAATTTGCATTGCCTGTGTCACAGTACACTACATGACAGGTACAAATTGTTGCATAATTATGATAGAGAACGTCGTAAAAGACTAGTTGGACGGAGAATGAAAGTTTGGCTCGGTAAAGATAGCTGTTGTACTGAATTGGCTGCCAACACTCGCTAACGGGAGAGGCGATAAAAGAAGAAGAAAAAAGAATTATGATGAAAGAATCACTTCAACATATCGTGTCTTATGCTTTCCGAATGATATCGAGTTGACACACCCTTGTAACGTTAGACAAAATTTTTATTTTACCTTCTTTGATAGTACGTATTCACATACCTGCATGGCAATGTATGGCGACTCTTCCTTCCTGAAGCGCAAAAGATAACACCTTTGACATATCTAGCAAGCCGCTCAAGCTAGCTTCTCCGTAGTCAGGCCACGCAAAATTGTAGTAATAAACTGTAATTAAATGCATAATTAAATTAAGGTTGCCGATCTAAATGTTGATACCAAGGAATCTGTCTCCCTAACAAATGGGCGGATTAACACTCTCCACTTCCCAACCACTGTCAACAATACCAACACCAAACTCATAGCATCACTCTTCCAAAGGTGGTGTACCTAAACTAAGTCTTAGTTTAGGTTCCCCATGGATCCACTTCTTCTAGTAAAAAAAAACACATTTTATTATTTTTCTATCTTTGTTTGCCTGTCGTGGATCTTAGCTTTTTTTATGGGATAGGAAGGCAAACGAGCAGGGGTGTCACCTGATGGAAAGCAATCAACGCCGCCCATACACATCTGCAGCGTCATAGGCAGTGCGGAAGCATTGCCGACCTTTAAGGAAAGTGTCATTATGGGAGTGGGAGAACTGTAACTAAGCCGCTCACCGTATAAAGCGTGGTAGCTAAGCTACCACTAAGACGGTTTTCTGCGGGAGTGTGGTACTTCCCCGGACAAGCCGGACCATTCTAATCTGGTAAAGCAGCGGATACTGTCATCGATGTTCTCTAAGGAATTAATCTTTGTGTCGGAAAAAAAATCAAAGTAAGGTTCGCTTTCAGTTGATTGTGTTTATCCGTCGTATCACTTCAAAACAAGCCTACACATTTCTCAAAGGTCGGCAACACATCTGCCACGTATATGGTGTTGCAGATTTTTACTGGTGGCGTTGATTGCTCTCCATCAGGCGACATGCTTAATTCTTTGTCCTCCTATCTCATAAAAAAATAGATTCACTGTTTTTTCAACTCTTTGAAACACCACCCTAATATGTGAGTAAAGGTAACAAGTGAAATAGGTAATTATTTAAATAAAGTATTTTGTGGAGGGAAGTGTATTAAGTATGCCGCTTATAAAATGGTCGCTTCTATGACCTAGGGCGGCATTTTATTGGCTCTAATCAGGGTGCTGCAAGAAGTCGTAAAATCAAGGTACATACGCTTTAATTACACATATAGCAGCCGCTAATAATTTAAGAGTAGCAAATAAAAAGTTCAACGAATGAAAGGATGGATGAGTGTGGAGGAGGCGGGGAGGGTATGCTGGGATCATAGCGAATGGGGCTCTGTGGTCTCTGCCAACCCCTGCGGGGGATAGGTGTGAATATATAATAATGAGAATAATATTTGTATGTATCAATGTGTTGTTAAATTTTACTGACTGTCGTTAGCCATGAACACGGTGGGGTCGTAGGTAAAACCCGACTTGTGGAGTGGCGGCCCGCAGCTAGCATGTTCTCCGGGAGTTTGCAAGTTTATCAATGTACGGATTCCCCAACTGAAATAAACAAAGATATTCTTCAATCACTTACAGTCTTTCACAGGCCATTTGTAGACGTGGGCTTTTAAAAGAGAGGGCGTACCTTAGTCCTCATGTCCACCTGTTGAAAGCCCGCTCCTACGGTAACAAAATCTCCTCTAGTCGCTGTCTTGTCTTCAGAGGGAGAAGGAGAGAGTCGGGCCCAATAAAGAAGGTTTAAATAAAAATATTCATTCCCACCATCTGAATGATTGGTGAACCAGTACAGTGCGTTTTTTCTGAAACTTTATTCCACGCACCACAATTATATGGCACCAGCTACCTTCAGCGATATTTCCGAACAGATACGCCATTGGAACCTTCAAAACACACTTATATCAAAGATCGGCAACGTATTTGCATCGCCTATAGCTTTGCAGATGTCTATGGCCGGTGTTGTTTGCTTTCCGTCAGGCGCCACGCGTGCTTGTTTGCCATCCTATCCTATAATAAAATTTTCTGCCTTTACCAAAGACGACCTCGAATCAAGAGAGACAAAAAATTAGAGGTAAATCCTAAATCTTGGCTTATTTAAATCAATGTTATTAGTGAATATATGAATATGAAGGCGCATCAGCGCCGAGAGTTATTTATCTTTTTCAACGACAAAGAATGAATCATTTTAGCCATCGACAAAGCGTGCGTTGTCTGTGTCAAGAACATAGAGTGGGTAGTCTTTGTGCGCCCCTCTAGCGGAGCGTCGTATATATGGACTTGGGGCGGCCACATTCGGCATACAGTTCGAATAGAGGTGCCACCAGCGCACCCTGTCTGCTACGACCCGCTAAGTGTTCGATATAATAAGTGTTTTGTGTATAAAGTTATTTATATCTAAAGACGACCGATTGGCTCAGTGGCGGGGCCCTCCGCCCGCGGAGTCAATGGTCGCGGGTTCGATTCCCGCATCGGAATAAATATTTATATGGATTTTTAAATGTTTATTCCGAGTCTGGTAACCCCCCCAATCCGCATTTCCTTTCCTGGCCCTTCCTTTCTTCTCTATCCTTTCCCTTCCTCTCCGCCAATCCACGGTCTGCCGTACCAATGGATGCGTGGCTAGGGGCGAGCCTAGTCGTAAACGTGCCGATCGTCCCGGGGTCGGGCTCCCCCGGGGACTATGGTGCCTTACCTCAGCATGCAGGGCTCTGCTGGGGCTGACCTCCATCCTCCCTTGCGGCTCGTGGGATTCACTAAAGACGAATTTAATATACCTAATTTGTCGAAAATGACGGCGACGTGGTTCGCCACCCGTCACGTCCTGATTCTCACGAGGGCGAAAAGCGACCAATGACGAGCTGTTTCGCTAATCCACTTGTATCATTGAGTCCGATTTCCATCGCCACGACCACGATTATCAGAATAATATTCAGAATACTGGTGAAAAGCCCTCCTGCGTTTACAAATAGATTAAAGTTATTTTTTTCCTCTTTCGCCAAAACATATTTACGTATACATGTGTTTACAAATAGGTACAAATATCTGACTTTAAAGGTTTTATTTCGAGCATAATAAGGAAGGATAAATTCAAACTCATTTAGACATCTTATTGCACAACGCAGTAAAAATTAATTGAATAGATAGGCAAACAAGCAAACGACTTGATGGAAAACAACCAGCTCGGCCCATGGACATCCACAATATGAAGGACACCGGGGAAACGGTGTATACATTAGGGATTTTTTTCTACAACCTTCTAAGGGAAAGGAATTGGGGTTCCGGAGTCCTATACTTACGAAACAAGGTAACACACTGAAAAGCCGTCCTTCCTGCCCTTTTTTATGGGATAGGAAGGCAAACAAGCAGGCGTGTCATCAAATGACAAGCAATCAACGCCGCCCATAGACATCCGTAGTGCCATATGCAGCGTAGAAGCGTTGCTAGCCTTTAAGGAAAGTGTTATTATGGGGGAGGGTGTTGGGCCTCCGGAACTCGGCCGCTCACGGGACGAAGCGCGGTAGCTAAGCTACCACTGAGACGCCGGTTTTTTGCGGGAGTGTGGTACTTACCCGGTCGAGCCGGCCCATTCATGCTACAGACAAATAATATGCCATTCTTGACAAAGTTTTCGTCTGCAGCGTGGCTCTAACACTTTGAAAAAAGCCTTCCCATAAAACAAAAAGTTCGTACACCTATTATTGGTACTGTACTAATCTTACCCACCTATGCATTAATACATAGTTATTATAAAGGTTGTTTGCCATAGTTACTATAGAGATTGTTGATCATAGCAACTGTTGCAATGAAGATCGTTGCTTATAGCAACGGTTGCTATGGCCATTGTTACTCAAAGCTATAAAGTGCCCAATAAAATGTAACAGCTACCTGTGGAATTGTTGAATTATATTTCTGGCTGCAATACTCGCGGTACTAGGTCGCGCCATCGCCAATATATCATCGGTGACCCTGTGATAGACAACGTTTTTATAGACTTATAATCATTATACCCTGTACAAGTTGTCGGATGGGACACGAATAACAGGTAGTATACAGTATACCCTGTACATGTCGGACGGATGGGACACGAATAACAGGCAGTATACAGTATAGACCGATGTAACATTGTACAAGCGTCTATTATTTTCAGTGTTCCTATTTAAATTTTACTTTGAAGCAATAAAAAGTCTTACAATTTTCGGATAACGCTTGAATGTTTAGGGACTTTTGTGTTATGTGTATTTATTTAATATTTCTACAATTTTTGAAATCATTAAATTAAGAAAATAATATGTTCGTCATTGCAAAGTTATGTCGATCACAAAAATTTACATCTGTCAAAAAGATCAAGCTAACTTGTAGAGGGTATAGTACATCAATTTAAAAAGCAATAATAGTTTGCTAAAATCCATTGCAACCATATAAGACCATATAATATATAATAACATGATTTAATATAATATAATGTGGACAGTTAGAACTTTTACTTACTTAAGATCCGCGACAAGCAAACAACAGTAGAAAATTAATAATGTGTGTTTTCCTGTTGGATGAAGTGGATGTACAGGGAACTTAAACTAAATCTTATCGAAAACGGCCGTTAGCAACTCTCCACCTACTAACCACTGTACACAACACCAAACACACAATACCACTTTTCCACCTTGCAAACGACACGTGTTTCGCCTCAACACGAGGCATCATCAGGTATAGTAGACTCTAAATGAACTCTATGGAAAACAACCGTTAAGTTGTAAAAGTAAAAGTTCTAACTGTCCACATAGTAATGGATTTTCGCAAAGTAACGTCTGACTCCATTAATCAATATAATATAATATATTGTAATAACAGACCTGTAAATGACTCTACAACGGATCTTATGTTCGTCGTTAAAAAGTGGTGTTGTGTGTGTGCCTGCAATATTATTGTCCATCAATACAAAGGACAGAGAGAATGCCTTCTGGCATTAAGTCCGTAAGTGAATCTTTAGCAAGGTTATTCTCATTTCATTTCAGTAGGTAATGTATTTCCGCAAAATAACGCATAGCTCCATTAATGATCTAATGTCCATTTATATTTTAAATTTCTTTTTAAACCCATTTTTTCAAATTTTAATCAGAATAAATATATGTAGGTAGACTCGAAATAAATATATGTAGGTATTACATATATTCATTGCGATGCGGAGATCGAAACCGCAACTTCGTAGGCGATAGCCTCGACATTGATCCAATTGGTCGTACGTATTTTTAGTACCATTGAATTCAGCCTTCACTTAATCCGTGCAACGTAATGGAGTATGTCCATTACCGACATACAATCATAAAAGTGATATATTTTAATTGCTTTTTCTAAAACATTGAACAATATCAGGATGTATGTATGTATCAGGCCTCTCAAGCTTCTCCAATATTCGTCTGTAAATATCCAATTTCTGTCACCTGCACTGTGCAAATCTTCTTACCATGACTGATGTTAAGACGTGGTCTCCACGCCAATTTGTTTTATATGCGATAAGGACGCATACGAGCAAGCGTAGTCTGATGGAAAGCAATCAACGTTGCAATTAATATCTATTAAGTTAATACAAATATAATAATTTAAGATTCTAAAAACATAAATAATTTCTTCGATATAAATTATATTATGAAAAAAAAATATTAATCTGAAAGAAATACTTAAAAACTAAAATGGAGGCGCGAAATTGTTGCACTTCTCTTGCGCAGATAACCAGTAAGCTATCGCATAAGAGATTTAGTGTTTTTCCCTTTTTTCAGTTGCGAAATATATATATTCATCATCATCAACAGCCTGTGATAGTTCACTACTATGTATAGGCCTCTCGTAAGATGCAACACGTAATACAATTTTCGACTTCACTTATTCAACTTATACCAGCCACCCTATGCATGTCGTTGTTCCATTTAACTGAAAGGCAAACCACAAATTTTTACACGGACGCAATCCCCACTCCAACATTTTTGTAATCTAAGGGTAAAAGGGCCACACTCCCATATGCACCCGTTTGCTCCACACATGCACGTCCACCTGAGGGATGTGCATCCCACGAGAACTCCTTCAGTCGCTGCCCGGCTCCCGCGAGGGGAGAGGGCCCGAGACAGACTCGATGTAGGAATAGGTTTTAGCCATATCTAGACGACGCGAGGTCGATTAGGAAGCATCTGGGAACAACGGCACGTATTCCCAGCGGCTTTTGAGACTTCTAAATGACCGGGGGGCGGTCGCCTTCTGCGTTTGATACTCGAGTGGTGGGTGTCTGATTCCTGAGGCTCGTTCCCACACCCCGCAATAACGGGGTGTGGGAACGAGCCTCATTCATTCATTCTTTCACTATCCTGCATAAAGATTGGTCGTAATTATTCAAGTAAGGTATTACAGGAGGAACTCTAAAGAATTGAAGAGTAGGTAGGTATAAAGGGGAAATGTTTGTATTTATTTACTTGCGTTCTCGTTTCATGCATTTCGAATAAAATAAAATTAGGTCTCGATTTATAAAATTTAATTTTAATGAATATAATGAGTCAGTCGCATGGCGGAAGTCACGCGAGTTGGCGCAACTTCGTTGAAGTAAAACATTTGATATTTCAAAACATAACCTATTTTGTTGTTCTAAATTTTTTAGGCGTTAAATTTACATAACGTGGCATGAAACCTATTGTACTCTATATATTTATTTTTCTTCTTAAAACTAGCACTACTGTATTTTAGTAGACTAATAGTATGAATATATGATATATATATGAATGGGCCGACTTTTTTTTTTCTTTTCTTTGATGGCAATTAGTTAGAACTTACATGCCAGTGTCAAGTAAAATACAATATCCAATCTCTTGAAATGTAACAAGTCAGTTTATCACGTTACGTCTTGATAAAATGGTAGCTATTTTATCAAAACCTTCTATGTACTTTTTCAGTCAACTTAAATGTTAGGATACATGCATTTATTACATATCACTTCACTCATTCGCGTTAATCGAACTATATTCCATAATACGCCACCACAATTAAACAAAATAACTGATAATAATATAAGATTATGAAAATGAAATAAAAACACAACGTCACTGATGTAAGTTGGCGGGAAAAGCAATCAATGGACCGACTTGACCGAGGTAATTACAACAAACCATAGAGATAAACTAGAATTAAATAAAAATACGACATTGGAACTTTCAAAAAACAAGCCTCCTCATATTTCAAAGCCCAAATGTAATGTCTATGAGTGGCGTTGATGGCTTTTCATTGGGCGACACGCTTGCCCGTTAGCCTCTCTATCTCATTAAAGGAAAAAACGCATCCGTGTCTGTAATGCCACCGCGACGCGAGCAAGATCATCCGACCCCTATCTGTAGCATGCGCAATCATTTTGTAGTCGAATTATTCCAAAGCTAATTCCTAACGATATTACGTCCGCAGCGCAGTACAACTGCGCATTCATAATGTCACTAACTTAGTCTTATTAGATTCAAAATCTGATTAGTTTTAGCTTATTTTAGTAGTGTAATTGAAAAGAAAAATTGAATCCAACAAGCTGACACCAGTTACCAGGTTCTGTGGGATGCTTGTGGCGTGGTGCAACAGATAGGGGTTGTTCTCGACTGGCCAAGCCACAAATGAAAGGTTAAATTGTATTTTGGGTAATTTTTTTTGTAAAATATCCCTAAAGGTTAATGACGTATATATAGTGCCCAAAGTACTGCAGATGCCCATCATCGTTATAGTTGGTTGCCTATTAGATGACCCGCTTTCTCATTTGTCTGTCGCTACTCAAAAAGAAATTGGTGATACTTACCAATCGGAATATACACCCTGTATAGCAGCGTTCCGTTGTTGTGGCAGTTCATACTGACAACTGTTGCCCCCGCAGAATAATGCACACTGCAGCCCAGCTGGAGTGTTAGTTCGCAGACGCTCGCTCAGTGCGTTGTATTGAGCAGAAGGTGGGTGGTTGATCCGGCGCCTTGATTCTCGACTCCTGAAAGAGTGCGACCATTGTACACAGTATGTTGTTTATTTTTCACAGCCCATATATCGCACTTTGTATAGCTGTGTACAGACCTCCCCTTTTCTGAAGGAGTGGATATTAACCCACCATGCTTGTCCAAGGCAGATTAATTTACTTATTTTATTTATTTAAACTTTTTGCACAAAATGTACAACAAGCGGACTTAATGCCATTGGGCATTCTTTAGCAAACAACCTGCGCACAAAACTGAAAAAATTGGTTTGGAGGTAGTGCAGCTCGTACGAAAGAATAAATTAAAGACTAATTTTATAAATTTAAATAACAATACGTATATACTTACACATACATACACACACACACACAAAATTGAATAAAGAAATATTCAAGTACAAAGTAGTAGTAAGTATAAATATGCAGCAAGTACTCTCATCCTTATATCTAGGACTTCAAAAATTGTCGGACTTTGACTTTAAAATGAATTTCTTTCAGGCTTTTTTAATGTCAAAGGGGAATATGATTTCAGTAATAGTTTATACAGATACGAAGTAAACATCTGTAGGCTTTACGTATATCTCTTTGTATGCGACAATCAAATCCGTGACTGTTGAACGTGAAAAAAGTTGTTAGTGCGTAGTTCAAAATTAACTTAGATATTTTCAATCTTTTAAAAGTTCCTAAATCTTTTAAAAGTGCGTAGTTCAAAATTTACTTAGACATTTTCAATCTTTTAAAAGTCCCTAAATCCTTTAAAAGTGCGTAGTTCAAAATTTGCTTAGACATTTTCAATCTTTTAAAAGTCCCTAAATCTTTTAAAAGTGCTGATTTGATTCGAAGATGTTAATGCTGGTAGCCTATTGGCTTTAACAGTTTTATCGAATTCAGGGTTTTAAAAGTGCGTAGTTCACAATTTACTTAAACATTTTCAATTTTTTCAAATTAATTGAACCAAATGTTATTTTGCGGAACTCTATTTTTGAGATTTAACATGACAAGTTACGAAGAGATCCGAGACATAATAATACTCATACATTAAAAAAATATATGCTTTGTGCTTGCTATACTATATGAAAAACGATGTCCATTTGAGTACAGGGTAATCGAACGATTTAGATCCAGTTGTATCGTCAAGTGAGACAAGGGAATGTCATTTCGCTGAAGCCCTTCACTACTGCAGTGGAAGACGTTTTCAGAAAGATTGAGTGGACTGAAGTGGCATAAACGTAAACAGTGAATAAATATATCTGGTTTGTCGATGACATCATGGTCTTGGCAAAATCTTTAATATTTTTAATAGAAAGATTGCTAAAACTCAGTGATGATTTTGCTATTAATTTGGATAAAATCAGTCATTTCAGTGCTGAGATTTTCAAAGTTATCCAGGAATATGTCTACCTCTGGCTGATAGTTCGATTAAGAAGTCTCCATATATTCATTACTTATAAGAATTTTAAAATTGATTCGCCAAAAAATTTTTTTCTGGTTCTCAAATATAGTTCTAGAATATTTGTTTTTTTATCTTTATTTTTAACCCTAATATGGAGACTAAGTAACAATATGTACTTTATACTTGGGGCTAACTAATCAAAGCACCCGACGTAAACAAATAAAAATTACCATTGAAATCAAAAATTGTAATAACAACCATAATAAATAAAAATAATAATTCAAACCTCTCCAAAAAGTGAAATCGTTGGAAATTCTCAAAATTAATACTAGATTTTCGGCGATTCTTATCATTTTCAATTTTTTTCATTATATAACACTACACTTTGAAGATTATTATGTTATATTCGTTATTTTTTTATTTATTGGACATAACATTTCCCGCCCTCCGCTTTTATGCGAGGGCGACAATACTCTATACTGAACCGCGATGGAAGATAAAATGAAGGTAAACAAAAAAGTGGGGCGCTTACTTCTAAAGTATACAGTCAGCATAAAAGGTAATATCATATAAAAGCTTTTTTCATATTGACCTCTGTCAAAGCCCTCTCTTTAGGCCTTCAAAGCTATGGATTTCAAAAGTGCAGCGGAAGATAGCAATCGAAGATTAGGACTCTTGGCCTAGATATGCACTGCAATGGTATACACTGCAATTTAAATATTATATAAGAGACCTCAGGCATAACATTTTGGTAAAAGACCAAGGCCAAGTACATGCATTTTATCATGATGTGAAGACCTTTACAATCTAGCGCTTGGTGATCGGTGCGCTTCTCTCGAAACTTCCTTCCACGCACCACCAGCTAACTACCTTCGGCGGTCTTTCCGAACCGATACGACATTGGCAGCTTCAAAAATTAAGTCTACATATACCTAAAAGGCCGGCAATGGTTCCGTGACTCCTGCGGTGTCTCGGTTGTCTATGGGCGGCGTTGATTGCTTTTCAACATGCCGCACGCTTGCTGGTTAGCCCTCCTATCCCATAAAAAGAAATTTATTTTGCACATACTCTCCTGCCTTTCTGTGAAAGAGTGCTTTAGTGCTTGATTTTTACCAGAACAACGTTTAATAAATAAAAAAAAATTACGTCTACATAAAATTTACATTTTAATATAGTTTAATTTGGTAATGAGAACTGTTCTCTAACCCATGTGTTAAAGGTTTAAAGTTATGTACTCGTGTAAACCCGTTTGCAAGTAAGTTGTGTCGACATCCCTATAAAAAAAATACATGGAAAACTTTAAAACTTTTTTGCAATCTTCGAATTGTATATATTTACCGTCTATGAATTTTTTTTTTACATATATCTATGAAATTGTCTATGAAATGTTTCTTGTCTATGAAAATATTTATCTTATGTTAGTAGGGTTCGCTAACACTTGTTTATTTACAATGAAAATTAAATATCCAAAATTGCACTTCAAATGAAATCTCCACTGTTTTGCTGACGCTAAACGGGGTGCTAACGACATCAATTTTAGGGGGGGGGGTGGTCGAACAGGCGAGTCAACAATTATAATGACGAGCTTAGAGTCAAGAATGCCATGTTGATTTAAGTCACAGACTATGAATAGATAGACGTGCGCGTAATAAAGATCTTTTTTATGTGATAGGATAAAAAACGAGCTAGCGTGTCGCCTGATGAAAGCCCATAGACATCCGCAGCACTATAGGTATTACGGAAGCGTTGCTGGTCTTAAATTTATGTTTAGGCTTGTTTTTTGAAGGCGCCAATGTCGTACATACATACATATCGTTACGCCTGTTTCCCTAGGAGTAGGCAGAAACCACAACTCATCTGCACACCTCCACACTGATCACTTATCAAGCCCGCCAGTTAAACGGCGGTTAGGTGCCGCTATCTCTTGACCAATGTCTTATCGGTTCGGAAATATCGCTAATGGTAGCCGATCCCATAGGGAGGTAGTGCGTTCTATATTCAAGAGTGCAGGGGATCTGGAGATTTTATCCCGTTTATTTGCCAAAGAGGGGAATTTCTATGCTCTGGCATGTTAGCATGTTAGCATACACGTGCTTCGAGGCTGAACCCATCTATTCAGTTCTTAACTCGGGGGGTAACGACCATCCCGATTCGTGTTACCGAGGTTTGTACAGTGATTGCAGACCCAACTCTATCTTCCTTTATTTTCTTCGACTTCCATCCATTTTTTTCCTTCTTCCCCTCCCGCTATTCACGTTACCCTAAGGTAGACGAATCTGAGAAGCCCGTAGAACTATAGATATGCCTGGGCAATGTTGATTACGTACATATTATTTTTTCATTATTTATTTATTTTATTTTGCAGCCAGCGACACCACGACTAACACGTGTTCGTGGGTCCTATAAAAAAAGGTTGAATATCACTGGATTAGAAGTATGTAATTCATAGAATAACAATGAATTCAGGGTGCACGTTCGTGTCGGTAGTACAGTAACATTGAACCGGGCCCGCTTTGATGACCTGCACGCACCACGCACCACGCACCTGCTCGCGTGACATTTGTACACTTCGTGCTGATGGTTCCATCGATACATAGGTTAATAATTTATATAATAATAATTTCTTTAGTTATATTAAATTGGGTTAATTGCACGATTTTCAATTAACAATTCAATTAATTGTTCTCCAATTTCTTCTTGTAATTCTCCGTTGTTTACGCTCTTGTCAGAGGGTTGGTCGTGGTAATGACTTCTGGTGGTGGCTTGCTTTATTCACCGTCGCTATTCTTCTAGCCATTATTAAATGGCATGCACAAAAATCTTATTATTATATAATTTTGAATCTTATTTTGAAAAGAAAATATAGTCAACATTTAAAAATACGACCGATTGGTTCAGTGGTGGGGCCCTCCGTTCGCGAAGTCAACGGTCGCGGGTTCGATCCCCGCATCGGAATAAATATATGTATGGATTTGTAAATATTTATTCCGAGCCTGGTAACCCCCCCCCCCCAACCGCATTTCCGTTTCTGCCCTTTTCTTTCTTCTCTATCCTTTCTCGTCCCCTCTGCCAATCCACGGTCTGCCGTGTCAATGGATGCGTGACTAAGGCGAGTTAGTTGCAAGCGTGCCGAACGACACTATAGTGCCTTACCTCAGCATGCGGAGCTCTGTTGGGGCTGACCTCCATCCTTCTTTGCAGCTTGTGGGATTCACTATGACGAATTTTACTATACCTAATTTGTTAAAAAATGACGGCGATGTAGTTCGCCACCCGTTACGTCCTGATTCTCACGAGGGCGAAAAGTTCTTGTTATTCTCCGTTGTTTACGCTCTTGTCAGAGTGTATGTGACACACAGGGTCGTGGTAATCACTTCTGGTGGTGGCTTGCTTTACTCTCCGTCGCCATTCTTCTTGCACTGATGTCCTTCTCAAGCATACATTTATCGGCATATTGAATGCATCGTTCACTTAGTCGGTCTAACGCATTGAAGTTCTCCAATTTAGCCATTATTAAATGGCATGCAAAAAAGTTATCTTATTTTTAAAAGAAAATATAGTCAACATTTAAAAAACATGGGCGGTTTTGATTTTTCTACATTACTGGTAATAATTTAGTTCTAAAGAGGTTTTAATAGCCAAACTATGTTACTGGCAGTTAATAAAGAGTCTGTGTTTGAAAAAGTTAATTCCAAACTCGAAGCTTTGGTTTGTAAAAAAAATCACTTTTTTAATTTGTGACTTATTTTATGCGGGTTTGTTATTTAAAGGTTATGAGACAACTATAATTAACTTCTTGTTATTTTTAATACAAGAATTTATGTTTGTAACATCATCCCGCCTTATTGTGATTTAACTAATACATTCTACAGGTTACCATCATAAGCCTAATGGAAAGCATGCCAAGACGATTATATGCCGTAATCGCTGCAAGGGTAGGTCATACTCGTTATTAATTTTTATTTTTTTAATGTCTTATATATTAAAGTACTATAAAAATACTCATAGCCTTGATTTCACTACATTTGCACACGGATTTCTGTTTACAAACACCGTTTATTACTTATACGTAACATGTGTATTTAATTACGACCGATTGGCTCAGTGGCGGGGCCCTCCGCCCGCGGAGTCAATGGTCGCGGGTTCGATTCCCGCATCGGAATAAATATTTATATGGATTTATAAATGTTTATTCCGCGTCTGGTAACCCCCCCAATCCGCATTTCCTTTCCTGCCCCTTCCTTTCTTCTCTATCCTTTCCCTTCCTCTCCGCCAATCCACGGTCTGCCGTGCCAATGGATGCGTGGCTAGGGGCGAGCCTAGTCGAAAGCGTGCCGATCGTCCCGGGGTCGGGCTCTCCCGGGGACTATGGTGCCTTACCTCAGCATGCAGGGCTCTGCTGGGGCTGACCTCCATCCTCCCTTGCGGCTCGTGGGATTCACTAAGACGAATTTAATATACCTAATTTGTCGAAAAATGACGGCGACGTGGTTCGCCACTCGTCACGTCCTGATTCTCACGAGGGCGAAAAGCGACCAATAACGAGCCGTTTCGCTGCGATGAATGGCAGTGGATGTAGCTCTGTGGTCTCTGCCAACCCCTGCGGGGGATAGGCGTGAATATATAATAATAATAATAATGTATTTAATTATAAGTAGCTACATCTATCTACATGTGTAGATAGATGTAGCTACTTATAATTAATAATTGACCATTAGCTCATAATGTATCATATCACATTTTATATTGAAAAAATTTCACTCTATGTATAAAACATGTTTTGTAACAATCGTTTGTGCAATGTTGCCATAAACATTGTGATAGTAAATTCTTTAATAGATTTTGTGGTTTTATTGTAATTTTTAAGCACATCGCGTAATAATTGTTATTAAAGCGACCAGGTTTTGATTATACGTATATAGTCCTTCTAGTATGCGTTAATGTCCGTTCTACCAGAAATTGGTGGGCCCATGCCCGACAGTAGGACGTAGGTATATGGGCTGGTACTAAAATATAACCTCGTAGCTAAGTGGTAGGCATACTTGACTATCAATTTAAAAAAATACCAGCTGCACACTATAAAAAATTGAGAGCGGTTATGACATTTGAATCTTCAACAAAACTGCTTCATTCAATTGGGCAATAAGAACAAATCGACCGAAGCTTCATTGGAATTTTTTATTGTTCAAAAGAGGACAAGCAATGTTTTTTTTAAATTTCCGTCTTATTATTGTTAACCATTCCATTTAGGCTAATAATGCTTGTACATAGATTTGGTTCACATCAACAGTATAATGGACGATACCTAAGAACGGACGATATCAGATCGTAAGGGTGATGCTTACCAACTGAGCTATTACTTTATTTTCATTCTCTTTACTTATCTTCTATTTATAAGTTTTTAAAACATATTTGTTAAAATAAACGCTTCTACATTCTTGCTTGTACTATAAATACATACTCGTTTGCCTTTTGATTTTATAAAAAGAAGAATATTATGTGAAAGGTTTAGTAAATTTTTTTCTAAAGTACATTAACCGTGCGATGGAGTTTATTCTTATGTGTCATATATCACTTACTGACCTTGCGAAAATATTTCCATTTTGGCCACCATGCTCTGGAGCTACTTTCCTCCTTCTAGCACGTCGGTAAAGTCGCGCGCAAAGGCCAGGAGCGCAGCCAAGCTGTTGCCACAAACTGCCGCGGCTTTGCTCATTCGCTTCTTCTAAACCTCCGTTCATAATTAATGATTTTGAATTATAATCAAAGTCTTTAAGTTTCACTCAGAGCTTTTTGAAGAACTATTAACTAAAGTAATTTTTGATTGTTTTTGTTTTGTTATTGTGTAAAATAAGATATGCTATAATATTTTATATATTGCTAAGATTTTTCTTTTTCATATTTATGACAAGAATTATACTTTCATTAATTACTATATTTTGTTTATTAGAAAAAAAATAACAAAAAAAGGCTATCTATCTGAAAGAGTATGTGTATTATACCTATCTCAAATTTAAAACCAGCAAATTGACATTAATAGAAGTCTGCATACCCGCGTGTTACGCCTTCGAGAAAGTTTAAAAAAATATTTTTATGGAGGCAGTTTATACTCCAACAGTAATAAATTTTTATTTACTTTTTTTTTACTAAAATAATGTACATACAATAAGGAAATAAAAGGCTCGATATTGTTATAATAATTTCATATTTATTTTTCATTTATCATTTATTTATTATAATTTGAGTAAATTCTTTTTACACCGTAAGTCAATAAAATGATAAAATTGTTTTCAATAGTGTAAATTCTTTTTAAACCGAATGTCTATACAATGATAAAATTGTTTTCAATAGTATAAATTCTTTTTCAACCGAATGTCTATACAATGATAAAATTGTTTTCAATAGTATCACTCATAGACAGAAAACGTATTATCTGCCATTAAACTAGCTGTTGTGAAATGGTTTTCCGAATGTGTCAACAAAGTAGAAAAGTTTCATCTCAATCGGATAAATGGTTTTAGGAACGTATATGAAACAAACAAATATATAGATAATGTTTTTTTATCACATTTTTTTGTCACCTGATAGTAAGTGATCACAACGGTAAAGTCCCAAGTTCGTTGTGAACTTTGTTTGTTTGTTTATTATTTTGTACACATTTTAGTACAAAGGCGGACTTAATGCCTTAAGGCATTTCCCTTTGGGTTGATAAAAATGATTTTCCATCAACAAAATATTGCAATTATAGTTTATACAATTTTGTTTACGTATTTATGTACCTTAATATTTTTATGATATTTAATTAATACTAAATAAACACACTCAAAAATATATTTTTTAAATGGAAATAAAAATAATATTTCTTCTTGTTTTTCGTTTTAATTTTCATTTCACTCGAAACTAATAAAAAAAATTACATTAAACTTAGGTCTTTTCTGTGTGAAAAAAAGTTACAATTAATTATTCGAAGTATGTGTTTAGCACGCGTAAACAATTTCACATCGCATTTCTTTTGACCACGAGCCTCGTTTCAGGGCTGGCGCTAAGAAGCCACTGTTCAAATGAATAAATATCGACTACACCGTCCTTTGACGACGGCATAAGGTATGTAGCACAGTGAATGCATGATAGAATATATTTATTTATTAATTTATGGTCACTGATATTTTTCATTACAGATGTTTTCATATATTATGAAATGTTCATTTGTTCTGAGAGCCACGCTGCAGACGACCGGCGTCTGAGTGGTAGCTTACCTACCGCGCTTCGTACGGTGAGCGGCCTAGTTTCGAAGGCCCAAAAACAATGCTCCAAGAAATTGTTCAAAATAAGTACTACCGCTTAATTTCACTATCGTGCAATTCGTTGCCAAGAACAATACAGTATCTTTTTTCCTAAACTCCTTTCCACGCACCACCATATGTGTGGAAACAGTTAATTTGAGCAGTATTTCAGAACCGATAACACACTGGAACCTTCAAAAAACAAGCTTACACAATATATCAACGCTTCTGTAATGCCTATGTTGTAGCACATATCTCTGGGCGGCGTTGATTGTTTTCCATCAAGCGACAGGCTTACTTGTTTGCCCTCCTGTCGCATAAAAAAAAGATTTCTAACAAGTTTTTTTAACTCTTTGAAACACAACCCTAATATATGAGTATTAAGGTAAGAATTAAAATAGTTTTGTTTAAATAAACCAATATGTTGAGGGAAGTGTATTAAGTGAGCCGCTTATGAAATGGTCACTTCTATGACCTTCGACGGAAATTTATTGGCTCTAATCAGGGTGCTGCGAGAAGTTGTAAAATTAAGGTTCATACGCTTTAATTACCGTTATAACTGCTGCTAGTAATTTAAGAGTAGCGAGTAAATAGCTCACCTCATTGCGTGAGGTTTAGTTATAGGCTGTTTTAAACCTTACGAAAATAAATCGTGACCACACTGATTTTTTTAATGGAATCGAAAGATAAGCGAACAAGCTATTTGTCTGATATAAAATAATCGAAGCTGCCCATACACATATCATTTTAATATTAATATCGAATATTCTAGTTACGATCATCTAATTAGTTATTATGAGCGTTGATATATCTATATTTTTATTATAATACGTTTATAATAAAAAAAAACAAATAATCTAGGACGTATTTATTATTTTATCATTTTCATTTAAAACCGCTTACAGAACATGATACATGCAATATATAGGATATATGTATATATATCAAATATCAGATATTCTGATAATCATAATCATTATATATATATATATATATATATATATATATATATATATATATATATATATATATATATATATATATATATATATGTGTATCATGTTCTCTTACAAATCCTGGTTGGCTGGCCTTTACTCAAAATTTTCTATCGAGAGTTTACACTGTATAAAAAATATTAGATAATCATGAATTTTATTCAGAGTGGTTAATTTACCAAGTTATTCCACATAACTTGAACGCAACACACCCTCGCCACAATATCAGTTCAAGCACGCAAACTTTATTACCTATTATAATTAACAGCTTGAAGGTAGTATATGAAATATGATTTGGATTTCGAATGAAATTAAATCATACTAAACTAAAGGACTCTCGCTTTTCGAATAAACCCTATATACTTTATTCAGGCAACCTCCATCGACACAAGACAAGCAGCCAAAATAGAAGAAAAAATAACGTCATCATTCAAGTGATCATACGAAGCCTACCTATATGTCAATTTCTTTCTGTCAGACGACATGCTTCCTCGTTTGCCTCTCAATCGCATAAAAAAATAGTTTTTAAAAAATGAGATAATGAGATACCACCATTGGCCGTAAACATCTGCAAGACTGCATTGCACATGTGTTGCCTGCGTTAAGGTAAAGTTGTGAATAATATGAAGCGTAGAAGGAAATAGTGGGAGGGTAAGAAGGTAAAAAAGGTAGGTAAAGTAATTGGGCCTCAAGATCTCTACACAAACCATATAAAACGCATAATTAAACTGTGTGATTATGGTATTCTCGTGGTTTAGTCAACCCATTTGTGCCTTTCTACCTTTGATCTACTATTAAGTGGGTTGTGTTAATGTTAATTTTATTTTATTTTTAATTTCTACAACAATATACTGAGTCAATTAGTCTAAGAGATTCTTTATATATAAGAAACTAGCTTTTGCCCGCGGCTTCGCTAGCGTTAAGAAGTATTATTATTAATTAGGTATAGTTTTTGCGGCTTTACTTTTTTTAGCGTGTGTAAAAAATTAGGGCCCACAAAACTTCTTTGTACACAATATTCTTAAATAATCTGTCATTAGGCGCTAAAACTATCAAGCTATTGGGTGAACTTACTCGTGAGCAAGCAACATAAAACTGTCCATGAGAGAAGCAATGTTCTCTCAAGTCAATACCCGCAAATTTGAGAGTTTGCCCCTGAGACTTGTTTATTGTCATGGCAAAGCAGAGGAGACTGTAACTGTTTTAGGGGAAACTGTAATCGTTTGAATTCGAAAGGGATATCATTAGGTATTAATGGGATTCGTGGTATAAATACAGTTTCCCCTTTCGCACACCCAGTTAATATAGTGGCTTCCACTATGTCTCGTACCGTTACAAAGTTTTGGTGGTTATATATTTAGCAACAACATAATTGGAGCGCCCACACGCAGAATAAGCTTATGATAAGGCAAACCTGGCGGTTTCAATGAATTTAAAAATTCTACAGGGTAATAGTAGCGTCATCTGTATTAACCACAGTATCAATCGAAGTATAGACCTTTTCTTCGCCCTCAAACGACATGAGCAGGATATCGTTGATAGCTGCTGCTTGATCGTTCTTTGGAGTAAGTATGGCACACTCATATAACCATTCAATAGGCTTGTCATGTAAAGTAATAACTGTGCATAATTCTTCCGGGATCTATTGTTAACATTTAGAATTAAAAATTATTTAGTTCGTCTTAATTTATTCGTTCCATTAGGTACTGATAGATTCAAACTAATACATTTACATCCTCCATCATCCCTTATTTTATCCCCATGGGGGTTAAATTTATCAAAATCCTATTTAAGCGGACGTCTTCATCATAGTAGCTCCAATCTTTAATTTCAGTTCAATCAGTCGAAAATCTAAGAAGATTTATACAAACTTTCATCCCCTATTTTATCCCCTTAGGGGTGGAATTTATCAAAATCCTTTCTTAGGGGATACCTACGTCATAGTAGCTTTATGCATGCAAAGTCTCAGCTCGATCGGTATAAAATTGACAAAGTTTCATACAAACTTTCATCCCCTATTTTATCCCCTTGGGGGTAGAATTGATCAAAATCCTTTCTTAGCGGATGCCTACGTTATAACATCTACCTGCATGCCAAATTTCAGCCCGATCTGTCCAGTGGTTTGGCCTGTGCGTTGATAGATCACTATGTCAGTCAGTCACCTTTGAGTCATATATATTTAGAAGAAAACATTGACTCTAAGATTTTTCTTCGTTGGTATATTTAATGTATCTACAAAATACTTAATTGTTTTCTAATACAAGATAACAGATATAATTAAGAACAAAACAAAAGCAAGAAATATTAAACACTGAAAATTACTAAAACTCGAATTCCTGTGAACATAGAAAAGTCGTAATTAATACAAAGAAACACATACATACGGATATGTAAGATGTTACTATAATTTTTCATGAATAGCAAAAAACGTGACAGAAATCCCTATATAAAAATAAAACTACGTGGGCGTTAACCGTTTATTTTTAGAGTGAATGAATTGATGATGGCTATTTCGGATTATTGCGTTTATAACAGTTCCATTTTTCGCCGGAAGGCACGACCTTGCTCGGCCAACGTCTTAAGGTTACCTGGTATATACCCTTAGGGTCTCTTTCCACCAAAGATATGCGAAAGCTAAGCGGTGAGGAAGGTCAAAGCTAAGCTACAAAACTTTTAACGCGCTAAGTGGTTTAGCTGTTTACTAAACTATATAGTGGTAGAGCCACATTGCAGCCGAATACATTGTCATGAATGGCATATTATTTGTCTGTAGCATGAATAGGTCGGCTCGCCCGGGGAAGTACCACACTCCCGCAGAAAACCGGTGTCTTGAGTGGTAACTTGGCTACCGCGCTTCGTCCGTTTAGCGATTGAATTCCGGAACCACCACCCCTCCTATAAGGACACTTCTTAAAGGCCGGTCACGCTTCTGTACTGCTTATGGCAATGCAGATGTTTATGAGCTGCGTTCATTGCAATGAATCCATTAGGTGAAACGCCTGCTCGTTTGACTTCCTATCCCATAAAAAAGTCTATTTTATTGTTTTACCTATTTTATTTATTGGTCATATTGTAAGTATCAATTAATGGTCGTATCGTGGTCGATATTTGACCGTTAAATTTTTAAATTTTATTTTTTTATTATTATTTTTTCTCCGCTCTTTCTCCATATGAATTTTAACAATGCCAGATTTCACACTCTTCCTTTAACGTAATGTGCTTTAAAAAGGGTACAATGCTATTTCTAATTTATGGAAAAGTTATATTATTTTTTAGTATTTATTTGGTTTTTAGTTACACAAATAAGTAAATAAAAAGTTGCATAATTTTCTCTTGTATTTTATGCCCGCTGACACTTCATTCTCTTGGTGACCGGATCCATTTTGCACACTTCAAAGGAATTACACTTCACGTTGTTGCAGTAAACACCGGGCCCCCCAGCTGTAATATTTATTTGACTATATAATAATAATAATTAATATGGTCACCCATCTATTCAAATTAGGTTTAAGTAAATCGGATTAGTTCCAAATTCAAAAATCAATCATATTGTTCACATCTCCGATCGTGAAAAGGTTTATCCTGCCACGAAGGATTAATAACCTTAATAATAATATTATATAGTGTTTTTTTATATTAATAATATTGTTATTATGAGAGATTTGTGTAAATAAAGGAGATAATCATTATAATATTACTGAAAAAATTTTCACAGCCCTATATGTCACATTCAAAGTCGTTCGGAGAGCTATGCTCGGAGTTTCTCTGGTAGATATGATTCGGAATGAACAAATTCGCCAGAGAACTTAAGTCACCGACATTGCCTTTCGAATTAGCAAACTAAAGTGGCAATGGGCAGGTCACGTTTGTCGGAGACCCGACAATCGTTGGAGCAAACGAGTGCTGGAGTGGAGACCGCGTCTCGGTAAATGTAGTGTGGGACGCCACCCCGCTAGATGGTGCGACGATCTGCGCAGGGCGGCTGGCAGAAACAGGAGGCGTGTAGCCGAAGATCGGGCTAGGTGGCGCTTCATGGGGGACGCCTATGTCCAGCAGTGGACTGTCGCAGGCTGTTGATGAATGAATATGTCACACTGTTGGGTACTGGGCCTTTATAGTGGCACGCTTATCCAAAGTGGATTGGCGGGACAAACACATTTATATCGGTACGGGAATTAAACCCGCGAACATTGACTCCGTAAGTGGTAGCTTCGCCAATGAGAGGCTTATAAATAAATAAAGTTTTCTCACTTACACTGTGTGCGTTTATCGTTTCCATTTGTATTGCCGTAAGCTGAGGCGTCAATACAGGACTTAGCATTGCAAGAATTAGGACAACAGATCTTCCCGTGGCTGCAATCATAGTTTTGCTGGCATTTCGGGCTACAGCTGTATATCTTGGATGCCAGGGGACACGAGCCGGCTGCGGATTGAAAAGGAAAAAATAAACAAAATCATAATTGACATTTTTTCAAGATCCAATGTATTGATAAAAATAAGTATTTGTATGTATTTTATTTACTATTTCTTGTTTTATTTTATAAAAAATGTAATCAAAATGATTATTTATCTAATGATTATTTAAAGTTTATCGAAAATAAAAAAAAAGCAGTTTTATTACATAAAAATGTATTAATTTGTAATTCGAAATAATTTTTTGGATCGCTTTATGAACATAATATCTATTTTTTAAGAACCAGATCAGCTAACTAATTAACCTTAAATTGTTAATTTAAAACAAATGATTAAATTTATTCAAATTTCAATACAGGTAGGTATCTTACCAGCATCTGCAGTGCTAACGACAAGGAAGACAGCCAAAGCAGCTAGAATTATAGTTAACAAACCTGAAAAAAAACGTGAAAAATGTTTATTAAAATGCCTGCCATGAACTTTTTGATTTTAAAAAAATATATTTGTAATCAACATACCTACTAAGATAAGTAAGACTAATGTCGTATAATAAAAATAGATGACGCTTTCAACAAATTTATATTTATCATAAATTTCTACGAAGAAGTTTCTACGGTAAACACTGTGGGCGATTTATGAAACGCGTTACATGCATTTTATTACTCTGCGCAGATTGTCACACTATCTAGCCGCGGAGGAGCATCCTACACGCTTCGATTGCCTAAAAGCAGTATATCCATGCCATTCCTCGTAAGGAACGGTCATATCCATGACACACCCTTCAAACAGTTTAATTTCTATACCAACAGTACGAAACTGGACACATCGACCGTGACAGTCCACTTCTGGATAGTAGCATCTCTCCGAGTTGAGGGATGTCGCGATAATCACCATGCTTGATCGCCTCAAGAAAACGATGCTGCCCATCTATTGGTGTTTGCTTCTATAGTCAGGTGACAGTACTTACGAAAAGAAATAAGGTGGACCTAATCTATGCCATTAACTACAGAATTTCTATATTATAAACATTCAAAAAATGTTTTTTATTTACAATAAGGGGTTTACATCTACGTTAGAAGGATATTTAATTTAGTAAACACATTAACCTATATTTATTTATCTAAATAACGGGGGACAACATATTTTGTGGTGAATATTTATTAAAATATTGTTTCACTTAATGTCCCCTTTAGTTGTTAGTACCCACTAATACAATTAATATCGCCCGTATTTTTGTTAACCCCTCGAAGTAAACAACATAGTGCTTGTGTAAGAAGAACGACTTATGTTAGTTCTCTAATTTTATTTTATAGAAGAAGTAAGCAAAGCAGCCACGACATGAGATATTTATTAATTTAACCTACATGAAATAAGGTGATCGGTAATGGACCATGGACAGTGTTCTTCAGGGACATTTAATCGGCCCATTGCGGTTATAAATCCATTCGATCGTGGCAAGGCAATGTGTTCACGAAAGACCAGCAACGATTTTATAACGCTTCCGGTGTTGCGGATGGAACAAAAACTGTTGTCATTTTGAATAATTTTTATTGAAATATATTTCAACAAAAATTTCTTTGAATCCTCAATCTAGAATTTTCCATCGTTGAGGGAAAATTGCATGCAGATTAGAATACACTCGTGATGCATTTTGCGTTTTACGTTCTCTTGTTATTTCCTTGTTAGCAACCTTTAATGCGTTTAACTTGGCTGATTCACCCTTTTATGTTTCCTCCTCGGCCAACGTAGAAAATAACCTTATTAAATTGCAGAATAACTTAGCGATTATTCACTTATCGTTTACATCATTATCACTAACATAATGTTATATATGTTAGCTTATATATGTCAAACTGCTGACCACGCTTTTCCTAACCTAGGCGAATAGGCGGGAAACCTATACTCTTTTCTTTGATGGCAATTAGTTACAACTAGTATGCCAGTGTCAAGTAAAATACGATAACATCAAATCTGTAAAAATATAACTAGTCAAATTATCATGTTCCATCTTGATAAAATGGTGGCTATTGTACCAAAATCTTTTATGGACTTTTTCATTCAACTTAAATAGTAATGAAACACGCATTTATTTTATATCACATCACTCATACGCCTTAATCAAACTATATTGTATAATATACCACCATAATTAAACAATATATCTGATAATAATATAAGATTATGAAAATGAAATAAAAACACAACGTCATTGATGAAAGTTGGCGGGAAAAGTCTAAACCTATACACGAAATAAATATGCACCTGTAGTTTATTTTCTTTAATGGCAATTAGTTTAAACTATTATGCCAGTGTCAAGTAAAATAGAATAATTTCAAATCTCTTAATATGTTTAGTCAGCGTGTCATGTTACGTCTTGATAACATGGTGGCTATTCTATCAAAACTGTCAATGGACTTTTTCAGTCAACTTAAAAAAAAGTGTCGATACATGCATGTATTTCATATCATTCACTTATAAGTCTTAATCGAACTATATTGTATAATTAAACAATATAACTGAAAATAATATAAGATTATGAAAATGATACAAAAACACAATGCACTGATGTATGTTGGCGGAAAAAGTCCATCTGTAGTTTATCCCGATGCGAGAATCGTCTACAAAAAAGGTAGCTTCGCCAATGAGCCATTTGGCCGACATAGTGAAGAGTAGCCAATGGCGTAATGGTTACTATCTATTTTTATGGAAAAAGTTTAAAGAAGATACGGGCAAGCGTGAGCCGCTTGATGATTATTAATCACTGCTGGATATCTTCAGGACCAAGGAAACTGTAGGTATAGACGAACGACGAATATAGATAGGAAAAAAACGTAGTAAAACGCAAAATGAAAAATTATCACCCACAGTCAAAAACCTTTTATTTTATTTCTGAAATAATTGTATCTGATCACTCAAAATCAGTAAGTTTTAATGCTATACAAAAATTTCTATTGGACATGGAACTATGGGACTAGAACCGTTCGACGCAGTATTTTTTTTCCTCCGATAAATGCAATAAATCCGAATATGCAATAAATTTTTTTGACATCTGTGCTATTTACAGCAATTTCGCTTCTTTGCGTCGATATGTTTATCCCGATGCGAGAATCGTATCTGAAAGGGGTAGCTTTGCTAATGAATTATTTGGCCGAACTGATGAAAGTAGCTGACGTAATGACGTATTAGTTTCTATCTATTTTCTTGTAGAAAAAGTCGAAACAAGATACGTGGAAAGGGGATTACTTGAAGATAAGTAATCACGGCCACGCATGGACATCTTTAGGACCGAGGACACTGTATGAGAGAAGAAAGAATTAAGTAAAAGAAGAAATAAAGTTTGACTTCCGGATCCGTCCACTAACGAAACGCCGTATTGTCGAAAAATGCATCTCCGGTTAAGGTGGCTATTTGTGATGTAGCATGGCTTCACAATAATTTATTTATAGACAATAGGAGATATAAACGTAGAAGTGTATTTAAAGATTAGTATATAATAAGTTTTTAAATGGATATGATTTGTAATGAAGAAATCCGTCAGAAATCAAAGCTAATGAGATAGTCCTCATTATTATTTTACCTTCCGTGGCTGTTAACATGATTCGTTAGGCCACCGTGTCACTTACTTTTAAGTAGGTAATGGGCCCGTACGTAATCAACGCGTGTTCAAACTGGTCCATCCGCAAACGGGGCTTTATAGCTACGTCATAATGATGTCCTTCTAAAGACATCGACTGCCTCGCCATACACCGCGAATCGAATCAATGGGATTGTTAAGAATGAATAAGAATTTATTTAAGAATGTGACATAAACGTCACTTAATTATTTTCAATCGTCAGTCAGCATTATCAAATGCTTAGGTCTAACGTTATTATTTTATTTATTTATTTATGGATTACCAACATAACGTGTTTTATTGTATAATAGATTAAAAAAAGACATGTTAAATGAATTATTTAATCTAAAGGACATTAAACACCGCGTACTTTAAATTAAAAAAAAACGTAATTTAAAAACAGTATAAATATAATTAAATTGTAATATCATGAATATCATCTATAATCTGTGGAAGTCCACAACTAAACATAGGCCTCCTCAAAGACGCGCAACTGAGCCCGACTTCGGCTATACAAATCCAGTTTCTGCCAGACTTCTGTGTGTCGCTACGTCTAGCTGGAGAGTATTCAGGCATCACTACAATCATCAATCAGGTACACTACGTTTATCAAGATGCAATCTCCACTCCTGCACTAGTTATCCAATGGTTGTCGGTTTTCCAACAAATTTTTGGCAATTATTATCTGTGCCACGAATTGGCCGGCGCGTCCTCGAAATAAATTTTAAAGTATTTCTCTGTGATGTCCAAATGCCTTTCTCTAAACTTGTGCTTATTTACACTGCACGCATACTCAAAGTACCATTTTTTAATTCTTGTACATATGTGTGCTTGGACAATTTCGAGAACAATTCAAGCGATTTAATGAGCCCTTTTTTATCATGGAAAATAATTATTGGTCGCCAGTATTAGTATTTTTTTTATAAATTATTATTAAAGGCGCCAGAAAGTTAGGGAAATATCCCGTAAATAAATAATATACTATTAAATTACAGTAATTAGTTTTTGTACAATGTCATTTCTGTAAGAGTATGTAAGCAAGATAGGCTAAAGTTAGTAAATAGGATTCCTAATATATATTATAATATAGGATTCCTTATTTAGTATGTTTTTTTAATAATTCAGAGAGTTTAAAGACGAATTTGGTAAAAAAGTTCTTGAGACATGCGATGATTTCAAAGTTATTTCATGACATCCATTTTTAAACATATATGTTATTTTACATATATCGCTTTTCATATATCGTATAAGGTTCAATTTTATTTTTAATTTAGTAAACAAAGAGACATTTAATCCTGAAGTCTCCGACTTCTCCTACGAGAAATTCTCTACTCCAAGTCTGATTATGTATTAGGACACGGCTACATTTAAGGAGGACGTGAAGTTAACCAAGGACGCCAAACCTGCGCACTTCCAAAGTGGCATACAGTGACACAAGTGAAGCTCTCAACCCCTGAGCTGAAGTTCAGGCAACACGGACCAGTCTCGAGGCCTGACACCTACACCCTAATTGTAGGAAACGTTTCGGCTATTTTTTCTGTTGACTTTGGAAGAATCAGTGGCTCCATAATGAGGCCATAATTGAAAAATAGAATTAAAGTGGCTTACCCATTATATTATTTTTAAACAAAAGCCGACAAATATGAACACTTCTACACAGCTAGAACGTTGCACTGAGACTGCTTGATCGGAAAGAAACTAGATGACGTGAGTAATTTTGTAATGCTCCTAAACTCGATATATAGAATTTCAAAGTTTCGTTCTTACAATAATACCCAGTTGTTTATTGCCTCTGGGAGAATATTATTGTTTATAGAATAAAAAAAATGTGATATATTTTGAATTTTTTTGAATATAAATAAATTTGATGGTTATTTTTATAGGACAAGAAAGATAATGAAGCCTTATGGAAATGGCTTGTTTCTTAAAGGTCCCAATGTCGTATCTGTTTGGAAATACTGCTGAAGGTAGTGAAGGAAATATTGGGAAGAGAAAGGGAATTGGTCCTCCATATCCCAACACTTACCAACAAAATGCAGTAACACAGTAAAATGCTACCGCTTAACTTCAATATTTTGTGAGGATATGATACTTCTTTTTTTATGGGATAGGAAGGCAAACAAATTGGCGTAACCTCCCCGAGTGAGATAGCCCATTTTCTACCATGGCTCAACCACTATTGAAAATATTTTCCCGATGTAAATAATTATATACGCTATTTTTTCCCATTTTGGTCATAGTGACTTGTCTTATTCTTTTATAAATACTATGTACTTTAATCAAATGAACATCAATTTTATGAATAGTGTTTTACCAGTATTAAGTTGCGATAACCGGTTTATTCCCTATGTGTTGACCTAGGCTACACACAGCTGAATAATTTGCATAAGGATGTAATAAACAATCTAATTGGATATATGTGCATTGATAGATTCCTTTCTTTTTGTTTTACATAATCATAACATACATGGCTAGTTCTAAATAATTTTAATGTTGATTTTCTTGATATTTGAATAGGTGGCATTAATATTTCGGGTATTTCTAATGTCATAGGTTATATAAACCATTGGCAAGTGAGTTATTATTGATAGTGTTTCTTTTTTACATGGACATTAAAAGTTTTACTTGTAACCTCATAACATTTCAGATAAAACTCTGGTAGTGTTTGATCACTGGTAAAGTGAAGAAGAAGAAGAGTGACAAAAAAATAATAACAATATAATTATTACTATTACAGACTTTTTTCCACCAATTTATATTAGTGACGTTGATTTTTTTTAAAGATTTCACGTTAGGTTAAGTTATATTGTTTATTTCTGTTGACCCTTTGTACCGAATAATTCCATTAAATTAAATTAAATTTATCCATAAAATAAATAAATACGTGTATTGTGACTTTTTCAATTCAATTGCAAAACGATAGCAAGTTTAGGCAGAACAGCCACCATTTTATCAAAACGTTACGTGACAAAATGGACTTTGAGATGCTTATTATTGTTATTTTACTTGACACTGGCATAATAATTCTACCTAATTGCCATCAAAATAAGGAAAACAATGATTTCCACCCCCATAGATAAATAATACACAGATTGTCACTTACTTTACACTTCGTAAGAAAATAATAATTTGTACCTACTTTTTGAATTAATTATTATTTTCTTAAGAATTAATACACTTTATATTTGCTTAAAACTATGAACATACTTTTTTAATGAATGTAAATAAGTCAACTATATTAGATAATTGACTCATTTACATTCAAAAATAAATTATGTATATTTGAATAATGCTATTCTTTAAAAAAATCTTATTGTAATTGATCAAAATGAAAGCCTAGTAAAGTTATTACTTAAACTTACGTTAAAAACATTTTATTTGTAGTGTCTATTTACAAAATATCATGATTTTTCATTTAAGACAGAGTTTGTTTAGTGATATATGGTGTCAAACTTAGTGTTTGATTATTCTTCATGTTAAAAGCTTATTTAAATTATTTTAAACAAAAATTTTAGCAATAAAATTAAATGAAACGTGGAAACGTGAAACATAATATGATGCAATAATCAATTCGATAGGATGCACAATGCAGCTGAAACACCATTGGTTTTATAACCGACGCGATTTCGAAAGAAAAGGATTACATGATTTTATCAGAGCATTATTATAAAGCGAAAAAAAAATTGGTTTCTTATTAATTCTTATTATATTCTTATTGATATTGAATTTTATTATCCTAAATTTCATTACATTCCATAAATTACTTCCTTTGATAATCTGTTATCCTGCACTTGCAGCGCCCTCTACCAAACGCTAAACGTAAACCATTTAAATTTTTCGGTTTGTTGTGAATGTCTAATCAAACGGACGATTAATGAGAATGTTCATTTTGAATTGTTAATTTAAAATCGTATTTTTTGAATCATTGAAGTTTATTGTACCATATAACGAAGAGATCTTAATGAGTTATGATAGTTGTGAATATATACTTTTAGTTTTGTGAAATACTTTTAAAGCAATGGATCCTTTCACTCAGGTAGGTTTTGATATTCAAAAAACGGTTGCGAAACCATAAAGGTTTATGATATAAGCGTTTGTGTATGATCATTAACTTTTAATAAAACTTTTCAGCGTATGTTAGAGCGAGCACGGGCGAGGCAAGAAAA